>CM032890.1:21972715-23172715 GCA_019176425.1 Megalops atlanticus
TAGTTTATGTTCTTTTTCCTTTAATATATTGGCCTTTTAAGGCAAGAAACGGGGTAAGGACATGCTGGTGGGGTGCCTAGCTGTAAAGTTGGAGACAGTGGTAGAGAGCAGGCTCAAGGTGATCTGGTAGGGGAACTGCAGGAATATGTGAACCTGAAGTATTCTTTGCCTTCTGGTGGGGTGGGAAAAGTGGGCAGTGAAAGACCAGTTCACTGACATTTACTCTGTCCTTGGCCCAGTGTAAATTTGGGCAGTAGCCATGCTAGGCTAATGAACCCAGTGTCTCTTCTAGAGCCTGGCTGGACACTGTGAACATTCACACTGCAAAGATTGATGTGCTTGGCCCTTCTTTCTGTGAACACTGGGCAAGCCCTCTCCTTTCTCTGTGTGTGTTCACATCTCACACACCTGCTTCATGCCATAAAACTGTATGCCTGATGGTTTCATCTACACATACTGTACGGGGCATGTGAAAAACCCAACTTAAAAAATCCTGAATATTAACAATTCCAACATGTAAACATTGGCCACAACACGACAATGCTGTATGTGCAATGGAAGGTGACAGTATTTAATTGCTCTTTTGACGGAGCTTTAGTTTTTTGGGGGTGACGTGAGGATAAGATAAAATTATAGCAGTTTCCCAAAAACATGAAGCTGGGGGTCTTGTTGGTACAGACAGCAGTTTCATAATCAGATCAAAGGAGGCTAACCTTGTCTCTTCCATTAGAACCATCCTTCCGCCCTAATTCAATTCAGCGACACTAATATCTTTAACCCTCAGTCAACTTAAGCTGTCTGAACATTGTATCTTAGCTCTTATATTGTCAGTTCCTATTTGTTGTGAAAGAGTTGAGTCATTTTTTGGCCTTAGGGAAGAAGTTGCTAATCACATTGGTGTGACCGAAACGGTTATGTAACTCTGCAGTCTTTTATTTTGTCCAGCACCCTGGCTTCGGGTGACTGTTGTCTCAGGAGGAGGGTACATGGGTATTATGTGCTCATCTAAGAAACCAAAGAACTGCAGAGGCCCTTTTTTATTTTAGTACTGTCTTTTTGAGTCTACCTTTGGCCCAAGGGAAAGAAAGCAAAGCTGTGTTTACAAAGTTTTCCAGACAGCATTGAAACAATAAATAACCCAGGAACACATTTCTGGTGTGGTCTGGAGTTGGTCATCATATTAAGGATCAGAATGTTATGCCCTTATTTGTGGTATAACAATGGAGAGCTTGATATTTTTTTTTTGGAATGAGTCTTCAAAAAAATTACAGAATGCCAAGATTCAAAGCACCATTTTCCTCTACAGAACATGTTGTGAGCACTGTTGCATTTTAATAGCGACCGAAGTTCTTGGAGGTGTGTAAGGAAACTAAAAAAGTGTGATAGTGACAACATATGCACACAGTTTGAGAGCCAATCTGCTAGTATTGTGAATGTCTGGAGCCTTTTGATATCAAAAGCAACACAGCACTTTTGTGGGTTTCATTTGCACTACTGTCTGAGTACTGTCACTGTCTGAGCCGTTCGTAGCCTGCATTGCTGTAATAGTAGGGGGGTTCGGATGAGCAGGCAGTGTGACGCTGGCTAAGGAAGCATCCTCTCTCACACAGCCATCCAGCAGCTACGTTCCCCTCTCTGCCTCCACACCTCCACAGCACAGAAGGGCCTCTTCTCTTCCATTTCCAGCCATTACTGTGGACCCCTGACAAGTTCTCTCTCCCAAAATCGCTGGCCAGCTACTGCCTCAAAACCTCACTTTTGTGTATGGTCCACTTTGGCTCCTCTCAGATTGTCATAATGCCACCGTTGCATGAAAAATAAAACGCTTTAATGTATAGGAGCCGTGGAATTCCCAATACATACAGCAGTGTTGTGGTTTTGTGTATACAGCAGAGTACACCACTGGCCAGGGCACATATTTGTACTTGCCAAGAGTGAGCAGCTGGAGTCATCAGGGAATCTTGCAGACTGGAGCAAAGAAAGTCCCGGCTCAGCAAGCCTTGAAGGTCTTTTAAATTCTTGCCTGCAACGCAAGCTCTAGCGTTGCCCCACTGCTCCAGTAAATGCAACGTTTCCAGTTTGAAGTGCTCACCATGAAAGGGATTAGCAAGTCATGGAGCTCCACACCCACGTCCCATGACCTAAATCTCCTCCTCTCAAGTGTTTAAGGAAAGCTTGAGGGGGGCTTGCCTCTGAGGAGGCAGAGGACAAAAAGGCCTTTCACTTCTCCTCCAGCTCCTTGTTTGGAAGTCCTTAGATGAAGACAGGGCTGTGGGGGTTGGGGGTTGGGGGGTCTGCTTCAGACTGATCTGGATTAATTTTACACAGAAAATGTAGGGATTTAACACCACTCACAGTATGAAATTTCTCAAAAGTATACGTTCAGACCTGCTGCCATTCACCGGGGTTCACGGTGCATGTTATATGCTAAAGAGCAAAAGAAGAATTTGAAAATTCTCATATTTTGTAAGTTAAACAAATGGCTTTCCCAGTTAAAGACCATATTGGAGCCGTTGAGTTATCTTCACCATTATCACATAGCCAGGCAATAATTTTCTCAGAGACTTATCTATTGACCTTACATAATCCATCCTCATCATCTACATATGTTGAATATGCATGTACACAACTTACTCATACCTGATTGTAGCACTGCTCCCAACAAGCAATGTTTTTTTTTCAAGGTGGGAGGAAGCATTTCATTATCAGTGCTAATGTCAGGCAATGCCCACACATGTCTAGCTTACAAATTGCAGGCACCAGAGGTTCTGCGCTTCAGCAAACCAAGGTCTCCGAGATTCATCCTGTAGCTCAAACACGTAGTCATCCACTTTTGTGAAGAAACACTGTGTAATTCTCAAATCGGGGCGCTGGACAAAAATGGCGCCATCTTCGCCCAGACGGGCCGGCTCAGGAGCCTCCTCTGAGGGAAAAGGCTGAAACTCAGACAAAAAGGAACACTCGTTATCAGCAGGCCGTTGCCTTGCAGAGCTGCTTCTGGATTGACTGGAGAATCGATTCTTCTTAAAATCAATGGGCTTATTAGGGCTGCAGCTGAGTGAAGAATAAAGCAGATTATCCGAGCCGCCGTCTGTCAGACACGCAGGGAGGTCAGAGGAAGAAGTCACAAGGTCAGGAGGAACTTTCCCTCTGCTCTGCACCGGGGCGGGGGGGTTGGGGAAGCCTACCGCCATAGGCAGAGCCATGTGACTTTAGGTGCAAATGAAATTAGACCATTCTGTCATTTCTGGGAAAGTCTGGTTGGAGGCAAAGGAATGCACAGAAGCCCATGTGATCACCTTCTGATTAGAGATTGCTATCACTTAATGGTCTGGGAAAGTACTGACAGTACAGTACAAGATTCTGAACCCAAAGATACAAGTTAGTTACTTGCTTTCTTGCTTGCTGTGCAGGTTTAGGGTCAAAGAAAGAGCAGATAGGCTAACAATCCAATGGTTCAGACTAATTCAACACATTGCACCAAATTCATCCAATTAGATCAACTCAGTGATTAGTGAATCAATTAACAGTATGCAATTTAAACAGACCCATGAGGTACTGAGAAAAGAAAAAAATGAACACAATCCATACTTATGCTGCCACATATAAGATACACCATGCTTTCCAGCATGTGAAACACAAGTTCCAGACATAGTCCATGGACTATATCTATTTAAGCAAACTAGTAATTTTAGGACCTGTGTCTTGCAAGATTTGTGGAATAATTGGACAACAATTTTGCTCTAACAAAGATGTTACAGTGCTGTGACAGATGATTGCCACATTCTTATTGTCAGTGATTCTGACTTAATACTGCCGATGACTCTGGAGTCGGTGGGGTTTTAGGAGCAATTAGCCCTGTCCCAAAGTCCCCTTTCATTCTGTCATTTATGCATAGAATGAGAAATTCAGCTGGAGTACTGACTGCTGACTATAAGCTGCAGCTAAGAGAAAGAGAGGAAGAGGGAGAGGGAGAGAAATGTAATAATAGTTCGTTTTAATCCCTGTGCTTTGGAGAGGTTCTGAAACCCGTCGGTGAAATCTTGCGTGTGTGAGAAAGATTATGCCTGGAATCCGGGCTCAGGGCATGACCCTCCATGCTCTCTGAATTAGTTCCACTTACTAATAATGGAAGGCAGAGCAAATCTGGGCTCTGGGAGCAAGTGGCCTCTTCACTACCCCCTCCCCCAATGACCCCAGCCCACTTTCTGGAAGATGGCCACCCTGTTGGGAGATCTTTTTTTTTAAATGGAATGTTTGGAGATATGGTTTGCCAAAGAACCTGTGGTGTGTATTTTGTGTGCAAGTGTGTATTTTTATGAGGAAATATGTTATGCTCACGTGTGCACATTTGTGTGCGCATTTGTGCATGCGTGGTGCACGCGTGCACGTGCATGCACCACACTGAAGGACGGGGGATATTAAAACATGCTCTTTCAGAACATTTCCCCCCTTGGACTCAGTGGGAATTCAGGTCCTTGGAGTAATCCTTCTGGACACTTTTTTTAAAGCCTCTGCGTTCATCTAAAACATAACAGTCCTGTATTATACCCTCTAGGGAAGAATAGCTGATGATATTTTGTTGCATGATGTGCCTGTTCATCATTTAGCCTACATCTCCTCTGGGTTCCAGAGCTCCATTATTTCCTTTATAGGATTAATATTACAGTGTGCTGAGGTCGGGTAATATTTTACTAGTGCACTTTACTGCCATAATGTAAGTCTGAAGCAATATTGCTGTACTGTGGCTGTTGGTGCAAATACTTTTTTGCCAACATTGTCAAAACCAATACATGAAATGCAATGCATTGATTGCCATCAGAACAGCTTTGTCGCTCACCAACCCCAACCATCCTCCACTGAAAACAATTTTTTGTACCTGTACCTTAGACTGTACAATCTTTAGACTGTGTCATTCCAGTGTAGGTCTGTTGTGCAACTGTATGGCTTGACTGAAGCTCTGAGGCTGTACCCCTGAGTCAGCACTTTTTTGTAACAAGACCAATCTGGATATAGCTGTCTATCTTAAGCATATTACAGGCAGTAGTTAGATTAATGACCAGAATTTGGATTTACTTTTTATAGTACAAATTACACTGTATACTGCACTTATACACACAAATGATCTGCAAACAGTATCATCTGCTGTTATATCTACCAATACCCTGGGTCTACTTTGTACTATAGTGTTTATGGAGCTGCCTTGAGCTTGGCAGTAAGCCTTCAGCTATGAACTTGGATAATATATGAAATATAACCTCTTTACATTGCTCTGGATAACAGCGTGTCTTCCATGGACATGAATAATGTAATGCAATGTGAACTGACTAAGGTGAAAAGGGTGTCTATCAACGTAATATATATGTAATATGAATAACACATAAGAGAATAAGTACAGAATAGCCAGAAATTAATTTTAAATTGGCTTTTTCCACAAATTAATATGAAACACAAATGTAACTGAAACTAACACAGGTTGAACCCATCTCAAATTGAGCAGAATATGTCCAAAATAAGTCAAAAAAGGACCTTACCCCTTCGCAGTTGCTTCAGCTCCACTACAACTCAGGGATATTATTATTCTAGCCACAGACTCAAACTGGCACAGTCTGGAATTGTGTGTTTGGCTGTGAAAGAGTTCAGTGTTTAGTGATGAAAAGCTGGAGGCGCGTTTTGTGCACTTTCCACCTGAGATGTGGGCTGAATACTTGCCAGGAGACATTCAGAGAGCTCTGAACCTGGGGTGATGAAATATTCCATACGCCCGCTTACTAAAAGGGCTGTATTCTCTCTGATAGGGATTTTATGTCCCTAACAAAGCACATACATTTTATACACTTTCATGTCATGAATTCATAACCAAACATAATTTACAGCAAGGGGTCCCATAAATTATAAGTTAATATTATGACATCAGTTTAATGATTTCCATATTTGTTCCATATTTGATTCCATTGTTGTCTTAGATTCCTGACTTCTTCCTCCAGTACATACAGCAGCTGAGTGTGTTTGTTGAGTAGTCACTTTGTGAGTATAGGTCACTGTAATTGTCAACTGACAGGAGCTGTTTGGCATGTGAGGACTTCCCTATTCTCACAAACGAACACAGGGATGTCAAAATTCATTTCTTCAAATGTGTAAATGAAGCACTGATTAGGAAATGGTTGCTTGTGACTTTGAACTGTCACACTGCACATGGCTGAATCTCGAACACACAGTGTCAAAGGCCGTAACAAAACCTCTTCACAGACACAAAGGACAGTGTGTGTGTGTGTGTGTGTGTGTGTGTGTGTGTGTGTGTGTGTGTGTGTGTGTGTGTGTGTGTGTGTGTGTGTGTGTGTGCGTGTGTTTGGGAGGGGGTGCTGAGGGGTGAAAAAGGAAGGCCTTGTCTTTTGACCCCAGGTTTCTAAATGTGAGGCCCATTTGCTGGCCTGTCATTCTACATCCTGTAACCCAACTCTCTCAGGGTCCAGGAGACATGCGCCAAGGAGGCTTGCACCCCACTGAAGCTTCAGCCCCGGACAAGGGCTTGCTTTGTGCCGAGCCCTCTGGTAAAATAGCTGAGAGCTGCTGTTGGTGGCCCAGGTCCAGGGGATATCTGATGACTAAGGGCTGTATGTTCCACTGTACTGGAGGCTTTGATTAATGAATGCAGCATCACTGCAGATTGGCTATCCTTTGAGCCTGGGGCCTTTCACCCCCCAACACCCTCCCTCCACCCCCTCTGGATATAAGAGAACCCCCCCCACCATCACCCTGCTCCTTTTCTGGTTGTTTCAGCAAAAGACCTTAGCCTTGTTTGGCTCTGTGTGTGTGTGTGTGTGTGTGCACCTTTGATTTACACAATCCCTCATGGAGCTCTGAAAGAAAAAAAACACACATACAGTATATAAGAAACAAGAAATATGTCATAGATAACATATATATGAGACATGTTTCTGGTTCCTTATATACATATATTGCCTTCATTCCAGGAAACTGATGTGCATGCTGTACAATTCAATTAAACATTTTGAACCATTGATTTAGGACTGATCCATTCCACAGGGCCCAATTTCAGCACATGTGCAGAGTGGTCTTTACCAAGGCAGTTGGAGAAAACGGATCCTGGGAGCGATCTGAACTCAGCTGATCCAATTAAACGCTGTAAATAATTGAACTGGTGGGGAAACTGAGCGCAGTCACGAGGGAGCAATGACATCATCGTTTAAGGGGAACTGTATACCCGAGGCCAGAGAACTCACAGCCTGTTTGTCTCACAATCAGTTGGCCATATCTGATTACCACCCTGGAAGGAAATGACCACAGAAAGAAACAATAGAAAGAGACATTAAGGTTATGCAAGACTAACCGAAACAGGAGGTTCATTCCAGGACCAGACCAAAGACCACCTGCTGTGTCTGGAATACCCTCAGAAATCTTGTAACCAGTGTAGAAGATGCTCTACTAATTTGATGGCTGTGGACGGGACACTGGCAAACTTAATTTAGCCAGCATAAAGAAGTCAAAACCAGAAAAGAATACCTGTCACAAGCATTTGTATAAAAGGAATTTTTGGCTGTCCTCAACAAGGGAATCTGACAATCAGGGGCCAAGGCCTCAGAGTGAATATAAATGAATGCAGCTGCCAGGGTGATCCACATGTCATTCCCAGTCACTCTGGTCCATCGAGAGAGGGCAGAGAATGACTCTGCGGAGGCCTAATTACTGAGACAATTGGCTGGTGTGTCAGCAACGGGGAGCGAGCCACATTGTACCGCTGCTGCTGATGTTGACGCTGATGACAAGCCTGGGAACACCTCACTGTAACCGAGCAGCCATTGTGCAGGGGATGTGTTTGACAGGGCCTGTGTTGCACAGTTCAGCATCTGAGGCACAAACCGCACTGCCCGGAATTCATCTCATGCCACCTTCTCAGCTAGACGGAAATCACAGAGGCAGTTTATGTACCGTGTCATAGCAGTCAGAACTCAGCCGACACTGATGAAAGTCTTATTTCCATCATGGCTGCTGTGAGCTGATATTAATAGCGCTTTAGTCTCCCAGCTGATGAATCAAAGTATTTCTCAGTCTGTGCTCAGGCTGGAGCTGGTGCCGCACATGTTTGTCTTTGCGGTTCACACGCTTTGTGAGCCATGCCATGTCAGAAGACCATGTCCTCAGCCTCATTTTCAAGGCAATTCTCAACCCAGACGCAATCCTTAAGGGCAATATGGGGCCAAGGGGTTCCTCAAACATTTGCTTGGCACAGTCATGCGTGTGGATGCTGTTTCTTCAGGCATGAATTTGTGACTCCCAGTGTGTAAATTTTATACTTGAGCATTCTGTGCAATGTCAGGAAATTCAGGTTCCTAATTCAGGTTCCCTCTACACAAACATGGCACCTCTGGTAGTTCTATCAAAGCTTCAGTCTTCACCATGTGAAAGACATGGGCTGATATTAAGTGAATACTGACTGCAAGCCTGATTCACATGTAGCATTATGTGTGCTTTGAATACACACTATCATTCAAGTATTTCTGTCCAATATCAACATCCAATATCAATATCCAATTTATAAAACTGACTTATTTTATCACCATCAGTAACAGAATGCAGCCATAGCAAGACTCCACTAGACTTTTGCTCAAGGAGAACCAAAGACAACACTGGGCACCTTCAACACAATGCTATTCTGCTTTTCATTGGCAGCCATCTTTTTTTTGCTTTATTCCGGTCACGAGCCACCGGTGAAGAGGGAAGAAAATTAGGTTTGAGAGGGTGAACACGAAACCTGAAGTTTGCAATTCGTCTCACACATGCCCTCCTGTCCTCTCGCCCTCTCCCCCGTTCCCCGCCAGACGATTTGTCTCCCCAGATAATCAGAGCATGAGCTTGTCAATTGAATCCATCAGCAGAGGGGGGGGGCGAGACGCAGGTTATTAGCGGTGTGATCTTGCCGAACAGATGGCAACACTGGAGGAGCGCATCAGCATACTCTCAACAGCAGCCATGTAAGGAAGGGCAAATCAGCTCTCGTTCCCCTCGGTATCCCACACAGATCAGTTCCTATGGGCCACCTCCACTTGTTTATCCATCTGTAACGTCAAAACGCACAGTAGGGTCTCTGATCAATCTTCTGAATGAGTGATGTTAATGTGAATCTGTATTTGTGGTTTCGGGCTGTTATGCAAAATGCGCCTGGAACATTTGTAACTGCGATTTAGCAGGAAGAGGGGATAAATGTTTGCGTTCTCATACCACGCACGGTTAACATATGACTCACATGGACTTTTCATTATGTAGCTGCACGTAGTAAATCAAATGGAAAAAGTGGGAAATTACTGCCAAGAAGCAGCTTTTGTAAATAAATCCAGTTTATAGGTTATGAACCGGGTGTTTCAAAGAGGTCAATGGGTTTGTTTGGAGTTGGATGTTGGGCGGTTGCCATCAGTTGTTTCGCAGGAACTCGGTGCTCGCAAGAAGCAATTCACTTAATTATAGTGGCCTCAGAAAACTGGATATCCATCACTTCTGAGGTTTTTATATAGAAATGAGGCACAATTGGAACATTTTCAAACCATCAATCTGAGGAAAAACTAAAGCAGAAATATTACACTGAACCAAATGACTACCAGAGCATACCACAGACAGTAAGCACCACTTCCACAGGGAAATCAAGCTCATTTCTGTTGAAGTACAATCCTCTGTGGCTTCAGAAATAAGTAATCCTCCTACCATCAGCAGCAACAGAAGTAGAAGCAGCATTCCTGGGTCTTAAAAGCACCTTCAGAGAAATAGTTGTAGCACAGATGTTGTGTGGAGTCTGTCTTTCTCAGGCCTTGAACACACTCTTACCCCGCCTCACTGATGTTCAATAACCATTAACATCTGCTGGAGCTTAACATGTACCATGAAACATTAGCACTGTCAGCCAGAAAGCTATTTTTAGCAGGGTATTCATTAACTCAGAAAGAACATTTCCCATGGCAGGGATTTTACTGGGGGACAGAGTGCTGGGGGCCAGGATTGGCTTGCTGGAGCGCAAGATGTCTTCATTTAAACCACTTCTCTTGAGGTGGTGGGGGGGTGAGGGGTTCGGGAGGGGGTGGCAGGGACAGTTCAACCAGTGACATCTGCACCATGTGACTTTCCAGTGAGTGCCAAGTTCAAAGAGAAAAGAACAATCTGTTTCCTTTTTTTTTCTTTTGTGTCATTATCATTCTAATGACCATGCAGCGCTAGGAAGTGTCCATCTCTGCCTCTGGTCCCGAGGGTTCAGAAGGGCCCCCCTCAACAATGCGAGGCTTGTTATTCTCCTGATCTCGATAAATCCTGTCGGCAGGTCAGGGGGTCAGACGTGGCGTTCCGGAGCCCCCACCCCTTCTCCGGCGGTCAGCGGCTCGCATCCATCAGCAAGCAGATATCCCCTCTGCAATGAAAGGCTTCACATTCCCACCAGCCTTTGTTTGCATTCACGGGTGAGGTTGTGGGGTGGGGGGGGTGGACCATGTGGGTGATCTATCAGAAACCTGCTTTAGGGTAGACCCTTAAGGCTAATGCACAACTGTTGGGGAAAGAAGGCCCATTGTTTTGGCCTAAGCATTGTCTATGTTGTCTCTGCAGCAGGAGAGGGCGGGAGGTTAAAGTGTGTATGAACCTGTGTTGGATAGCTGTAGACCTCCTTGGGCAAGTATGTGCATGGAATAGAGGCCCTGAATCCTCTTTTGTGGGATTTTTGTGTGAAACTCCAGCTCAGTGAGCAGGAACCTGGAGATCTTAAAGAAGTCAAAACACGGTCGATGAGACAGGTTTCCACTTTCGCGCAATCATACTGCCTGACCATATGGCAACATTTGCCTGTGTGTCCAGACAATATGTTTCTCCAAGGGAGATATTACAATATTATATTATATTATAATATTTTGTGTTTTAAAAGGTACAATGGTGAATGCATTATCTGAATGAAACCTGATATTCAGGACCCATCTGGTATCTAGCCAGTTACAAAATCCAGGAGTGTTGCGTCATCAAGATCAGTTTTGATGCTGATCTGGACATTATTTAACCCTCCTCTTGATAATGTAATGTTACATTTCAACAATATCCTGTACATTAACAACATGCATGTGGCTATCATTTGTGACATTACATATGCTTATGAGACACTCTTATTCAGAGCGACCTACATCTCATACCACTTTTATGTAATCCATTTATATATCTAGACATTTATTGAGGCAATTTGGGTCAAGTGCCAAGTACACAATAACAGCAGCCAATCTAGGGAATCCAACCTGTAACCTTAGGATTATGAGTCTTGATCCTTACCACTACACTACACTACTGCCCTGTGTCACAATGCAATATTGAGTAATATGACTCACAGCCATAAGTAATTGAGATCTAGTCAATTATTTGAATGATACAACATATCAAACAGGCGCGGTGGTCAATATTTCCTTTTTTATCATGGCCATATTTAATCATAATTCAGTTACTTTCTTTCCAATAATAAGCATTTTAATGGATTAAAATGAACTAAATTAAATCCAGGAAAGGGTAGAATGGAGGTGTACATTGCTCTCCCATACAGAGACGGAGGTGAGAGTGCTGCACTTAGCACACATAGAGCAAAACAGACAAGAGAACTCCTTGCACAAACCATTCATTCATCACTGGTTTTTGCAGCCCAGTACAACAGTGCCCCCTGGGGGTATAATCCAAATTCAGTTTTTAACCTAATCCATCCCGGTGGATGGGTATTGGCAAGAGCTAATAAATGTATTGAGTGCATCTTAATGTATTGAGAAGAAATGCAGCTATTTTCTCACACAGCTAAAGTCAATCCTGGGTGTACTCTGTATTAATCTACCTGTGCTGTCAGATTCTGTGGACACTCGGTGCACTCATTTGTTTTCCTATTGTCTGAAGCGTTTCTTTCAAGCATGAGGGAGCTGTTGCAGAGTGTGGGGATATCAGCTAATGTCTCAGAAAAAGACAGGTAAAAGAATCGTTGAACAAGAGGTGGCTTGGCTTCTTCCATTTGCACCTTCCCACCAAAAAAAACTGCTAAGTCATCAGTTCCTCTTATTCCGATGCGCATTGCATTCAGCATACCAAGAGAACCATGGCTTCTATTGGACAAGGATTTGACTTCATACTACATTTAAGATATTTTTAAGAACATTTGTGGCCAGTAATGTAATAATGTGGAGGGTTGCCAGGATTTGTTGTCTTGAAGAGACCATTTAGATGCTTTAATGGCTGATGCTTCACTCCTGTGATGCACCGGTTTTGAAGTGAGTGGGTGAATCTCACAGATGATATCACTCCCGACACGGACCTGGTGAGTGCTGGAAAACAGATGACTTTTTTTAGGATCAGCTGTCAAAGGAGGAGCAAAAACACGAAGGGAAGAAGAGGGGAGGAGAGGGATAATTCTTTTATTATAGCCCAGAGAAAGCAAGATGAGCAATCGCCTTTTTTCAAATTTTCTATTTGTCTCTGCAATGCTCAATAAGATAAAGGTGCCGCTCTTATAGCTGAACTGCAATAGCAGTGTAGGCAGCTCCTAAAGGAGTCTGCACAACTCTCAAAGAGGGATAACAGCAAAAGTATAATCGGGGGAACAAAACGCATCAAAATTATCATCAAATTCATACCACATGAAGGTCAAGTAATATATAACCCATTAATATAACCCATTAAATGCTGTCTGTACATGTATTTTCTGGCTTTAGTTACAGCTGAGTAATGTTTGAGTGGGCTGGATTCACACTCAGCAGCTGATGTCAACCCACTTCTATGTCTGCTCTTACTCACGCAGGTGGGCCTGTCTGGGTGTCTAAATGTCAGCTTTGAATGCCATGCCGCATTAAACAATAACACTTCACTCAATAGGAGGCTAGGTTTACTCACGAAGCCTATCAGCCTGCTTTGTGTTCCATACCTGCCGCATATCCATAAATATCCAGACACGGTGAGTGATGGCTTTGTGAAATTTGCAAAATTTGCAAGATTTGCTCATGACCTTACACCTATAATGCTGTTTTGCAACGTTTTTCTGTCTGCCTTTTTTTAAGCATTATAAATATGCAGTGTAAAATATCCAGTATGAAATAAATACATGTATAAATACGTTCACAAGTTAAGACATGATTTGCTTACAAATTGTTTTACAGTTCTATCAATATACGTCTTTTCCCCTTAGGGGCAAAAATAGTGCATATGGTAATAGCAGATAGTGAACAATTCTCTTAACCAAATTCTTGTGGTGTAATGAAACCTGAATACTGCAATGGAAAACTAAGCAAGCTCTGGTTCCAACACCGCTTGGCCTGACATGGTTTCTGTCAGTGGAAACGGGGTAGGGGTATGGTGTAGGAGTAGGGGTATTCACCCACATTGTGACAGGAGCACACACTATTCACAGTGAAATCAAAGTCTTCTCCAAAGTCTGATGAGACGTGTTGTTGGAACACCCAACTCTTGTGGTGACATTGGCTACTGTTTGCTTTCAAACTTTGTAAACGTTTGGAATGGAAGGTTTAAATTTTCATGAGATAAGACAGAGGCCATGCCGCTTTCTGGTAAGTCATCCCGCTGTTACTAATCCGCCGCATGGAAAAATAACACGAAGGTCAGAGCACTGCGGAGTGGGAGGCACTGATGGCGAACGCTAAAACCCCTGGCATTTGATGGGAGTGATTTCTCTGCAACCTGGTAATTAAAGCGAGGTTGCAGCAGGTGACCCCCCCATAGCCATTAATTCCCTCAGACATCAACTGCTTCTCCAGAACTTCCTCCTCTCCCATCGCGGGTGTCGCAACCCCACTCCATTCGCGCTGCCGCTGCGGGCTGTATTGATTGCGCCGAGCCGTCCGTGCGGGAGAAAAATAATTGTTCCATTTGCATTAATGCAGGCATGGTCCAGCACGTTTAATCCATCTGGTCTTAAAAGGGAAAAAAAAATATCCATGGTCAGAATGTGAATGACTGCTGCTTCCTCCAGTCCAGTAGAAAGAGGGGCTAAACTCTCTGAGGGTGATGCATGAATAACAGTGCCTGACCCTAATGGGGAGATTCACCTGATCAGAACAGCATTCAGTAGTATCTAGATGATCTGCAGAAACAGATTTAAATTTGCATTTACATTTAAATTTATTCATTTGGCAGATGCTTTTATCCAAAGTGACTTACAAGTGAAAAAACCAACAAAGATTTCAATGCAGAGGGCAATGAACATGTGTGAAGGATGCTCTGACATTAATACACTAAAGCAATGCTTGTTGGAGTCTATTGAACATCATAGTGTACCTTTTTAGTCTATGTTAGTCCAAACATTGCAAGTTACCTGCCAAGCATCAGTGGAGCTTTGTGGTAAAGGTCTAGCCCTGTGGGTAAGGAACAAGCCTTAATGCAATGTAAGATGATGCTGGTGCCTTATTGACATTCACCAGACATTTACTGAAATGTTGATGAACCATTTGTGAACATACATTAGAATGTCTCATTTAACCTGAGCTTTCATTAAATTTGCATGTGTTCCTCTTTGGACCGTAGGGAGTTTTTATGAAATATTCATCACCACACTGGGGGCAGGATTAGCAAAACTCCCAATCTTTCCCACTCCTCACTGTGATTCGTGCCTTTTCATCTCAAACAGAGGCCGATACCAGAGGTGGGCGTCATTCAAAAGACACTGAGTGAATAATTTATCCATCAGGCTCACCTTTCCTGTCGCCTGCAGCCTCCAGGGTTCTTATAAATTTTTCAGACACCACGGCTCACACAGGGCTCTCAAGGTCAGAGGTCAGAGGTCACATCATCAGGAGAACTCCAGGCTAATGTTGCCTCGGCCCACAGTCTCAAGCACACATTGCACACAGTTAGCTCTAAAGCCCCATTCTGGGAATGTGTAAGGAAGCCGCACCTTAAAGACATCTCGCATGTGTTCATCGAATGTTCCATATAGTGTGATGCAGACGTAAAACAAAGAGAATGAGAAAACAACCCAGAAAACCCAAGCGTGTTTTTGTGTGCTGTGGCCCACTTGGCTGCATTTTCCAGTAAAATGGATGATGGGGCTGGGAGTGATTCATTCAGAGCAGCTTTCGATGGCCTGTGGCGCTCCATTGTGGACTCTGAAATAGTTTTGCCATGAAACAATGTGTATTTGGTGTGGTTTGCCACAAGAAACACGGGCCAAGCTGGCCCGCGGTCCAGGCAGTCCTTTTTGCTTCCTGTCTTGGAAGCTGCTGATTGTGTTGTCAAGCGTCTGACAGATGGGAAGAAAATGTAAACCGGGGCCAACAGCAGAGAGGGCATGTGGAGTGATGAAAGCATTACTCCAAACCTGAAAGAGCATCCTTCTCTCTCCCTCTCCACCCAGACTATGACAAGAAGAAGGAAGCAATCTGACTTTGTCCTCAGGGGCCCCAGCAAAACCATCCAAACAGCATAGCTGTGTGGTGAGGGATTGCACCAGGAAGACCCAAGTGGAAGACACAAGTCTTTTTTATCTGTTTGGGTTCATTTCAGTCCAGTGGTTAAAGGCTGTGTTATACCGTAGGGAAATTGGACACACCCTCATCCAAGTTATGGTCCAGATGTGCTCCATTTTAAAGGCTGAAGAGTGGTAGACCAAGGTTGTTAAAAAACAAACACATGCAGAAAACTTTTTCTTAGGCACCACAATCGTGCTGGTAAATGTTTAGCACATTGTTTGTGCATTCCTTTGTCTAAAACTGACAGAACATGAGCAAACCACTGAGGCTATCCATAATCCAAAGATCATGCCTTGTAAATATAACTCACATTATAGACCACAGTCCGTGTAGTTAGTTGTTGAAGCGCTGAAGGAAAGAACAATAGAATAGATTCTTTGGGATCTGCCATTTGTGGAGGAGAATTCAATGCCTTTCTCCGCAGGGCTGTTTGGTCCTACAAAGCACCCGTACTGCAGCATCCCTCTGTCCCCGTAATTACACAGCGCAGCACGTTCGAGTGAGGCAGCGATAATGCTGTTTAGCAGCAAATAAACCCCAGGCCCCAGGGGAGTCCTCCTGCATGGGCCAGACACTGAGCGGGGCAATCAGACATTCAGAGCACCCCCCCCCACCTGCCAGAGCTGCAGCACCTGAGAATTAATCACTCCCCGCTATCCATTATTACCTAGATCTCCTTCAGCTCCCTGTTCGCTCACTCACCCCCTCCCCCCCCCAAATCAAATCTTTTCTCTACTGCTCTCATTATGGTTCAGTCTCTCTCCAAAGGGGTAAGCACCAAGTGTAGAGAACTCCAGCTGAAAAAGGATGATAACATCTCTATTTATGGTAAAGGGACACCTCAAGGAAACAGAGTGAGCGTTGGTAACAGTTAGGCTGGGGGTGAACGCTGCGTTTGGGTCCGTGAATAGGGGACAGCCATCCGCAAGTCTGCACACAAGCAGATGGAAAAAATGCTGGCAGCTTTGTGCGCTCTGGGCTTGCAGTTCAAAAATCGACCCAGGATTTTCAGAAGCCATGTTTGTGTGGGCAACAAAAGCTCTCATCTTTCAATGGAGAGGTTTCAGAGCAAAGCCTGTATACATCTGCCACCCACACTCAAATTCCACGAGAATGAAAAGGTCTCCAAAAGGCAGCGAGGCATTGTGAAAACAGATTAGAGAGGTTTCAATCTGCAACTGTTGAGGGGCATCAAAGTCAGGCCAGTCTTTTCTGATAGCGCAGTGAAACTGCTTGTGAAGAGTGAAATGGATGACAAAAGGACAATGACAGTGTTGGATGTGTAGCAGAACTGCAGATTCTACAGAGGTAGTTTGTCAAATGTATTGAAAATGTCTTTTGTGTTCAAGCAGTTTTGCTATAATAATTCTGTTGAAACATGCTAAAGTGCACAAGTGAAATGATTCACATGTTGCAGAAATACATGCAGTTATGGAGGCTGAGTATTTTTGACAGTGTCATGTTGAGGCAGCACTGTGGCACAGTGGCAGAGATGTTGCAATGGATTTGGACCTTGGGAAAGAGGAGGGCAGAGAAGGAGAGAGGCTTGCCAGTGGCAGGCACAGTGATTTCAGAGAAACAGTAAGGTTCAGGAGGCTGAAAAAGCAAAGCATGGTGATGCTTCATTGCTGGGAAGAATCCCATTGATAATGCACAGACACCCAATGTGACTGCCTGTCTCCACAAAAATTCTGTTTCATCATTGATCCTTATGCAGAAGTCTTCCTCTTTAATTTGTAAATGTGTTTTGTGTGTGTGTGTGTGTGTGTGTGTGTGTGTGTGCGTGTGCGTGTGCGTGTGCGTGTGCGTGTGCGTGTGTGTGTGTGTGTGTGAAATAGCTTTGATGTGGGTGGGTACAAGCATGAGGAGGGAAAAGAGAAAGGAATGATCCTGTCAATCTCAGGATACACCAATGTAGCAGATTCATTTTTTAACTGATCACTTTCCCTCTTTCAGTGCTGAGAGCTGACCCCTTCAAATTAGTCTTCCCAATACACAATTCAGACAAATCCATCAAGTCTTGCTCCTGATACCTGGGTGACCCCTCATACATCTGTCCCAGCCATTCACGACTGATTAGTACTGATGGGAGAGTAAGTCTTTAAAGACATTGCTCTCAACATAAAAAACACTACCATTAGTTCAAATGATGACAGGGGCAGCAGTGTAGCATAGTGGTTAAGGAGCAGGACCCGTAATCCTGCTGTACCCTTGGACAAGGTACTTAATCCCCAATTGCCTCAGTAAATATCCAGCTGTATAAATGGATAACATTGTTTAAAAAAAAAGTGTAACCTATGTAAGTCGCTTTGGATAAAAGTTACATTTAAATGTAAATGTAAATGACAGGCTGATGAAACCTTACTCTCCCTTTCCTGCTGATTAGCTCTAACACAGTGTGTAGCTGCACTTTGTGCATGTGAACACAGTCCAGTCAAGTCTAACCGGATTAGAACTTTGTAATTGCTTCCATTTTGTTATCATCATCGTCTTGATAGTTCCACACGTTGGCCTGATGTAACCGGGTGAGTGGCTAATGGTGAGTCACTAGTGTCATTAGGAATGAGATAGTGATAGGATGAGAACAGTGTCAATGGGCATGACAGCAAGATCAGACCCTCCATTAACCGTCTTTCAGCCACCCCCGGAAATGACCTGGACACCCCACTCAATCAAGATGGGGGGTCCTTTCCACACTCATCCAGGGGTACTGTCAGCTCACACTGGAGTATGAGGCATGAACCTCTGTATTTAAATAAACTGCTACATTTAAATTCTATGTGACAGCATGAAAACACTCAGCATCGCCCACACTGGGCTCAAGCACTTTTTCAACAGCTACTGTAGGAGTCCACTGAAGTACATACAGATTCAAACATGCTCAGGCTATATTTGTACACTGCTTCTGAATTCAACATAGTTCCAGTTTTCATAGATCTGAGTAAGGTTGTTTATGTTCTCTCTTTTTGGTTTTTATTCATTTGGAATGCCCAATGATTTTTCTGCATTTTCTTCCCATTTCGGGACCACAGTGAGCTGCTGTCACTGTCCAATCTGCCTAACCTGCCTCCATCGCACTGCTTCAGAAGGTGTGAGAAATGTAGATATGATACGAACTCCACTTTTCCTGAACAAAACTACAGCCACACTGTATGTAAGCAGTTACCTAACTAGGTTTGAATTCACTGGCATGTAGTGTCTAAGTTACATTTTCTAGATAGTTACTGTTTCAGACACACATATTGCTAATTATTTTGCTTATTTTGTGGTAAACATTGCACATTTCTAATGTTTAGTCACTTCACACTATTATTCATAGACATAGTTAGCTAACTAACATTACAGAGCTGTCCACAAATACGGAGGCAGTCCAGTCAACAGCAGCTACAGAATGGATGGATGAAACTGCGCATAGGGCCCAGTTAAAAACTTGTGGCTATATTTGGAAAAGGTTGGCTTTATATCACAACCAGATATGAGTGTAAATTCTATCACTCGCATTGAGGGTGATTGCGGTGAATAGCTGCCCTTTATGTAGGTCGTCCTGTCAGTACTGAAAACTTCTTTTTTGAGGGAGACTTGGCTCAGGGGTCGGCTTCATGCCTGTTTGCACTTGAAGTGAGCTAGGTTGTGCATGCTTGGAAAGAGGTGAGTGGAAGGTTCTTCAGGACGCTCATCAGGATAAAAAAAAGGCAGGAAGCAGTTAAGCGTGCTGCCAGCAGAGATGTGGATTATAAGGCTGTGATCAACCTGACGCAAGCGTGGCAACTACCGTCTGTTGGTGAACAGTCTGTTACAAGGAACAGGTATACACTCTGGGGGACTGAGACATGCAACGGCATCTGGGCGCCTCAAGCTCACCCGGGACCAGGAGGATGAAGAAGCCTCCCGAACAGCACAACATTCTCCCTGAGAATGTCTAGACAAGCAAGACCTAGCTTGACAAGGACTTTTGGCAAGGACGCACTGTAACTGTCACGACTACCACTTTAAATATGACCTATTTTGTTTGTTTTTCATTTTGTGTGAAAAAGAGAATGTTCCCTTATTTGAGAAACAGCGTTTATGACAAGGCTATTAAAAAATGGGAACATTTCCTTTTAGATGTATCTCTGTTAATCACCAGGGAGACAGGCCTGGGGTCTATTGATTGTGGATGCAATTTTTTTGACTGAAACAAGCTGTGTTTTTCAGAAATATATATCTATCATTTGTTGTGGATGACCTCATCTATCATGTAAAACAACTGCTCTTTTGCTGCCCATGCCATGTGTACATCTCTTTTTGGGACTGAAGGCTTTTCACCTTAAGTGATTTCATATCCCATCATTGCTAGAGTCATCACAGAAAAACAGTGGGAAGAAAGCTTCAGTCTGGACCAACACTTAAACCCCAGTCACACTGAGAATGATAACAGTAATGAAAAAATATGTAAATCATTGAAGTTCAAATGACTGAAGCTGATCACACTACAGTAACTATAAAACTGTTTTAACATATGCACATTCAAGCAGAGATGATTTTCAGTACAGTAAAATGCTGATTATTTGAACAGTAGTACATTACTGTGAAGGCAGTGTGCCCACACTGTGCTGTGTCTCATTGGATTTATTTTTGTAAAACTGTCTGCAGAATAGTGCTCACCTCCCCCGTTTTCCTCATTGAACCCTGTCTCGCTCATCATTCATGACTAAATGCTCAGAATGGATTGACTGACAGGTGTGTCGAATCATTTGTTGGTGTGACTGCTGGTAAGCAGTGGATTGTTATCCTCATGGTTTGTGCATAGTTATTTTGTTATCATTCGGTGTGATGATGTTAAGAGGGCCATGTATTTAACTGAGCTCTTTCACATCTTTAAAGGACACCTACAACTGAAATGTTCCACAAGATAGAAAATAGTTGTCAGGACTTTTACTGAAAATAGAAAACGTATAATACCACTCTGCCTGGATGATGAAATTAATTTTGAAAAGTTTCTTCAGCTGTCAAGAAGCATTAGACAATGAATCATAAGTGCTCCTTGCAGGGCTGATTTCTATTTGCAATATAGTGTGTTTGGCTAGTAAGGAAGGAAAAGTAAGGAAAATATTATATGTGGATATGTGCAAAATTTGTATATTTTAGAACTGGGAAAAATTAAAAACAACTTCAGAAACATAGCGCGGAAGCCCTGTGTTGCTCAAGAGTCCATCAAAGGATTGCTTTTCTTTTTGCAGTGCACGTCTCTCCTCGTTTCAGTTATTGAATCTGATGCAGCGGTGCCGGCTGTGGTTCACTTATGTGCCAAGCTACCCAAAGTGCATTTCTCCATGTGGGACAGGCCGCCACGTTGTCATGGTGATTCCATCAGCAGGCCTGTGTGGCAGCTGTGTTTGATATGCGTTTGTCATAGCATCATCCCCGACGTGTACAGACGAGTGGAGAAAACACGTCCTGCGTTTAAGGGAGTGCCATGCTCTACCACTCCCAGCCTGTCAACACAATGCACTGCTCGCGCTGTTTTTGGCACCCCTTGAAATTACCCAGATGCTGAAATAAGTAGCCTATTATACCATAATCAATAGCTACTAAGCAATGTGGCCTACCTGACTGAAATTCTCTTACAGCTGTGCCTCCATTGACAGGGTATGTTTGTTTGTGAAAAGCCCAAACTGTCACATCTCAGTAAGCTTTAGTGAAAAACAAAAGGACACATGGAAGCATGACAAAAAATATTTCTGTACTGGGGCCGTAAGCTAACAGAGCCTCAGCCTGCACAGACAAACTTGGGTGGTCTCCATTCTCAGGGGATGAGGTCCATCTTATCTATATCACAGCAATATATTACTGTACATCCAGACAGAAATGCACCATCCATTCTCCCAAACATAACTCTTTTCTTTCCCTCTTTGGCTGCACTCAGCCTCCTCTCCTCCCCAGAGAGAAGGCTGGGACTGAGGTTACTCTGACACATTGGCTGATGAGTGCAACGTTCTGCTGTCTCTGGAGAGCCCTACATTTTCACTACAGGGCTAACGTCTTGGCTTCACCGCTGCAGGGCCCCTGCCTCAGAACCCGTCGCGTCTTCCGCTTTCAAACAGAGCGTTCCGAGATCTGAACAACATCTGACAGCCTTCACTGCCAGTCTTTTGGGGTCATACAGTTTTCTACTTATATGTAGTTGCAATGGACCTCTGGGACTGCACCTCATGGCTTTTCATATTGCATGTTCCCTACAACAGAAAGGACCCATGTTGCCTATTCTGTTTGCTGCACAGTAATAATTCTGTGTTAAGGTTTTAAGATTTCCATGTCATTACACAGTAGTATTGTGTTAACCAAGAATACATTATTTGTGGTATGTTCTAAATCCTCATCCCAGTACAGTAATTTCTTCTACATGTAACTAAATGCTGCTTTCATGTTGGCTAATGAAAGCGGGGTTATCGGTTTACTCTGGATGCACGTCAGACTTACTGAAATTGGGTGAAATTCCATCGGCACGTGAAAGCCAGATGACTCTGAGTCTGTGACCTCTAAGCTGAGGAGGTAAACAACCAGAGGTCATCTGGCAACACATCAGCGCTACCTCCGTGGAAAGCAATGCAATCCTCCAGGAAATCCAGTATGTGTCCCAATCCATTTTCCAATACTGGGAATTGGAGAGCTTATTGAATGTCAGAGAGGGCTGGGCAAGATGCTGGCTCATGTTTGGAGAGGTGGATGGATGGGTTGGGTACAGAGATTTTGTGGCTCAAGGACATACTGCTCTGTTGGACTAGCTGTGCTTCTAGATGAGCTTTGAGCTCCTGGTTCATTGCTATATTGCTATTGCGTCATTCTTCAACAACAGAGTCACCATGATCTCCTGTCACCACACAGTGATACCCAAGGAAAATGCACCGCTGACAAGGTCTTGAGGCCGCCCCCAGAGCTCAACATTAAGACTGCCCTCAGAGCATCAAGCTAAAATGATGAACTAGGCCGTCATCTAGAAGGTTGCGGGTTCCATTCCCAGGTGGTACAGCCCTTCTGTACCCTTGAGCATGATACTTAACCTGAATTGCTTCAGCAAAGTATCCAGCTGTAAAAACGGGTAATACATAAGGTCTGAGTTATGTAAGCTGCCCTGGACAAGCATGTGCAGAGCAGATAAGTAATGCAATAATTCAATCCGGCAAGGCACCTGTGTAACAAAGCGACCCTTAAACACTCCGAGCATCAGAAAATAACCTGATCCCCCTAACAGATGTTGTGCAAACACCATTGCATTGATTTCTGGCTTGGGCGCCAGACAAAACAGGCAGTTCTCCTCTCTTTATCTCCCTCACCCAACAATGGGGATCAATAAAGCTGTCTAGGGCAGCACCCGCTCCGCAAACGGCCATGCAATCGATCCCCTCCTCTGACAGGGCTGTGTTTCCCCATCAAACGCAGCAGCACATGCACAGACCCAGTCAGCACATATGAAAGAGTCATGCAATTCATATTTCCATATCGAATCCAGAATAAAAGGAATGAATATAGCGACTGAAGTCGAAATAGAGAATATATGTTACAAAATATTTGTAGTTGTTATATTTGTTTTTGTGCATGTGTTGTAAAATATACTCTATGATATACAATTACACAATCTATTCTCCAATAAGAGTCTATACCCACAGTTCATCAGTGGTGACTGGTGAGATAAAAATAGAGAAGGGACTGAGATTGCCTTTATTTACAACACTGGAAACAAACTTCAAAGCAAGCATACAAACATATTTCAAAGAAATTTACATTTGGATATTAAACCCACCAAAAAATGCTTCCTGTTTGGACTGCGAACTTGTGGGACTAGGATGTTGGAAACCATGGTGTCAAATAGGCATTAGTTAAGGTGTGTCTACACGTTTACTGATCCCTGAGATCACATTATCATGGCAAGAAAGGGTGATTCTATCAGCTGCAATGCTAAGGCTCAAACACCACCAGTTTAAAAGTAAGTTCTCCACAGCTTGACTTGGTCTCCATATAGAATGCATCAAGAAGCAGGGACAGTGCTCCTGCACCAATAACACATGGGGAACGGAGATGGGGTGGCTGTGGGATAGGCTGGTCTGAAATCAGTGTCAGGTTAGCATATGGCCTCTCAGTAGAGCCAGTCGACCCACGGGGGATGGGAGGAGATTGTGTTGACATGGCAGTGGTGAGGAGCTTCGCTAACCTGAGGAGGCTTGAGGGGGATAGTGTCTCAATTCCACAGAGGTGTGGTGAGAATGAGTCTTGGACAGAATGAGGTCACAAAGTCAGTCTCAGTGCTACATTATTTCAGAGTGATATTCTTTTCATCCACTAAAGGGGCTCTTTATTCCCTTTCAATAGCTCCTTTTTTCCAGTCTGTGAGTGACAGAAACACGATTCTGGCACTGGAATGACTGCAGATGATCCTAAGGACGGAGGGCCTTCGGTTCATGTGATTTTTAGAATGTCACCCTCGGAAAGGAAACGCTAAGATGGACACGCCACGTGTCCTCCATCTGCCATTGTGTTTGTTTGACTTTATTTCACAGTCCCTGTCGCAGCCTTTGAAAACAGAAAATAAGCCTTATGACTGTCAAAAACATGGAAGGCCATTAAACACTCCCCTTTATGTAAATCCTGCTTGGCATTCAGTTACTTGAACTAAGAAAAGGCTGTCTATAGGCCAGACCTGACTGTCTCTTTAAGCCATGCTCATGGTGTTCTCAGCGAAGCCAGACTGGACAAATATAATCTGGCACGCGGGCCTAAAAAGTGGAGCAGGGAGCAGATAAAACGAATCCTCAAAAGCGCTTGGCAGCTGAAAAAAGACCAAAGGCTGTCTGTCATACTGGAGTTCTACAGGCCGGCCCTCCGTCTGTTCTCACTTTGTATGTCTTCTTTTCACTGTCCTTTCATCTCTGGGCCTGCCTCTCGCAGACTTTGTTGGTAATTACTACAGAAAAACAGTTCAAACATGAAATAAAACCTTTATTTCCAGTCAATTCCATCAATTACTCTTCATGGTGTTTGGGCTCTGTGGCATGTCATAATTAAACAAAAAAAACTCCACCAACATCTGAAAAGACTGCTCAGAAATGCTTCGCCAGAAAGAAACATGACATCAACTCCCAAATTCAGTCCACTGGAGAGCCATTCCATGTGGCACTAGATGGACACAGTTTGAATCATGAGGTACATTTCCTTGCAATTATTACAGATTTTTTTCCTTTGCATCATTAATGCTGTTTATTTGCATGTATTTTGTGGCTTGCTTAATTTTAGCACTGCGCTGGCACAAGTCACAGTAGCATCCTGCTGACTTCGTGATGTGGTCTGCGAGGGAGAGACGTGCAGTAATGTTCCTGCGCTGTGTGGAAGCTAGCAGAGGAGCTGAGCTCACACAGCATAGGATGAGGGACAGCAGGGTGCACAGCTGGATGCTTTAATCAGTCGGAAAAGAAAAAGGGCTGTTTTGGCATCTGACCGCAAATCCACCTCAAGGTCTCCGCACGGATATAGTCACAGTGGGTCATCGTGGGTACTCAAAGTGGTTACAGGGTGGAACAAACTTAAATTACAAGGTCAGAGAGATTTGTGTATTAGAAATGCAATACTGAAATATTGAAATTTCACCAGTGCAGGAATGCTTAAATCCTTCTGTAGGTTTCTACTTACATTTAATGAACTGACAAATCCATGAAGTTTTTACCATGCAATGAAAATGGCAGAGATATGGACTCAAGTTACATGACTTGGACTCGGTACCATAGCTATACCACTGCAGTCAGACAGCAAATGTACATTTTGTTGCCAGTTCTGCTTTATTATGCTTTTGAGCTAGATAGCTTGTAGGCTAGGGTTTTATGCAAATACCAAGTTATACATACCTTGCCACAAGCGTAAGGTATATTAGCTATTGTGTAACAAAACTCGACTGTGGTGCGTGTCTGTCTGTGGGCAGGGGCAAGGAGAAGCCCACCCCACCCTCTGTGCTGCAGATGGAGCCAACACACCTGAGCAAGATGAAGGTGATTGCATCTGTTGGGGTGCATTGGCTATGAAAATTTCCCTGTGTCCGTGATTTCCTGTTCTTCCTGTGTACTGACAGCTAGTGCACCATTCATATCCTCTACTGCAGACCGTCAAGCATCTTCAGCAAGCTCATGATCAAGCGATTGGGACACCACACGTGTCCCTCCAGCAATCCACCCACACTCAGAGGGATGTGTACAGACGTGCTCAGAGACATCTCCTTTGTAAAAACCGTGCTTGTCAATGTATCAGCCAGCTTTGTCTGTGGAAGTCAAAGGCTAAATTTTTTTTATCACACGCTTTGAATCATGACATTGAACAGTGCGTGCGTTCATAAGCGTTTGTCATATGTGCATAAATTTGTGGCTTCTTCCTGCTTTTGTGGTGGCGTCATATCAGATTTCGCACATCTCAAATGCGGGGTGCCATTGATCCTTCCCATCATACATTTTAAAATGGTACTTTTATCTCTCGCATTCATCCTTGTTGCAGAAAATTTGTAGATCAAATATAAAAGGTACTCTCACAAGACGTGATATCTGTGCTAGCTGAAAGGCTAAAAGCTTTAATGTCTAAATTCTTTAATGTCATGTTTTAGAGAAGCCCTTCTGGATTCAGTGTGTGTGGGGATTTATTCTTCCTTTTCAAGGTTTTGAACTGCATTTGTGTTTACAGATTTTTTATTTATGCACACATTCTGTCTGCTGCTCCAAATAACGTGAAAATATGGGGAGAACATGTAGTTTACACAGAAACCACAGCTTGCCTAAGTGTATAGTATGCCATTGTAAGTGCTGTAACTCCCCCCAATATGACCACAATGACTGAATACTCTCCATATGCTGGGGAATGGCATATTGTCATCTCTTTTTACGCTGTTTAGGGACAAATAAACAAACACATAATGCTACAAAAACATTCTGTGGCTTATGGCCCTCAGATGGAAACTTCTGCAGAATTGAGATGGAGCAAAAAGTACCTTAATCTGTGCCTGTTCATTGCCTCAGAATGACTCATCCAGACACTTTTTTGGACCAGGAGAGATTTCCTTGTGGAGATAACCTCGGGGAAAGGAGGAATAGGAGGAGGTCATTTGATCTAATCAGCCTGACATTTGTGTTAAAGCTCATTGGTGCTGACTGTCATGCTGGCAGACTCAGGACCATGTTGTGCACACCAGCAACCAGTCTGATGCCTGAAGGAGAGCGGCAGTTAACTTCGTTTTGCAATGCATCGTGAGGAGGGTGAAGGTTTCTGTTGCGGTGGGCGTTGGTACTCAGGTGGGCCTATTGTGTGGCTGAGGACCAGAGATGACCGATCACATTTTAACCACATTTTCTAAGTAATAGTGTCACTTTAAATACTGTATGTGGTTGCCATGCACATCAATGTAGCTGACCACTAATATTCATTTTTATGAAACAAATATAATTTTTCTGAATAATGTGCCTTGAGGCTGGCACAAATACAGAAATGCTCTCCAAATGTTCTCCAGTTTAACAATTAACTGGGGTGTTATACTGGAAAAGACAAATGCAGCTGCAGAATGATTTGAAAGATCCATTTGTATCCCCTTATCAATGTTTGTGTAGATGGTACCCATATTGTTGTCTTGCCTCCAAAGGCCGGATTAAGAAACTTTATTAATCACAAAGGCTGTGCACATTCTGTCGTCCAGAGAGCTGCACATGACACTGGTCATCTTCAATCAATTTAATCAATCTTTCAAAAATACATTGTGACACATGAATTGCACTAATGATGCTCATTTCCAGCTGGATATGTGTGCATAAATGATATGAATTAAATGATACAAAACCATAGTTGTTAGTAGTCTGATACTGTTACCCACAATAAAATATTCAGAATAAAAGAATTATTCAGGATAAGGTTTTCATGCCTTTAATATTTATTTAATATTCCTATTGATAGCTCAAAATATCATATTCAGAATACTGATATACGTCAGTGTTAAATCTGGCATGTCAACCTGAAACCTGCAGATTACATGTCTGGCTTCTGAACCACTAGGCTATACTGCTGTTTCACAATAATGCTTGAACTGTGGGTGGATTCTGTTTCACAGTGTGAATTAACTGCTGCACCATATTGCCTCTGAGAGGTCATTTGAGAGCCAAAAAAATCCATTATACGAAAAGCATTTCTTTTTCAATGCTCTGCATCAACTGTCAGTTCCTGGAAACTCATCGAAAGCGTCACAGGAAATGTTGTGTTTTGCACATGAATGGAGCACATCCATGGCGCTGTCTGAGCATTTTTTTCAAAAGGGGAATGAAATGAGAACAAGTCTGCTTTTGAGCCCAGCAGGGGCCTCCTCTTGTGAAGTCTCTCCACGGCTGTCTGTGTGAACTGCTGAACTCCAGATGGAGGTAGTCTATTAGCTGATAATGCTCAGGTTTACTCGGAGACGCACTTCTGTGCCGGCGCCCAGATTCCCAGATTTTGCCGAGATCCTGTCAAGGGTTTGAGGGCTGAAATAAAAGCTGACAGCTGCTGCTGAGAGTCTGCTTCTGGGAAACTGTGAAGGTGGAGCTGTCAGGCAGGCAAAGGCAATATCTTCTCCAGCAATTTGCCAGCCCACACAAGGTGACAATAAGGCAATATTCACTGAAGGGGCTGTCATCCATGTCGACTGCCACACAAAACACAAATCGTCTTTTTTTTTGTCACTTGCCCCTTTCCTTTGGCACCAAAGAAAGGCAGGAACTCCATTAGGCACTTTGCCAAAAAAATAAATAAATAAAAAATGCATTCACTGTCACTTGTGAAGGGACCTGTCAGTTACAAATGTGAACTCTTTGTACTGCATTTTAGGTTCCCACTGCACTTGTGGAAAAGGAGATGTAGGGAACCAATAAGACCACAGGAATTCTGTCAACCCTAAAATAATAGTGAACTACTTTTTAGCACATCGGCCATGTTGATGCTCAAGCATATGTTTATTCATCGTGTCTCTTACCCACAGCTCAAACACATAGTGTACCCAGATCAAGAGGTTGTGTAACAGGAAAATGTATTCAGTAATGTAATGTGAAATGATCAAAATACTGACTGAATTAGCAGACAGAATTCTTTACGTAACCTCACTTATTTTTGCCCATGAACAGACCCAGCTCATCTAGTCCACAGTTATTATCTGTTTATCTGCTCTGTGCTCGTTGGCTCTAGTCTGAAGCTTCTTCCCGCTGCCTGTGCTGTAGCCAAAGATGAAGTCAACTCTGCACGCAGTGAAAATAGATGATAACAGGATGAACGCACATCCAGCTCTCAGGTGGTAGACTCAGTCATACATCGTAAACTGGGCTGTGGTACCTGCTGCCAGTGTTTACTTAGCACTAGGACCTGCTTTGGTCAATGGGCTGAAAGTTACCTTGGATTCAGAGTGTTATTTATACTCTCCAAAGTAGCACTGCAATGAGGTTAGCTCATTTAGGTCAGGTTCTATGTTGATTTCCATTATCTTCATGAATGTTTGCTGATCCGTGTCAGCTCAACCTATTAGCACTGCTGCTGCAAGCCTATGATATGTGGGCAAAGCCAGCAATCTGTGTAGCAAACTTCCGTAGTAGTGAACACTGAGGACATAAACACCATAAGACACACCGAACATGGTAAAAAATACATAATTTCTCATAACTAACACCCTGTCTTTATTAGGTTAAAATGTGGTACCATTTGTTGTGCGTGGTGTTTGGATAAAGTGAAATACTTGTCATCACCATTTGCACCAGTTTTAGCCATGAAGTAGCATTTTTTTTACACATTTCAATTACTTTTTATGGCATTAAGAAATTCAGTTGAAATTCGGTACGTTCAGCAGTCATATACTGTACACATGTGTATCTCCATGGCTCTGCACCTTGAGTCATGTTCAGCCATATCTAGAAGAAATATTATTATTGCCTCTAGATGAGATTCATTTAGTTAGAATGTTATCAGCATTTACTCATTCACATACTTTTTTCCACATTTCTCAAACAGTGTCTTAATGCACATTCCTGACATCCAGAGATTTGGCTGGAGCCTCATGGTGCCTGTAACCTCCAGTTGAATTGGATTCTCAAATTCAGTGTTTATTTTTCTGTGAAGTATTTTCTCGGTTTGTCAGAAAATAACGGTACTCATTCTGGGAAAAATGGACTGCTTTCAAGGCTTTGCAATGTCCTTTTTCAATTTAATACACCCCTATGTAGTCGCTACCCTATGACTGATTTTTATTTTATATACCATTCAATTACTTTGGCCATATTCATCCAGAAAACATCCACGGAATGAAGTGCTAATTAATCAAACTTTATAAATATTAATGACAAATTACCTCATGCCTTGAAAAAAGCTAATTTAAGTGTTCTTTCATGAGTTTGGAACTGAAAAGGAAATGAAATAAATCAATTTAAATTGCTCCTCAGTTTCTAGGACTTAACTTATACTTCCACTTTATTGAAGAATCATCAAAAATATATCCAGAGTCTTGGAATTTCAAGCTACATTTCATTCATGTTTTATCACAGTGACAAATGCTATATCTCTTGATTTTTCCTAAAACATTACAATGAATAAAACAATGAAGAATGCTTTCAGTGTTGATATATGGCAAGTAAAACTGCTTTTAGGGTGTATTCCAAGTGCTGGAGAAGACATTTAACAAAAAAATCCCTTCAGATTGCATTTTAATGAGAGGCCTGTTTTTATGAGTTGAGCAAAAGACCAGAGGGCGATCTTTTAATTACAGTCCTCCACAAAGAGCTAGTTCTGCAATCAAGGCTTGCATCTGGTCAAAAATTCTGATGCTGTCAGTTCATAAACAGAACTAGGCTTTATTATGTTTTTGTTTTTGTGGGATGCAATGGATGGCCAGTTTGTGAGCAAAATACTTCTCTCAATATAAAGGCAGAGAGTGTGTATGAGTTTAGGACCAGAATTTTTAACAGAGTCCTGCCTGACTTTGTCTGGCTCTGAATCTGCTTTCCTGCTGTTGCATCCAAGCGAAGCCAAAAAACAACAACAAAAATAAAACAACCGCATCTTGTTTTTTTTTTTTTTTTTTTGTTAAGATTTTCCACTGTGAGAGAGACTTGTTCCAGAAAATGATTGCGGGTGGATGTTTGAAATGAGGGAGAAGGCTGCCTGCTGTTTCCCCCAAAGATTTATTCATAACTTGCTGTGTTATGGGTTTACATTGCTTTGTGTCTCATTGTCAAGCTAATTCTCTCAAGGGGAGCCCTGTTTATTTGGAGCGCGGGAGCTGTAATTTCTCAATAGTTTCCATTTGCAGTCCTATACGCCTTTATTGATTGCGTTGTGTGCCAAGGTAATGCAACAAAACAAGCATCGCCTCTTATCTTCTCTGATTTATTAACTTGAATGTGATTTCTCTGGCTGGTAGGTACACTTAGCCCATGCTTAAAATAAAAGTGGTTTTGGTGAAGTATGCATGTGACGGTCCAGGCTATTACAGCTGAGAAGTGCTGCAGCAGAGGTTAACAGAAGGTAGAGGTGCAGGCTGATGGCTACAGAAGTGACCACTGTAAATATCTCCCTGACACCCATATATACACCCACACTTACCCAGCTGAAACAGTTTATAGCATGATTCATTTTGAATGTAGACTGAATACATTTCCACACCCAGAATCTGAGCTTCCATTAGCCGGTCACATGACTTACTGACACTTATTTGGGTTGATCTGACTGTCGTAACTTGTGCCGGTCTGTGTACAGGCTAGGAGGGCTTGGGAGCACAAAACCTGCAGACATCTCTACAGTGCACTCTGTGTGGCCAGCTTTATCAACGTAGTAACTCTGTAACCACATCTAGAGGCATTTATAGCCACCAAGTGACATTCATGTGCAAACATCCCTTGATTTTTCTTCACCAGCTTATCAAAAAAATAGTAATAACTTGCGGGTCATATCCTTCCTGCTCCAGAGTGCCCGGAAATGAATCATGCTGAAAAGAAGCTAAACATCCATTTGGCAAACCCCCAGCTCTACCCCTAGCGACCTCAGAAAGCGAATTTGGGGAGAGTGATGTGCAGACTTTCTGCTCTGCGGAGGCGGCAAGATTCTGTGTGGCTCATTCATCACATTGGGGCGCGCTCTCTCTCCCCCTGTGTCACCGAGACCCAGCGCAGTGCATCACCACCGCCACCCGCATCACCATCGCCGTCCACACGAACACGCGAGGGGCACTGCTTAATGGAACAGGAACGCTGGGACATCTTCCGTGCATCGCTGATGTGTGCGTGTGTGTAGACGTAGCAGATCCACAGAATCGGCCCAAACACAGTGATGATATTAAGGTACAAATTCAGTCCAAGGGAAATATACTGTCTCCCTCAGAGAAACAAATGTAAGTGAGTGCAACATGTTATCTATTAAACATGAGAGGGTGCTGATGCAGTGCAGGTTTAGATCAATCCAATAAAAATGCCATTGTATATATGTAATGCTTCGGTATGTATCCAACGGAACAGACATGTATGCTGGGCAAGTCTTGCTTTGGACAATCTGCCTGCAATATGCTCTGTTTTATGTGCTGGTGTGTAGGATACTTTCGGGTATGGCAGCTGCTGTTTTGGCCTGCACATTCTGACAGTATATCAGACCTCTGTGAGAATGCTGCTCATGTCTACTGACTGTGCATCACTTACTTAAGGACACACAGGATAATGCTGTCCCATGCAACTCTTTCTGAGACAATGCATTCTCTTTGAGACAAGGTAGTGTCTCATGGATCTCAACTCCTGAACAGCTAGTGTTTATGCTGGTTTTTTGCCCAAACATTTCATCCAACCTGATTGGGCCAGTCAGTTAATTAGCTGTATTCAGTTGCCCTTGTGCACTTCCCATATTACTATATTGGCCCAAATACAGGCCAAGTTTTTTTCCCTCAGAACATACCTGTTTAAAATGTGCATCACCCTATATTCAGAAACCGGTTAAAATCGGGGGAATTGAACTGAAAGCAGTGTCGACACCTGACACCCTTCCAGAGAGTTGCACTTCAATGTGTAAGACAACACAGTTGATTTTTTTAGAAGGACACCAGTCTTCTGGAGCCAATGCCCCACAGGTTACCATGGCAAATGGAATTACGCCACTGCACCTCCTGTCACATTGTCTGTGCCAGCCAACCCTCAGTGGTCCCCATCCTTCAGATTCTGACCACTGAGACCAGCAATTCATTTGCAACCCTCTGGTCAGTGCAAACTGAGGGTGTCCTTGCAGTCTCTGCTCTCACAGAAAGTGCCCTCATTACATCTGATAATAACCAAGCTCAGATCCGGCAAGTCTGACAAGGGAGACCGAAAACATAGCAGGGCTTGCTACAGATGACTGAAGAAAGTAAAGAATTTTAAGTCTGACATAAATACTTATACACATACACACACATGCACACATGCACACATACACACACATACATGTGTACACACACAAAGAATGAACTCAGATAAATAATTGAGAAGTTAAAATAGCATAGAGAATGCTAGCCCTGGGGAGAAAAGAGTTGTAGAGCCTGAATTTTATAAATCACCAAAGCTGTTCATTTTTATGAAGGGCAACGGCTCGGCTTGAAGCAGACACTGCAGAAAGGTTGGCGGGAGGAGGATCTCAGACTTCATCTTCACTCATGCTAGACATCAAAATACTGATGCTTTACGGTTAAATTATTAATGTGTTTGGCTCTTATCCAGGGCAAATTACGGTACATAGTTTTTAAGACACACATATGTGCACACACACACACACACACACACGTGTACGTGCGCACACACACACACACGCACACACACACACACACACACACATTTATACTGCTAGATAATCATTGACAGAATTCAGCAACAGCAGTAGCCCACCTGGCATTAAAACTCTGAAGATTCAAGCCCTGCTCCAGCTCCACACTGTCTCCCACAACAAGCCAAGAACCACAACAGTACTATTTTCACTGTCCCAACAACTCATTCCCAAAATTTATCCCAAAATCCCAGATTCTACACCACACCAAGTGTTCAGAGGTATGTAAGCCTTCATCTCCACTGCCTAGACTTTCACTGAGAATCTTCACTGCTGGCTGATAGGGAGGTTAGTAATCCATAATAGTGATCCACTCTCCACATGCTTAATAAACATGAGGCTAAAAACTTCAAGCGGCTCAGCATATTGCCTTTGTCAATAAATACGTTGCTCTGTTGGCAATCTTGTTGTATACCTCACCACAGGTGTACAAGTTAGATGGGAATGCATTACCAATCAGTAGAGTTTCTACTCTCAGTAAAGGCTGTAAAAAAGATTATTTTCTGTTCCTGGCAGCAAATCCAACAGAGATCAATATCATTTTCAATTTAAATGGATTGTACACTGGTTTTTAGCCTGAGAAATAAAAGCCAGAGACGCGTAGGAGCTTACTTATGATGCAGACGCTTGCTCCACACTCTTTAATTACAGGGGAGCGAGGACAGGAGACAGCAATGCTGCTTGATATTGGGAGGGTGAGAGGACACAGCAGGGATGGTGTTATTACACCTGTCTTGTTGAGTCTGTCAGAGGTCTACAGAAGGCCTGTCAGGTATGAAATGGCTGGCTGTTAGGATAGGGGTAAGACAGTAAAGGGTGGGGACAATATAAGTCTCACAGCAGGCAGGAGTGGGAGTGACAGCTGTGTAGGCTGTTGTTACTCATGCCATGTGGCAGTCAACTGCTCTCAATTGATCTCCATCTCACTCATCTTTTTCAGATGCATTCCCTTCAAGATACTGTAGATTTTAAATCATAACTTGACAAGACATGATGCTGTTTGAAATGAATTTGCATTGAGACAATAACCGGTTACAATATTTTCTGTGGACATTAAAGTTTAAAGAATAGTGAGATGACTGTCTTTCCTCTATTTACAAATCTCACTGAATGTAATTTTGTCACCTTCATTACAAATGAGGATCTCAGAACCGTTTACATGGAATGCATTCTCTACTGCTTCCCTCCTTTTTTTCGGTGTTGTTTTAACATTGACATGCACCTTCCTCGGTCTCCTCCTTAATGCAATCACCGGGAGAGGTTCATTTCAAGGGAGAAGCGACGCGCATGCGCTCCTTTCCCTGATGAAGAAAAGTAATTTGGTAATGCAAACAAATCTCCACTTGAATCAACAAAAGAGACCGTAAATTAGATGCAATATCCTGATTGAAGCGCGGCCGGCTCCGCACGCTCCCCTTGATTGCGCCGATGCGCTCTCGCTCTGCCTTCGTGACCACTCCCGATTCCCCTTCTCTAATGGGCGAGGATGCCGCGGAGACTAATGTTAGCGCGCGAACAGTCAGACTCCGTGGTCGGGAACAGTCAGACAAGCCCAGAAAGACCTCTCAATGCCAGTGGAAGGAGAGACACTCCAGATGCGGGTACTACCAGGAAACAATAACATAAGCCAGCTGATATCAAACCAAATTCTAAAAGGTTCTGAATATCTGAGGTTCTGAATATCAGTGATTCAATGCTGAAAAATGATATTCTACAAATGCAGGAGTCATACTCTGAAAGCAGGTATTCTTAAAAATGATGAAGCGTAATATGGGTTCATCCATATCACTGAATGGGATGAATGGGTTATATTCTACATTTGGTTAGTGTTTTTTTTTTTTTTGTTTTCAGCTAGATGTAAATATTAGTCATTCACCAGAATAATAACTAAATGTCAGACAGTCCCCTGTGCAGTGTAGTGTTTAACCCCCTCCTTCCCAGGAGTTGGTCCAATAGTGTGTTTATTGCCTCTATCCACACAGCAGCCTAAAAGCACCCCCTGGCAGAAAATAACTGAACAACAGCTCAAGACACATTGGGAAAGCATGTAGGTACTATGCCACTAAGTTCTCAGATAATTATTTGGCTCTATTTCTCTGAAAATGTGTTCTGTTACATCAGATTTCATGTTCATTTATTTGATGTTTGATACAGATTATGCTAAAAAATAACAGTAAAGAAATATTTTTAAAAAAACTACATAAAGGTAATATGCAGCCTCTTTAAAAATGACCATAACCTCATTTTTGCACCATTCATAAACAGTGAACTTTAGTCATGGCATCTACAATACATGAATGAACTGACCTCCATAAATTAAATATCCCAGTAAATTTTGTAGCTTGAAATAACCCATTTGTGATCACTTGTAAATAAATAAAATACATTATGACTTTATATAGTACTTTTAGGTCCAAGTGCATAAAGGGTTTTCAGTAGCAAGTAACAGCCTAAACTTGACCCTGAATTTAACAAGGGAGGATGTGCAGCAAGTAAGGACAGGGTCATGTGCTGTGAGTGGCATGTATGAGATAATACTCTGCAGTAATGCAAAGCTATTAATAATATCACAAGTAAATAAAAGCTATGAATGAACAACAAAGGTGAAGGCTGGCTGACACATTTATGACACAGGAGTTCTCATATGTTCCCCGCAAAACAAAAAGGTCAGCCTCTCTATCAAAATATGCTTTTGTGGTCTGTGGTAGGTTGCATTTTCCGCTTTTAACAAAGTATTGCAAAAAGGAGTAGATTCCTTAGACTGGATGACCACTGATCTGATCTCCTAAACATGGTCTGCCATTACATCTCTTGTGCTGTGGTGAGGCCACAAAACACAACTGTGAGATTAATTGTGATAGGCAAGTTCTGTCAACTTCCTCAGTGGAGTGGTGGTGCCCTCATGTGGTTAAATGATACTATTGCATGAGAAAACCTAAATAATGGCTCCAGCATTTAGTTTCCCCCAGAAGTTTTCACACCCTTGATAAGTTGTAACTAAAGAGCTTCAGAACTAGAAGCGTATGGTCAGTTTTCTGAAACAAATTTAAATTAGACAGATTTCATTACTATTTTTTAAGTCCAAAAAAAGTTGTACAAATAATAGGATGTTTTGAGAAAAAACCCACAGTGATCATATTTATTCACACTCCCTATTGTATACCTGCCTTGTGTTAATTTGATTATTTACTTAGTAGGTCAAAACCAGGTCAAACTTACAGCAGGAAGACATTCTCTTCTATGCCGTTCTCTACAACACATCAGTGAGTATGGGTGAGGTCACTGGAACCTCTTCTCCAGCAAACAGAGAGAGGGATAGAAAACTATGCCTCAGCATACACGCAGACTCCCCATACCGTATGCTGCAGCCAAGCACCCAAGCACAGAGCAGCTCTTCCTCACAAATCACCTCACTCCACCTGTGTCACAAGTGTCACAGCAAGGCCAGAGGGTGAAGACAGAAAAGCATCACTGCTCTAAAGGTTTCTACCACAGAGCTAACCTTCGAGGTAATCCCCCCCGAAACCAAAAGGATGGGCCATCCCTGGTCATCCCACACTCAGTTCAGTCAAGGCTGAAGATAACTAAAAACAATCGTTGTATCATTACAAATTGGCACCTACTGCGCTTTGTTTATGTGCTGCTACTGTGAGTGTATGAAAAATGTATAGCTACTGTAAATATGGGCTATTTTTCAGTCCTCATAATTGGGGGGGTGATGTCAACAGTTAGAGGGACTTCTCAAGTATGCATTGTGTACCATTGATGTTGTACTTGTCTTATCTATGTTTTCCTTTGATCAGAAAAGGAACATATTTTGTTTACTGGTTTTCATTTATATATTTAAAAAATCCCAAATAGTTTTTGTTTAAAAGAAAATAAAATCAATGATATTTTAATGCATTTGAGGAGTGTCAGATTTTATACATTTCTCCTACGCAGTGGTTAATAACTTGTAGTAATAAGTTGTAACTGAAATAACAGTTGTCATTTGCACTCGTATCAATGTTGAAAATTGTTGTGTACTGACCATACTTCATGTGGGGGTGTTTGCATAAATGCTTATAACTCACATGGATGTAAAATAACGATTTTATTCTGATAACAAAACCATTGTGTTATGACATGAAACCATGGTGATCACAACATACAGTTCTCAAGAATACTCCCTTTCATTTATTCTAATTTAAGCCAAAAGCTAAGAAATGTAAATCAAAGCATATTTTCAGCCCACACTTTATTACAAGTTGGCCACTGATTTTCTGTTACCTTTGCTATAATTAAGCAGCTCAACCTGACAAAGCCCAGTTAAGAAATACAAATGCAATATGAATGAATAGAATCAAAACTGAGAGTGAAATCCTAATTCTACATTCATAAAGAATTCCCACCATTAAGATGCAGAATTGAGCAGCAAAACACTATACTTTACAAATACAATGGCATCACAAACATGCATATACTCTATGCACAAATACAAGTATCATAATAATTTAATTCTACATGAAATGTAACTGCTTTTGCTGACTTAAACATGCAGAGCTATACGGATGTCTAAAACATAATCAGTTGAACATCCAGTTAAAGTGCAGAACAGCTGACAGGATGTTTAATTGTACATAAATCAAACCACAGAGAATTTAAGTACTGCGCTGACTTTCTTTTTTCAGTGTGTTTTTGTTGTGTACCTACCACACTCTTAAGGAAGCACATATGTCGATTGTATAGGATGTTTAACTATGACATGATTCTTTGGAACACATTCAACACAATCTAATTGACCAGAAATGTATTCATTCACTACTAGATCAACAGGAAATTGCATTACAAATGTACCTGGGACCCACTAGTTTAACAAGTGCTGAAAGTATGCAATTTTATTGCACAATTTATTTGCTTTTTGAAAGCTGATAAACCACTATCTCTCAGATTATGACACTCAACACAGCCAGTTTTTCCTATGTGTCCCACACCCCACCCACAGTGAAATTAGGTTGTAATTTTTAAATATTAATTTTGTATTTCTGATTATTTACAGCATGGGAGGAAGTGCATCTCTGTTTCACTGCTACTACTGTAGAACTACCTGTCCAGTAAGCAATACCGTTTCGAAACTGCAATACTGTGTACTGCATGCTCATCATACTGCGTCCCTGATTACCATATTTAAACAGTATTCAAACCATCATAATAATATTAACATATGTATTAACAGCCAAGAAAGGTGTTTGGAAAGTACATCATAATTTCAACACTAATATAGTTTCACATCAGTCCACATGAAGGCAAGTGCATTAATATATTGTACTTGTATAATATGTTGACATCCACTTTTTAAAAATTCTCCTACAGTGTCATTGACATCTCAAACAGTTTTCAAGTCTCCCAGTCCGTCGTGTTCTTCCATAAGGACTCTCAAGCCCTGGGCAATTGCTGAGGCCGCTGGTCTTTTATCTGGTGCTTTAGAGAGCATTTTCTTGATGAGTTTATGCTGAAATTAATCAATATACAGAAATATGAAATGAGGTTTCATTATGGAGGATGTAGATTCTAGCTGTTATTTTTACTTGGCAGTGCTACAGTTGTCAGAGCTACATACATTCCATGCAACATTAATTAGAATACACATTAGCAAAATTGAAATAAATACTATATTTGCAAGGATACAGCATTTGATTCAAATGTATTCTCAGTTCACGGGAAAATAAATGTTATTGGGTGAAAAGCTTGAGCACATTCAGGCAATAACAGCTATAACAGTTGAGCAAATGCATGTAACTGACTATGGCATAGGGGTGTAATGAGTATCGTGAAAAGTATTCTGTCTGTGGTGGATGACAGAACATAATAAGAGACCATGAAGCTATAATGTTAATGGGCAGTGTACTCCAATACTGGGCAGCAAGAGAAGAGGGAGATCAAGATTTAGTAATAGAGGTGGATTGTGAAAGGAAATGTATAATCATTTTGAAGAGAAGGGGCTAAAATGGCATGAGGAATAGTCTTATAGCAAATACATCTGTAAAGAGGACTGGCCATATTTGTGACTGTACGTTGCACTTACCTCTGAGCTATACTGCCTAACAAACTCAGGTGGAAAAATCCTTTCACGCAAGTTCTCCAACAGCTGTGGATTGAAGTACATCACATCATTTAGAGAACAATATTGGTGGTCTGTTTCTTTCAGTGAAGGTTATTCGGTAGTAAAGAGACATTGTGGAAATTCTGAACAGCTGCATACTCACTCGAGATCGTTCCATTCCTGTTCTCATTTCCCAAAGGAGCTCGAAGCAGATCAGTCCAAGGGGATATATATCCACTTTTTCATCATAGGTTCTCAGATTCTCCTGCTAATATAATTACGAATTCACATCACCAACAGGATATGTCAATCAGCACTCCAACAGCAAGCATAGAAATAATTCTTTAAACTAACCAGTGAAACACTGCCCTTTCTTATATTTTTATAAAAGCTGTACACCATCAGGGTACAAAGATTATCTTCGGGTCTTTTTTCTGTATACAGGGAACAACAACAACAACAACAACAACAGTAATAATAATAATAATAATAATAGTAATCAATTAAAGCAAAAAAATTACTATGTGTGTTTTGTAGTAAAAAAACTGAATAAATACAGTCTAATGCACTGTAAAGTAGGAAATCACAGTTATTTATCAAGTTGTTGAGTGACAGGTTGTTTCTTCATGCAAAATAGATTTGTGGTTTAAAATTTAATTAAGAGGCTTTATCACAGGGGTGTGGCGAGGGTGGGTCATTTTTGACCCTGAGGACAAGGGGAGTATACAGAATATGAAGACTACACAAGGGTTAATCACCTTACGATGCCACGACCAGCTACTTCATTAATCAATTTAAGTGTGTAGGCCTATAAGGTTGTGATATTCTAGAGAGTGAACCATTTTGTTCTGATGTGTTTGAGCTCAGATCACTCCAGCTTGCTCTTACAGAGCCACAGATACAGATAAGTAAGCACTAAGGTTATTCTCTGAAGAATTAACATCTGAAGAATTCAGATGTTAGCTACTTGTCATTAACATGTACATCCAGTAGGACATTCATATTTATTTTAATTTTTGTGGAGAAAGGCAGGCATTTGTGAACAAACCACAGGGCAAGTATTTATCCACACAAGTACATTTCTGTAACATGACACATACATATGAAATGCTCAGAATATTTAACCACTTTCCATAGGGATTGTATTCTCAAATATAGGGTTAATCCATATGACTCAGTTTCCTTTTATCAGGTCAAGTAACTCTATGTTATTAAGTAGTAAATAAACACAAATTTTAATAACTCAGTCCTTCAGACTTGCATTAATTACCTGTTCAGGGCTCATGTAAGATGGTGTTCCTTTTTGCTTTGTCCTTTTAACAGAGTTACTGCCTTCTTCACTTATTACTGTCACAAGTCCAAGGTCTCCAATCTTCACTTTGTTGTCATTTCCAAACAGTATGTTTTCAGGCTAAAGCAAAGCAAGAACATACAGATTATTATGTTAAAATATTATGATTAATCTCAAATTCCCTGAATTACATTTGACGGAGATCAAATGCCTCTGTTCAAAGACATACCTTTAAATCTCTGTGAATGTGCCCCTGCAAATGAATATATTCCACTCCTTGCACTATTTGCTGAAATATCATCAGTGCATCATCTCTGCTTTGCATGTTTCCTTCATTCTTTTCACAAATCCACTGTTTCAGGTTCCCTCCTTTACAGAACTCCATCTGTATATACAGATACTTGTCTTTGCTGCAAGAACACGTGCAAAAAATATGAACGAAAATGCGTGTTTGAAGAAAGGTAACTGAAAAGCCACAAACTTAAATTGTGAAATTTCATTCATAAGAGCGTAGGGAGACAATGGTGGCTTTACTTTGATGTCATGATGGCCCCCGATGATTCTGATTGGTCCTCTTCATCTTCAGATTCATATGTGGACCTGGGTGATAGTTTTGACCATTATTACAAATGTTGCATTTAAACGTCAATGCAGTATTTTAATTAATAATTTTCATCAAGGACATACACTTTTATATTGAAGGGTCATGCATTTATTGATGGTATATAGACTGGAATCCATAAAAGCAAAACATTAGCTCAGAAGAACATTTCAATACTCTGTGCTGGCTGGGCTTGCTGTGCTGGCTTGTAGGTCGCTTAGCTCCGGCCAAGCTGCGTAGTAACGGACGATGTTAGGATGCTGAAAAGATGCCAGAGCTTTCACCTCACGTAACGCATACCTGACAGAGACGTGACAACCAATCACGAACATGTTTTCAATATCGGGATTTCTGTGATTACATAAACTGTATGTGATAACACTAACAATACATTTCTCCCTGACTTAAGACATTCATTGCTGTGGTCAGTGCTTCCCATGTTTGTGTTTCCCATGCACATATTTATATGAAACATGCAAAACGTATGATTGAAATGGATCACATACCTGTCATATTCTACCACCTTGACTGCATACAACACTTCAGCAAGTTTTCCTTTTACTTTATAAACCCGACCATAGCCTCCTTCACCAAGCTTCTCTATTAAGTCAAAGTCATCCGAAAACCTAAACACACAACATTTATTTTTATCAGTCTGAGCATCTACGAAGTACATCAAAACAACCTGCTAAACATAACCATATATTGTATATGAGGACAAATAATACTTGGAAATACAGCTGCTTAAAGACCTCTATTTGGTCACCACATTGATTACATTTTAAATTAGCACATGCATTCCTTTTTGGTTTAACTTGTGCTGATGCAGAATATTAACACCTGACAACTGTTACACAACACAAGGGTGTAACCTACCTTGAGACCGGTTTCTGTGACACTTCAGACCTTGCAGAAGGTGACTCACTGCCAGTGTCTATACCACTACTTGACAATTTAGAATCATCTTCAGAATCACTGCTGCCAAAGGCAATAGAAAATTCAAGTGAATCAATGTTCTCAATACATGCAATAAACAATACACACACACACACACATACACATTTTGAAATGGCCCATACCTCTCTTCTGTCTCATTGTTTGTGTCTGTCTCTCCATCCCTCCAATACCATCTTGGAGGGTTCTCTTCAGACCTTTCCACCTCTCTTCTTTCATGCATGCTATATAGTTCCTTGTTAACATTTTTGGGTTGCAGGCTCAGTTCCTTGGCAATACGCTGAGCTGTTATTCCTTGACGCCCCACTTGTGACTTAAGAATGGTCTGTATGTCTGAGGGAGGGGCAGTGGGCTTGTGTACTGGAGATGCTTTGGGGGACCTACTAGGGCTTGCTAGAGACCAGAGCGGGGGCCTTTCCCCAGTTTTGAGTAGACGGCCTGTCTTCTGTAAACCATAGAGGACAGAGTTGACATCACTTGTGGTTGTCAGTCCCACACCCTTGGCAATTTCCAAGGCAGTGCACTTAGCTCCAACCTCCTTTCCCTTTAAAAAGGTGCATATTTTGTCCCCCAGGTTCTCCTTTGCACCACCTCTTGTCTTCTCACCCATAGACATTGGTATTTCTTAATCTGCCACCTTCAGGCACACTTTTAATTTTTTCCTCCTGTAAAACACTACTTTTGACTGACCTTTTACCTTTGGCAAGGATCACCTGTGAAAGGAAATGGCACAGACAAAGTCATAATGATACCAATGCAGAAAAATTTACTATTGGAGAAGAAATGACTATTGGTCATTTTACATTTCCCAAGGAAATGTTTACATTCCAACATACAGGAGAAATTATTTAAACACACATTTATCATTCTAATGCCTCTTTCAATTCCCCAAATTCTTCTGAGAAACAATAAATTAAATCCATACATACTAATCATAGTAAGTAACACAAATAATAATAAAAGAACATTTCGTCTTAATTAAAAAGTACTGGAAACTGTCTGCAGCTCGTTGTCATTGTCTGTACGGTTATATATCCCATTTTTAGCGTTGTTCTGAGATTACCTTAATTAACAGTGAACGTTTCGTACAGTGACAGTCAAGAAGTCGGGTATGTACACTACACCGGCAACAACAAAACATATTAATTGCTATTCTAAAGCCCAGGTGACTTCTCTGAACTAGGAAACATATTCGCTTGTCTTGTAATGATAATGTGATCGGCATTAATAGGTGACAGCAGTACAAATTAGAATAATTATTTTTATAATTCCTTACCTTTCTGATTCACTGTTATGTTGCTACCTCCCGATTCTTCCGATTCCGTAGGTGCACTGTGAAAGTTTCGCTTTTCAAGAAAACGAAAGATCCGCCTCTCGCGATGCATGAGCTCACAAGAGCAGTCTGTTGGCATGACAGTAACTTCCGGTAGCCGGGTCTGTTACACGTCCTACAACGCAAGTGAACATGCACACAAGCACAAACGAAAAGCAGAACGTGCAGGTAAAACAAGCGATCAAAACTAGAGGAGGGCCAATGCTTATTCGATGCCTTCTCTTGACTCTATATTTTCCACCTGCGGAAATCTGATTCAGTACAACCCGTGTCATGCTGCAGAGTTCATTTCAATTTCACTGGCAAGCGCATTATAAAATGAAGCCTTTACATTAATATATATTGTGTTTTGATCATTTGTAATTATAAATAAAGGTTAGTGTGCATGATCACGTGTGACCTCATCTTTGTGCTGCTATACATGTGTGTACTCCACATTGCCGAATTTCACTGACAATACGGGGCTAATCATGAAGAATCACACATCCGTCAGGATTGTGTGCTATGTCACTCATTGTATGGATGGAGAATGCAAGCAAATGATTTTCCACTGATGTGAATCTGGATTATATTATATTATTGTCATTTAACACACTCTCTTATTCAGAGCAACTTACATAGGTTACAATGGTCTCACTATCTATTTATGCAGCTGTATACTGTATTTACTGAGGCAATTGTGGGTTAAGTAACTTGCCCAAGGGAACAGCAGCAGTACCCCAGCGGGGAATCAAACCAGCAACCCTTTGGTTATGAGCCATTCTCCGTACCGCTATGCTACACCACAACCCTATGCAGCACCCTTGGAACAGGGTTACCTTGTGTATTGTTGGCTCAGACTGCGGATACATGTTTAAAAGAACATTATGTTGCCTTTTCCTTAGTTCTAAAGTGTACATTGAGTTATATGAGTCTTCAAGTTTGATTTAGCCAAGTGACCAGAATCCACACCAATCAAATAGAGAATGAATGTAAGCATTTATTACATATGACATACTACAGACAAAATATTACATATTACTTATGACATCGACAATGACAGACAAAAATACAAATGAGCAGTAACAGTATTAAAAATCCACTTAAAATCTCATTCAAAATGAGCAGCATAGAATCAGTACAGTAATATTTAATATTACTTAACAATATACTCCCCCTGATTTCCTATTTCTGTCCTGGGTTGGAGCATGATTTGATTATATTGAATTAACATCCTCTGTTATGCTATTATAAAAAGAGAAAATTAATCTAGTGAACCCAGTCACATATGTTTGGTTTAACATGAATTACAGGAAAATAATTCATGACATGATATTGGTGGTGACTGGTAAATAATGGAGTGGTTAAGGAGGGGAAAAAAAGAAAATCACAAGAAATATCAATAATCCCATATTACCTCCATGGCAACATTCTCTAGAAGGCATGAAATCACACTTAAAATGTGAGCTAAACAAATAAGACTTGACCAATCAGACACTAACCTAATCTTTCACCCACATCCATATATAGCCAATCACCCAGTATTCCATTTCTTAACAAAATCAGCATTGCATATTAAAACTTCTTTTAAACATAGTTGCACCTGTTCATTAAAAATACACTATGGGATAATGTGGCAAAAATCTGCAAGGTGCTTCACACTGATGCGCAAGTGCAAGTTCATTAAGTACTGTCATTAATATTAATACATCTGAAAGGTTAATAAAGACATAAAGATCACATGATGATATTATCCACATAAGCCTTCACAGCAATACCACTCTGAATGGAAGTACAGGTTTTCCGCATTCCTTAAGTTATGTATCTGCAGAGGAAACTACAACATCACAAATGTGCGTTCTCATTTTTCTCTTTTAGAATCCTACACAGTTCTTTCTTGATATGCAAGCTGCCCTTTTTTCAGGTTAGTGCAGTATTTGTTCAGCTCTGAAGAGATCTCAGAGGCATCTGGTCTGTCTTTTGGTTTTTCAGACAACATACGCTCAATCAGTTTATGCTGAAACACATACACAATAACATACATTGGTTATGAAATAAAGGCATTTGATGCAGGATTAACCTTTAATGAATGAATAAATTGAATTAAATCTAGTTATATATAAGAACAGCATCTGATTTCATCACCCCCTTGTTAAACAGAGAAAAATTTTACATCATCATATTAAGGACATGCATTTTACCTGGAAGCTGTGCTGACTACAGAACTGGGATGGGAACACCCGCCTTCTCACATCTTCCCACACCTATGAATAGTATTCATATATAAAAAACATAAAATGACAAACTGACATTTTTCATTTATTTTTGGTGTTCTGGGTGGCATTTAACCAGACCAGCATGATACTACAAGCATTTCATCTTTTCATTTCTTACAGTTCATGCATTTGACAGTTATTGAAATGAACACAAAATATGGTATAAGAATCAAAATGTTGAATCAGAAGAAACATTGAAACAGTGTGATGCCCAAAGCTAAGGTTAAGGTGCCACTATATACAGTACATTACATTTCTCCAGGAAATACATTTGAATGGGTTTCATGAAGTCAAAACATCATATAAGATCAAATGGGAAGAATACAGACCAAGCCAGGTTGTATGGTTTTATTCATATGTAGATATATACAAAATGCTGCAGAGGACTTGTATGTTGGTCAATGCATACATGCATTAAAAATGTACAAGTGATTTACCGAAATGACTTAAAGGACATTTGACTGACTTTGTGAAACATGGTTGAAAAAATATATGAGGAAAATTCATCCAATGTGAACATTAAGGGACAAGGGACAATAGGACTACATGGTAAACATATTGTTTCCATGCACATGAACACACACAGAAGAATAAATGGAATAACATCACAAATATAAAATCATTTATTGTTACACTCACTTTTCCCCTTTCACATAACGTTGTAAACCTCCAAAGAAGCTCGAAGTAAATCAATCCCAAGGCAAAAATATCCACTTTTTGGTCATAGTTACTCTGGTTTCTCTGTCAAGACAAACATGTTGAAAAGATTAAGGTGAGCAAGCAAGAGTCATTTGTTTTCATTTGCTTTGGTCTCTCATTTCTGATTACACAATATTTATACATTCAGCTGTAGAAAGCACAATATTTTCTATAAAACAACATCATAATTCCTTAGTTGTCCAGAAATACATAACAGTTACTGATACAAAAGTAATGTCAGTAAGCCTCCTTTACCTGTTCTGGGCTCATGTAAGACCTTGTTCCAGTTTTTTTTGTCCTCTGAAGCAAGCCTTCGTCATTGTCACACTCAGCAAAGGTCACAAGCCCGAAGTCTCCAATCTTTATTTCTTTGTCACTCCCAAACAGAATGTTTAAGGGCTAAAGCAAACAACACAAATTGATGCTGTACATTTCTATACATTTTCATATATACAGTTCATACATCGTCATGCATACATCATGCATAAACACAAAAATATTTTTTTACATTTTAATATTGTAAACATATATATTTATTAAAATAACTGTTAATTACCATTTAGTTCAGCTACTCATATACATGATGTATTTGATGAGCAAACACAGTTCACTTCACTTCCAGAGAGATTTTTTTCAATGAACAGCAGTGTCCCCAATTTATGGCAGTGCCCCTCCAGGGATTAATAATGTAATTTCAAACCCAGTTCCTTAACCACAGCACCACCCTGCAGCCCTACTGTTTTCATACTATGCGTGTGCCATGTTGCATACCTTCAAGTCTCTGTGGATTAGTTTCTTTGAATGGATGTATTTCACCCCCTCGACTATTTGCTGGAATATACGCAGGGCTTGTTTCTTTCTTTTAGGCTCCTTCTCACAATCACGATTGTTCTGCTCAATCCACACTCTGAGTGTTCCCTCTTCACACAGTTCCATTTGGATATACAGGTACTGTGCAGATGAATTACTGCCAGAGCTGATGACAAAAATAATCCACCATCACCCTTGTACCTACTGTGGTAACAATACCTTAACAGATTTCACATTAAAGCATGAGACATTTATATAACTTTTCCATTCCAAATTACACATTACATTTGTTTCACTCTGTCTGAAATGGCATGAGACTTCCAGATGTGGGTCAATACAACTGTTTTTCACACTACATGTCCCATACTACACCAGGAAGCAGATTCCATAGGGAGGATACATGCATCCTCTCAATGTTGCCTGAGCAGCTGTGAAGAGAACACCTGAAGAGTTGCCTAATGTATGTCATCAACTACTTTTACCTAACAAAAGCAGTTGACGATGTGTAAAGTACCTTACATTGCGAGAATAGCAATCAAAATTGCATTACTTTGTGCTGCTGTTGCCGTCAGAGGATTCACTCTGGTATTTTGTGTCTTCAATCCAAGAGGTGTAGTAGCGAACTATATGGGGGTGTTCAAGCTCTGCCAAAGCACCAACTTCTCGACGAGCTTTCCTGAGAAAATTGAACACAAAAACATTTACTACCTGTAGATGACTATAAATGGTTAATGCTTTTGATACAGTGACGCTTCCTTTTTAAAGACTGACAAGCTTTGGGTTTTTTCATTGATGTTCAGTTTTACGTAGTACAGTAAGAAAGAAATGTTAAAAGATGCACCACTACTAAAATATTCGGTCTTAAATGTGTATTCACCCCAAAATATTAAACATTATAAAATACCTTATATCACAAATGTATTGAATTTGCTTAAAATTATGTTCAAAAAATATATTTAAAAAACTTCATTAATTAGCCTGGAGTGCTAAAACACTGTATTCTGGGAGTTTCCTGACCTCAGACTGTATTAGTACATGTAGTTATAACTAAAGAGACAGTAAAAAAAGTAATGCAAACTGCAAAAAATGGCAGAAATTTTATTCTATCAATGCATGGTAATGCCAAAACAGCAAAATGCTAATTTAAACCACTTTACCACAGTACAGTGATGGACACCTACAAAAACAGCTGTTAGCGTACTCACTTTGTACTCTGTACTATCTTTACCGCAAAGAATTTGTCTTCAAGCTTCCGTCTTGCCTTGAACACATTGCCGAATCCTCCTTTCCCAATTCGCTGGATTGTGTCATAGTCTTGTAGAAACCTAAACAAAATAGAAAGTGTTACCTCACGGATCCAACTTTTGATTTTACTTGTGTGTCACATTAGCATTATTAACAGGTGTATTATTTCAACAAGCAGAATACTTTATGATAGAGGATTAGATTATATGCTTAAAAATGTCCCATTAAATAAAAGTGTCTTACTTTTTGTAATGAATAAAAAACTGATTTCAGATTGGTAGTACATTGTACATTATAGTAATCACGAAGAACTATGTGGAAAATGTGAAAACACAGAGCTATTAATTTTTTACTGAAAAAAATCTCTTGCCTTTACCTTGAGTTTGTAGGCTGGTTGGAGGCCTTTCCTGTTGATGTTTCCAAATTGTTACTCGACGGAGAAACAACCTTTTCCTTACAAAATTAAAGGTACACAAAAATTAAATGTAAAAGAGTGTTTTAATTTGATTGAAGAATGTGGTAACTCCTGACAAAGTACTGGTATTTACCATTATATACCAGTTAACAAATAAATTCCTTGTTTATTCAAAATATAATACTGAAATGCCAGTGAATGAAGTATAAGACATTCAATTAGACAGAGACAGATAATACTCTGAAAATTTCTGATTACATGTCTGTGCTCTGTGGACCAAGAACTATCTTAAAAATGAAATACCTGACCATTCCTGTTGTCCATGAAAAAAGTTACTGCCAATCTAGAAGTAAAGTGACAATGGCATTAAATAATATTTTGCATTGTATTTTGCTCACAATTGTTTTAAAGATAAGCATTGCAAACTAAAATCCATCCTACAATATCTGGAATAATAATGGAAGGAGAAGCCAAATGACACTATGGTTGAATGAAAAATGGCTGATGACTGTTGATGAAGATGGTTGATGACACAGTAAGATTTTAATTACAAAACTACAAAAAATAAAAGAAAAAATAAAGGTTCAAGGAGAGATTTTTTTTACTTTCTCTTGGGTTTGACATCTCCAGGAGTGCCAGCCTTTCAAATGAAAAGAAGATAGACATCCATGAGGACATTGGATAGGACTGTAATAGTACACATAACACCCTCTCCTGCTTTGGAAAGAGAACTTTTTCTCAAATCTCAAATTAACAGCCATAAATAAATCCATCAGTAAAAACCATCTGGAGCAATGCCTTTACCTGTAGTAGCAGATTTAATCATTAATTTCAGTGACTACAGAATTAAAAAGAATTAAAAAGCGTAACAATGTGCAAAACACTTTCCCTGTAGTTAACAATGAATAGCCACATGTTGGTTACACACATGGGCTAAAAAACATGAAGCCACAGTCATGATGTCATTCAATGAATTAGAACAATTAGCTTCAAATCTGGAGCTCATCACCTTGGGGGTATTACAATTGGATGTATCCTTGAAGATGATGGATTCACTTGTACTTTCAGCCTTTCTGTCTGATTCAACGTTTTCTTGAGAATCACTGAACAAATAAGATAAATAAAATGTCATACGCTTTCCAACCATTGTTTCCAACACAATGTCTGTGAGTCACTTGTACAGTATAGTAATCCACACCTTACCGTAAACTAGAGGAAGGAGATGTACTGTCATCTGTTGACTTACAAGACACCTACAAATGACAAACAGAAAACAGGAAAATCCTGAAAATTATTGCGTGCCTAATATGAACTATATTGCAATTGCTAAATAGATTAGTAAAAGGAGTACATTACAATAGTAATGCTCTAGATTAATCTGTTTAGTTTGTGTAAATTCCATAGTACAGTTGTACAGTTGTGTAAGTTTCTCACTATAGCTGACCCTCTGACATCGCAGCTTTCCACATCGCGGCTTTGATTTTTCATGGGTCGGCAACAAACAATTAAATAGGCTTGCAGCCTTGTGCAGGAAACTGCGTAGCACTGCAGACGGCATGCGTTGCAGACAAAAAGTAAAGAAAACGTAAAAAAGTTTAGTAAGTCATGAATGCATAAAATATATTAATAATATAATAATAGTATTATTATTATTATTATATTAATGTATTTTAACGTTCAATACCATAAATATACACAAATTATATATATATAATTTTACACGGTTTTTCCACATCTCGGGGGGCTGAGCCCCAAACCCCCACGATGTGGGAGGGTCAACTGTACGATGATAAAACAACAGACCAAATATAACTGCAATGCGCTTTGAAATTACGTTTCTGTAATTGACTTCAGGAAGTGTCACTTCTTTTCAAAAGTCATGACTTTGATGGTTGCTAAAATCAACAAAAGAGCCATTGTGAATTGGGAAAAAAAGGTAATGGAAAAATCCGAGCACTTGGTTTTCATCAGATCACACTATAGTTTGGCCTTAACAGTCAATACTGTCTTTCACACACTGGTTCACCTTTAATTTTAGTCTGACATACATTATTACACAATTACAGCGAAGCAACTTTCTTTTTTGACTGAAATCACGGCAATGTATCATCTAAAAACTAGGCGCACAGAGACCCACAGAGTGAGACGAAGACTCAGACTCTTTGCTTGCTGGAACAATGCTGGAGGCCAACAGCAGGATATATAAACCTGGGATCCAGTGGCACCCTGCTGTAATTCCTGTGCAGATTAATGGAGGAGTGATGTTGCAGACCTACCTGGCTGTTCCAGTCAGTCTGCTCCTGTAGGGCGTCCCAGGAGAGCTGGGCGGCGTTCTGCTTTGCTTCCTTAGCAGTCTTGCCCTTGGCATGAGGATATTCTTTTTTATTAATGACCACTTTATAAACAAATCTGTGAGAAATTTAAAAAAAAACATTGTTTGTATTTAATATATTGTATGGCACTTAATGACATGATCTAGGGTGTTGCCTATAACTTAAAAAAACATTTCAGGTTCTTTTTCAGATCATTTGGGGGTTGGTACACGATACTGAATCCTGTCTAGTAAGCTCCTTTCTATCCTGTGCTCTTATACTTATCTTATACTGTGTCATTAACTGTGATTCAGCTAATCATAACTTACACAAAAGTTTGAGTTCAGCAGTCACTGACATTAATGAAAAATGAACAAGTAATGAATTAAGTAACACTTTTTAAAATGTATGACACAAAGAGAGAGCTCAGTGTGGAAAACTTGAATCTAGGCCTAAAGTTCCATATAAATTCTTCATTCCTGCAATTCCTGCAATTCCTGCCATCCAAACTCCATAATGGTCTATGCACTCATGCATATAGTATTTGAGCTTTGTTACAGTCAATGTAAAGAAATTAAAAACAAAAAACATGATTCATAAATATTCAAAAACCAGTACATGTCCATTGGCAACTGATCCTGTCTCAAAAGTTCATTAGGGATTTTGAACCCAAGTTTTGTTGAATGACAAGACAAATTTCACTGGAAAGCTGACAATGGAAAGGTCAAAGTTGTTATTTATATAGAATAGGTACTGTTGCCCCTAAACTGTATACATATCTAGGCTTGTCCTAAACCAGGTCCTTGATGAATGTACATTTGCAGAACTGCCTTAAGGAGTTAAAAAGTAGTTTTATCACATATATGATTACTTACACAGGATTGTGTGCTTGCCCTCTCTTTTCCACTAATTTATAGTCATGTACTAGTTTTGTTTTCTGGCAGTAGGTATTCAGAATTCCGATATAGTTTGTCTCCTGCTTAATAGATGATAGTTCCATTGTTGACGTCAAATTAAGATTTCCAAGGTTTTCACTGGATAAAAAGAAATAAACAAAATAAGTAAAAATGTCAGCATGAATATAAGTATTCCATTCATACTGATATCCAGATCTTTGGGGATCTGTGGGGATCTATGGGGTAATATCAAACTACTGTGAACTTCAAAGTTGATTAATGCCACCACAAGCCTATGAAAATGAGTGGACAACTGATTCACCTACCAGAGAGGAGAAACACTTGAACTCATCATGTTTTGTACAGGTGTACCCTCACTGTGGTTTTCATCTATCCCCTTAAAAAAAACAGAGCAATATCTAAGAAACCATTGATGATGCTATAAACCTCACCCACACCAACCTTGTGCTGTTTGTTTGTAATGTATGTATGTAATGATCGTCTTACATCTGTGGTTTGCTCTCGGCATAGCTCCTGATACACAATCTTTGCTGCCTCCTCCTTGGCCTCTTTTTTAGTTTTCCCAAAGGCCTCTGGGAATTGCTTTTCTCCAAAAACATAGCTGCAGCATCTTATAGAAAGAATTAAGAATCATTAGTCATTATAGCAACAACACATTACATTCTATTTTAAAGCAATAACCAGAATATTGATGTCTCTGCATTCTTCATTACACTTAAGTCAAAGAAATGTGTCAAAGGCCATTGTTTGACCTTAGCAAACAAGTGTGATCCCTGTTTTGTTAATGGCCTGAGTCTTACTGTGTGGTATTGCCTGGGCCCATTCTTGCAGATTCTATAGGCTTTACAGACAGCCTCATCTTATGGGAGTACTCATTGAGCCAGCAAACATAGTTGGCTTGTGTGATAGGTCTTCCAAAGGAAAGTGGTGATGGACATTCACGTGGACTGGTCACCTGCACAAAAGCATGTTGAATATCACTATACAAACTAAACAATGTGCATACTTTTCCTCAATCAATTAAAGTAATACATTCTGCCTCAGAAGTGTGGTCAGCTGTGAGTGATATGAGTACAGGTGGCATCTTTTTGGAACTCACTGAAGAAATTCTACTCATGTGCCAAAATAGAACATCGAAACAAAAAACTATTCTCATTACATTACTACAGTAGGTTTACCTCCACTTTTTATCAATACTTTTCATGTATTGGTTGATTATATACACCCCTGTGCAAAAGACTGGACACATTCAGGAGTTACAATACACAGATGTATGTATCCTCTCATATGAATGAAAAGGTTGCCACAGAATAGTGTTATTGCATAAGAATGAAAACATTGAGTAGAATAGCCTGCAAGATTCAAACATCCAAAAACCTGTCTAAAAATGATGAGCAACACTCGGAGATAGTATTTTTAGTTAGAGAAAAAAGAGAACCATTGAACTGACAAAAGAGCTGGTTTAAGATGTCCTGGGCAATCCATCTACAGTACTGTAATCAAGATTTGTAGCACTGAGAAGACCTTGGTTACATAACTGCAAAAACACCAATAGGATAATGTATGCAAAACCAAGTTTTAATTTTCTTATGTGTGATTTAGCATTGTTTCATGTCCAAGACCTTTTCACAGCAGTGTATGTAAAGGCATCTAGCTGTTCACAAGATGAAGCCCATCTGACTGTCTTGCTTACAGAATCATTCTGCTGAACAGATTCTTCCATTAAGGCCTCCAGGGCATTTTTTGCCGCATTTTGTTTAGCCTCTTTCTTGTTCCGTCCAACTCCATCAGGATAGACTTGACTATTCATAACAACTCTCATAGTGAATCTAGAAATGAAAAAGAATGGCGATTAATATGCTGTTTATTGTGTAAGTGTTCTTTAAAAATCCCTCTTCAGTACACACTAAGAATCGCTCAGTGTCTTAACTTACGTCCGACAGTGGTCTGGCCCTTCTGTACCGACGTCCTCATATCTCAAATCCAAGCGTGCTTTCTGCGCATATTCATTCAGCCTGGGAACATAATTTTGCACATCCATAGCCTAATCATCCTGTTAATGAAATACACACATATGCACTGTGGAGATTAGGGCTGTTAGGACCTTGCAGAAATGTACTATTGTCACTGCAGTGTGAAACAGGACACTGCAATTATAGACTGCCTCATTACAAAAGGAGGTAAGACCCCATCACTAACACACACACACACACACACACACACACACACACACACACACACAGACATAAATATAGCTAATTTGCCCATCCTCGAGGATTGCTGTTGTGGCTGCTCAAAATTTCTTTCTTTATACACATACCTTTGGTCTCTATAGTAAACCACTGTCTTTTATGTTAGTCATTATACTACTTGACTTTTTATTTGTATTTCTTCCATTTACATATTTCCTGTGATCGTTATGCCAATACAGTGCACAAAAAAGATGGCACGTATGAGTACAAGTACACAATGCATACTGTACCAATGACAGCTTTATGGATTACAGTAAAATATTGAATTACTACTGGACAACGTCAATGACATGATTTCATCTCAATCTAGCCAGTGAAAATGGGTGATATTCTTGTGCACTCATTACAATTGGTCCTGTGCACATAAAATCATTGTAGCGGTCACCACAAACAACAGAAAAGCGCAGTGTTGTCAACACCAAAACGCACGAACATTAAAGATACGTACGCGGAAAGAATGAATTATATTTGGAAGTCATTATTTTACGTACCGTGGTAGGCTACTGCTCCGAACTGGTACCTCTTGCACACACAGTGTACCCGACCCTGAAGTCGCACAGTTTACTTTCGCTTTGCAGAGCAAAGTTTCTATTTCCCTTTGAAGACGTCATTACCAAAGATGGCGACTGTGCCGGTTGCTGGTAAAACACGAAAATCCAGGATCCCATACAGTAGCATGGGTGCGCTGATAAAGACTGTTAATACGTGACATTTTGAGCATCTCAAAACCATTAAAATCACATTTGTCGGGACCATTCGTTAAAAGCCATTTCCCTATATTAAGTAATTACAAAAATGAGATTCAAACCCGCATTTAGCGGCAATTGCCTCGGATTTGCCAGTTAGAAACTCAAGGATGGGCCACAGTATTGCATGTGAATTAATACTATCAGCAGCCCATTACATTTATATTTTGTCATCTATCAAACGCTTTTAACCAGCGAGTTATAAAGAAAGACAACAAGGTGCTTCTAACAAGGCTGCATGTAAGACAAACAGTACACGTTCCAACATGTGTTAGGCCATTACACCGTGCTGAGTGCACTACTGTATACTTCGATACAATGTCATTTAGTAATGACACTAAATGTCTTGGTTTTTATTATGTTTGGATGGCCGTGCTCCCCTTACCAGAATAAACACGTAATTGAAAAGGTATGTACAATCTTTGCCTTAATCTTTTACTTTCATCGTGTGTCTACAATTTCTTAAAAATATTTAAAATATTTTATTAAACAACTAACACAAAAACAAAAAAAACACCATTTTCAGCCTAATTTTTCAATGGTAAAAGCTTGAACATCCTGCATACACATGATATTTCAGCATCAACTTCTTCACCCCAGTGCCATTTTCAGAAACCTCGAAGAAACAACAACAGGTTCAAATACCACATATACACAGAGTTGAGATCATCAGATTGATCTCTACTGTACCCTTACAGATAGTTATTGTTCTTAGCATGGGGGGTTATTAGCAGATGCTAACCATGCAGTGTGTTGGCCTTTAAATATCCATTTTCACAAGGAAAATCCAATTGCTATTTTTATACAAGTTGATTAAACTTTGACAGTGGTTAATTGTGAATTGTGAATTCCTGTGGTTGTGAATGCCTCCTTTTCATTCACAAGGGTCTCAGGATCACTCTCAAAAGTCAAGTTGCTCTAGTCCCAGGGCTACATGTTCTCCATGATATTCTGCAGCACCTGCTGCTTCTGTCTGAAAGTCTGTTGATAATTCTTGCTCAGTCGTGGTCTGCAGCCGTGTCACCAGGACAGTTTGATGTCAAATCCTCCTCATCTGCGAGGCAGAAATGGCAGCACATGTGCAAATCAGCATTTACGGAGATGATGCAAAGAATTCATATGCAATTGCATTATGTTCGTGAAGCTTAAAGGACAACAAATAACTGACTTTTTTAGTAATAAAAAAAGAGTGTGTGTGACACCTCAGCTGTGCTATTTTCATTGAGGAGCACCTTTGCTAAAAAATACAGCTTAGTAATGTAGCACTCACCATTGTATGTGGTCCCACACCATACGCAGTAAAAATGTACATCCCTTAAATATGATGTCAGAATCTGCAACTTGTCCAGTGACTGGAAAAGAAGAATAAAAGAATTTTAGTGCTGGCAGATGCAATTGAAATGATTCAGCCATTACCACTGTTGCCAGGTATTTAGGACAAATGCATGAGAGAATCTGGTACCCACATCAAATGTGTTGTACCTAACAGCATGTACCTGAGAGGGTGCCTATGGCATAGATATGTATGAAAAATAATACAGTGCTCACACTAAGTTCCTCTCCTTCATCTTCCTCTGTATTGTCTTCAGCCTCTTCATCACCCTCCTCTTTGTCCTGTTCAGTCACTGGCCAATACCAGCCCTCCCTTGGAACAGTGATGCCCTGATCGTAAAAATTAAAGTGATAAAACAGACACTCCTTCAACAAACAGCTTAGAGAATTACTGTGAAAATCCATATCACTGTCGTCACAATACAGCTGGGTAACATGGCCTTAGAAAAAGGAAACATAACTGAAATTAAGTGGACTGACAAGATTTCATTATCATATCAAAATATGCCCTCTTGTTATTATATATGCCATCGTATTCTTATAAATATGTCATCCTTTTATTATTATCCAGACTAGTTGCTTTAGAATCGTGGATGGATTGAAGATGTCACTGCATGTAGTTAAATGTCTGTAATGAACCTGTGGTTTATATTCAAGTGATGTCATTGAGGGTTGCCTACATGAGCTCAGGACCATATGAGCTCATTCAGAAATGTAAGGGGTAAGCCACTGAATAAGAGGCAGGTTTGTTGTGTATCGATTACCTGTTGTGTATCGATTCACCCCTCTTTGGGATTTATTTGTTGTTTATTGGCAACAGAGGCAGTGGTTCAGTCTTTTGTGGTTTTTATATTATTTTGCTTACAGTGGGTCCTATGATATCGTAAAGGCTGTCTGCAGTGCACCTGTGTTAGTTTGTTTACTGTACACTGCCTATTTAGTTGGGTTGGGTTGGGTCTCATTGTTTCATTATTTCTGTCAACCCCTTCATCTCTTTCTGACCTTCCTTCTCTCTTCTGACTCCAGATAGATTTTGTTATGATACTTCTCTAACTGACTCTATATATCCTAAATTACAAATCTTCTATCAGTAAACTAGCCTGGTGGGTTATATGCTTTCTCCCTGCACTGAGGAACCAAGAAATGTTGTAAGTGGTCTTTTGTGCTTTGTTATTTTAGACCAATGAAATAACTCCAAAAATGTCTTATAACAGCCTTTTAGCCGGATTCTTTAGAGAGTTTGGCTGTTAAAATATTTTTGCTGTGGTGTGTATTACTGACCCTCTGGCTGTCCAGCTGTTCGCAGGCGCGCTGGCTTCTCCGGAGGTCTCCCTCAGCCTGACGTTCCTCCCTCTCTGTTCTTATCCTGGTTCTGAGGTAATCATATGAACACTCTCAGATACTTCTCATCACTCAGTAACGTCACTAGAACGGACCTCAAAGACGGCAATGGCCATATATCCATTACACTACTTACACATAAAGGCGCACAAATGCACATGCATTCCTCATGTCTGGGGGACTGTAATTTATTGACACTCTCAAGAGTTCAATGCACATCACACCTGTATCCACTAAACTTGATGCTTTCTGTTTTTCTATACTGACAATTGCCCATCAACTAGAGTAACTCTAATGGATGTAACCCACACTGAAGCAATCAAAGTTAATAATTTTTGACAAATGTTACTCTATTGAAAGGAAAAAACACTCAGATCAGCATTTCCAGACACCAGCGCCCATCTTAAGCCATGACAACGTTGTATGTTTGCATTACCTGAAGTCCTCAACCGACTGCTTCTCAGCCTGCTGTTGAACCCTCACTTTCTGTCTGTAGTGCTCAAGCTTCTCCTCAGCCTTTCTCTTCTTGACTTCCTCCATTCCAATGCCTCCTCTGTCTAATTGATTGAAAACATGTCTCCCAGTTGGTTAAAAAGCACCCTAATCTATGTCAAATTTAATAGCATGAGTCATTCTTACAGTGTACTTGGTAGTGAATAACAAATCTTGTAAAGAAAAAAAAATCAGAATGAGAATGATCCAATTAATTTTCCTAATCTTCCGATGGTTCACTTCTTATGGTCATGTCACAGCTGGTCAGTAATGATTAACACTAGTTTTACAGCAGTGCTTAATATTCAGAGAAAATATTAACCTTTAGACCATTTTAGCACCACCTCTCAAGATTTGAACAGCAACAGCAGAACGCACCTGTTTTGATATTCAGAGGAATTGGTTCAACTCTTCCTGCCCCTGCAAGAAACACCAATGTTACAATTTTTCTTTATGCTTTCTAAATGGACATTTACTGTGCTCAACTAACATGTTAATAACATTACAATTATCAATAGGGAAAAGACAAAAGCACCCAGTTGTGGTCTGAGCCCACGCGTAACACATGGTGTTTATATTTCCTCCAAAAACAGAGTCAGAATGACTTGCCTTCTTTCCCCAGGCCTTGGCCTGCCTTGTAGCCCATCTTTTGCAGCAGTGCAAAACCTTTGTTTTCATTGCCGATGGAGCTGTGCAGTGCAGCCTCTCGGCTCTCCTTTTCTTGCTCCTTGTAGGTCTTCTGTCGGTTCTTCAGGTTTTTCTCCTTATGCAGCTCTTCTTTCTTTAATGCTTCCTTCACCCGTTTCAACATAGGTACACCTGGTCTCACTTCCTTTCTGCCAGCACGAAAGGGAAGACAAAGGCAAAGAGGATATTAACTATTATCATAGAATTAAATAGTGCTCTGTGTGTGTGTGTGCGAGCCCACAGAAACAGAGAGGGGTTTCAGTACAAGGATTAAAAGTAGCTAAAAGTTATTCTCCACTTCTTTTCGACACTTGCCCACTGAAAGCAAAACGACGTATGTTTAGCTCTTCGATTGCGTCACTTTAAATGATAAAGATGACCTAACAATGATGCACATATACATGACTGCTACGTCACATTAAATGTCACTGGATTGCTAGCTAACTAATTCATGCGGAAACATTACCAAGGCACTACATTCCCGTTATTTTCGAGATAGAAAACATTGGCTTGATAGCAAGCAACTGAAGGAGAGTCAAGTGAGTATATCACATCTTACATCTGTTCCAGGAACGCGTCGGACATGTAGTCATCTTCATCATCGGCCATATCGATTACTGAATGACAGAGTTAATTAGCACGCTTGTAAAACACTCTTAGCAACAGACAAATTAGTCCAAAGGCTCTTGCTTGCCCCTTAATTCTTAAAATACGAGAGTAGCTGGCCCATTTGGTCCTTCACCTCTCAAATCGTAGTTGTACGCGTTACTACAATCCAACGTTCCGTAATTTACAGTTTTGATTTATTTGTTTTTTGATTTATTGTTGCTTTTTTATAAAACAACATTGAAAAGATACATAGCTGTTTAAATTGAATTATTAGGATACTTTGATGACATAAAAGGTACTTCATAAACTTTTCTCATTCATGTAGCCTCTCACGTCGCGGGATGTTTCTGGTCGGAATAATTTCATTGTCACTTGTGCTTGACCTAGCTGACGAAAGTGGTAGCAGCCAGCTAGCTGACATCGAGTGCTGGACAAACAGGGTAGGCTAAGCGCAATTTGGCGTTGTAATTGTGTTAACAGCCTTAATATATACCATTATCAAGCTTGTGTGCTGTTTTACAATACGCTTTATTTAAAACATTCTTTCCAAGTTGTTTAAAAAGGAGAGAATCGAGTTTAAGATGCTAGCTTGCTAACATTAGCAAGCAAGCTAGCAAAGAGTTGATTCAGACGCCGAGCAGGCTGCGCTAGCTAAGCAAATGAGCTTTCTGTTGTCATGTTATTGAATGATGCTAGGTAGCACTATTTGACACTCGTTTAAAATCTAGTTGTGTAACAGACCAGCTAATGTTTATAGCTGGACGTGTGGCATGTATAACTACTTAACTATTGCTGTGAATACTGCGGAGTATTTGTTGTAATGCTGGTTATACAGAACGTTAGCTAGCCCGTTCCATTAAATTAAGCCGAAAAGGTGAAACAAGCCACCTTTTCTCGGTAGCTAAGATAGCCAGTTAGATAGTAGCAGGAACAGGTAGTAGCTGGTAGATTATAATCAATTGTGTGAAAGGTAGCTAGCAACGACGATTAGCTAGCGAGTCTATGTATGTGCCCTGTACTTTCCCAATCCCAGACAGTGTTATTGGTCACTGTAGGAACTTCGCACCCACACACAAGCGTTCACTTCCCGATTGCTGTTAATTGCTATCTACACTATCTTGTCTAGTTAGCTAGCTTTCAACTCATTTTTGTACGTTAAATTTTGGAAGTGAAAGGGTTCGTGACAAGCATTCGTATTTTTACGATTCAGGGAGGTGTTTTCATGTTGTAATAAGATATTTCATCATCATTTGACGCTTGTGATGTAGCGAACATGTTGGATTTTCAGAAGACCCTAACTCATTTATTATCGTTTGTGTCTACACTGACATCGACGTCTAGCTATATTCTAGCTGTTGTCGCTAGCTGTATTTTACAAGAGTGAGGTAACTGTTTAATTCCATTGTACTAACACACTGGCTAGTGGACTATGTGGTGTCGACTGTAAATTATGTAGCATAACAGGTTTGCAATGGCACGAACGAACTGCCCACGACAATAGTCTGTGGTAACCCATGACTCCTAACTGAATTAAATGGAAAGGTTGGACAGTAAGATGCAGGATATAATAATACTATGAACACAAATGGTACACCTTAAAGGAGCGAATTTGTAATGGATGGCTCAGAGCCCTTCTATGCTTCTTCTTAGAATTCAGCAAACATTTGCCAAAGCAACTCTACTCGACTCTTTCCAATTCTTTTATTTAATATTCAGCAACACCAAATAGCAATGCATCTGTTTTGTAATTCTAAGAAAAGTCAACTCAACTGTCAGTGCTCTTTTCTCACATTTAAAAGGGTTTTTGTGTTGTGTTTGTGATTTAAAGGTAAAGCTATTTGACTGGGTGTTCTGCAGAGGAACCCTACTTTCTCGGTTGTTGCTGCTTGCGGTGTCTTCCAATGGAGCTGGCTCACAGTTTGCTGCTCAACGAAGATGCCCTTGCTCAGATCACTGAGGCCAAGAGGCCTGTCTTCATCTTTGAATGGCTCCGCTTCTTGGATAAAGTTCTCGTTGCAGCAAATAAGGTAAGTTAAGTAGCCCTTATTGGGTCACTTAGCCAATGTCCTGAATCAAGCAGTATAACATCAGTTGCATTGACTGTTGCACTGCTATGACTAAAATTGAGCTAAAATAATAAAAACAGCTATCATTGGGATCTCTTTCACAATAATATTAGTGTGTCAGTGATAAAATACCCATGATGCTCACATGAATGTCGTGTTTCAATGATAAAATAACCTCTTAATTTGATTAATGATACAGTGTGCTGAATGGCACAGTTGTGTTGTTTGACTTCTAGAAAACAATAGGTTGTTAGCATTCATTGTTATCATTGTAGTTGTCGTGACCCCGAGTTTAACTAACCAAAAACCATAACACCTCTGAATTAACTCATCACGGAAACCACACAGTAATGTTTAGCACAGTTGTAAAAAGATGATGGTGGCTCTCAGTCATTCCTCTCAGAAGTGGACTTACAAAGGCAGACTTCCTTTGTATTGGTGGGGGTATGTGAATGGGACTTAACCAGTGAAGCTCTCCTCTAGAACTAAAGCCAGCTGTTTTACACATGCTGACAGCCTATTTAATGCCTGTGTGAGCTTGCATGATGGACTACAGAATGATTACTACTAATGTAACTAGCTTAAGTTATTTAAAGTGGCTAATTGCAACATCCTCCAGCTGGAGGGTGGGGTGGAGGGGGTGAATGCAGTTGTCTGATGGGTGTGTCTGTATGGGGGCAGGTGGATGTAAAAGAGAAGCAGAAGAAGCTGGTGGAGCAGCTCACAGGTCTCATCAGTAGCGCCCCGGGGCCCCCCACCCGCAAACTGCTGGCCAAAAACCTGGCAACCCTCTACAGCATCGGGGACACCTTCACTGTCTTCCAGACCCTGGACAAGTGCAATGACATCATAAAGAGCAAGGATGACACTCCTGCCTACCTGCCCACCAAACTGTGAGCTGTTGCTTTTTTCTGTATTGGATTATTTTCTGTGTTGGAAAATGCAAGCTACTCTCCTCACCTGAGGACTGTTGCAACTACATGGCAATAGCTGACACTAGCCCACTTTGCATTATCAGGAGCTAGGCCTTGTGGCCTGCTAATTTTCTGGTGTTTTTCAGTGCACAGGTATTGCACATGTGAAGCAGAAAGCCATTTGTATGCCCCTGTCCTGTAAGGGAACAGTGGGGCTAAGGACATGGATGTGTTACTACTAATAGAGGGAATATTTTTGGTTAAAAAATTCATTAGGATCTCTTGAAGTCTAGATGCGGCTTTTACATTGTCTCCTGAGAATGTCCAGTGTGTTTTCTTTAATTTCATTGTTTAGACTGTCATTCAAAGAGCTCCCATATGAGAAAGTCATTGAGAAATGTTTCTCCACCCCATGAAAGATTAAATGCTCAGATAATACCTGCACAGTGTGCAAGGAGTATGTTAAATGTTCCCACCTTTTTTTACCCTGCACTTATACCTTTGTGCACTTTAGCCTTTAACAAAATGTGCAGTCTTAAACCTGTCTGCCTCTGCGTAGTCATTTTCACCCTTTTCCAGCAACCAAACACAGACAAGAGACAATGCTCTCTTCCCCCTAGTCAGCTGGGCAACTCCCCCCCCATGCATTCTGGTGTCTAAGCTCCATGCTTCATAGAGAGGGAAACTATTCGCATGAACCCAAAAAAAATGGGACGCCAATTGGTTTGTATCAGTGTTCCTTAAAAATTTATGCCAATGTGACCTATTTTGATGAGTACTAATGTACTGACCTACAAACTTCTAAATGAATTAATGACTGTCAGAGATAGAGGGGCGGCAGTGTAGCATAGTGGTAGTGACTACGGCTCGTAACCGAAAGGTTGCTGGTTCATTCCCAGCTGGGGCACTGCTGCTGTACCCTTGGGCAAGGTACTTAACCCACAACTGCCTCCATAAATATCCAGCTGTATAAATGGATAATATGTAAAATTATAACCTATGTAAGTCACTCTGGATAAGAACGTCTGCTAAATGACAATGATGTAATGTAATGAGGAGGGAAAAAGGCAGGGGCTTTCATAAATCTTGAATTTTCTTAATCTGTCAACATGGCTCATTGTCATGGATATAGTAAATTCATAACAGACATGTGATTGTAAAGTTAACATTGCTATTGCCTGTCGTGTACTGTTACTCACTAGGCACTGGCTTGCCCAACAGGTACCTGATCCTGTAACGCTTTAAAGATGTAGAAATGCAGTGGTTTGTGCTCACCTGCAGCACTTTTTTCACAGTGCTGCGGTGGCATGTGTCGGGGCCTTCTATGAGAAAATGGGCCGAATGCTGGGCAGCTCCTTCCCTGAAACCATCAACAACCTCCTGAAGGCATTAAAAAGCGCAGAGGTACCATCACAGCACAGTCTGCTATGTTTGCGTGCACGTTTACTGTGGAGTGGTTAAGATAGTGAGGGCTTTGTCTCTCTAGTTCCATTCTGGGTGTAAGACCATTTCAGAATGTGAGTCCCTTCGGGAAAATGGAAAAGAGATGGTTTTATATGGGGGCTCTTCAGTTGTGATGACAGGTTCTTCTTCCTTCTCCTCCTCTTCCTTTTTTGTGTGACCCCAGTCCCAGGGTCGTGGGGAGATCCTGCTCAGCCTTCAGAAGGTGCTGAGTGGCCTCGGGGGGGCAGCAGCCTCCTGTCATCGGGACATCTACAAGAACGCCAGATCCTTACTGACTGACAGGTCCATGGCCGTCAGGTGCGCAGTTGCCAAGGTGAGTCTATAAGCGCGTGCGTTTCGTTTTCAGTGATGTCATACCTTTTTCAGAGGTCAGGGGCAATGTGTAGGTGGAGGCAATATCAAACTGCACCAAGGAGTAGTTGTCTGACGTATTAAAATGAAAAATCTAACTGATAATACATTTAAATTATTTTAAGATTAAACCATATTTGGATATAACTGATGTTTTGGTTTGTTTTAGAGTTTTTTTTTTTGTTTACTGAAAATTTGTCACTATCCTTGAAAATCTCCAGAAGAACCATAAATTGTAGTGGGCTGTAAAGGGTAAAACACAGGCCCATCAAATACAAGTCATGTTTTGTTGAAGAAACACAGGCTGCACTCTGGACTACTGAACACAGCGACACTTTTCCCCTAATAGTGCTTGCTGGAGCTGCAGAACGAGGCTGTGTTCATGTGGACCACAGAGCTGGAGAACGTGGCCACCCTGTGCTTCAAGGCCCTGGAAGGATCCAACTACGGGGTTCGAGTGGCTGTGTCCAAGCTGCTGGGGACAGTGATGGCCACCGCTTTGATGCCCAAGCAAGCTGCAGGTGAGAGGAATGACATGTTGATCGGCTGGTTGTGATTATCTGTATGAATATGTATGTGCTTAGGCCCATCACTCCTTAGGGACAATGGCACTGATTGGTTATCAATTTCAGAGCTGTTTAGTACAGTCTTCCATTCTGAGCACCGTGAGGTCTGGAAGTCCATGTAGAAAGTTACAGTGAGCACATCTCCTCTGGTGCAATGTTACAGTACTCTGTGTTCCCTGGTGCAGTGATGCGTCAGAATGTGAAGAAGGCCACGCTGGAAGAGGTGCTGGAGCTGATGGCCACAGGCTTCCTGCGGGGCGGGTCTGGCTTCCTGAAGAGCGGGGGCGAGATGCTGAAGGGCGGCGGCTCTGTCAGCAGGGAGGTGCGGGTGGGCGTCACACAGGTCAGTGGAGCTGCGTATCTCTACATAGAACCTAAATGGCTGGAACTTAAATGGCTTTGCTTTTGTTTGCCAAGGCATTGGACTCAGTTGATTATATGAAGATAGAATTATTTATTTTTATGTACCATTTATGATCTTAAGTTTATAAAATTTCTTAGTATATGCAGGGATATGGACTAAAAGATAGCAGAGCTGGGAGTATTCATTTTCTGAGGTCGATAAGTCGTATCTGTTCCCTCAAGAAAAGATGACCTTTGTGACATCATAATGATGACGTCATAATAATAATGATGTAATCGTTTCTCTACGCACCCAGGCTTACGTTGTGTTCGTGACCACACTGGGCGGGCAGTGGCTGGAGCGCAACTTCGCCACCTTCCTGTCCCATGTGCTGGACCTGGTGTCGCACCCGCGGGCCACGCAGACGCACGTGGAGGCGGTGTACTCGCGCCGCTGCGTCTCCTTCATGCTGCGTGCCACTCTGGGCGGCCTGCTCGGGGAGAAGGCCCAGATCGCCGCCGGCAAGGAGATCTGCCAGGCCATCGCCAAGCAGATGAGGGCTGTTGGTAAGGAGGTGGTTGATGGGGGGGAAATATCCAGGTTCAGAGCATTACAGAGTAAGTACTTGTCCTTATTTATTTTTTTTTCCTCATTTGTTTTGTTTAGGTTGAAGCTGTTTTGCTTTTATTCAGCCGCTTTTGCTTTGCTTGCTCACGCGTCGCCACCTCGCTAACACACTTAATAATTGCCTTGACCAGCCTTGTTTGTTTGCCGTGTTTAACTTTGCATTTGTGTGCTGTCACCTTTTCTCAGTTTTCTCACTTCGGTGGTGCTGAAAGAATGGCTTATTGGAAATTATCAGAGCAAAGTCTCTTAGTGAGGCTGTCCAGTTTTATCCACTAACAAAAAAGCAGGAAGGTTTGTTAAACTGGATGTTCTCTGTACATGCAGAGTAATGAATCGTAGCTTGCATGTTGTGAACATAGCTACCCGTGCTTAAATGTTATTAGTATTTGGATAATCTATAACCATAGCTGTCTAGTTCAACAGACATAGAATTTTGACTTTTAGTACCACTGAATATCCCATGATTCTGTTTTATGGTTCTAGTTTTGTTTTTTTGTACATTTCCATCAAAATGCAAGGCTTTACAGTACATGACTAACACACAGTTAACACCTACTGTGGACAGGGTACCATGAGCTGTGACTGTGTACCAGAATCTGATATTTGATATCTCATATTTGTCAGCTCATATCTATACAGCCTATCATTGATTTGCTTAATATTTGTGTAATAAAGACCCCTAAAATTGTATGTGGCGCAATGTACAAGCAGGACCATTTATTCACATTAACTGAACTTTACATCATATGTGCGTCATACGTTATGAATTTGTGCCTGCAAAGTTTACACTGCTTGTGGGTATAGTATTTGATTTTTGGAATTGTCATGTTGTCTGTCAATGAAACTTGAGAATGAGAATGAGTATAGAAAAATGTCACCTACCTCTGTTGATGTCTGAGCACCTAACAGGTTCATAAACATTTACAGTGGGATCTGTTAGGTCCCCATTGAGTTATAGCAGTGCAGTCCATAGGTTTTGTTATCTGTCAAAACAGTAATGTGTGAAAAATGTTATTTAGGATGAAATTGCAACTGCATTTCACTCAACTCCATACGTTGCCACTCCCTGTTTTCTTTCAGGTTAAATGGCTGAATTAACAATATACTACACAAAGCATTTTATTCCAGTTGGCTTTAGATCCATTAACCACAGACTGGCCTTCTCTCTGTTTGCCTGTATTGTTCATCCATTTTGTATGTGCAAGCAGAAAAGCTATGGCTGTTGACTAAACATAACGCAATAGAAGCATTTTTTTTTTCTTTCATTTTATTATGTATTGCTCCAGGTCTTCCCCTTTTTTCTATACACATATTCAGAGCCTCTCAGAATAGCATTCATAGATTTTATCTATTTCTGAGCATATTTCCATTTTTGTTTGGCCCATTCATATCAAAAATCCATTCCATGGCTGATTTCTTCACAAACTGCTTTCACCCATGTAGGTGTGACAGGGTTTTTTTTGTTTTTTTTTCCCCAAACGTCCAATTCATTTTCTTTTTTTTTTTTTTTTAACTTTACTACTCTTACTCTGTGATTGGCTTTGAAACCTATACTGAAAACATTTTGAAGGTGGTCTCTATAGACTATCTCTCTTCTTCTCTCTCTCTCTCTCTCTCTCTCTCTCTCTCTCTTAAAATTACATCTTGGAAATAAAATAAATGCAATCGCTTTCTGTGACCTGCTCACTTGACTCTTTCTAGTTGTTACAGCAGGGCTCTGAAGATTTAAATATGTTAATTCCAGCATGCACCTACAGGTGACAGCATACAGCAGGCAGAATGTTCATATCCTTTAAACTGGCTTGGACACATGTCAGGTTCCTGCTGCTCTATTTCATAGTCAAGTTACAAAAGGAGCTGCAGATAAACCAGGGACCTATTGAGCTGCTTGTACATCACTCCTGGTCAAAAGAGGAGCAGTGATCATTAATGTTTTAAACCTGTAATACTCAAACAGTATCAATGTACTGTGAACTTTAGTTGAGCTCATCTGACATGGCAGACAGATGTAGTCATGCACGCTCTTTTAAACAGCTACCTCAACTCCACACAGAGCAGGGAACTCTTCTGTCTCTAACTGGTGGCTCCTTCTGCATTGCTCTATTTGCATCAGGATACAGCCATTTTTTTAGCATAGCTTTACTACCTTCTTGATAACCTTCAGAGCCCGGTCTGTAAGCCAGCGCTGTGTGCCAGTCACCCATCTGCAGAAGCCGCTGCTGAGGTCTGCACCCTCTGTCAGCTGCTGGTTCTACTGCACGGGTCACTGACACATGCATATAGCAAGGCCAGCATTCAGTTGGGGGATTAACCAAGGAACTTCTCTCAGACAAAAAATGCCCAGTTTGATGAGTTAAAGAAGGTAGATCACATTGTTATGGAATTATGATTTTGATTCTAATTCTGTAGCGGGAGTGATGTCTTTCCTGGTTAAACCCCCTTTACTGTTAATTGCAAATGTTCATTCATGAAACATTGTAGATATAGATATTTACTAGTGTACTTGTGTATTTAATAGATAATAGCATAATCACAGTAGTTCTGTTCATACCATGTAGATACTACTCAGCTAATTTTAAAGTAACCTGAATGTCCATTGCTGTCAAAAAAAAAAATCTTTAATAATGATTTTGTAATGTGAAAAAGTAATTCGTATCACATAGGTTGATGTCTGTTTAGGTTTAGGTCCGCAGGATGAAGTGCACTCAAAACCCCTTCCCGTTCCTCTCTCTGTCTCTCTCTCTCTCCCCCCTCCTCACCCGCTGTGGCTGCAGAGGCGGTGGTGAACGACACCAGCAGCGAGAACAAGGCGGGCGCTGCGGACGTGTCCGCCAGCCAGCACGTGATGGTGTGCGCGTTGAAGGAGCTGGGCAGCCTGGTGCAGAGTCTGAGCGCCACGGCCTCGCCCCTCATCCAGGAGCCGTCCATCGGTAGGGCAGCGCGTCACAGCGAATACCACTGAACTCCGCTTACCTCCTCCACAACCCGCCAGACTGCAAACGAGCATTCACATAATCTAGGTTTAGGCGGTCGCGCGCATAAGGTGTGTCATGCCGCCGTCATTGGATCCCGCAGTCTGTGACTGTGTGCTGACGGCCGGCTGTTCCTGCAGGTCTCCTGGAAACGGTGACGTCGGTGCTGCTGCACCCCAGCATGGCCGCCCGGCTGGCGGCCGCCTGGTGCCTGCGGTGCGTCGCCGTGGCGCTGCCCTATCAGCTCACCCCGCTGCTGGACCGCTGCGCAGAGCGGATCAATAACCTGAAGACCTCCCCCGAGGCTGTGAGCGGATACAGCTTCGCCATGGCCGCGCTGCTGGGGGGTGTGCACCAGTGCCCTCTGGGCATCCCCCACTCCAAGGGCAAGGTCTGCACCCCCGGCCCGGGTGTCTCATGCACTCATGCACTTCTATTCTCAGTGGCTTCTTTTTCAGTCTGTACCAGATTGTGAGCTGCATGATACTGGTTTTATAGTAACCTCTGAATTTATTCTTTTAAAAAGAGCAGCTGTTTTTAAACCAAACTGAACTGTTCTCTCTGTCTGGTAGAGGTAGTGACGTGAACTGCATCAGTCTCAGACTCTGATCTTTCTCATGTCTTTCTGTCCACGCTTCCGCTGTAGATGGTGGTGAGCATTGCAGAGGACCTTCTCCGCACGGCGGCCCAGAACAGCCGTCTCTCTCTCCAGCGCACCCAGGCGGGCTGGCTGCTCCTGGGGGCTCTCATGACTCTGGGTATGCCCTCCCCACCTCACCTCTTTAACCACAACACAACAGTGCATATGGGCAGGTCAGCAGGCTCTCACCCTGGTTCTTCCCCTCTTCCCCCTCTGCCTCCTCTGGGCACAGGCCCCTCCCTGGTCCGCTACCACCTGCCCAAGATGCTGCTGCTGTGGCGGAACGTGTTCCCGCGCTCCCAGAAGGAGCTGGAGGCGGAGAAGGCCCGGGGAGACTCCTTCACCTGGCAGGTCACCCTGGAGGGCCGCGCTGGGGCGCTGTGCGGTAAGTGCTCCCTCGTTGCTTGCGAATGCTGCGGATGGATTAGGTCTGTTGCTGAGTGCTTAGGGAACCCTTCCTACGGTAGTTAGGAATTATTCTGACCATATTCCCCCGCCCCCTTTAGCTATGCGTAGCTTTGTGGCCCACTGCCCTGAGCTCCTCACAGAGGATGTGATCCGAAGGCTGATGACCCCCATCGAGTGTGCCATGACCATGATGTCACAGTGAGTATGATTAACAGTCCCCCATCATGCACTGCTCAGTGGTGCACTGTTTGGGCTGGTCACAGAAATGGGAAGGGAATCACATTGCAGCACTAATTCAGTCTGCTACTAGAGGTTCAGCTCCTGTGCTGCATTTTTAAAAAGATCAGTGGCTGTCAGGAGAGGGCTCACATCAGTAGTGTTCTATTGAGCTGTGATCTCAGACCAGCCTCTATATATCGTTTTTTTTTTTTTTTGCATTATTTTCTGAGTGCACTCCTAATTGTTATCGGGTCCACAGTGTACCTGCGGTGATCAAGGTCCACGGAGCTCACCTCAAGGCCAGTGCTGCAATGGTGAGGCTGAGGCTGTATGACATCCTGGCCCTTTTACCCCCAAAGACATATGAAGGTAAGGGGAGGTCAGCATTGAGGCAACTAGTGACTGTTCTGTCTCCTTAGCTGCAGTGGTCTTTCTCATTCTACCTGAACTCTGAACAGAAGGCCAGTAATGCTCTCAAATGGAGAGCTCTGGGTCTGCTGAGTGGCTCAGCCAGTTAAAGCACTTGTTTGAAGTCCAGGTTGGCCTTCAGCTTCAGCACTTTTACAACAACGTAGAGGGTATTACAGAGAAGCAGGCTTAACGTACTGCATTTAGCCGTTCCAAAAGGTTGAAATAGGGGACAAAGCATATAGAAAATGCTGAATTCCATACAAGCTGTCTCTGAAGAGTGTATGTGTGTGGATTTCCTCTGATGTCCTGCAGGGAGCTTCAACGCCCTCCTGAGGGAGCTGGTGGCTGAGTTCACCCTGACGGACAACTCGGCTAACACCACCACCTCGCTGCTGCGCTCGCTCTGTCACTATGACGACAGTGTGCTGATGGGCTCCTGGCTGCAGGAGACTGACCACAAGTCCATTGAGGATCAGGTGAGCAAGCGGGAGTGCTGGTGTCGGGCAGGTGAGGGAGGGCTGAGTGGACAGAGGAATCTAGGACTGGCGTTTTTCCTCTTTAAGTGACATACACATGCAGATTCTGTCTGAGAAGTTAAAGTGTTTGTACTATACGAGCAGAAAAGTGCTGAGGTGGAAACAGTGGGCCTCCAGAGGAACTAGGCAATTTTGTTCGAACGAAATCAAGTTTGATCTTTGCTTTTTCCCTTTGTTTGAAGTCTGCAATTTCGAAATAATTAGTGGACCTGCCAGACTCATTGGTTGAAATGTAGCTTTCACCTTTGAAGTTTCCCTGTGAGATTAAAGGGCTGGAGTGTACGAGGTCTCTGTTGCTTGTGGTTACTCACAGCTGTGTCATTATTGATGTCCTTTAGCTGCAGCCTAACAGTGCGTCCGGCAGCGGAGCTCTGGAGCATGACCCCTCCTCCATCTACCTTCGCATCCCTGTGGGTGAGGCGATCCCCGGCCCGCTGCCGCTCGGCGTCTCCGTCATCGACGCGTCCGTGGCGCTCTTCGGGGTGGTCTTCCCTCACGTCTCCTTCAAACACAGGTGAGAGCCTCCATCAGAATGAGTCACCTCTGTTTGGAAGAAATCTGTGATCAGGGAATGTTATGTATATGCTGTGTCTGGTCTTGTCTGGTGTGTCACTCAGAAAACCCACTGTGGATGAGGTTTGTGAAGGTGGGGGAGTTGCCAAGAAGGAGAATCCATGTGCTCTCCCAGCTGACACCTCAGTGCACATTCTGAATCGTGTGATACTTGTGTTCCAGGCTGCAGATGCTGGACCACTTTGCAGAGTGCATCAAGCAGGCCAAGGGTGTCCGGCAGCAGGCTGTCCAGCTGAACATCTTCACGGCCGTCCTGAGCGCGCTCAAGGTGAGAGAAACATGGGAGAAACGCTCCATTGGATACCAGATCCACTTTCCAAATGCTCCAAGGTCTCTCCTGTGAGACAAAAAAACTCAAGGAAAGTATTTGGCTGGGTGCGTAAATCAGCTTTGTAAGGACCATTTACTTCATGCCTTTTTGGTTGGTTCAACTACACACTTTTCTTGGAGTTCTTATTTGCTTTTTTTTAGAAGACCTAATTCAGACCTCTAGTTATAGATATGTCCAGTTGTGTAGCACAATGGAAACTCTCTCCTGTACAGGGCCTGGCGGAGAACAAGAGCAGCCTGGGCCCGGAGGAGGTGCGCAAGTCCGCGCTGGCGCTGGTTATGGGGGCGCTAGACAACCCCAACCCCATCCTGAGGTGTGCTGCGGGGGAGGCGCTGGGGCGCATGGCGCAGGTGGTCGGAGAGGCCACCTTCATCGCCAGGATGGCCCAGTACAGCTTCGACAAGTAAGAGCAGGCCTCGCTTCTCGTTTCTGCTGAATTTTCCTGTGTAACACATCTGCTTTGAATGCCATGCCATTAAATAGTTGCCATGTCATCGCATGCTATTTGTAGGGATGCTAGGAAGTCCCTGACCGGGGACTCAAACCTATACCCTTTTGCTTACAAGCCCCATGCTTCAACCACCATGTCGTACTATTATGCCACGCCCCTTAACTCTGATTGGATGTCCACCCTAGGCTGAAGTCTGCTCGGGATGTGGTGTCCAGGACAGGCCACTCTCTGGCTCTGGGCTGCCTGCATCGTTACGTGGGTGGCATTGGGTCTGGCCAGCACCTGAAGACCAGCGTCAGCATCCTGCTGGCCCTGGCCCAGGACGGGACCTCTCACGAGGTGCAGGTGAGTCGGGACCTCCTGCTTCCCGGATCTCGCGCTTTTAGTCCTCCGGCTGAGCACAGACACTGAGCATCGCCAGTGTGGCTGTGCCTCTGAGCCTCAGGGATGCTGGGAGCTGTAACAGTGTCCAGAGATGATGTACTTAATGGTGGCTGTTTGTGCCCCTGTGCAGACGTGGGCGCTGCACTCCCTGGCTCTGATCGTGGACTCCAGCGGGCCGATGTACCGGGGCTACGTGGAGCCCACCCTGTCCCTGGTCCTCACCCTGCTGCTCACCGTGCCCCCGTCCCACACGGAGGTGCACCAGTGTCTCGGCCGCTGCCTGGGAGCCCTCATCACTACTGTGGGGCCGGAGCTACAAGGTAATGCACTTCAACTTGAAAAAACCCAGCCCACTGAAAATCTCCATCTCGTTACCATTCTTGTAGGGCAGGGCTGAACTAAATGTGAATGGCCATGAACTTCCTGTTTGCTTTTTAAGGAACAAAAAACCAAAAATGTATTAATATAGTGCATACAATTTGGTGTAATTATATCTCTGGTATAATGTTATTCATTGTATACTTGTTAATATGTATTTATATTGTGTAATATTCCTGTTAGTATGGTCATTGTTATAGATTATTATAGATTGAGGGCTTGAAAAATGTTTTATTTGTTCAGTGAGCGCTTAACTGGTTTTAACCACAGATGAAAAACAAGTGTAAGTAATGAAGATGCTTTAATCTCAACATGATAAATAGTAGCTACGCTTTTTTAAACATTAATATTAGCTACTTATTCAAAGTTGTGTTCCTGTGTTTTAGGAAGTGGGAAGTGTTTTGCCCACTGTGGTACTGTTAAAAAAAATATGGCTCGAGTAAAAAGTAGTTGAAGACCACCTGTTGTAGTGATAGTGTCCTCTGTAGGTCTCCTTGTTGCTACACTGGCAGGCAGGTTCAGTGCCTTCCCTTTGATAGACAGGACTGACTCTGCGTACACTCCGCTTTGCTGTCTGTTCAAACACTCTGGCTGCCCTTTCCCCAAACAGTGGAGAAAAAAAAATCAATGAAGAATGAATCACAGTAGAGGCTGGACTTGGATCTGGCATCAGTCTGTCCCTGATGCCTCCTCCAGTCTGTGTGTGCCATGCTGGGGAACTGATTGTCAGTGTCTTGTCAGGAGACTAGTTACAGTTTTGGCAGTAGAGGGCAGTGTGACCTAGTGAGTCAGTCAGTATTGGGAAACAGAGGTAGAGCTGTTTTTTGCAATCCCAGCTCCTGCCACATTTCATCCCACTCCCACTGGATGTAATTCAAGGCTCTGGACATATGGCAGAGTTCAGTAGCTTTAAATAAAAACCATTTAATCCGACTCTGTTTACTGTGGCTGGGGAATTCTCTGTTCTTTTCCTTTCAGCTGTAATTTGAGGCTTGGCAGCTGCTGGATATTATTTTGCCTTGATGGACGGACATTTGGATTGAATCGCCATTTCAGTCTTACCCTTTAAAAATCGACTGCACCACCGATTTTGATACATTCAGATGGTGGAGCAGAGCTGAACTGCAATCCTACAACTTATATCAACAACTGTACATACTATATTACACATTTATCATGAAGATCATGCCATGTCTATCAGTTTTTTTTATTTTACATCACAAGACGTCAACATACAGTTTTATTGTAGCTTTTAGCCTGCAGTTTTGAATGAATTCGTTCGAACAAGATGTTTGACATGTTGAGCTCTTAAAATTGTTTGTGTAGTCCAGCTTGCTCAAATTTGTCTGAAATACTATCTAGTATTTACAGTTTAGTATCCTTGTCAATATACCTTTTGCTGTCAGTCTTTGCAGCTGCAGGATTTTAACTAGTTCCTCTGGCATGATGATGTGCTGCTCAGTGACGTTTCTTTGGTGGCACCTGAGTGTTACAGCCCAGAGGTAGTGGCCTCCTAACCGGTGTGGTGTCCTTCCCCGTGGTATCCCAGGTAACAGCGCCACCATCTCCACCATCCGCTCCTCCTGCCTGGTGGGATGTGCCATCATGCAGGACCACTCGGACTCCCTGGTTCAGGCGGCCGCCATCTCCTGCCTGCAGCAGCTGCACATGTTCGCCCCGCGCCACGTCAACCTGTCCAGCCTGGTGCCCTGCCTCTGTGTAAGCCCGCGGCCAGTTTTTATATGTTTCCGATCACGTTAATGTCAGGTGATGATCTGCAGGTGATTTGCAGTTGGGGACCAATGGACCTGTGCACTCTCAGTGTTTTTTGAACAACTGACTCTGAGGCTGCACTCATCTTGATGTGACCCTTCTGTCCTTGTAAATGTTAACTACTCTCCCATTACCGTGAAGACACACACTGTCAGGCAAAGGTCCCATTTACTTTCCCATTTACTTTCACACTGTTATAGCAGCCAGACATAAGTGAAGGCAGTCATTACTGCATGTTAGTGTGAGTTTTTTAGTCTGTGTGAGGGAGCATATGTGAGTGTGAATGACTGAGAATGTGTGCGTTTGTGTGCATGTGTGTGAGTGAGGTGATGTTCAAAACAGCCCGAACACAAGAACAGAAGTGACTCCTGCTCATGTGGAGGACCCCTGTGTCCCGCTCAGGTGCACCTGTGCAGCTCCCACCTGCTGCTGCGGCGTGCGGCAGTGGCGTGTTTGCGGCAGCTGGCGCAGAGGGAGGCGGCCGAGGTGTGCGAGTACGCCATGAGCCTCGCCAAGAAGGCCGGGGACAGCAAGGACAGCACCACCATCAGTACGTTCCTCTCTGTGGCCGTTCATGTTTAGCACATTCAGCTAAGTGTGTTTATAATAAGACTGTAACAGTTAATTATTATATGTGATTTTTTCGCTTTAAGGAGTAGTCAGAAGCTTTTGTAATAACTGATTATTGTTGTTTAATTGGCAAAGTTATCATGCAGTGTGAGCAACTGTGTGTGGTAAATGACACTGACTGACACCATTGCTGCATCCAGATCTGAACATCACGGAGACTGGACTGGAGGGGGTTCTGTTCGGCATGCTGGACCGAGAGACTGACAGGAAGCTGTGCTCGGACATCCACGACACCCTGGGCCACATGCTGTCCTCCCTGGCCGTGGAGAAGCTGTCCCACTGGCTGAAGCTGTGCAAGGATGTCCTGGCAGCCACCACAGGTGAGCAGCCACTGAGTCACACCAAGGACCCGGTCAGCTCAGAGGGGCGTTGTCATCTGAGTCAGTTTCTGAGCAGATTAAGATGCCCCGAGAGCAAAAAAGCTATTTAAAGCCTGTGTTTTACATGGTGTTTTTTTTCCCTTTTAACAAGATGTCAAACAAATTTATTGTGCAATTTGTGTGCATCATGCCAGACTGCATAACAGTGTAGGAAAAATGCAGAAAAGTCTCAGCAATTTGGAATAGTCCCTCAGATTTAGTTGAAAGTGAGTGACCTCTGGGGACAAAAAGCAAACTTTGGAAAAAGATCTGGTGACAGTGCTGAAGAGTTGTCAGTACTGGTGTGGAAGTCCCATGTTTACCATGTCAGCACAGCACCTGTACCCTAGTGTAAGGAATGCTCTGTGTCTGTTTCCCCACAGAGGTGGGCGGGGCGATGGGCCTGGAGATGGGGAAGGAGGAGGAGGACTCTGAGAAGAAGGATGAGATGGACGACGACACCATGTTCACGGCCCTGGGGGAGGACGACAAATCCAAGCCCTCCGTCGCCCCCCGCTGGGTGACGCGCGTGTTTGCGGCCGACTGCTTGTGTCGCATCATACTGCTGTGCGAGAATGCGGACAAGGCGCACTTTGATCTGGCCACTGCCCGCTCTGCCAAGGCCAAGAACCCTAAAGGTACTGTCCATTCCTAAACAACATTGACCCGGTGTTCTTAGAGACCCTGAATCCTTCACTTTTCGGATCTATGAGTGTTTTTTTTTTTTTTTTTTGATTTTTGTTTTCTTGCCAGTGGAGTGCTCTGTGGTTGCACTCGGTCTTACTCTGTGGCTTTTCCCTGGCCTGTCTCATACTCTTGCTCTTCAAATTCATGCAGAAAGTTGCATTTTTCCTAACAAAGGTTTTGATTTAAGGGCAATAAGATTCTAAAGCCCTTTGGAGACTATGAGGAGATTTTCCCACAATGTCCCACTTCTCTGTACAAGCTAATTGTGTTTGATTAAGCACAGGAAATTTAGATTTTGAAGTGCAAAGCAGGGATGAAAAAACTTAATTTCACAAAAGAGGCCCATTGTGCCAGTGCCTGTTTTTTAGAAGCCCATGAGTATGTGGGGGAGATGATTCTCTCTGGTCGTGTGTGGACTGTGGTGTTTATGATAAGTAACTCTGCTCCTTTGTGCTCAAAGGCTGCAGAAACAGATGAATGAGATAATGGCCTAAGTCTAATCATCAGCAATCGAAAAACACATTAACCTCAGGCCAACGCTGATTGGGAGGCAGCATATCAGCCAGGACCCTGCTGTTTCAGCCAAAGGGATGGGGAGGGAGAGGGGGAGGCAGCATTCTCCTCCTGTCCCCTGATGACTCATGCTTTAATACATCGGTATTTTCATTACATCCTCTGCCGCTGTGCTGTCTGCATCCCTCCACCACACCGTCTCACACTCTCTTCAGTTCAACAACTGCCCATTCAATGACAACATGTCACTCACTGCCCTATTAAAAATCCTCATCTTGGAGAACTTGCACAGCTTACTGTACATTTTATATACAGTTATTAAGCTGCCTATTACAGAAGCAGTTGAAGTTCAGTATCTGGTTAGAGGGTGCAAGACTAGCACATTTCCTGTGTTGGAATGTTACACTTCTGTTTGCTGCTGTCACTGTTGTCTCATTGTTTTACATCAGTCATTTTAGCTCTAGCTTACAACAGAGAGTTGTGAAGCCAGTGAAAATAATGTGATGGTAATGTGGTAGGTGGGCTTATTTTATGGTATGTATGGCATAGAAAGCCAGATATAGAAAGCCAGATCTCCCAGTTTTCAGTCTCAGAAGAAGAATGTAACCATGGATAATTGTGTTTTTGGTAGTATTTCTGCATTTGTATGGTGAATCTGATCAAATTAATGCAAGGGTAGCTTTATATCTGTTTCACTTCTGTCCCCCTGTGTCTGTGGCTGTGTTAGGCGACCTGCTGGTCCTGCACCTCTCGGACCTGATCCGCATGGCCTTCATGGCTGCCACTGACCACAGCAACCAGCTGCGCATGGCAGGTCTGCAAGCCCTGGAGGACATCATCAAGAAGTTTGCCACCGTGCCTGAGCCCGAGTTCCCCGGGCACGTCATCCTGGAGCAGTACCAGGCCAACGTAAGTAGCCACTGTACTAGTGTACCTGGCTTTGGTTGGAGCTCATGCTAGCCTGGGAGAGGGGTGTTAGCATAATGCGAGTACCCACAGGTAGCGTGAATGCTAGCACGGCTCAGGCAGTGGGAGGTACAGATGCTGTGATTCACAGTGCTGCCGTCTGTCATCCCACCACAGGTCGGAGCTGCCCTGCGACCGGCGTTCTCGCCCGACACGCCCTCTGACATCACAGCCAAGGCCTGCCAGGTAGGGCGCAGGGTTGTCTTTGACTTTCACCATTTTAGCTATATTGCTTGATATGGATCAGAGCATTAGATTGTTTCAGATTACTATTGTGATTACATGTAGGGCTGTTGCTAGTAGTTTCAGATTGCTATGGAGGCTGAGGGACTGGAGGAGGCAGGAAATATTGTTATTGTTAAGACTACTAAAAGGCATTCCTCAGTCTACACTCCTTTTCTCGCATTAAGCGCGTCTGGCTGACATTAATGCTGAGTTATTTTAGCCCGTCTTTGGCTTTGACTCAGGCAGTGTCTGGCTATTAAAGACTTAATCCCCAATTTTTCAGTCTTCTGTTGAAGTGAGGAGTTTCCTGGAGCTACCAACTTGGCACCTGATAACGTCATTAATTTCTAAGGTTTTGCTGACCCGTAGAACAATATTTATCAGTCAGCCATTACTGGAGATGAACACATTGTGATTCTTCAAGGAGCAAGCGTCAGCCCTGGCTTTCTGTAGGCCCCAGGCTGATTAACATACAGGCTCTGTCTGGCACAGGAAGCAATGCAGAGCAGTCACTATCACAGCCTCTGGTCTGCGTTATGTGTAAAGGGTGACCATCACCCTTGTATTAGGAAGTATACAGTACCAATCTGGAGAGGTACTAGTAAAACTTTTAATCTTTACTATTATTCTGAAATGTGGAAAACAGTAAAGATAAAGACACCAAAAACTATGAAATAATGAAAATAGTAATGTGCAGTAACCAAAAAGGTGTTGAACAAATCAGAATGATCTTATTTTAGATTCTTAAAAAATAGTCAAAAAATGTTCTTTTAAAATAAAAAAAGAAATTAATACATAGGCATCAGCTTCACTATTTATGTTTGTCTAAGAAACAAAGTTCATGCATTTAAGCATAAGTCTTTAGAAAAAATGTCTTTGAATGCATGTCTCCCATTAATCTTAATCAGGTGTGTCCAAAGTTTTGATTGGTACTGTATGTGTGAAGAATGTGCAGAGATGCGTTTCACCTGGCTGTATTAAATCAGAATGTCGGCTGGTTCTGAGTGGCAGCATCTGACTTCCTTTGCGTGTGCGCAGGTGTGCAGCACCTGGATCGGCAGCGGTGTGGTCAGCGACCTCAACGACCTGCGACGGGTCCACAACCTGCTGGTGTCCTCACTGGACAAGGTGCAGGCTGGGAAGGGCTCGTCCAGCCAGCTGTACAGTGAGAGCGCCACCACCATGGAGAAGCTGGCGGTGCTGAAGGCCTGGGCCGAGGTCAGTCCCTCTGTCTGCTGCTGCCCTAACCTTTCTTGGTGGTGAAAAAGTGAAGGCACAGTACTCTAACTGTACAGCATAATGAAAATTTTCATTCAATACATTATGATAAATTATTTCATTCAATGTCATCTGACAAATTGTGATGTAAAAATGGACCACTGGATTGTGCCTGTATGTGTTGATTGGGGTGTGTTTGTTAGTTGAATGACACTGTCTTCAGAATAGCTGAAAATCTGGAATGGCTACTTCCAGTCTCCCTTCACTGTATCGCATGGCATTCTGTGTGTTTCTGGCTCATTTCCCATGATCCCCCCTTCCCCAGGTGTATGTAGTTGCCATGAAGATCAAAAAGGAGGCGGAGAATCGGCCGGCTCGGGCGCCGCGGGGCAGCGAGGAGGACGAGGACGACCTGGGCGGGGACGCGGACGTGCTGCCCCCGGACAGCCTGATCACGCTGGTGCAGCCGGAGCTGCCCTCCCTCAGCAGGCTGTGGCTGGCGGCCCTGCGGGACTACGCCCTGCTCACCCTGCCCGCCGAGTTCGCCAGCCAGCTGCCCCCCGACGGTACGCACCCCTCAACCATCCCGTACAGCTGTGGACAGTAATGCATATACAATATTGGTCAAAAGTTTGGACACACTTGATTAAGATAATGGGAAACATGCACTCAAAGATATTTTGATCTGAAGACTTATGCTTAATTGCTTGAAATTTGTTTCTTAGACAAATATAGTGAAGTTGATGCCTATGTATGTTGATGTCTATGTATTTCTTTCCACAAAAAAATACTTTTTGGCTACTTTCAAGATTCTAAAATATAAGAGTTTTAATGTCTTCAACACTTATTGGTCACTGCATGATTCCATTTGTGTTATTTCATAGTTTTAAGGTCTTTCGTGTTGTTCTAAAATGTGAAAAATAGTGAAAATAAAGAAAAACCCTTCTATGAGTAGGTTTGTCCCAACATTTGACTGGCACTGTGCATCAGAGCTTCTACTGTAGGGTCAGTAGCTCATGTTTTAGTATTGCATTAAAAGGTTACCTTTCATGTCTGGTAAGCTGGTTCACAGCTGATGGTGTGTAAGCAGTAAATGCTTTGTTGATGCTTACATGCAACATGCAGTTTTTCTGACCCTTTGCTGAATAGCTGAATGTGCTGATGCATGTGAGGATCATTTGCCTTCTCTTGAGGCCTTCATGGGTGCAATTATTGGCTTGTTAGTTCTCCAACTGCCCCGCCTTCAGCACTCAAACTGGGCATTGCTTCATAAGATTTCTGTATGTATTCCCAGGGATGAGATGGTCTGTAAATCAGTAACACTGTAGCAAGTGTCATAATTCATGTTGAGTAATTTTTCCTCTTCCATCTTCGTGTCTCTGCTCTATCCTGTTCTGTGCAGGAGGGGCGTTCTACACCCCCGAGACGATCGACACGGCACGCCTCCACTACCGCAGCTCCTGGGCGCCCATCCTGCACGCCGTGGCTCTCTGGCTCAGCAGCACGGGCTTCGGGGCCAACGAGGGACCCGATGACGCCTCAGCCGTCCCCTCCAGGGGCCCCGGGACCTCGGGGTACCCCCAGGGCACTCCTGCCACAGCCAAGAATCAAGAGGAGCTAGTGAAGGACAGAATGCATCTGCTCCTAGGTACTGCCACATGGCTCAGAGAAATATTCTCTCTCTGGAAATATTAAACTTATCAGGATATAAATATAATAAACTTAAAAAGAATAAACTCATTATTATTAGTTTTCATTCTGCTTAGCAAATGCTGCTAGACATGGCTTGCAATTTATATATTCATGAATACAGGCAAATGTTTACAGAAGCAGTTGAGATTAATTACCTTGCTCAAGGGTACAGCACAGGGGCTGGTAAAATGCTGTCTCCAGTGAATTGATTTCCACTCATTAGTAATGAATTTCCTCTGTCCTAAGAGTGGTACTTGACAAACAATTGTTTGTAGTGGAAGAATGCAGTGTGGACTGAGTGGTTGCTGTGTCTCTTAGGTGTCAGCATCGAGTTCCTGTGTTTCCCCCGGCCAGAGGAGCCCATTGAGCACGTCATGTCCTGCCTGCAGGCCCTGTGCACCTTGTTGGACTCGCCCTGTGCCCGCACACACATTGCAGAGGACCAGGTACCTGCCCTGAGGGCCTGTCTCTAACACTTTTCCACAGAGTGGCTGGAACCAGACTGAGCAGAAAGTGGCTGGCTCGATACAGCACTGTTGCTTTTCCATTGCATTACCAGCAAGCAGACCTGTAGCAAATGAGGTCGTGTGCAACTGCTGCTGAGTGCTGCCATGTTCTCAAGTCAAGATGACTGCCTGCTTCATGTGCGCTGGAGAGGATCTTGCTCTCTCTGAGAGTTGTTGAGTTCATCTAAACAGATTGATTTTATACTTGGCCTGCATATTTAAGGGTGAGCCCTATTTAAACAAAATTTACATTCAGCTAATACAAGCCTGTCTGGAATGGTACATATTATTTTATATGAGGTCACAGCCCGACATTTCTGCCGTTATGATTTTATGCCTTTTGGCTGCAGACCACAGATGAATAGCCATGACAGTGCTGGCTGATGAACGATGCAGCGATGAGATGATGGGTAAAGGTTTTGATAGAGGCCGGTTGCGGTGGCAGTCGGTGACGGGCCAGCTTGTATTTGGGTTTCAGCTTTTGGGCATGGAACTGCTGAACGTGCTGCACCGCCTGCTGCTGACCCGGGACCCCCCCGCCGTGCAGCTGCAGGTGACGGCCGTGGTGCAGGACACCATCCGCGCCGCGCAGGACCACCTGCAGCAGCAGAGGACCTGTAAGAGTGAGTGGCTTTCCCCAGACCGCAGAGCCGAGGCGCCGCCGAGCGGCCCACCCCTCTCTCCCTCTGCCCGCTTATCGATAGATACACGCTCACAGCTGTATTGTCTGAAACGAGTCATGTCTTTACTGGTCTGTTTTATGTGGCATGTTTCAAAAAGACATTTGTTCTGAAACCAGCTGTCATACATGTGTCAATCTTACCATTCAACATCAAGGAAAACTTTGTTTGTTGAAGCAGGAACGTTCTTGACTCTGGAGTGGAATTTAAAAGGCAATAGTAATAACTTACATCAACTTTCATCAACTTTCCTGTAAACAGTACACTGTATGGACATGACTAGTACAGCTGGTAATTAATTACCCATCACAGACACTGTATGGCCAGGATTACTGTACTCTGTATTAATAAGGTTAATTCATTCCAAATCCATAAAACACTTGTGAAGTGTAGCTTTGACATTTGACCCTCAGTCTCCCCACTTAACCCCCAAGCGGTTGTGTGTCCCAGGTAAAGAGGATGCCAGCGAGAAGGATGCAGTCTCGACGCTGGGGAAGGGGGGTGAGACGGGTGAGCTCCAGCCCGGAAAGTCCCTGGTGTATGCTGCCATGGAGCTGCTAGTGTTCATCCTGGTGCGCCACCTCCCCCAGCTCAACACCCGGGTCACCGACTCGCCCAGCCACCTGCCCTACAAGCAACAGCGTCTGTCCGAGGACAGCACCCGCCTGGTGGCCGCCACCGTCGCCATCCTGGCTGATCTGCCCTCCCTGTGCTCCCCGGCGGGTAAGATTGGCATACGCATACACATGCTTGCTCACGTATTCGCATACACCAGTATGCTCCCACAAACAACTGCACCCTCCCCCCCTACTGTTACCAGGCTGTTTATCCCTGTTGTCATTGCTTGTGGGATGTGACCGGCATAAATGCTATGTAAGATTTGTGGATGCTGTTTTGACCCTGCAGGCAGCATGACCATTTTACCCACAATCCTCTTCCTGATCACGGGGGTTCTGCGGGAGACGGCAGTGAAGACCGCTGATAACTCGGTGCCGCCCCCGGTCTCGGCTGCTCTTCAGGGCATAAAGACCATCATCACCTCGCCGCTGGCACGAGTGGAAAAGACTCACAAACAGTGGACCGGGCTGGTGAGGAGCAGTCTGGCCTCTGTACTGGAGTACTCCCAGCCAGGTAAAAAGCACACATGCGCATACACACACACACACACACACACACGCCCACACACACACACCCAGTCACACACACACATACACAGATATACACACACACGTGCACACACACACACATACACACACACACACGCCCACTCACACGCACATACACAGATACACACACACACACACACACACACACACACACACACACACACACACATACACACACACTCACTTCCCCTCTACACTATTGACATCTTCACAAGCACTCAACAGATGGATACTGTAATAGATAAAAATAAACACACACAAAATATGGAAATATAAATGTGTTCTTTTCAGTAAGAGAGAATACATAAGGTTAAAGCATTAAACATGGAAGATCTAATATTTGCTTTTTACCTTCTTATTTCGGCTTAAGTGTAGTAATTAGACATGGCTTTGAATATTTTTTACCCAGGAGAATTTGGTTTTTACAACCAGCAGGTTGCAGTTGTTGTCTCTGTGTTTCTTGGATAGTCTTGTCAGGTGTTTTCCTACTGGAAAATTATCCAGTAATTATTTAACACAGTTTTCATTTAATTGAAGCTGAAAACATACCCTGAAGCCGTACCATGAAAGGGTATTTAAGAGGTTTTTAGGTAACAACACGTCGATATTTTATTACTGCAAAGTTAAAAAAATGTAGGTAAAGGAAGGAGTTATCAAAATTGTAAGGATTGTTTTTTTTTTTCCTTTTGCTGTTAACATTACTAATTACAAAGGGCATTAATTGTCCTATTTTGTGGTCTGTGTGGGGGCTGTACGTATATCAGTGTCTCTCTCTCTCCCCCTCAGACGAGTCCAGGCCCAACATGGACGAGGTCAGCATGCTGACAGCCATCACGCTCTTCCTGCTGTCGGCGGGGGCGGAGGTGGTGGGGGTCACGTCCCTGCAGAAGGGCTGCATGGACCGCTTCCGGAACGCTCTCAACTCCAGCGACCCCTGGGTACGAGCTGCCGAGCCCCCTCCCCCCGCCGCTGTGCTGTCAGGAGTGTGTTAGAGTGTCAAAGCCGCCACACGGAGCGTCACAGACCTCACAAAGCGGGGTAAACCTGCAGGGGTACGCTGGGTGCTACGCACACACAGAGAGCCAGCGCATGGATGCAACCATCAGGCACCTGTGGAGCTTTACGTGTAACTAGCAGAGATTTCAGTAGCCGCAGCCTTTCAGAGATAGATCCGACTTCCTCTCATTGCTACAGCTCCCTTTTCCATTTGCATTTGGTTTAGTTGTGAGAGCGGGTACTGATTATGACAGTGCAGCTAGATCTACAGCGTTTCCTTTGATTCATTTCCTATGTGGTATTATGCAGAGAGTTAAATCATTTTCAGGGGCTCTTACTGCAGCTATTTCTCGTCTTTAATCTCAGGCCAGCATTAAAGAATGTGTGAATGTATGCTTGTCTTTCACACTCATTATATAGATAACGCTATGCACTAAGTATAGATGGTGTCTGGCATGTTGTCAGTCTGAAGAAGCTGGAACAGGATGACAGTGTTCTGTGAGACTGGTGGTTAAGTAACTGCTGGGATGGAGCTTTTCACAGTGGAAAGCCATTTCTTTTGTGAATTCTCAGACTGGGAGATTTGGAAAGCTACAGACAGTGCCTGCTCAGATCAGCTCAGTCCAAAGTCCTGTCTTGGAATTTGGTTTTGAGTAAATGTTCACAATCCTTTGACTTTTTATGCCACCATATTGTTTTACAAAAAGAGTTTTAAAGAAGATGAAAAATGTAAATAAACTAAAATGTATTATTATAGGGAGAGAGCATTAAGTGTATTGAGGCCAACATTGCAGAAATAGGTCACCCCTAATGTAAAAAAGGCAGAGAAGTCTTAATGCCTGGCAAAGAATGTCCTTGTGTGAGAATACAGACTGCATGGAATTTGTCTCTTGCTCACATTAGAAATGGCCACTGTAACGTTTCTGTGGGGTGCGTGTGTGAGAGATGGAGGAGAAAAGCAGCATGTTAGTCCCTTCCACCTCCCTGTTGTGGAAGGAGGAGAGAGCGGGAAGGAGAAGGCTGTTGCTGTGCCACACTCTGCACCACCTGTCACGTCGCAGGCCCCCTGCTCCGCTGCCTCTCACAGCTGCAGGACAGGAATTTCATTCCACCGCTATTACTGCAGCGGTGTCAGGCCAAATTAATTACGGTGATGACAAAATCAATAAGAAAGGAATGCAGAAATAATGTTCTTGATGTTTAGTAGTTCTGTGGTTCAGTGCTGCTCGGTGTAGTTGGCGGTATTTGGGGATTTCCTGCACTCCCTTGCCAGCAAGATGTTGCTGTATGGATACACAGGTCCCGCTGGGGCTACCTTATGGTCAGTTCTCACAACTGCACTCTTCATGGTCAGTACAGTGGCTGACCCTTCTCCTGTCCTCCTCATCCCTCCCTGATTTTTGTATGTTACCACAGCGACACCAGGTTAAACAAAAATGAGCAGCCAGGCAGTAACTCTGGGAGCTCCATTAATCATGGTCAGCACCTTCTTCCAGACACTGCAGCTCCCTTTTGAGGGTAAAAAAGCTTGCTAGACTCCTAAGCCTCTGAAGAAAGGCGAATGTTGATGAACAACAAGGCGAGGAATGCAGATCAGACTTGGAGAGTAACCTTGAGTTTCACCTTCGGTGGACAGCCTAACCTGTGGGTGGTCCTTAAACCCTGCGGGATTACTCCTACCACAGCTAAATCTCTCTGAGGAGAGAGAAAGGGAAAAAATTCCTCTGCAGAGCAAGAAGATTGTGTGTGTCTGGCACACAATCCCTGTGTGCCAGACAGGCACACAGGGATTGTGCTTGGCCAACATATCTATTGCCATTGTTATGGAGATCAGTTTATCACCGTTGAGAGTTCATAATTTATCAGCCCAGATCTAAGGCACCTGGTAAATAAGGAGTCTGATTCTTGCGTGGCTGCTGCTCACTCAAGTAGAACAAAACTGATTTGTGTCTGTGTTAAAGCTGTCCCATCGGCGGTGTGTTGGTTATCCCTCCATGTGTGTCCCTGGATCCATGCCCCTCTCACCCTCTTGCCTTCTCTCTGCCCCCCCCCCCCCACCCCCCACCAGGTGCAGGCAAAGTGCTACCAGCTCCTGCTGTCGGTGTTCCAGCACTCCAGCCGCGCCCTGTCCACGCCCTACATCCACTCCCTGGCGCCGCTCATGGTGGAGAAGCTGAAGGGCGTGGAGCGCAGCCGCCCGAGCAGCGCCACCGAGCTGCAGGCCGTGCAGGAGGGCATCAAGGTGCTGGAGAGCCTGGTGGCCATGGGCGAGGAGCAGAACCGTAAGTCCGGCAGGGTTCCCCTCAGGGCCTCCCCGGTCTGTGTCCTCACCAGAGCTGTATGCCGTTGACTCTAAAGAAACACCAAAGATGCACATATTACATTACATTACATTACCTTCATTTAGCGGATGCTCTTACCCACAGCGACTTCCAGGATAAAAGAGCAGAAGTGTATCCTTTCAAGCTGAATGAACAACAGTGTCAGACCAGGCTAACAACACTCCCAGATCAGTAATGGTGTGCATAACACTGTTATCTCAGTGAGTGTTTATCCAAAATGGAATACAACTGGAAAAGTGTCAGCCAGTTACAAATAATAAAAAAGAGATTGCCTTAAATTTCAAGGTTAGTAGCAGCTGAAGCGAATGCGGTAGGTTTGGTCCGGTTTCCAGGGGATCGCAGTCTTAGTGCTGGAGTTCCTACTGAGCCCTTTACCCACCTGACCCAGGTCATTTTCTACCTCCATACTCCCAGGGCAACCAAGTGTTGGCAGCCAATTTTGTAGCTATTTCCCTTTCCTGGAAATATTTCGGAACACGCAGAAAGTAGATTCTAGAAACAACACTACTAGGAAAGGTTTCTAGAATGTATTTTGTCTTTGCCAAGCTGGTAAAAAAAACACAAAACAATGCTTATTATACCGAAGTGCCCAAAAATGAAGAAAATGTACTGATGTACTTTATGTCCTGTTTTGCCCTGATGAACTAGCAACACTGTATTACAAGACTTTGATGTGGTGCTTCAGGTGTCTCTCAGGTAGCCATTACTGTCTGATTTTGGATTATAAAGTCAAGTAGGGTAATAGGAGCATGAGTCCCAGACTTGTCAGTGTTTATTTTTGGCTTTCATTGGCACTTGGCACTAACTGAAACCACCACCTGTCTGGAGATTATAATATCCTCTTGCCTTGTACAGTATAATGTGATTTTTTTTCAGTTTTGTTTTCTTCAGTTTGATCTTTTGTGACCTGAGAAAGGTGTGTCCATTTGTAGTAGTTGTCTGCGTCATTGTGAAATTCGATAACTTGACTTGAAAGGTTTGGCCAAGGCAAGTACAATTAATGCGGGCTTGAGCCATGTATGACGTAAACCTGCCTTACTGCAAAGAACCTTGGAACAGGATGCGAAGTGCTTGTTCAGGGCAGGAAGCTGCATGAATGAGTTAGTAGACAATGCATGCAGTGGGAGGAACAGAAACCCTCCATGTCCTCTGGGAGACGACACTCATCAATTACGTCTTTACCGGTCTCTCTTAACACTGACATGTCCGGAAATCCTTTTTGTGTCTCCGTGACTCATCCAGTAGGTTATTTTGACTCAATCTCAGTAAGGCTCTTTGCAAATGTACCATCTAGTCAGCTACGAAAATCACAGTACCGGCATGATGCCCCCTTAATGATCACATGCTGTAGCAGTCGCTACTCTGCAGCATGGAACTGGAAGGATTACCAGACTGAGATTCAGAATTCAGTTCTGTAAATGCTTCACCTTATGTCTGGATGCTTGCTCTGGCAGTGCCTTGCATCTTTGCCAGCCATTCTCGGCTCTCGGTAGATTTGTTCTTTGCCACTGTTCATCTTTCCTGCATGATCCCGATTACCCCCCCTCGGCCTCCTGCTGCTGTGTGTTGGGGTGGTATTGACTTGGCATCCCCAGCATCCTGATAAGAGCCCACCTGCAGACATTGGCGGTAGTGGGGGATGCCAGCCTAACAGAGGAGTGACTGCCTGAGAAATGGCACTAGGTCCCAGTGCACCAAGATATTTGGTCCCTTATAACATTCCATAAAATTAAAGAGTGGTATTGAATACAGAATTTTTTTTCTCCTAAATAAACAAACTAGCTTAAAGTGCAGTGTACAAGGAGTTGTTATTATTGTTTAAAGCCCCCTCAACACACTCAAACACTCATGCACGCACACCGCCTTAAACACTGGGTTCCCAGATTTGATGTTGTCTTTACTTTCCATGGTTTATACAGCATTTGTTATGGATAAACTAGCTGGAGGGATAGATAATATTATAGGAGACCAGATTTCTCAGTTCACCAGCAGGCTTGTCTCAGAATGTCATTAATGCGGTGAGTGAGTCATCATGCGTTTCTGTTGGGTGCTGTTGGAGGATTAGCACCCAGACAGGGTGACAGGAGCGTGTTCTCTCCCTCACACTCACCAGTACATTGCTGCATGGTGTGTGTGCCTGGTGACATAGCTCACAGCCTGGGGGTTGCCATGTTCTGACACATTAGTTGGTCCTTGTACACTGTAGGATATTGCTTTTAAAAACTTAGTTGAACACAACTTTCGCGTGATTTGTGTGATTAGGTAGTGATAGTGATGTGTGAGAGTTTTTCATCACTTCAGAGTTTTATTTTGCTTGTAATTCCATCCCAGAAGGGTTTAAAAATAGACCCTATTGCACAAACTGCTGTGAGCACTGGAAGGTTTAGAGCTCTTGGACCTCCTATGTACCCTGATACAGTATAGTGCTAACATGCTTTGCTGTTCAGCAGACTATGTTTAGTCTAGACTCTTTGGATCTCGCTCAGAAATGGAGAAATGGGGCAGTCTTCATTAGCGTACCAGTCTGGAGGGGGAAGAGGTAAATCCCTTTTGGGTGGATTATTTGATAATGAAGTAATAAAAATGATAACATTTGATTTTTTTGATAATATTTTGATAATGCTGTTCAGAAAACAGCCAACAACACCAGGTCTCTATCCCTGTCTCACTCAAAGGTTTCCATGGTCCTTGCAATGGCATGAAAAAGTGCCCTAAAATTTCATCAGAAAATATTAATCTGATCTGCCCTACTCCTTCATCCCTACCCCTCAATACCCCCTCCACAAGGTTGGCCTTTGCTGCCATGGCGACCAGTTTGAATCCAGGTTGGCTCTGAAATGTGCCTGGGGAATTATATTTAAACCCAAAATAACAAGTTCACTGTTCACACAGTTACTTTTGTGAAGTGCAGTTGTGTGTATGAAGCACAAGTTTGATGAGCGGTTAAGATTCCAGTGTTTATGAATAGCATCTCATGCTGTTTCTTTCTGTCCTGTATTTAAAGCATTTACCTTTATTGTAACATTCTTATACCTCTCAAACATTTCCATTGGCACTGATGAATCATAGATTTGCTGCAGGACCCTTCTCTACTTACAGAAAGGGCATACCTCCCAAAATGAAAGAGGTTTCATTGAAGGGGAGACCCACGCGGTTTAGACAATTTTATCTGTAGAGCAATTTTCCATCTGCAGTGTTCAGTCTGCAAAGTTCAGTTCTGAAATGGGAAGTACTTTGCATTCCACTACTTCTCCCTCTTTGTTTGCATTGAAACAGGTGTGCAGCTGCTAGCCCTGCTGGTGCCCACCCTGATCTCGTACCTGCTGGACGAGAACGCCTTCTCCTCCGCCCCTCCGGCCTCCAAGGGCCTCCATGAGTTCGCCCTGCAGGACCTGATGCGCATCGGGCCCCTGTACCCCGCTGCCTTCAAGACTGTGATCGGGGCGGCGCCGGAGCTGAAGACCCGCCTGGAGACGGCCATCCTGGCCAATCAGGCCAGCAGCAAGGCCAAGGCAGCAGCCAGGCAGGCCCAGCCCACTGTGCAGGCTGCGCCCACCATCAAGCTCAAGACCAGCTTTTTCTAAGCATGCCTTTCTCTCACTCACTGCCTGTCCTGTCTGTGTTCGCTCTGAAGCACAGTCCTAAATATGAAGCGCTCCCCTACTTCCCGTTTTTCCCCCTCCTCCATTTTATTTATTATTTTTCCATGTTGTCTCCATTTTACATGAGGCAAATTTGCTTAGTCAGCAGGCCCCTGTGTTGCTGTCTTTGGTGATGGAAGCTTTTACATAGGTTTGTTTGAAGTGAAGGTAAATCATTGTAAATATGGACTCTTATGGGAATCTCATAATGGCATTTCATTGTGAAATTTTGATGCCAGAAGCATTGACTTTGTAAAGGGACCGCTTTTATAAAAGTTGCAATTTCCTGAAGGATCCTTAACCCTTCTTTGTCGTTCTATACATCATTCCATTTAGCTAGAATGCTTGTGATGTACCTCAGTTGAGTACCATCTTTTTAAGTTGCACAAAGTTGATTTTTCTTTTAAGTTATAAAGAAATACATTAAACTATAAAGTAAAGTAGTCCATTCATTCCTAGCAAATATAGATCTTAACCGATCCTGATAATGTCTCCCATGAATTAATGAAAAATGCCATTTTAAGTACCTTCTTTATTTGCATTAGAAAGTGCTGGAAGTACAGTGGAATTTGATTAGGTCTCTGAGCATACCTTGGTCATTACTGGGTCATTTACACTCAGCAAATCGGCTGCCTAAGGCTGCCCTCACTGAGACTATTAGGTTTCATGTAATCCACATGTTCAATGCACCATCAGAGACAGCGGATCTTATCAGTCCTTTTTTCCTGAGGTGCCAGGCATCTTGTTGGGAATGTTGGCCTTCAGAGTAAGCCAATAGACAGTCCCAACAGAACCTCTGAGTTTGGGGTGGGTGAAGGGGGTGGGTCAACTTACAAGGGTACATCGGGTGAAGGTTGTATGGATTTTTGAACTGAAGAGTAGGCCAGAGAGCACTACATAGGACACTTTTATTTTGAAAGTGGGTTGGTGTCTAACTGTGGCATTCCTTTGCTTTTTTGGTCCAATGTATTTTAAGGAGTCTGTTCTGTCCTACCCACTGCTGCTGTCTTTGTGCTCTATCATGGAACTCCCACAGACACATCATAAGTTGGAGTGTGGATGTATAAATAGATTTATTTAATGTATTGTCTTATCAGAATGTCATGTATGTTTTGTAAACGATTGTCCTCGCTGTCTGCCTTTTCAGATGTACGTATGTTTGAACTTAAACGGTTTGTGTAAATAACAAGAATATTGGACAAAAAGAAAAAAAAAGACTTGCATTGTATTGGCTTTGACCAATATCAAGTAAAGGTAAAATACCTGTAAAAGACACAAATATAATCTCAGTCAAAGTTATACAAATGTGTATCAAGAGGTTAATAGCCACATGCAAAGCATTAAAAGTTACATTTGTTGGTGTGTAATTTGTTCTCTGAAACTTTACTACATTATTACTGATGTTCCAAAATGTTTATCAAGTACAAAACTGCACAACAAAATAAAATGATATGAATCTTATCAGTCTGTCATTTCTGAATTGGCCCACATGATCCATGGAATTGTTAAAATGACATGAGTATTTATTGATATCAATTGAATAAAGAAATGGAGACTACTCAGATTCAGGTTGTGTTCTTTGGTTGTGTGCTGCAATGAAGGCACTGAAGTTTCATAAAAGACTAATGTATGTGAATTTTAAACACATACTGATTTATCAGAGTCCACACTTGAGACAAGATGAAGGTTGACAATGGTTTTCACTCTTTCTTGTCATCTAGGTCTGTGTACTGAGTGCCTGACTGACCCACGGTTTATAGGAACAGGACGCAAGTTTCGCCTTTGTAAGGACACCTGTGCTCTGACAGTGATGTTATGGAGCTAGGAAATAAAGATTGTTGCCAAGGTTATGACAGAAACTAAAATCCCCCAACATCAGCATCATGGGAGTGTAGACCAATTTTGTTTGTGATGTGCAGCCCCTTAAATAACTGTAGCCCAGAGGGAGTGTAGCAGTCAGACTCTGATACTCATCTGATTCTGTCTGCAGACAGATCAGTCAGAGGAAAATCCACAGTGAAAATCAGTTTGATTCACAGGTGACGCACTGCAGATTCAGGTACTTTGCACTTGAGTCAGTGGGCTAAATACATTTATATGCAGGTATTTGCAACTGATGTAACTAGCTGGTACATAAATGTAAAAATGCGGCATGCGTGCATACAGGTACATACCTTTGCACAATGATTCTACTGTGGAATATCCTTCATATTTGCTGTAAATCATGTTTAGAAGACATTTTTCAGTTTCCTTGGATTGAAAAAAAAATGTATTTCATATTAAGTGCCTGACATGACATCCATATACACACATGCATAATATAATTCATTTTAAATATAAAACAAACTATCCATTTTATATAATTTGTAAAGAAATATATTGTATATCGTCTTGTTCTGTTATTGGGTTATGTGTTCCATTTGATTTACATCCTTAAGAAACCCCCTCAACACATATAGGAGACCAACCCAGACAATTAAAATGGATTACTTAATCAGACAGGGATACCGAACAGACAATATACTTCAGTTTTTATTGTATCAAGAAAAAGCGTTACTGTTCACCAAAATTTTGTTTTATAAAATTATAAATCTAGACAAAAATATGAACGTTAAGAATTATTTACACTACAATTCCCATCATGCTTAGTGCGGGAAGCCATGTCGACGATACACGTTGTGGGCCAGGACTAGGTTTGACGTCATCTAATGACAGCTGGCTGTCAGAAATGAGTTAGCTCGCTCCCCAGTAGAGAGAGCCCGAGATATTTTCGTCGATTTCGTGCAGGCAGAGATCACGGTCATCGAAGACGCACCAAAGGTCCCTCGAAAGAAGAGAAGTGCCAACCTCCCGTAGACCGAGCCCTCTTTCCTGGCCTGGCCATGGATGAACAGGCAGGGCCCGGCGTCTTTTTCAACAATAATAATAATCCGGTATTGCCTGGCGGTGGAAAAGGACCGCTGCACGAAGGCAACGGAGGAGAGGCGGTCAGGGCTCAGTACAGTATCCCGGGGATCTTGCACTTCCTGCAGCACGAATGGGCCCGTTTTGAAGTGGAAAGAGCGCAATGGGATGTGGAACGGGCCGAATTACAGGTAAGCAACCATGGACATCAGACCTAATCATGCTAGCTAGCTAGCTAGCAAAATGTGACGAGAGGCAGAGCAATTTAAGATTGCTTGCTAGGCGTACTGGTTAATGTGATATAGATGGCTCGACTGTCGCTAGCTATCGTTAGCTCGCTACACAGTTGACTAGCTGGATACAGTGCCAGTCTGGTAACGTATATACGTTAGATTTAAAAAAAAATCTGGCAATGACATTCTCGTTTAACTGCCAGCTTCCGTGCAGGATTTTCGATTGGGTTTTCGTTTTGTGTTTGAGCACGTTTTGAGAGGATAAGGAAGGACATGCTGGAGTGGATCAAAAAGATCAAAAGTCTTCTTGAATGCAGTGATCAAACAGCGAAGAGTACAGGAATGCAGAATCGTGATCTCGCTGCTGGCAACATTTGAACAGGATGCGTTGTCTGTGTTAGCTAGCTAACGTTAGCTAACTTCTCTCCGGGGTTTTCGTCTCCCTGGAAACCAAACCGCGTGCGAGAGAATGTGAGCCCAGATTTTGTATTTCAGTAGTTTACATATGTGAGAAATCTGGGTAGCAGTCCGGGTGTTAACCTGAGTGAACTACGAGGAATTAACAACCCGCAACTACCTACTGTCGTCTGGTCCAATAGTAGAGTAATTTATTTAGCAAGATCGCTATCTAGCTATACGCTTGACTGCTGCTACGAGCGTGAAAGGGTTGACAATATAACGTGGGCAGGAGCTACGCGTAGGTGTAGCTAACTAGCCGGTTAACGTTACAGTTGTTTCTTGCATTCCGTTGCACGTCCCTGTAGACACAGCCAACGTTAGCTAGCTCGGCTGCTAACCAGGCTTTGATCATGGTGTACTTTTTCAAGCCTCATTCCGTCGCATCCGTTACGGTTGTTTACCATGCTGCAGCTGAAGAGCGATGTAATTATCACGCCACATCTACAGTATTTTTTAAAAGTTGGATTTTTAAAACCAGTATTTTTTAAACCAGCTTCATTTAGTTAGAACCCAGGTGGCCAAACAACTTCAAAACGAAGTGTGACTTAAGGCCAGACTAGTGTAAATACCCTTTTGCAGTGCACTTGGCAAGCAACTGTGCTGCTCCAACATGGAATGAAACCTGACCCCGTTCGTCAATCCCTTCAGATACTGTAGAGCATTTGCGGTGCGCAGAGTTTTTTATACTCTCTCCTTGGGAATCCTCAGCTTTGGTGCAGTGCTTCTCAGCCTCTCCCAGGTCTTCACCCGGAGAATAAATGGAGCCAACAGTTTACGATGACAGTATTTCCAGTGTGCCTCACACCGGTAATCTGGCAAAACAACAAAACTGCGAAACAGATTTTCTTGGACAATTACAGTCTTGTCGTAGTGAATAAAACGTGGTTATTTAAACTATTCATTGAAAACCGTGTCAAAAAGTTATTTAAAATATCAGAAAATTCAAGAGGTGTCTGTAACCCCCTCGAATTTGTATTTTATGCGCTGCGGGCCGAGGAAATCACAGCAGCCAAATGTTTAGCTCAATTAATGTATTTGCTGACGGCAGGAAAAACCTACCTGATACAATTCGCTCTGACTGTTTTGTTTAAATGAAGTCGCAAACAGTAGGCCGGGGTATTTAAACCCTTAGGGACTGTCACAATATTGAATTTCAATGAAAGAAATATGCCTCTCCAGTAAATACAGTAAGGATATTAACATGGCGTATCATTTCACAGTGACAACAGCTGAGTCCAGCTCTAGCCCACAGAAAAGGAAATGTGTGTGCTGATAGATCTGTTTATCGCGCCATACCTCCTGCTGCCGGTCACTGAATTGCTGTGTCTATAGATGACTGGCATTTAGATTTAAAGGAACAACATTTCCTTAGATTTATTAAGTATTTGACCACCTCCCTCCATGAACTACTGACCTTCATGTATGTCTTGTTGTAACAGTATATCATTGAATAGAAATGTATTTTTTTAAATTCCAGTTCCATCATATTTGAAATAAATAAATGAATACAAATTTCAGGGAAGTATGACAGATGCTCGTTTGCTGTCTTCTTCTGGGGAATGGTTCATTGGAGCTTGAGGATTTAATTTCTTTTCTTGTTTTCTCTTTTTCCTATTTTTCTTTGTATTGTGTACAGAATGCAGTTTTGATTTATGAGTACTTGTCTTTGTTGTAAACAAATAGATAAATACTCCTGCAAGGAAAAATCTTTGCTTTGTTGGCTTTTGCTACCTGTTCATTAGATTGTCTGCTATTGGTGGTGCACCAAGTCAGTACACCGTAATCTGGGAGCAGATCTTGTATTTTATATGAAAAACAAACACATCTGAACATTTGGAGTGAAGGGGTCTCTTAAGCTTCTTCTTGTAAGGGGGGAGGGGTTAGCTTGCAGGAAATTTAAGGGGGCAGTGAATGTTCTCACCTGTGTCATCCTCGGTTAAATTGCTTCTGTCTACAATACTAGGCATATCTGTGAGCATCCCTGAGTTTGTAAGGCATCCAAAGCGAGCTCTGAGGATGCCGAGCTATCATTAAGTTAAACTGGGGGGTTTAGGTGTTGAAATTATAGTCCCACAGACAGGCCGTGTGAAGCCAGCTTTCCAGGAGGACACTGTATTTCTTGTTGGTCTCAACAGAAAACAGAAGCTCAGTGAGTCAGTCTGGTTCCAGTTGTAGAGTACAAAGGGGTATTCAAATTTTGTGTGTTTTCCAGTTGGTTTCCCTGTCTAGGTGCAAAACAAAACTAAAGTCATGTCACTGAGAGCTTGCTTGTGCAGCTGTCATCACTCATTTTGTGAGAATGCAGTGTAAAAGGAAGTATATTTAGCAGCCAGGTGTGTGTGTTCATTGGAGGCACTCACACCAGTAGTGGTGTTACAGTCTTTGTAGTGTGTGCCCTAAATATAGTAAAAAGACAGCCAACAATTGTATCCTTTCAGGGCTTGCTCCTGCCTGAGGTTCTCCACACTCGTTTCCCTCTGTAAGTCTCCTGGTCTGTCATTAGCTGTGTGTGTAAGAAACCCTGCAAACCTTTCACATCTTGCAATTAATTAATTCCCGCTGTGCTACTCTTTCTCTCGTTGGTTGTTTATTTAGTTCTGTATGCATATGGGGTCAAATCTAATGTACTCTCCCCCAGTTTTATTATAGTCTCACCACAACCTTGAGTTACACATTCTCTTTGTTGTGTCTCTGAACCACAATTGAAGCGTACCTTTGAAACATATCTATTGCATATCCCCATTGTTGACCTGAAAACACAGGCAGAAAGACTGTTGAATGAATGAGAGTGAGTTTGTCAGGTTTGTTGCTTTTTCCTTGTCCCTTTTCCTGTTTCAAGTGGATTTTTTTGCCCTTTGATTGTTATTATTCTCTCACAACAGTATAAAACTTGATTTGCAGTCAACAGAGTGCATACCTTCATCATTCTTAACAGTTGTGCTGACTGACCAAAAATATCATCAAAAGTGATATCAAAAGTATCATTAATCAATGCAGCAAGTTTCACTCAAAATTACCTATAAGCTCTTTACATGTCCTGTTTGCGAAAAGGCAGATCGGGGGGATCCCGTAACCTCCATGCTACCTACCAATAACTAAGGTCAATATCAGAGAATGGGTAATAAGAGTAGGAATGGAGCCACGGGAGTCAGGAGTGGAGGCTTTATGTTCCAGGGAGTTCTGTACGTACTGTGCCCTGCACAATAGCACCAGGTGTGTTTGGCCAGGTAGTAGTGTGTTGTGTAGTAGTGGTAGTTTGAATGCAGTCCCAGTCTGATCTTGTTAGCTTGGTATTTGAAGGGGTTGTGAACAGCCTGTTGTGAGGAGCCTGGTGGCTTAACACCTTGAGCTTAACACCTCTCAGCGGCATTGTGGAGCTTGTGTCTGGACTCAGCATGCATTCCCAGTTCCCTGTGAAAAGTGCTGTAATACTAATAGACATTCAGGCTGAGTGGTGTCCCAGCAAACAGGAGGCCGAGGGAGGGACAGAGAAACACGGACACAGTCTCATGCTGTATGTTTTGTTGGGGAGGTGTTTCTGTGGGAAAGGATCTTTTCAACATGCATTGTTTGTTGTGTCAGTATTGGGTTTCCTCAGCCTTTCGTCACCCAGGTAGTCAAATAGTGTGGCGCGTTGTGGTGTTTTACCTGAAAACATTTCCTGGTTTTCGGGGAATGGCACTGTCACTGTTGTTTTTCCTGAGCTCATTATATTGAACTGTTGGAAAGCAGTGCAGCTTACTGTATATTATCCATAATTTGTTCAGAGAAAAAGTCCTCCAAAGTGTTAAGTTGTTGAGTGGGATGTGGTCAAATTTTGTGAATTTTGTGACACAAGGGGACCTGTCTGAATTTGTTTGAACCTTAGTTGACTCTGCTGTACAGCCTGTGCCTCTTTTAGTCTTAGTTTATGGTTGAATATGTGGCCCACTGTGCCAAGCATTGCCCTTTGGTGTGTTAGAATTGGCAGAGTGCTTGGTAGCATGTGGGCAGACCCCAGTGAGGGTTCAGTCTGCAGGTACTGTACTATCAGAGACAGATCCCAGTATTTGGCAGGTGGCCACGTATGCAGCACCTGGGGTCATGAACAAACTCAGCTGAGGCTCTGGCTCCCCAAGACTATAAAAAGTCATGCAGCAGTGATGGCAGCCTCTCTCAGTCTTTCCACTGTACTTTATGCCACATTGATTTTTCTGTCATCATTCATGCTCTCAAGGGTAAAGGTTCAGCCTCATGCTCAGCTCCTGAAAAAGTGGTGTTGGAAGCCTGGGAAAGAGTGAAGGAGGAGTGCAAAATTTATACCATTTATACTGGTGTGTCTTGTCTGAAGATCCTAAGGGGCTTTTGTAGCTTCCTGGCACAAACAGGGGTTAACACAGAATTCCTGCAATCCATAGGGGTGGCACAGAGAGTGATTTCAAAGAAATGTGTGTCCCTTTTCCAGGTGTAGGTAGATGACAGTGTTTAGTTTCCTTGTGGTGACAAAGGCAAGTAAGGCTGGAAACACCCTGTAAATGGGGGGTGGTGTATTTTAAGAAAAGAAAATGACCTCATTGACAACAAACAAACCCTTTGCCGCATTTCCTCAACAGGGCTGAGCAGTCACCTGCTGAACTGGAAAATTCTTCTTTCACCAGCACACCTGTGGAGCATGGTGGAGAGTAGCCATGGTTATAGTCAGAGAAACGGGATTATATCCTTGGTCACAACTGGTAACACTTACACTGTCCCAAAAAAGTCCTAAAGTGACATGCAGAGGGAATCTGCACAAACACTGTCCTGAGAGCTGCAGGTTATTGCCTTCACCCCCTCTGCAGTGATAAAGACCTAAAGTATGTAGGTGCTGTCCAGTTGAAATGCAGCCTCAGCAAAATCAAACTTTTGATGCTTGTCCACTGGCTGAAATAATGACCTTGTGGTTGTGGCGTTGAGTACAGGACTTCAGATCCCTGCCTGAGGAAGCTGACCTTGGCTGTCCCGGGCCTGGGGCAGAGCCTGCAGTCCTCTCAGTGCTGTGGCTTGCCTTATCAGTAGGCCAAAGTGATCCAGACACAGACTCCAGCTATCATCAGCTGTGTGCCTTAGCGGACAGGGGGCTCTGAAGTGCATCACGCCAAAGCTGTCTTCTGATTGTAGGAATAGGGATAAGGCGAGCCAGCCCAGTGGTGACTGACAAATTGGTGATAGTAATGCAGTGGGGCCAGGGACCCCTCTGTTCTCTAAAGTGATAGGACCAGGGTCAGTTTTGTTGCTCATTCTCGTTTGGACAGAAGTGATGCCTCGACCCTTCTGCCTCCCTCATTCCCCTGTTAATTAAACAGAGTGCCACACAGATGGACCTCAGAAAACCTGATTCAGGATGACAGACAAAGCTAAATATGCACGCAGAACCACGCAAGCCGTTTTAACCTCGGAGATCTTTGAAGGGCTGGTGCAGAAACTGCAAAGCCCTGAGGATCATACAGCACTTCAAGTTACTCTGATAATTAGCCTGCTTGAAGAACCTGAGACCAGGCAGTGGTGGGAGAGGGGGCGCATTTGTGGTTTGCATTTGTTCTGTAATCTAAAGCCTCACCATTAAAGTGACCCCAGCGGTGTCTGCACTGAAAACAGACATACAAGAAGCATGGAGTCAGCAGGTTTTCCCAACCCTGAGAGAATACGCTTGATGGAAGGAATGCCGCCCTTTGCGCGCCTTATAAATGTCAGTTTGTCATCAAGGTGCCTCTCTTAAGACAGGAATTCCTGTTGCCATGATCTTTTTCATCTGTAGTACAGTGGTTTGTGTCTACTTGTATTAGCCTTTTTTGAAGTACAGTAGTTATTTTTGAAGGTCATGTGGTTGGATTAGCAGTAATCTGGAATGGAAGATTACAAGTGACAAATTTCCTGAGCAGTAGAGTACACTTAGTCCAGTTAAAATAACAATGTGATGAAATGTCTGAGTGTTAGTGTACGAAGATTTCACTTTATACACAATATGTGTTCTCTATTCAGCATGTAAACAAATACTATAATGTGCCCACATGATGAGTATGAAGGACATCTTCTTATTTGGTTGTATCTCCAGCAACTGAGGAATGGCCTCTGGAATATCCAAGTTTCATTTGAAAAATGAAAAATGGTAATGCAATCTACTGTTAATTTTGGAGAGAACAGAACAGCGTGGCCCTGAAGTGGCCCTTTGTCTGCAGAGAATGTACTGGGAAGCCGTGGCTGTTGCAACTTGTTTTTCACGTGTAAGTGGGGTTTCCTGCCTGTAATCCCACCTCTCCTCTCCTCTCCCTCTCTCTGAGCTTCTTTTGCCAGTGTTGCAACCTTCAGTGCAGTATGTTGCCAGCTTGCTTCAAAAAGTTGTTTTTTTTTTTGTACTCAGAAGTAGCAGTGAGTATAGCCGGGGGTTATCCAGGTGGAAATTGATCTTATTTGCTGCAAAATTTCTGGGCTCTTTAATATGAAAAACATAAACTGTAGCTTGATTATTTGACAACCTATAGAAGAAACATGAGCATGGTAATTGGAGTATATATATATGTCACTTATTCATTATAATTGTGTCTAGACATGGTGAGAAATGGCTGTGTGGGGCCTTGGGCCACACTTGTCTTGGTACCTACTCTGACTGTACATGTGGGATCAGTAGAGGAAATGCCTGTCTGGTTTTGAAGCACACAGGATGATGTGAGTTGTCCATGTCAAAGCTACATGAGAACAGACAAGACCCTCTAGTATGTTAATGTGTGTATGCCTTTGTCTTGTCAAAGGAACTGCTAACTTCTGCCTTTGCTCATTAGCTAGAACATTTTTTGATGTATTGTGCCTATCCAGGTTCTGTTTAAAGCATTAATGTTCTTACTGGGTATGTGCATGTCTTGGTATTCTGAAAATGAGTACCCTATGGCTTCCAAGCTTGAATTTTCAATAATCAAACTCCTTTTTTTCACCTGATTACTTTGAAAAGCTTAAGCTCTCTCTGTGCAAATAGTGACTAACTGAAAGTAGATCTCTGCATTTTTGTCTGTTGCTGTATGCAGGGTTCTTATACTCACTTTCTGAATTTTGATGAGAACGGCTATAAATGTGTATATTTCTTGAATTTTCTGTGAAATAACAAACCTTTAAATACAGGCCCAAGTATTCAAAATTGATCTCACTGACAAATATTTGAACAATTGAATAGTCTATTTTATTCGAAGATGTACAGATTTGATATGGAGGCCTTATTAAATCAAGCTAAGTCTTTCCCCTGATATGGCCTCTTCCTTTAATAGAATTTTTTTTTGACCACACAAATAAAAATGTAATGCACTGTTTGATGCCAGGCTTTAAGCACAGTAAATCATGGAATAACATCCTTACAGTTCAAGTGAAATGGTCTGTATCAGGGGAAAAAGTGGTCCTTGTGTGGCCATTTCCATTAATTTACCTGCTAGAGTTAGTCCTGTCAACTGCATGTATGCACCGTTTACCAAGAGAACATGGCAAGTGATATGAGAATGATTGACTTTACTGAAGTGACCCCAGTATCTGTCTCTCCTGGTTTGATCCTCTGGTACTGCAGCAGTGTGCGCTATAGAGCTGTCCTCTGGAAAGACATGTCCACCTTCATGCACTGCTCAAGGACTGACAGCAGGGTTGCTCTTGGCCTCTCACTTTATGGCACGGCTGGTTTATCCTGCTCTTTCCAATTAGACCTTTTTTTCTTGTCAAACTGAAGCTCTGAAACACACAGTTAATAGAAGCTGCTGGCGTGTAGGTCATTAAACAGCAAATCGTGTTGCTTTGCTCCTCGGCTGTCTGATTGACATCCAGGTCATTAAGAACCAAGAAGAGCTGTCTGGTGGCGTGTTGTCGGCCCCCTTGCCCCCACGGCCCTTTTGTGTGATGCTTTTATCTGTCACAGCAGAGCACAAAGGAAGCTGTCTTCTGCTCCACCTTGGCCCAGTTGCCAGTCACGTACCCCCAGATCCTGTTCCCTGAGGTACCAGACCCTCCCCCCAACCCTCTAAAGGAATACCAGTGCGCAGGGGTCTGGCCAAGGCCATTCGCTGCAAGTGACATCATCATTGCTATTTCTTACCTCTATTGAAATGTTACTTTTTTCTTTTGTATATGACATTTGCAGAACTATGACATCAGACACTTTATCAAGATTCCTGGAACTAATGCAGCTGCAGGTCTCCCACACTGGAGCTGTGTAATGGCCATTATCTGTAGCAGTTCATTTTAAAAGACTCTGTTGTGGTAGCAGTGAAATGGTGTAATTTGATTCCCTTGACATGTGTTTTTTGTCATACTTTAATGTAACATGACAAGCCTGTGTCGGGCGTGGTGAAGTGCGCGGGAGTCTACTTTATCAGTGGTTGTGCAGAGTGTTACCATCAGCAAAGCATCTTGGGCACAGAGGTGATTGGTGGCTCAGTTTTGGCGCCACTTTGGAGCGTTGACTGTTATTTCGTACCTCCCCCATCAACCCTGGTTTGCACTAACCCACATTCAGTCTCTCCTTAGACGTGATGAACTCAGCTGCATCACGCTCTCAAGTTCAACCACTGAACCCTCACGAGCTCTCGCTGCGCTGCACTCTGTTCCTCTCTGAAAAAGCCTTTGATGGTCTGCTCTGTGGAAACTGAAAGTAGGCAGATCCAGCTGAGTTTTCTGTCTTTGTAGTGCTTGTGACAATGTGTGTTTTAGCTCTTTGTTGGATAGTAGCTCAGCCCACACTGTGTGTTTAAGGGGCCTGCCCACTCGTAGCTTGGAGTTGCTTACAGTTGCTTACAGCACCGCAGTGCTCCTGACTGGGAAACCAGTGACTGACAGCCCCTTGATTAAGAATAGAAAATACAATTATAATGCACACACGCGCGTGTGCCACGCTGGGAGTCAGATTGCCTTCGCTTCCGGCTCTTTCTCTCTCTTGCTCTGCTTGGCTAAGCCCAGTGCATTATGCAGGCTGCCAGAGGAGTGCGATGATAAATTAGTAATGCTCTCTATAGAAAGTGCGGTCCTGCTCTTCCTCATTCTACAGGAAGCTGCTGGTGTGGTTAGCTGTGTGGGCTGCTCAAAGGCCTTCTGTGGTAGGCGGCGTCAAGCCTTTGTAGAAGAAATGAAGACGGATCTCTCTCTCCCTCTCTCTCTCACACACACACACACACACACACACACACACACACACACACACACACACACACACACACAAACGCACGCACGCACGTGCACGTACGCATACACGTATAGTATCAGTCAAATGGTTAGGCACAACTTTTTACTTTATTTTTACTATTTTTCACATCTTAGAATAATGGTAAAGACATCAAAACTATGCAATAAAACAAATGGAATTATGCAGTGACCAAAAAGTGTTAAACAAATCAAAGCTATCTTCTATTTCAGATTCTTCAGAATAGCCAAAAAAAAAATTTAATTTTTTTTTTAAAGAAATTCATACATAGGCATCAGCTTTACTATTTATATTTTTCTAAATTTCAAGTATTTATGCACAAGTCTTTAGATCAAAATGCCTTTGAATGCATGTTTCCCATTATCTTAATCAGGTGTGTCCAAACTTTTGACTGGTATTACATACATACACAAACACTTACATTCTACTGCCCAGGGCTTCTGTAATGGGAGCTTGGGAGAAGAGAAGCCTCTGTCATGACACTCGGCCAGCCAAGGGAAGGAGATGCGTGCTGTGGGGCTGAGCTCAGGGAGCAGGGAGACTGTGGGTCACCTGGTCCCCCCAGACCCCCTCTCTGTCTGTAGTGAGCAGAGTGCTACTGTGAGTCTGCTCTCCCCACAGTTTCACAGCCTCCCCAAAGCCCCTCAGTGTGAGAGGCAGTGGAAAAAAACACGGCTTTTATTGCTTTCAGGTGAGTGGTATTGCAAAAAGAAGCAAATTACAATGTTAAGAGCATGTGGATCTTCATTAGGTTGGATATGAAGAGTTCACAGATCCCTTTATCCTGGGTGACTTATGTTGTATAACTTACGTTTTCCATATTGTCCAAATTAGCTATGTTGCTGAAGCAATTCAAGTTTAATTGCCTTCCTCAAAGGTACAACACCTGTGCCCCACAGACCTGCATCATTCTGATTCCAGCCAGGTTCCCTAATCACTGTGCCACACTGCCTACCAGATCAACATTTTTTTGAATGAATTTAAATCCTCCCTGCAGCAGCATCTGTCAGCAGGTCTTCTGGAACAGGGAGATCAGGCACTACGGCTGCGGAAACAGCCAGGCTGTCATCTCTGTTGGCATTTGGAAACAAACCTTTACTTTTCATCTTTTTGTTCTACGCTGCCACGCTGCACGTAACACGCTGGGTTCATGGTCAGTGCCACTGCGTTCATGGTGCGCGCGCTGAGGTCACAGTCCATGCCACGCTGCGTTCACGGCGTTCACCACGCTGCGTTCACAGTCCATGTCACGCTGCATACATATCTGTGCTCTTCTTATGTAAGCCCGATTTCCCCTGTGCCCTCGTGTTTTTGTTGTTAAAAATACCAGTGTATATTTTCCTGTGTTTACAGCTTGAGGTACCAAGATTATCCCCAGAGCACAGTGAGATTAGAGGTTATGTCAATGAGCTAGTCTGAGATTTTAGTCCCTCAGGTCTGGGGAAGCCACCTCTCAAAACATGGACATTGCAATGTTAACATTCCGATTGCCAGTTACACCTACCTGCTGCACTTCATCTGGAATGGAACTCAGAACAGCAACACACTACATTTGAATGGCTCATTCTGTTGTGCTCACATGCTACTCCCACATTGGCATCTTGGAGGTGGCACTGCAGCCTCATCTGAGACGCTGTAATATGTCTTGTGTGGCTCCCAGGCCATCATGTGTGCACTTCCCAGAGCAGTCATCTCTGCCGTACCCTACAGTGCAGAAGCCCACTGCTGGGGCCCTGCTGTCTCGCTGGCGCATGCTGGTTTTCCCTTTCCCCCCGTAACCCACTTTATTCCAGTCACCTCCACTTGATTACCGCTGAAAGCCACCCAGTGCTCGGAGGCATGATTTATTCCCCTGTCACAGATCGTCTGTATAATTGTTTCCCCTCACAACCTCATTGGCAGCGGTTCACATCTCCGGTGCGTGTCTAGGGGCTTCCCTCAGCAGAAAAGAACGGGGCCCCGGCTGTAATTAAAGGAGTTTCCCCTCAGACGCGTGCGCCCGCCAGAGTGCCTCCTGGTGCAAGCGTAAGCTGTCAGCGGGCGCGAGATTGAGCCCCGTGCCATTGACCCCCACCCCCCCAACGCCCAATTCTTTAAGCACATGATCGGAGAGGTTAACCCAGAGCTGTGTCAGTGATGGGAAACGCGGCTGCAGGTCGACCGCGATTCCATCTGAACGCTCACATGCCCATTTCCCACCGTAATCAGCGGGCAGAAAGCTGAAAATGGAGCTTCATTTATCATGGGCCCTCAGGGAACCAGCGGGCGTTATCTCCTCGTTTATCACGTTGAGCGCCTCTCTGTTTTTCTCCCGAGTTGCACACGTGAATAAAGACCGCTCTGTGCGTCGCAAGGCGGCCCCTGTGCCCCTGCGGTTAGGGGGCAGGGTCGCTACATCGAGGTTCCGCCTCAAGCGCGTTTTGTTTTAAACAGGAAGTGACATGGTGCCGCTGCGAGTCAATGCTGCAACCGGCTTCAGGTTCACAAATGGCAGTTGATGAAGGAGCACCGCATTCTCACATTAGACCCTGATTTTCAGTGAGCTCATTAAAATGGAGCGAAGATGTGGTGTTTTTGATCACCTCATCATGTTTGTTATATCGCACAAGTGAAGTATCCTCGGTATTAATGAGTTCATTGTGAGGAACCCATGGGATGTTTGCACCTGTTTTAAATGCTCTTGATTATTTATTAAATGAATGAATATATCTAAAACAAACTCTTTTATTTGATGTATGTTTCAGTTAAAATATTGTCCTTGGGATTTTTTTTTCCCCCATTTATTTTCCTCATGCTTTCAGTATCTGTTTTCTGTATCACCTTGGCTCATTACATAAGGGACAAGCCATAAACAAAAAAGGCCCTTCCTGCAATTAGGTGCAGTCTGTGTGTACTTATCTCTGTTTAGCTAGGTCTGGCTGAGCAAGGCAGAGTTACCACTCGGCTAAATGAGACAAGAGAAGCATATGTCAGAGACAAGGGGCAGGATTCATCCAGCAGTGGGTGGGCATTGGAAAGTTGCATTTTCGAAAGTTCAGCATTTGGGCGAATTAAGGGTAATGACAGAGTGAAACCTGGCCGAGAGTTCAACCCTTTGTAGTCTCCGTAATCCATGCCGGTGGGGAGGATGCTTTTAATGTGATGTGACAGATTTTTGGTCTCTGGCATCTTGCTTTTAGCCAGTGACTGATTATCCGGGATGTAACTGTGTTCATTTTTTAATCAGAGGAATAAGCAAGGCGGACTTGTTGAACAGTGCATAACAGGACACACAGCACTTGGTCTGGAAGCTGGAAGTGGATGCATTCTCTACTGATCCAGTTGCGCCTGCTTCTATGAGCTGCTTCTGTGAGCTGCTGCCACAGTCCACAGCGCTTACTGAGTACTGCATGAGGCACCTTCACTCCTCTTTCTTTCTCTCCTTCTCACAGCACTCCTGCTCCCTCCCCCTTTCTGTGTCTATCTCTTTGCCTTTTTCCTGTTTTTTCTCTCACCTTTTCTGTCTCATTACATAAGATCTGGTATGTTGATCAGTTAAGTTGACATATTTTAAACACAGTTGAAAATGTTTAAACTTACATTAGACATTACATTATGTGCTTACCAGACTCTCTCATTCAGAGTGATTTACATAGCTTGCATTCCCTTTACACAGCTGGATATTTACTGAAGCAATGTGGGTTAAGCTCCTTGCTCGAGCGTACAGCAGTGAAGCTACTTGTCAATCGCCGGCTTGCATTACAAAAGACTGAAGGGCAGCCCACCCTCGCCGGCTGTGCCTATTTTGGTCCCCCTCTCTCAGAGGACCGTTGCACACACCGATTCATCCTCAGCTCAAATGACAAGGGAGGTGTCGGGAAGCCAAATCCCTCTCTTCATTAAGGACCCAAAAAATAGCCTCGGAAGGACGAGAGAGGAATTGACTTGTGGACAAGTAGGTTACCCAATTTACCTTCATCTAGGCCGATATCCTTGGAGCTGGTGGCATCCTCGTATTTGGGTTTGGACCAAAGCACTTCCTGTCAAACACAAGATACCTGAGAGTGTTTTCCAGAGGAATTCTTGGGGCGAGCTGTCTATGCTAACAGCCAATGAGGAGGTGGAAGTATTATGTTGTTGAATGAATATACACTAAGAGCAGTTTATATGTCTCCAGTGTTCCCCCTTGCTCTGTCTGGAGTGTAATGGCTGCCTTTTCACTGATAAAAAGACATTAAACCAACATTCTCACACAGCGTTTCACTGTGAAATAGGTGTGCCGCACTATGCTGCCTCTGTTATGTTCCTCACCACAGGTCTTTTTATCTTCAGCAGATCACCTTATCCATATCAACTGGCAGTTCATGTCTCACCCTTTTGACATATCATCCATTTCCACTGCTGGATATTCACTGAATAAATTCAATTTCAGCACCATGCTTAAGGGTATAATGGCATTGCCCCAACAGGGAATTTAACCAGAAACGTTATGGTTACAAAACCACTTCCTGAAGCACTCGGTCACACTGCATATTAATGCATATTTAGGTCACATTTCAATATCTGCACCTCTGCTTATTCTAAAACCTTTTATAGAGTACTCTTGGCAAATTGGCTGGTCACCAATTGATACAGTATGACTTCACTCAGTAACCTCACACAAACTTAAGAGACCTTTGAGGGTTACCTTGGTAACTCAGCCAGTGAGAAGAAAGTCTGTTGGCACCTTCTGGCTCTGTGTCTCTTGATGTCTCTGTCTCTTGCTGCCTTAGTGCCTCCCTCCTTCTGTTTTTGGTGACTTACCTACTGTGTCTGACTCCCTGAGTCAGTCTTGCTGTCTCTGCCATGGGCAACTTCCCTGTCCACTCTGTCTCTCTTTGTCTCTTTGTCTCTCTCTCTCTGGCTGTAAATCTCTGACTGTAGCGGATCTTTGCAGGCTGGCCAGTGCCAGCGGCTGGCTGCTGTTTTATGGCCTTTATTCATTTCTGCCCTGCATGTTGCCCTGCTGAGGAGGAGACAAGCAGCCTCTGTAATATGTTAGTGGAGCCAGTCAAGCTCTGCATTTCACTAGTTACTGTGGAAGTGGCACAGAATATAGATTCCCTTAAAAAATATCCTGTAAAACTCTCCTAGATGCAAAAGGACACAACCTTCCAAAAAATGATCCCATCCCTCTTTTTATGAGGTAATTTCCATAAGGTAAAAAAATGTACTAACACATTTAAGTAGGGCAATAAGATATGGAATGGAATAGTGAAATTGAAAGCATTAGTAACCTTTAACAAGATGCCTGTCGTTCAGTCGCTTGCAGTGGATAAAAGGGCTTTACTTTCTTATTATACAGTTTGTAACACTTATTTATGGGTTCTGCTACGGTCATTTAAGTCTGCCCATCATATATTTTTATTTTGTTATTTATTTTATGTCCAAATGATCTCTTCTCTCAAAAGTAGTTCTAGACCAAAAGGGAATCGCTGCATAAATATTAATCTGTTTTAAAGTCCACTTGTTACCATCGGTGCGTGACAGTAAATAAAAGCAAAAACAAACTCATGAAATGAGCAAAAAGCTCAGCAGAATTCTATGCTGGGTTTCAATTAGGAGTATGAAAATGTTGGCTTTGTCCCTACAGTAATAACAACAGTAGTAGGCTGAATTAATTTTTCATAAAATGCCTTTTTATGCACACAAGGGCGATGTATGTAAGGCCACGCACAACACCCAGCCAATGGAACATATTCGTAACAAACAGCATGTATGACAGACCATTCAAGCAAAGATTATCGTACATGAGAGGAACAACAGGCGATGACTGTAATATGACAGTATAAGACAACAAACATACGTAAATTGGACCACTGCTATATGCATAAAAACAGAAACGGTACTGGATGTCAACGTCTAGTTTAAAAATTGTGCTTATGGAGAGGAAAAAATTATGTATGGAATTGGATTTCTTGAAGTGTAATTTGCCTTTGTTTGTCATACTGAAAAAGATCCTATATCATAATTCATTTTCAAGCCTTTTTCACTAAAAGTTGTCTTGCCATTGATTGCTTGACAGTAAAAAGGAGATTAGTAAACCATTAAGATTGACTTTTATTGGCTTATAATAGCTGATAAGTGGATAATGGGCTCATACTTGTTAATAATGAGGACTGACTTGGCTTTTACATAAAAAAGGAAAGGAAGATGGGATCTATTTGTGAAATGAGGGAGCTGCATTCCAAGAATGCCTGTTTTATTTATTTGTTCCTTTAATGGTAAAAAAAAAAAAACTTTCTTATTATACTATTGTAAGAAGGCCTGTTGCACTTTTACCCTGCACCCTGTATTTGAACAGCATAATTTAATTAATGTGTACTTTTTTAGTTCCCCATATTTTTAGAAATTGTATAAAAACTTTTCAAATTCTTAGCCAGCTTCATCACAAGAAGTCAGGCTTGTTCAGCCCTGTTCTCCTCCCACAGCGGGTGAATTCTGCATGTAAGCACAGCTCCACTATTAAATTAATTTATGTTAACACAGGCATGCAAATGTTACAGTTCTTGTTATTTTTGGTTGTTATTGGTGGGTTACTGCCATTGCGGGTGTTATTAGGGCCAGGCTTTCCTCTGCTCTCGTTTGGGTGATGCCTAATGATGTGGGTTCTGTTACTGTGTTTTTTTGCAGTGGTAGAGAGGCCATGGAGGAGTCAGTGGGTCCTTTGCCCATCAGTCATGTTTTCTGGAGAAATTTCATCTACAGTTCAATATGTTTTGCTGTCTCTAGTGCATCTGTGGTTATTACTTTGTTGGTGTTGTTGTCACCCTTTTTCAGTCACAAAATGAAGCGGTTATTCTGGAAAATGAGCATGATGAGGACGTAGCCATGGACTTATATGCACACATGTGCACACACACACATCCACCCACATACACACTGCCTAATTCAGCAGTACAGCATGGCTCATTTTTCTTGTTTACAAGTGCTGAAACGGCTCCAAGAGGCCTCTTTCAGAGGTCTTCAGTGGTTCCCCGAAAAACTGCAACAAGCATCAACAAATTATACAGCTAATCTTTTACATTATTTGTTTGACAGGCGCTCAGAACGACTTGCACGGCTTACATTTTCACACACTATCTATAAACACAGCTGGGAAAATACTGAGGCAATTTGCGTTAAATGGTCTGGCAATAAAATGATATCACTACAAGATGTTTATTTGATATGTAAGTATACTTCATGTTACATTTCACAGGAAATTGGTGCTGTTGCAATAAAAAAATAACACTTAAAAAGCACCCATAAAGATTGCTGTGAACATTTCCATGATGCTCTATGTCTGGTGCTGCTCAGCTGGCTGGTACGATTCAGTCTCGTGTTCCTAGACAGGTTAACAAGGTGACCTTTGAAGTGGAGGCTCAACCCAGGGGCAGGTTGGTTCACTGTTAACCAGAATCTGATAAACATTTTAATTGTGCAATCTCATAAAGCAACATTGGAGAGAACGGTCCCAAGGAGCAGCCTGAAAGCCGATTTGTCTGAAAAGCAGTCAACCTGACATATTGTAGGTAGGGATGTCGCTCTGTGCCAGACGCCCAAACAGGCTTTCGAAAGAGCTCCAATTTTAGCAGTTCTCAGACTGCAGAGAAAGAGGTTTATTTTCTGATCTGCAAACCATGGCCCGATTGTAGAGTATCTGGAGCAGGCTGTAAATAAGTGTACCCGTGGCCAAGGCCTCACTTTATGACATCACAGTGGTTTCAAGAAGCCCCAATGGGAGGAGAGTGGGTTATTAATGATTGAAGACCCTGAAACAGTGAGAGGGTGTCTGGGCTGCCGTCAGCTGGGTGTTATGTACTGCAGTGTCATCCCAACCTTCCTGGCGTCAGGGGGTCGTTCTTCCCAAGATCAGACGGCAACCCCAGAGCAATGCTCCATTCAGCTCCACTGCTGACCTATTAAGCATATCCATAATTCATTGCAAATAATTGTGGTACTGAATTTATATAGCTTTTATATTTTCTCAGAAGGAGATTTGCAGGGGACAAGGGATATATGTATTTTTACATAATATTAACTGCTTAATCTCAAATATTAAAGGAATGGTAATGACTTCATGTCTTCTGAAACAGAACAGCTGTGTGGGCTCAGATAAACCTCAGCATTCAAAAACGAGGTGAAAAACTGCCCCCGTAGTGTCCGATGAAACACAGAACTGCATTTAGCCGAGGTTTTAATTTTTCATCATGAGACGAGCGCAATCTCAAATTTAGAAAATGGCCGTGTTTTTTTGCAGTGAGTTGCAGAGCTTGAGACGCTCTGCTGTGGCTGGCTCTTTAACACTGTGTAATGGCTGTGGCTGCCAGTCAAAATCACAGAGGGAGGCCCCTGCTCCCCTCGCCCCCCGCACAGCTCCTCGCCCCTGTTGGTGGCAGTGACGTCAACGTGCCGCCACCCGCCCTCGTCCGCCACCTGCTCCCGCACCTCTGTCGGGGTACCCTGGGTGACGTCAGCTGCAAAGCTGGACAAGATGCATCAGGCTTATTCCTGACATGGGGGAATGGAGCACGTCAGGGAACAGGTTATGTATATAGATCTGTAATGCCTGTGAAAGGCAGGTAGTAATGTTTGTGTCAGCTTATGGCAGATGTGTTAGTGTGTGTGATCGAGGAACAGAGAGACGGATTACCCTCTGCAAATGACTTACCTTGAAATCCTGATAAGAGTCTAATGGATTTTGTCTTTTATCAAAGTACATGCTTATGAAATGGTTTTTGGTAACTTATTCTGGATGATTTGATGCACAGTTTTAGTAGGTGGTTCGAGCTGAAAGAGACTGTTTTAGGCTTTTGTTTTGCCTAATATTTTATCTCATGATTAAGCTGGCAGCACTGAGTAATTTTTATATTAAGCACCTGTGAAATTGGAAATGTTGTATCTATTTTGATCTCAGATGAAGGTTGACAGGCCTGAATAATTGAATTTCACCTTTGTAGATTATTTTATGAATTTTCTGATATGTAGTCTTTCAAGCTTCACGCGCTAATGGTATCTGACAGTCAGAGAAAGATGCATTTATTTATCCTACTTACTAGATGATTGAGTAGAATGAATAGCAGTGAGTATTCTTCTTTCTCTCTCTCTGAGCTGGAGAGAGGGAAGGCTGTGTTGATTTGGTCCAAAGCAGGAATTGAGTATCAACAGCATCCATTTCCCCCGTACACATTTCCCCATAGTTTGCTGGACACTACCACTGACCTGGGACAGTAGTTTATCAGCACATTCCCTATGGTCATAAAGAGCTAACTTTAATGGAAATGTCTCTCTGGGGTTTACATGCTGTGCAGAAAGACGCATGCGTGGGCTTGTTGGTTGATGAAAAGTAATTATGTTGGCTTGAAAGGGCCCAGCAGGCCTGAAATACATTGTTTGCTTTATTCCTTAAAGCTAATGTTGAAGTCTACTGTAAGTAATTTCCAGCAGAAGAAAATAACAGGTTGTTGGGTCTGATGCTTTCAGAATGTGGCATGTGTGCATTTGGAGCATGAATGCGCAAGAGGAACATAAATCTGAACATATGTTTTATTAATAATATATTACTTTTGCATATTTAATTTGAAATAAATAAGCCTGTGAGACTGAGCTTGCAGGACACACTGTATTTTGGAAAGGTACTCCTCTAGAAAACAGAAGGGAAAGTGCATTAAATTATGAATCTTTTTGTCTTAAGGTTTCCCTGCTCACCATGATTGGAATGTCTTAAAGAATCATGGCTAGGCCCCAAATGCATCCTCCTGCTCACTGTGGTTTGCCCTGGTATTTAACTGCTTAACCCATTTCTGATTCCCATCTCCTGAAATTGGGTTATCAGAGCAATGAGGTCTCATAAGGCCAAACTTTAAGCCTTCAGGTCTGCTGAGTTCTTCAGTAAGAACTAGCCTAATTCAGAACTGAAGGCATGCTGTGAGATTTCAATCACTATCTTTTATGTTAGTGTACAGAGACTTCGATTGTAATCATAGATATTGCCGTTTTACCCGAGGGAGTGTAGAGTTTTCTCATTGTACAGAACACACTATCCAGAACATAAGTCAAATTCCAGAGAAAAGGGTTAAAATGGAAGCGGTGTGGCTTGCTGAGGGAATCCACAATCGAATACGGCTGCACCTGGCCTAAATAAAATCAGCTCTGTGTACCATTTGTCCATGGAAACTCAATTGCCACCCCAGATTTCTTTGAAACTGACACATGCATTTTGGAACCTCCTAGAACTGAATCCTGTATGGATGCAACCACCACATACCTGAGATGGAGGGGAAGGATCACACATTGGAAATTATTGAAACAACAAATGAGAAAATGAACGCTGGGAGACAATTGGAGTTTTCTCTCTTAAAATAATTTGCTTTCCTGAAACGTCAGGAAAATGTGTTTCCCTGTTGGTAGATTAGATTATGTAGTCTACTCTGGGTATTTTGTAATGACGATTTTGTTATTTACAACAGTTATCTGATTCTGTCATTTGAAGACATTTTTAGTGCCAGTGACCTGAATATTATCATATCTGTCAACCCCTCAGTCTCTGCGCCTCTGTGCAAGGCTTAGCTGTCATTTCCATTGGCTTCTTGGCGGGCTGAGCAAAGCTAGCTGGGCACTGCGGTATCAGCCCCCTGTACGTTAGCTGAGAGTTCCAGGGATTCTGGCCATGTCTCTCAGCTCCTCCGCAGCCCAGAACGATCGCTCTGAGAAGGCAGACGCATTCCCGTGCGGTGATGCTGTTTGCCGTGGCTGAGCGAGGCAGCAGCGCTCTGTCCGGGCCTGCGGCTCCGTCGGTGCACTGCGTCTCGGCTAATGCACCTCGGGGTACAGTGGCGCTGGCCTCGCTCCAGCCTCCGCCGGCCCACGGCAACAGCCAGAGCCCTGCCCGGTCTGAGGCTGAGGAGGCAAGGTATTTGTCACCCAATTAGCGGTAACCTTGTCGGTATTTTTACTACCAGCGGTCTTGCTCAAAAGCCAGGGAGAGGACCGAGGGGCCAGACTATCTAAATATATCTCCCAGCAGCTTGAAAGCAGCTTTAAACCCTGCATGTCATCAGTGCAGTTTCACGTTCTGAGTGGACATCATTTTTTACATTATTGAAATATCTTGCAAGCACGAAGAATCCCATCACTAATGTGATCGTGTGATTCAGTCGATTTGTTGCGGTCTATGTATAGTGTAGGAAATTCTGGCCTTGTAAAGTAGACAGGGAATGATTGGCTAGGCTGTGCATTGGCATGTAAATTGACTAATAACATTAACAGTACAGTAGCCTCCACTGAATAGCTCAACAAAGGTAACAGCCACAAAATGAACTGACTGGCTGGGTCATGGCTGCCTCTTAAGTATGGCAATTGTAAATGTGATAGAGGCATTTTTGACCATAGTTGTTTGTGTCTCGTCACAGTCCCACATTGCATTCCATGGTCTGATGACTGTTTAGATTCTGAGATCCTGAAACCATTTTCATGCCCACAGAAGTGGGAGCAGCCAATCAGAAGGCTGCAGAAGGGATGGGTGGAGATAATACAGTGTCATATGGGCACTGCTGGAACACTCTCACAGCTAGTGTCCAGTGGTTCATCGTTGTGGGTCTCCAGATATGGAACAAACCAATGAGATTTCTTCACACCCAATAATGACAGAGATGTATATGGTCTGCTGTCTGTACAGGGGAGCTTAGTTCCAGATCAAGCAGGATGCCGACTGTTGTTCCATGAATTGAGAGTAATTTGGTCTATCAACTCTCCATAGAGACGGAAAATGTGGTTAACCACCTTTGCTATTTTAATGCTATACACCAAGGACAAGTCCGCTGCTGTCTTTTTTTTCTCTGCTTGCAGTCAAAACACTTTTGCAAAGAAACATGCTGGGCTATATTAGGAGATGATTTACAAGGCTGTCTGTGTCTATCTCTGTCTGTAACTCATTTTCTCTGTCTCATTTTCATTTTTTGACTTAGATTTTGTCCGCTAAGCTTTGAGAGAGGGATGGAGTGTAGCTGTCTGTGTACTTCTTTGCGTATCTGTATGTGTGCGTGCATGTGTCTTTGCATGTTTGTGTGCGTGAGGCCATCAGAGTTCAAAGCGGGATGCGGATAAGGAAAGAGTTACTGAGTGGATGCGAGGTTGCCGTGGGGACTGAGAGGAGGAGCCATGTCAGCTGATGAAGCCTCGCTGTGCCTGTCCTGGTGCGCTCTGGAGGAGGGCGCGGATGGACTTGGCAGATTCTCGGGCCTGCGGTCCCCCCCGTGTGCTCCTTCGTGTTTTCGATAACAGCGCGACGATAAACCTCTGGGGAACGTGCCGCTATTTCGAGTCTTGGCCCTCGTTGAAAATATGTCGAGCTGAACTCTTTCCAGCCCCGCTTTCATCTCTTCTGTGTTCTGACTTTGAGATCCACTTTGTGTTTTATCAGTTCAGATTGTGGCTGCGTGTGGGATGGGGAATGTTTCGCTTAAGAGAGTGCGCCACAGTCTAATCAGGGATTCAGACTGAAGTTCATGTGCTGTATTTGGAGCCTTTGACTGGCCAGACTGCTCTGTGTAGCAGAGCTGAACGCATTAGCTTCTCTGAGTCATGCGTTAGGCTGTCAGTGTTAAAGTAGCAGGTAGCAGAGCACTTTAAGCGGTGTCACTCCCTGTTAGTTACTATGGTGCTAGGGGCAAATTGCTTTTAACTCAGCAGGTAACGACAATGGCCATTAGAGCTTTTTGTATGATGAGACCAGGGGTTTGGAGCTATGGAATGCGGAGTTGCGGACATCTTTAGCGTTTGCTACACTAATTCATCAAGACAAAGGGAAGCAGAGTAATTCCTCCATGTCAGTACAACATGAACGAACATAAAGCTCACATCCTCTCTAGATTTATCACGTGATGATGATGAGCTCTCAGTCCTTCCCCAGACTAGGAGGAGGGGTGGCTTTAAAGGAAATATGTTTGAATTATAAACTATATTTTGTATTGTGATTTGCTCGGTTTCCTCTTTGAAGTAAACCACAGTTGTTCACACGTGACACTGAGTGCGGCTTGTTCCTTCTCCTACAAAGGAGCAGGAGAGAAGATGCTTGCTGCTGTATGTTAAATGTGGTACAGCATTACAGTATTTTGGATTTCTGTTATTCTCTTGTGTATACATTTTTTGAAGAAACTTCTATAGAATCCAGGGTTGAGACCAAGTTGTTGACATATTCACCCATGAGTGCACTAATCGATAGATGCTCAGTCCAATGGCCATCTCACTCTTTTTTTCTCAGGCTTTTTTTTTTTTTTTTTTTTTGCAGTATTACCGAATGGCTGGTAATTGGAGGGACAATGAAATGCAATGGAAAAAAGGACTGAGACCAAAGGCTGTATTTGTTATCGTATAGCTCCATCTGCTAATGGCCTTTCTGTCTACAGTGCTGTGCGTTGAACAGTAGATTTGTTGCTACTAAATAAAAGCACTGCTTGTTAATATGATAAAAAGGATGCACATTGTTAAATGCATGTTATGCACTGTTGAGTTATGCCATTATAAATCAACTACTGCAGTACACATCCACGTCAGATAAAAGCATGCAACAGCAGCTGTACCATATTGCACAGGTGGACAACGGCAATCTTCCATAATGTGCTACATAATGTCTTACAACGGGGTACCTGCTTCTCCAATGCTCCAAATAGTCCACTTTTTTGGCTTGAACACCCCTAATTGAAACAACTACCTTTAGCTGAAACTTTAGGAGTGATGGTGAATGCAGTGTCTTCTTCAAGTGGCCAAAGGCAAACAGCCTGAAAGCTCGGCCTCTCTTGGATTAATGGCGCAAGGCTGCCTGTTGTTACTGACGATCGAGCTGTGCTTTAACATTCAGTGCTAATTCAGCACCTGGAACACTTTCTGAACACTGTCAAACTCCCTCTCCACAGCTTCAGAAAGTGTTCCAGACTGGAGGTGGTTTTTGATTAAGTGGATTCCTGATAACACCAAGGATATGTGTATCTGCGGGAATTTTGTGGCAGCATGAAAAAGTTTTGAGAGTTTTGAGTGAAAGTTCTCCTCAGTCAGAGGAGTAGACACTGGCTGCTGTGGAAGGCCATTACCCAGTATAATCTCTGTTCCACAGATTCCCACTTTAGAACAGCGGCTGTATTGATGCTCATGTTTTATTCATCAGGGGCACTGACTAAACTACATGATGGCTAGTCCTTCCCTGAGTCACAAGCCAAACCAGGGTGAGTCTTTACATCAGTCACTCTTCTGATCAGACCAGTCTGAGATGGTTCTATCCACAGTAATAACAAACTGGCCTGTGTCCCATCCTTGTGCTAAGGAAGTAGTGCCTCTGGGTTCTGTGCTGTTTCACCTTGGGGGTGACCACTGGTTTTTGTCTCTGGGGCCATAAGGAGGATTACTTCAGAGAGCTAATGTTTAACTGAATGGAAAAGTTATGTTGTCAAGATAAAACCTTTCCTGGATTTATTCAAATGTTCTGTTACTTCACATTCTGGTTAACTTCAAATTAGGTATCACATATAAATATCACAGAAACACTCCCTTAATTAATATGCCAAAGATCAGTGACCGCATAAGTAAACTCTGAGCAAGACTTGCCCTGTTTGTTTATGGACATCAGTTTGAGGCAGGCTCTACTCAAATCTACTCGTTGTAGTCCTTAATTTACATTAACCACCATTAACTGTACAACGCCCTTTTTTTGACATCAGAATCTGAAGCCAGCTGACAGTTTTCAGATGTTCTTTTGTAGCATTTTGTTCCATCATTTTGAGGGGAATGTTCTCAGTCAGTTACTAAAGCAAATACTTTCAATCTTATACTGAAAGGGGGAATCTCAATACAGTTCTTAAGAGGAAACTCACTCTCACTCTCACTCTCAAACTCACTCTGAAAGAGGTATACTCATCCTGAAGAGAGGAGACTGGCTGATGCTGGAAAAAGATAACACTCGCTCTGAAGAGGATACTCTCAAACTCATTCTAGACTCGAGTCACACTCGTTCTGTAGAGGGTACTCTCAGACTTGTTCTGTAGAGGATGCTCTCAAACATGTTCTCACTCTCGTTCTGAAGAGGATACTGTCAGTCTCATTCTGATGGAGGAACTTGTCATTGTTTTCAGAAGAGTGGATTGTTGTGTTTTTCTCCTCACAGCAAATCACCTGGAAAACCCTGTTGAACTCTTTGCTTTGTGTTTCTGCTGATCTATAAGCAGATACAATTCACAATTGCTGTTTGCCTTTCAATGTAAGAGAAGTCTGTGAAAGTAATTGACGGGCAAAATTGTCAGGGCTGCTATCCGTGGGGTTTTAGTGCGATGTTAAACCATGATGTGCAAGAAGCATATTCATTTGTTTGCATAAGAACATGCGGAACAGTGGCCCAAGGGAAGCATTATTATTCCCATGGAATGTGCAGAATGTCTGTTTACAGACTCCTGTCTCCTCAAATCCAGAGAGCTAATGCCACAACTCTGAAGTCAAATGTGGACTTACCATTTTATGATGACCATTACCTTATTGTGTTCCACAGAAAAATAAACCAACAGAAACTGAAACACTTCAAAGAAATGACAGGTCCTTTTATCTGTCTTAAGTGTACATTCAAAAATACAAAAACACTCATATGACTTCCACTGTTTCCTTCTGTGTGTGTGTGTGTGTGCGCGTGCGTGCGCGTGTGCATGCGTGCATTCCTGTGCACATATATGCTTGTCTGTATGTGTTTGTGTAGTCATTAGGTTCCTTCAGTAACCAATTGCAGGGCCAAGTTCTTCCACCAAGTGAAAGCTTTTTAATGTTGGCCTGCTCTTCGGTCATGGTTGCCCTCAGACTCTGCTGTCGTGTTTTCTCTTCCCACGAGAACATTCACCACAGCCATTTTCAGACACTCAGGAATGTCTCATGGTGCTCCGTGTTGCTGATGGTTGAGATTACCCATATTTCCAGCACGCATTCCTGTGGTGAAAGTTAATCAAGGTGATTCTCAATAGACTTCATGACGACATGAATGCATCCAAATGTATGGAAGTCGCCTTTATTTTCTAAATATGCTGGCTAAAGATTCCCGTGGACTAACCACCCTGTCCCTAGTTTGATTTATGCTCAGCTGACTAGTGAAAAAAATGAAAAATGTGCTAGTTGCTTTTATCAAGTCTTGCGCTGGAGGGAGAGTGTGGTAGGTTATTTATCCTCTTGTCAGGTGTTTTTGTTGTGTATCAAAGTTTCTGAACCCTGAGGAGCAGCATATGTGGGTTGGAGAGGGGATTGTGGGATTGTGTGGCATAGGGAAGGCAGTTAAGATCAAGTTACTCAAATCAGCCAGATCAGCCAGACTCATTAGACAGCACCCGTAACAGTCTGTTTTTTTTTTTTTTAATTATTTTTCTTCTCCTGCTTCAGAGCGGTAATTAGGGACATGGTTTGTTCTCGGCAGTAGTAATCTGCCCAGCTTGATTGTCTGTCCCCCCAATGCTGTCTGCTGTAATTGTTTACTCAGTCAGAAACAGCAAAATATCATGTCACTGGTGCTTGATCAGCCAAGATTTGGCAAGGAAAAACAGCTGGCACTGTCTGGTACTGGCTTGGTAGAACCTAATAGTAAATTTGAAAAAATAGCTTTGTTGATAATTTGGTTTCAGTTTATATTGAGTTATCTAAAATCAAAGAGAACCAGCATTAATTCTGAGGTGTAAAATGCACGCATGTGTAATTTGGACCAGCCACTGAGGTGAAGTGTTGTCTCTACAAGGATTACAGCCCACCTGTAGCATTTATAACACAGTCCACAACCTCCTGGTTCTGATCTGAAATTCAGAGAGGATCCAGTCCAAAACTCGAAAGTGACATGTAATAGATTGGGAAGAGGGGAGGAATCAGAGAGCTGTATTTTAGCCTTTGCTCCATTTCCCCATCTGTCCTGTGGTTTGGAGTCGATTTCGAGTGCTCTTTGCCAGTCGTCTTCATAACCATGTTGCCTCTGTGCATGCGCTCCCTCCCTGTGTCTCTGGTTTATGTCCCAGTCCCTTATAAGTGGTGTGAAATTGGGGAAATCCTGTAACTGCTGAACAGTATACCAACAAATGATGACATTATAAACCGCAGAAAGCACGGGCCAGTCTTCTGCTTGCCTTACTGGGCAGGTTAGGCAATGCAGCAGAGCTGAGTTGCAGTGTCACGGCCGCTCGAGGCATGCGTACTCCAACACGCGCCGGATTGCTGAACGCCCTGTAAGCCCTGTGGACAGGCTCCTGACCTAGCGGCTTGTTCGCTTCCGTATTTGGTGTTGCCGTTAGACAGATTCTTTGGCTGGGGTGTGGCCGGCTTCATTGTTGGAGCACCTCGTATTTCAGGAAAGCCATGGTCATCAGATCTGACCCTTTGAACAATGCGTACTTTATGACGTCCTTGCACTCTCTCACCCCATTGCATGCAGACCTACACAAGTGTTCACCACTTAACTAAATGGAGGAGGACTCAGCCTTAACTCATTGTTGCTTTTAGGGTGTGAAATTTTTCTGTTTTAAGTTGCAGGCAGTTGAATTAGGATGTTCAGTACTGAGGGCTGTTTCGGTCATAGATAGTAGTCTGAATATTATAATGACCTTACATGAATGTGCTAAAATAAACATCGTGACTGTTTTGAAAGTGTCACACCATGATTACCAAACAGCGAAAGTAGCGTAGTGTAACCGCAAGCAGTTTTGCGGAAGTCGCATGGGGAAGTGGCAGTCTCCCACAGTTGGTTCAAACGGCCGTTGTGTCTGTTGTTGTTGTTGTTTTTTTTTTTTTTCCCCTTTCTGACAGGGTCGCGCTCTGCTCGCTGTTCGGCCGCCCGACAGCTGCGCGCGTGTGTGGGATTGGGTGATGTAACTCGGCAGGCACGCATCACAGGCAGCTGCCGGTTTTCTAAAAAAGACACGGGTCGAAATGCGAAGCGAAGGATGCCGTTTTTACGGCACTTCCAGAATAATTCCGCAGCGGCAGGATGTGAAGGGGTAGGGCAGGGGGGTCACTGGTCTGAGTCTCGGTTTGGAGTGCTGCGCTTCTGTCCTTAAAATAGCCATTTGAGCTTCTTGAACTGAGCAAGTTCAGTTGATGTCCAACTTTATAAATGATATTTTTCTGTATAAATCATACCTGCACCAAACTGAAACAACCAAATGGAAAAAAAAACTTGATTGAGAAATACTGGTGTTTCTTTGTTTTCTTTTTCTTTTTTTTGTAAGATAGGAGCTACCAGTGTCCTTGGGGATACTTTGTACCCTAGTTTTTTCAGGGAATGTTTTGGCTGTCCTGCAAATTAGATCACTGAATGGTTGTTCTTTGTGACTGCACCTCTTGAGAGGAGCTTAGCTTGACATTCTCAGCAAGTCACAGCCCATGCTGGAGTTTTTACTGTGTAGGGGGGGCTTTGGTTCACTGTTTTGTGGCCTCAATGGTGAGTCACGCCTTCTCTGAGCGTGGGTAGAAGTGCACGACTCGGCCACCTCTGTAAGACTGGCCATTTATGCTTATGGTTTGCTTTTTAGATGGTCACATACTGTTTCATGCTTGTCCATACTGTTACACCCCCCTACCATGCGCTGTAGCATTACTATTGCTGTAGCATTAGGGGATTTTTTTCCCCACTTTTCCGCTTTTGTGGAAATTGGTGTTTGCCTTTTTTCAGGCTGTGAGGTGAAAATATAAAATAAACTACCGCACATAGCAGCAGAGGTGTGTTTGTTTATTGAGGGCATCAGAAGTCTTCTCATGTCCCTCCAGCAGTGACAGCATTGTTCTGACAACCTCCCGCTGCTTTAGCCGCTACAGTAATTCAGCTGACTTATGGCAGTCAATGAAAATCCTTGCTAAATCGTTTTCTGACCTTCCCTAGAGTTAAATCAAAGGGGATTTGATTGTCTAGTGGAAGATTCACACCCAGAGATGATCTGTAGTCCTTCCTGTTATATGTGTGTATATATACAGTGTAAAGGGCAGTGTCTCCCCCTGGTGCCAGGGTTGTTACTTAAGGAGAGCTGAAGGTGGAGGTTACGGCAATGTGGGTGGCCACCCTTCTGTTCCTCTGTCTCTCTGAAGCACCGGATGATAAAAAGGAACAGCTGACAGCTTCCAGGAAAGGTTTGGAGATTTCATTTGAAGAAGATTTTGCTTGAGGGTAGAAATGTTGTGCCATCTTTCAAAGGGGTTTTATCTGCTACTCCTGAAGGTGATACGTTACATACATGAGGAACTAAAGTTAAAACGTCATTTAAAAACCCTGGTGTTTTGCTGAATGGTGATATTAATTTTTGAATGGGGGGACAAATTTAATTGTAGATTCCTTCGGCTAGGAAAAACAGTTGACCTTCATTGTCCAGGTGAATGGCTATTGAATGGCCTCATTTGAAGATCAGAAGTAACACAAATCCATTGCCAGCCTGTAATCTCTCTCTGCCCTGCTTAAAGCACCCTTTCAGTATTGTGAGTGAGCGCTCTCTTCTCTGGAATGGGCACAGAGTCGCTGTGAGGGAGTGCAGTGAGACAGTGGGCAGTGGGTCAGTCGGTGCTAACGCTATTACCCGTGTGTTTCTGCAGGCACAGATTGCCTTCCTGCAGGGCGAGCGCAGAGGCCAGGAGAACCTGAAGAAGGACCTTGTGAGGAGGATCAAGATGCTGGAGTATGCGCTGAAGCAGGAGAGGTATGGGCCACATCTTCAGTACACATCAGACTTACAGGGTCATGTGACAGGAAGTAACCAAGGGGCTTCATCTGTATTATTTTACATTACATTATTGTCATTTAACAGATGTTCTTATCCAGAGTGACTTACATAGGTTAGGTTTTTTTTTGCATATTATCCATTTATTCAGCTGAATATTTACTGAGGCAATTGTAAGTTAAGTACCTTGGCCCCAGCGGGGAATTGAACTGGCAACCCGTTGGTCACAAGCCCTGCTCCATACCACTACACCACACTGCCACCCTAGTATTGTGGCATTCTTTCTCAGTTTGTCGACTCTATTATGCATGCCATATATATTGTTTTATTCTGACAGCTTCCTTTCAGTAAGCGCAATGAGCACACTTTCATCAGCTAACCAGAACTATTTCTTTTGTCCCATTTTGCAGATTTTTGGCCTATTTTGCATAGGTAGTGAACTGTTGTGTAACTCAAGTGATTCATGAAAGGTACATCATTACATCAAGACCTTCCGATTGCAGAAGGCTTAGTCACTCTTTTATTGTGCAGTGAAAAATAGTTTTCATATACAGCGCATAAGTGACCTATAAGGAGCCTTCATTTCAGTGCTCCAGTGATGACTAATGACTGACTTTGAATTGAATGCCTCAAAATCCCTCAGACATAAATATACAAGGATATCAGCAAGGGTTTCTGTAAAGTGAGAAATACAAAACCTCTTGATCCAGGCTTTGTAACTACAGTAAAACCTAATTTTTTTTTTCTCCTGGGCAACACTGGATCTTCTCTGCCATTAGAGGAATCTGACCTTGCCCTCGCTGTCCTGTCTACCTTGTCTTGTAAAGTGATACTGATGACATTGCACATTTTCTGAGAGAGGACAGGAGAAAAGATGTGCCCTTGGTTCATATAGTCTCCCAACTGCAGGGCAATTCGATGCATGCGAAAATGACAAGGTCACCATTCTATTTCTGGTGAAGCTACAGAATTATTTATATATCGCCCACTCATCGGCACGCTTCCATTGCCGCGGTGCTGGTCTCCATGGTAACTGTAACGACCGGTGTCTCCCCAACTCTTAGCATGGCAGGAGTGGTGATGTCACCTGGCCCTCTCCAGACATGTAGTTCTTTGGCAGGTGCGGTGGAGCAGTGATGATAATCAGGGCCTCTCTTTCATGCAGCTAAACTCTCCACCACTGTACAGCTAAGTGTTCAGAGTTAGCAGAAATGTTTGTGTTTATGTGTACCAAAGGACTAATCTACTGGCACTTGTTTCTAAATTGGATTGGTATTACTAGGATTAGAGCATTAGGGAATTCGTTTTCTCAGCTGAAATTGTCAGTACTTGTTGTTTTTGCAACACAGTCCAGAAGCCTCGGGCTCACGAAGCATTTGCGTTGGCCCCCAACAAGAATCGTGTCATGGTTTGTGTTTATTATGGAACAGTAGCACGCAGAGGCAAATCCTCCTGTAGCCAAGGAACGAGAGGGGAGACAGTTTCAGAACATCTGAACCGCACCGTCAAGAGTCAGGAAGTGATTCTGTCCAGCTTGTCTCATAGTGCATGGTCACCCTCTCCGCCAAGGAGGGTGAGAACGAGAGGGAGGAGGAGTTGGAATGTGAGGGAAAGAGAGGGAGAGGGACAGGAAGATGGGGGGCGCTGGATGAAAGGCCTAATCATTATTCTAATGCTGGCCCCTGTGTTTTGCTCCACCGGCGCCGGAGCCCTTGAAATATCCCCAGCTTCCTGTCTTTAGCCGTGCCTGTGGGCTGCCGTGGTGACAGAAGCATTGATCTGTGGGACAGAGGCTGCCTTGAGTAGAACAGCATTAAGCGCAGGGAGCAATGTAACGTGCACATCGCAAATGGGCTGTGAGAAGGACTCGGCCTGCTCTCCTGTGGCACAGTTAACCGTTTGTTGGCGTTTCTCGGGCATTGCGGACATGCTCCTTAAAGCTAAAGCTCAAACACTTTTCCGCTTGAGGTTGTTTTCGTTTTCCTGAAAGGATATTGCGGAGGGATAAAGAGATGGCTGCTGCCTGCTGGGTTAAGGAGCCCAGATCACACAAGCCATTTTTTTTTTTCAGTATTGATGTCAACTAGCGCATCTGGTTTTCATAGAGATTCACCCTCGGTTAGTGTCTGAAGTCTGAAATATTCCGAAGCCAGGGACACAAAGTGATTGATGGAGAGATGAATTTTTCATCACCCCAGACAGTTGCAAAATACTAAACATGTTCATATTGTTCATATTGTGAAAGCTTGCGACTGGAATGAAATCCATCAACCGACCAATCACGCAAACTCGACTTGCAAATGATAACATGCTGCTGAATGCAGCAGAAAGTTCAGCTCACACTCAGTCATATCAGTGCCATATCACAGTGCTGTTTGGACATTGCATGTCGTTTTTAGAGACCATAAGCTACTACAGCTTGTTACCCTTTGAACTCACTGGGAGCTGTAATTTAATAGTACATCACCTTCACACAGTTGGTACTAAATAACATAAGCGGCTTAGGTGAAGTATTTAAGATATGCATAGGCACAAAAATCATAGTTTGTTTCTGTTTTTCTCTGTTTATTTGTAACTAACTTTTATTTTGCTTTTATTGACCTCAAATGTTCTTCGTGATTATGGAAAGTTTTCTTTCGGAACGTCATTTGGAATGTGACAAAAGTGCAGGGGTAGTCTGTTGTCCCTCAGGACATCAAACTGCAGGAAGTAAAATGCAACCTGGCAGTCTACTATCAAAATGAAGCCATAAATTAATTCATAATAGCTTGGTGTGTGCTGCTGTGCTCTGGGGCACAGGACAGTTTAGAGGTTAGGAAACAGAAGTTGAGGATGCAGCGTTTGAAGTCCTGATGTGAAGGGGGTTCGATGGCACTTTGAATTCAGCACCAGGGAATGGCTCAGAAATTCAAAATTAATCCTTTCCTTTTGAACAGTTGGAGATCATGGAAATTGGTCTAAGAGCATTTCTTATATGATGATGTGGAAATAAATGTACTTCTCCTATTTCCATAAGACCCTGTCAAAAGCAGGCTGCTTATGGATGGGTGTCTTTGCAAGAAAAAAATCTTGGCTTTTTAAAAATCTTTTGATTTTGTTCACATTCCTGTGCCAATAATGAAAATAAAGTCATAAAACAACATATTTTCAGGATGTCATCTGAGGTCTTTGGTTGCCTAGCAACTAGTCATGTCTTTTAAGATTGTTTTCTATATGTTAATGAGATCTTTAAATGCAGAACATGGAGTAGTCACCAGGTAAACCAGTTTACCTGACTGGGAATGTAGTGTCTTTAGCTTGCCTTAATTATTAGAATATTGAGGAAAATGAATTTAGAGTAATATGTTTACATGTTAAGGTTATTTCTATGAATGTCAATATTTGCATCTGAACTTGACTTTTTTTTCCTTCACATGAAGCATTTTAGCATGTCCACAGCCGAATAGTGGGCACGTCGCTGGATGATCTGTCTTTCTCTTTCCTGTTTTCCTCGCTCATCATTAATGGTTGTAAATGTACACAGCTGGGAGGTCATGGCTGTGCAAATACGCCATAGAATCGATATGGGGAGCTCAACATCAAATCCTTCTTTCTCTCTTTTCCAGGGCAAAGTACCACAAATTAAAATACGGAACGGAACTGAATCAGGGAGACATGAAGCCTCCGAGCTACGACTCTGGTAAGTTCATCAAGGTTCCACACCCCGAGTGTAAGTTATCAAAGGCACATTCGTATGAATGAGTCTCTTGTGCCGCAGAACAAGCAGTCCGTAAGTTCCTCGCGCCGCAGCTCACTGCAAGGCCTGCGTGACAGCCCCTCACATGGAGAGCCTCTATTCTGCCCACAGGGGTCTAATTGCCCTGCTTTCCGAGCGAGTGGAAACCGCTCTGCGGATCCGCTCGAGTGGGAGGAGGGTTGGTAGGACCAGCTCTCTCCGGCTCTTTCTCCCTAACGCTGCCACAGCATTGCAAACCCTGGAGCAGCCTTGCTCCCAGCTGTTGCCAGGGTTTTCTGGAGGACTGTTGGATGTAGGTGGTCTTACGCTCTGTTTCAGTCATCAAACACCGTGAAAAGGCTCAGCTGGTGTCCGAGGCAATGGAGTGTGTCACCAAGTGCCAGCTCCCACCAGTGTGTGTGCGGACGGGCGGTGTTAGCGTGTCGTCAGAAGTGCCAGCGTCTTTGAGCCTGTCGTGTCCCCTGTGCGGGTCGTTTTGTCCTGCAGGTCTTTCAGCAGCACGTCTCCACTCACTCGCAGCGCTGCTCTGGGTCCCAACATCTGCAGGCTGCACTCTTCACACAGCCCCATGGCCTTTGCCTCTCCTTTGTTAGGGAGCATATGAAAAATCTCCATATTCAACAGCTCCCTGCCACTGACAGCCGCCTTTGTGGTTTATACTGGGGGAAAGCCAGGGCTGCATAATTCACCTTTATATGAATATTCCCTGTCATCTGGCTGTTTCATCCTCCTTGATCTTGTAGCGTGCGCATATGTGTGCGCGTATGTGCATATATGTGCATGCTTGTGCGCGCCTGTGTGTGCATACCCTCTGCGCTCATGCTCTGAATCAGCTCTGAGTCAGTCCTCCACTCCCCCATGCCCCTTCCCAGCATCCCTGTGGCAGCCCTGTACCTTCCCTCTGTAGCACATCAGCGCAGCACTGACCTTCTCAGCAGGCCTCTGTGAATAGGCAACTCCCATTTGGGTTAGTGTGCGTATGAGCAAAGCCTCATGGGAAGGGGACTTGGGGATGGTTACCATATGGGCAGTGGGAAGTACTGGCTGTCTGAGTCTGTACTTCTTTGTCAGCACCATTGAGAATGTCAAGGAGCTTGGTTTGCATGTAAATCCATTTGTGTTTCAATGCGTCAGACATTTCTGTTGCCATTAAATATTGATTTGTAGCACAGAGGGGATTAAAAGGGGGAAAGATGCAGTCATGTTATGAGCTTTCTCACATTATAGCCACTTATATATTTTATTCATCAGTTCATCAGTTTCTCTGTATGCAGTTCTCCTCTCGTGTGGCCCAATTGCCCTGCCTGAATCTAGATGTGATTGCTGGAAATTGTAATGAATCCCAAAATACTTTTTGATGAAAGAAATAACCAGTTACCATTTTCACAGTATGGTTGATGTGCTCTGGCGTTTGTGTGCAGCGGTCAGATGTCTTCCTGTGGGTGCAATAAATGGATGTCTTCGGGGCTGAGCTTATTTGAAAACTATGAAGTGCGGCTGTCCGGAGTCTCAGTGTAATGAAATGCCCCAAGCTGGCAGCACAAGCCCATTTCTGACATTCTTTTCTCATCCGTATCAATATTCAGTAGTGACCTGTGGTTCATTTATTGTCTTTGTGTTGCTCTCATCATGGCCGTCATTATACTGTGCAGAATTAGCCTGCAGTGGCGTGCCTGTGGTCTCTGCGCTCCCACCCCCTCCCCCTGCTGTGGGCTTTATGAGGATTCTGCAGGTGAGCCCCTGTGAGATGCCCCTGTGTGATTCCCCTCTGCTTTCTTTTCAGACGAGGCGAACGAGAACGAGAAGGAGGCCCAAGGCCCGCAGAACAGCCAGCTGTCATGGAAACAGGGCCGGCAGCTCCTGAGACAGTGAGTAGAGCTTGGAACCCGCTGGTCTCCACGGGGCTCCCTCGCGATGCTGTACTTCTAGGAGCAGTGTCCACTTCTATCAGGATCAGAGTGTGCATGTTCCACTAAGCCAGCTAGCGTAGGGTGGAAATAGCCTGCTGTATCCACATGTCCAAAGCAGGGATGCCCTGTACTGATCATTCTGAGTGCAGCCTCTGAAAACAGCCAAGAAAACACGGCTACGCGCTCACACCGCGGTCCCATGGCATCTGTTCCACTCTGATGCAGATGCTGCTGTTTATGAGGGAAAGAATCTAATGAGCGATCATAACATGCGTGGGTCAGCTGTTCTGCGGAACGATGCCAGATTTGTGCCAGACCTGATTGTTGAGGATTCAGGCCAGCAGCTCACAGAGGCAGTTTAACAGAAGTGAGAAAGATGGGAAACAGCGGCCTCCTGAGGGCAACAGCAGAACTGTAATTAGGTAAACGCTTGGCCTCTAAATGTCTTAGAATGCATATGGCGTAATATTCTCTATATACATAAAACCAGAAAAGGTTGAGGCACTCGTGAGTGTAAATGTTTGCAGGAATGTTTATTTATCTTCCGTCTTGACGTCTGTTAGGCTGTTTTTCCCCCCTAAATCAGGAATAATCGGAATGTGTTGCTGTGCATTCATTTCCTTGATTTTGCAGTGTTGTGCTGAGTGCCGGATGGCAGCAGGGGTGGAATGTGATTGCTGGGGCGTGTGGCGGGAGCCACGTCACTCCTGGGCAGAGATGAGATTGTTTCTGTGGGCAGGAACGCACAGGGACTTTTCCCAGTAATGTGCTGACAGAATGTTCTTCCCTTGTGCATTCTGAAAGACGGGGAAAGGGATTTCCCAGCAGGCCTCGTGGCAGCTCCTCTGCCTGCCACAATGAAAACACTGCACACTCCGTGCTGTTCGAATCACCTGAAAGATTTCCCATGTTTCAGGTCGGCAACATCTGCTTTATCTGTCTCAATAAGAGCAGGTTTTTTTCCCCTCATTTAGTCTTTGTACTGTCCTGCTCCTTTTTGTCCGTATGTCACACTGTGTCTCACACAGGCCCTGCAGATAAAGGACTAAAGGACAGGTTCCTTTCCCTAATGCAGCAGGCGAAGGGTAAACAGTCCGTGGTCTCTGAGGACATGGTGGTGAATGAGACATCTCTTTCTCTCATTAACAGCACAGTACGGTCCAGGTCCAGTGCAGCGCTTTCCGGTCTGGACTGCTTCACCGCTGACTTATACTGCTTCAGTACTGGTTGATTTCAAGTGCTCGGGGGACAGGGAGGGGGTACCTTTACATGAATCAGGGAAGATGGTAGGGTTGGTGGTAAATCTGTTGTTGGGGTGACCAGTGATATGAACCCTGTCCCCCATTCAGGCTGCTGGCTGCCATTGAACAGTGTTCTGTATTGCCTGTATGCACACCTGATATTCACTTCTGTGTTATCATAAAAAAATCAATGTATTCTGTTTCTGCTGGGAGCATTCTGATTTGTTGTCTCTTTAATGAATATTCGTAATGGGGAAAGAACACTGACAGATAGTATAGTGATGGGAAAAGCACCAGAACCTCCTGTTACTGCACCACCCTAGACGTAGAAGCACAGCTGACAGACTCCCTTCCTAATGGTCTCTGGCAGCACTGCCTAAGGCCACCGCAGACCTCTCTGTGCCCCCAATATGCAAGGTGATACCAAGACTGACAGAGAGAGCACATAACTTCCCACTGTACTCTTCTTATGCCTCTTTCCTCCTCTCTGCTCCAAATATGACCTGCTGTCTTTATCTCTCTCCATCTGTCTCCCCCTCTCTCAGGTGATTCACTTCCTCTAATGACAGTATTTGAAGGGAATGTTCTCAGAGTGGCTCCTTTTAGCTTAGAGTGCTGTTCAGGGAGGTCATCCCCATAGATTTCTTTGTGTATGCCTCCAGATCTTTCTTGGAAGAGAGATGTTTATTTGGAATTTGGATGTGTTGCTTTGGTATATTGAATTCAGCAAATAAAGCCACAATTATGTTCTCAATGCTGTGTCTTTAAGAAAAGGCGACACATTTGTAGTTAATGGCCAACTGACCATTTTGACATCTAGCTTAATTATATGGCATGCCACGAGGAGACGCATTTAACGACCTGAATGTACATGCTTCAGTAGTCTTCAGGTTGTCAGACACGCATGCTATTTTCTCTTGAAAAGGGCTTTTGATTTTTCTCTTAGTGTCATTTATATTCATCTCTGTCACACCCAATCTTGATGCGCTATTATGGAGCTTCAGTCTGTGTCACACAAGACAGGGCAGCCCAGAGGACTGGATTCTCGCTGTCAGCGTGCGAGAATTGATTTTTCTTCCTGGACAGACATTCTCACCGCAGTGTGAAAGAGATGCTAGCTGCTCTTGCTGGCTGTGGACTGGCCCACAGTTAGCCAGAACTGTTGTCTCACAGATATGGAATCTATCAGCGTGAATTCAGGATCCTTGCTCTCCACGCACATCTGAACCCAGCAGCACCTGACAGCCGTGTCAAACACATCTGTCCTTGTCCTGTCTCCGCACATCTCCATATGAGATTTATCAAGACATTCAGCTTGCAGCTACTCCTGATTTTATTAGATCGCACCAATTTTAGACTGTGTAGCAGGCACATGTTACCAAGCAGTCCACCAGTGTACAGAAATTCCTTCATTTGTGAAATGTTGACACGCGGTAATAAAAGTCGCACATTTTACAGGATAACTTAACAAAATTATTTACGAGTGATATGAGAGTGATGTTTAAAGCTGAGGTGAAGGGTTCAGTTTGACTGGGTTGGGGATTACAAGTATTATAAAAATGCAAATTATTAATATAGTATTTAGGTCTATTTGCATAATTTACACTCTTAAATACATAACGTTATCTTGCATCTTTTTGCTGAAGCAATTCAGACTGAGTGCTTTGCTCAGCAGGATAGCATGAAACAGGAACTCCCATGTCAGGTCAAGACTATATGCCTTGTTCCTTAACCACTCTCCCTTAGTGTGATCCGTTGGATTTAGCGATATGGTGAAAATCAGCCTGGATTAAAGTTGGGTGACACGTTGAAGGCAGGTTAGCACTGCACTGCAGGCCCTAAGCAGTGAAGCAATATGGGTTCAGCACCTTATTCAGTGACACCTGCCTGAGGCCTGAACCTCCCAGAACCATGCTTAGACTTCAAAGCAGAGAGGGATCTGACCCCGCACCCTCCCTTCCTGATGAACCGTCGCACCTCTGCCCAGGTACCTGCAGGAGGTGGGCTACACGGACACCATCCTGGATGTCAAGTCCCAACGGGTGAAGGCTCTGCTGGGATTGGCCGGAGACACGGGTGAGAGACCCGCCCACAAAAACACGGAGCCCATGGTGAACGGCGCCGAGCCAATGATGACAGGCAGCGTCATTATCGGGTGAGTGGCACTACCCCATACCCACAATGCACAGAGCAGGGAATGTACTTTCCCACCATCTCGCATGAATAAAAAGGGAAATGTACTGTGTCTGTACGTGTTAAGCCCTCTGACAATTGTATTTGTGAAGCGGGCTATATCAAATAAAACTTGTTTGGTCAGTTTTCTGGTGCCAAAAACCAATGACTTGTGCACTTCAGAAATGCTTACAATTCTCCACACAAATAACAGTTTGTTTAGATTTCTCCTTTCCTGTCACTTTAGACTTGCATCCTGTGTAAAGGGCTTTATGCAGTCGTGTTAAGAGAGCTCATTTAATGTACTGTCTTGTCAAATATGCTAATGGTTTGTAATAGTTTAATAGTCTGCTGCTGGTGTCTTGAGAGGTTTAATTGCTAGTTTTGCAGACGTAGTACGGCAGATTTATCGTTCCCTGCTGAGATTTAATGTTCTGTTCTGGCTCCTAGGGGCAGACTCAGTACTCCTCTCTTTCACATACTTCCTGCTCCTCACAGAGTGCTGGATAAAGGCGCATTGTGCTGGGTAGAAGCACAGGAGCCTGGGTGTAACAAAGGTTGTGCTGCCCTGTGAATAGCCCTTTGCAGTGTTTAAATTCGGATGAGGTTCATGTTCACGCTGACTGACTGTCACCGTCACCCTGTCTGTGAAACTGGGGAGGAGCAAAGAGACACCAGTCAGGGCTTGCATGGATCAAGGTCCCTCTCTCTCCCTCTCTGTGTGCGATTAGGAAACCTGACCTGACAGATTCCACCTCCGTGCTCGAGGCCTTCAAATTCATCGAAAGCGCTGCGGCTGAGTTCAGCGACGAAGACGAAGACGATGACAGTGAAGGGAAGGACAAGACGATTATTGACTCCGTAACGGTGAGCAGAGAGGCAACGCTGGTGTCAACCATGTGTTCTCAGATCACCTGAGCTGGGAGCTAGGGATAGCTGCAGTCCACTTTTTCTGTTGAGCTGCGTGTGATCCACGCATCTCAAGCCTCAGTTCAGTTCAGATTTATTCACATATGTAAATACTCTCAATGGGGGACCTTCCCAGAAAAAAAACCCTGCTGAAATATCCAGCGTGAACTCATTGGTGAACTTACTGGAATATAAAGCCTGCTGTCATCATACTGTAACAGGCTCATATTTACAGAGTATGACCGTCTGTGTCCTAATCAGCCACCAATGGCTGACCCCTACACGTGAGAGAATGCTGCCAAGTTATACCTACTGTGTGTTAGCCCTCTTGAGATTCTTAGGCTGCTACTGGTAGGGGTGTTGGTGAACCAGTAGGGGGCCCACTTCCTCTGAACCATGTATTGGCAGTGATGCAGACGCTGCACTTTAAAGGGTCCCTCTTTTGGATGATGTGAAACAGAGGTTCTGACCCATTTTGGTCATTAAAGCTTGTAGTATTTCTCGAAGAGCACTGGAGTATTCCCCCAGCATACTGGCCATGTTCCCGGGATGATTGTCTTAAATTGGAATGTTTGCTCATCCCCCCACAGCTGACTGTACTCTCCCCCACCCTCATTGTTTCTTCAGGTGGAGAATGTGAGAGAGAAGAGTTCTCTTTTGACCTTCCTTGCTATATATAAAGATTATGGGCATGGTATTTTGTTGAGTGCAAAGCAGATGCTGTGCAGATCCATCCTTTAAATAATCCAGATGGCTCATCCTATTCAATGAGCCTACCTTATTAGCTCATCCACAGACCAAAAAAGATCAGTGAACACACACAGCATCTGGGCAGCATCTGTCCAGCATCAGTGGAAAATGCTGTATGTAGACGTGCTGCATCTGCGCAGTGGGCATGCTCTGTTTGCTGCCCACAGTCCACTCTGAGCTGCGCTGAAGTGTGGCTCCTCGGTGCTGATGTTGAGTGCGCTGGTCGTGCGGGATTTATGTCGAATGCATGTTAAGGCTTAAACATGCAGACGCCTGGACCGCTGTTGCACAGAGACAGAAGCCCCTTGGTGACTGACCCCGTCTTTCCTGCAGATTAAGAGGAAGAAGGTGTCGTCCTCGCCGTCGCCCTCCTCCTCTGACATCAGCGACGACCCCGACACAGAGGAGGCCCTGAAGGGCTTCGACTTCCTGGCCATGCCCGAGGAGATGGACAGCTCTCCGGATTCCAGGGGCTCTGGGGATGGCACTGACTTGGGTGAGACAGGGAGGAGTCACAGGGGCCAAATACACTGAGGTCAAATGCATCACCCTTTGAAAGCTCTTTTAGTATGTCGGAGCATCGTGCTTGTTGAAGAACATACCTGCTTATTGTGTGAGCATTGCGTACAGCGCCTAAATAGGAGAGGAGTGTTTGATCTGTAAAAATACAACAAGCTATAGACACACCCATACAGTTACATTTTAATTTTCTAATCATGTATTTCAATCATTTTTTTATTTTGGCTCTCAGCAAACATTCAGAGGAAAGCCGTAGGATTGAAGACTGTACTGTAAATTCATTTTTTGTGTAATATAAGGCTAGTGGGAACTGAGGCTTTTGGCTGTGGTGCTTCAGACTGCATGCCAGAATCTTCACAGTGCGGAGAGTAACTGTCCTTAGCACCCAGTGGAAGAAACAAATGAGCAGATCACTTTTAAATGTTATGAAGCCATGCTACTCTGGTCCTTGGCTTTGTTTGTTGGTGATGCCTTCACCTCTGTAACAGAACAGCCACAGTACAATAGCCCTGACTGGACTGCTCTACATACATGCATCAAGTCCCCAGCTTCATCGCCTAGCAACAAGCTCATTTTGTTTATCCTCCTCTTTTAAAAAAAGGACAGCCTCTCACGCTCAAAGTGGCACTGACGCCAGCAAGATGAATTCATTTGTCTGCTTCAAAGGCAAAGTCCAAAATATTTAGTGCTTAGCTCTAGATAAGCTTATTGGTTGTATTGATTTTAATCTACAGAAGTAAACAGATTCAGACAGGTCTGTGTTGCTTTGATATGAATTTTGAGTAAATCCTTTTACTCTTTTAAATGAATATTGGAAAATCGATGAGGAAAATTGATAGGCAGCTTCCGAGAAGCTAGCCAGTGGAAAGGACAGACTTCAAAAGCTTCCGGTTAAAAGGAAGGCTTTGTGCCACAGATTAGATTTTTTTTTTCCTCTCTGAGACAGTCCATTAAGCGTGTTATTAACCTGATTAGCCATCAGGGGCTGAATTGCGTGAGGTTTAGCCAATAAGGCCGTCATCAGAGGCGCATCTGCTCTGCTCTGACTCAGCAGTGATGTCTGTACTCAGTGAAGAATGACCAACGAGCTAAGTGGCTTTTAATGGAGTCCTGCTCCTGCTCTGATGCTTTCTCTCAGAGTCACTGGAACATCTCTGTGCTTATATTTATATGTCTATTGATTCTATTGTTATTATTGTTAGTAGCAGTAAATGTGTTAATATCAGTATGAGTAAGGGTGATATCATTAGTATTAGTGTTAAATTTTTTGCATTTTGTTATATATTGTGTGGATTAACATTCACCTTTTCTGACATTCGACATGAATAACATCATCTTTTAGTTAAGAAAACAGAAGACAGAGAACCATCAGCATATTACTATACTTAATGCATTAATATCACTGATTCAAGGGTGCCTTATAAGAGTACGGTCAGATTAGCAGTTTTCCTCTGAGAAACAGTAACATTCAGAAATATGACTATATAGAACAAAAGTCAAGTTGCTTAGTAAATTAGGAGTTTCAATACTTGTTTTGTTATTAAGCTTGCAGTGATTGTTAAAGGGTTTAAATCCTTTACTTGGTGACTGCCCTATTGCCTCCAAGAAGTTGACCAGTCGACCAGTCCTAAAACCTCAAAACCTGTTCAAACGTCTGTGGAACTAATCAGAATGTGTTGACACACACTGTAATATAATGGCACACACTGCCCACACTACGAAACTTGGTGAAGGGAACTTTATTCATGAGCTTAAAATATGTTATTCATACTGTACTGTAACATTGTACTATCATGAATTATTCTTACCCTGTATGGCCTGCTAAGGCACAAAAATTGCAAGAAAGAATTGGATGTCAAACTATGCAGTTGTTGTGGCTTCATATCGAGGGTCAGGTTTATCACAGTTCTGTCGTACTGCAGGTGCTGTGAGAAATAGAATTTTTGCCTTGGAAACCACAGAATGATGGTTGCTGTATCCCATCAGTTTTTCTTGTAATGTTCTTTTTATGGTCTAATGAAAACGGCTCACTTTCCACTGAATGCCTTCCTTTTCAGAATGCAGTTTATGGCCCGGTTAAAATTAGTATGTGACTCAGTGGATTATTTTTGTGAAATTAAGTTCAGGTTCATTTTTTCTCCCTCCTCCCTTTGTTTGGTTTTGTGTTGTGTGCCTGTGTTCCATGTGGTGCTCGGTGCAGGTCTCTGCACTGAGACCTTTTTTTCCATCCTTCTGTTTGTGTCTGAAGAGAATTGAACAATTTTCTTCACGGTTATACATGGTGATGTTGTCCTTGTGAGTTAACGTGGCCGCCAGCTTTAATGATGGTATGTGGGCTCTAGAAGATAAAAGACATGCTCCTGACAAGTAATACCTCTGACGCTTTGACACTGTTGCCACAGCGATTCTTGCGTGGCGTGACAGCGACTGCATGCCCCTGTATTCGGGCACATGCAGGCTTTGAGGAAAAGACGGGGGATGTTTTTCAGTTGTTTTTTTTTTTTTTTTTAAACGGTGGTCTCTTCATATTGTGGTGAAGAGAGAACTCTCCGGCTCGGCCATGCAGAAGCACACAGCCTGAACCAGCTTGTTGGTTTGTCTCCCCTGTTTAGAGAAGGAAGATCAGTGTCCCATGTCTGAGGCCTGGATTGTGGACCAGAGCTTGATAACCAAACTCAAGGAGCAGTACAGACAGGAGCGCAAGGGCAAAAAGGGGGTGAAGAGTAAGTCCATGTGGGCGGCGCCGCCTCCCTTTCCTCAGACGAGCTAAACGCATCAAAAAAAAAAAAAGGATGATCGAGCGCAAGCAAGCCTTCTCTCACCATTTCCTCTTCTGCCCTTCCTTTTGATAGCTCTGGCTCCACATCTGTGTGTGTGTGTGTGTGTGTGTGTGTGTGTGTGTGTGTGTGTGTGTGTGTGTGTGTGTGTGTGTGTGTGTGTGTGTGTGCGTGCGCGTGCGTGCGTGCGTGCGTGCGTGTGTGTATATGTTTCCATATTCCTCCATCACACATGGCTGTTTCTTCATTCCCCTCCTCTCTCCCTGGCTGTCTGTGCTCTTGTGTTTTCCCTTTCTCTGTGTGGGCTTATGTGCAATGTTTCCTTTTCTCCGCTTTCTCCTCTATGCTCTGGTGTCACTGCCAGGGTTGTGTACCCATCAGCCACCTGCCGCTACACCTGGCAGTGTCCTCTCCCAGCTCCATTTCTACTTAAATGTTGAGGATTTGATTTGTGTTTGTTTTTTTTCTTTATGAGTGAGTCTCTCTGGGGATTCACGTTCAGACACTGACATCATTCATCCACATGCACACTCATCTATACCCATCCATCTTAATTTAAATTTAGCCAGTACACTGCCTTCAGGCAGTCACACCCTGTCTATACAAATCTATCAGAAATATAAAATTACACACTGCTTACTCAGCTCTATAAGATATACTGAACTGTGTTTGATCGCACTCGAAATCTGTTTCCGTCAGGCAAATCCAATAACATCCCATCTATACAATTTGAAAGATGTATACAGCACAGTTGTACCCTGTCAGTTCAGTTCTGTTTGACTTACTCTGCTGCATATGAACATACCCTACAAAGGATTACAAATTTACTCCAGCACCTTGTGGTTCATTCCTGTAGCTGTAGTCAAATAGAAGCCCACTCATTTCTGATTGTGTCTTCTCAGTATTTTAGTCTTTAAGACTGACTGGGAATGTCTCTCCCATTCTCCAGCGCTCCAGCTCACCCACAATGTATGTTGTAATACATAACCTACATTCCCACCATGCCTCATGGCCACATCTGAAGTCTGTTCCTGTGTGTTGTTAACACCTCTCAGGTTTTACGATTGTGGGCATATCATTTTTTTCTCTTTGTTTGTTTGGGTTTTTTCCTGTGTTTTCTTACAAGTTGCACATGCTCAGTGTCAACACCTTAAAACTTGATTTTAATTCTCTCACTGACGCTGTGTGAGACGTGTGGTTTCTCTGAGCGGGGGACACTGGGGGCCTGTCTGCCCCCCCTCAGTTGGTCCCGCCGCCCTGCCCAGCCTGCTGTCCCAGCACGGGACACCCCCCTCACAGGTCCCGGACCAGCTCTGCCCTCACGCTCATCCCCTTATCATGGGTTTCCTTCTGTCGCTTGCTCTTGGGTTCTGTGCCAAACTCCGAGGGCGTAACTCCTCCTCTTTCAGCCCAGGGCTCCTCTTTATCTCATGGTCTCATACTTTTTTCTTTTCTTTTTTTTTTTATGGCCTCTTGACCTCTGTTTTTCCAGTGCCATTTTTTTTCCCCAGTGCTACCATTTGTTGCGATTGAAAGGCAGCTCTCTCCTCTCAGTTCTGTATTTCAGTGTTCTTTTTTCATTACTCCTCCCACCTACATCTTTAGGGCCCAACCGGTCCAAGCTGCAGGACATGCTGGCCAACCTGAGGGACACAGAGGACCTGCCGCCTGTGCAGCCGTCCATCACACCCCCCGCGCGGCCTAGCACGGCCAGGGTTAACGAGCATGAGGCGGGCCGCCCTGATGAAGGTACTCCTCACACCTGCCCCCCACCCCCCCGAAGCCCCATGGCTGCAAGCATATTACACAACCCTCTGTGAAGCAAACAGCACTTTACACTCCAGGAACATTACCACTGTTCCCCAACACCACCATGTTATGAGTCCCAGGCACCTCATACCCCAGGTCATTGTATCTGCCTTGCAAATGCTGGATGTGTGTCTCTTTCCTCATCCACTGGGGGCGGCAGTGTAGCATAGTGGTAAGGACCACGGCTCATAACTGAAAGGTTGCTTGTTCGAGTCCCTGCTGGGGCACTGCTACTATACCCTTGGGCAAGATACTTAACCCACAATTGCCTCAGCAATTGTAGAAATTGTATAAATGTAGACACATGTAAAAAAAAAAAAAAAAAAAAAAACTGAAACCCATGTAAGTCGCTCTGAATAGGAGTGTCTGTTAAATGACAATGTAATGTAACGTAATGCTGTCTAAGGTGAATGCTGATGGCCTGTTACACAGTGACCCCGGTGGCGGGGTGTCGGGGCACCGGACTGACGCCTGGCTGTGGTGTTTTGCAGTGGAGGCGCTGACCTTCCCGCCCTCGTCGGGGAAGTCCTTCATCATGGGCGCGGACGAGGCCATGGAGAGCGAGCTCGGCCTGGGGGAGCTGGCGGGGCTGACCGTGGCCAACGAGGCGGATAGCCTGGCCTATGACGTGAGTACTGGGGGGGCTGGTCAGTGGGAGTGTCTCTCTGGAGGTCACTGGGAATTTGAGTGCCTGTAACACAGACTGTCTTTCCTACACAGCATACACATGGAAGCGCTACTCACACATACATACCTGTCCTGCAGAAGTATGCATGTTCAGTTAATTTCACATCTGATTGTCCGATTGATTAATAAAGTGCAACAAAAAGAATTTCAGTTACGAAATCGTATAAGAGGATAAACTGATTAGTGAGCATATTTTTCCCATGGAGACATCAGTGGTGTATTGTGCAGTTGATTAAAATCATGCCTTAATTACTCAGCACTGCCTCGTGTTCCTGATGATGTAGTGCTGAGAAGCACAGATCCCAGGCACAGCACTGTCCTCTGCAGTCTGTCTCCTGAGGTCATCATCTCTCTCGTTTACTGTCATTCGGCGTAGCCGGGGGCTGTGAAATGCATGCTGGGTACACAGACAGTGCTTTTCATTTTGTAATTGTTCACTCCTGCTCAACAAAAAGCACAATGGGAAAAAAAAACACTGAAAATGGTGGTTATTGTGAACAAAAGCTGTTGCACAGCAGTTGGAAGACTGAATTATTTATTACTAATAACTCAAAGCTGAGAATGCACCAAGCCAAGAAATGGCTTGCACACAGCAATTCCCAGAGAAGCAGCAACCTTTCTTACATGCAAAATTGCATCAGAGAGCCTCCAGCTGTGTTAGTAGACTTAATTACACCAACTCAATGTTTGTAATGCCCATAAGCTTAGATCAGACTAATGTGTTTTTTTTTTATTTCAGAATTAGTTGAATGTGTACTGATGCATGCAGTCAGATGGGTCACAGCTAAATTGTGGTGTGATGTTACTCAACAGCAGTGACTTACAGCACTGAAAATCTATGCTGTGACAGTAGCCTCATATTTCTATATTGGACTATGAGCCTAGAGGCTAAAGGCATCCTGACACCAATGCTGTACTTTGCATAGCACCTGCTTATCCCTAGCCTTCTTGTTTCCAGGCCTAACCAACAGCATACCAGTGTGCGTATGTCGATGAAGACTTCAGACCCGTATGTCTTGTTCAGTAAGCAATCCAGTGTTATTGGTTTTTCATACTCCTAGATCACAAATAACAAGGATGCGCTGAGGAAGACCTGGAACCCCAAGTTCACGTTGCGGAGCCACTTTGACGGGATCCGCGGCCTGGCCTTCCACCCGGTGGAGCCGGTGCTAGTGACGGCGTCCGAGGACCACACGCTCAAGATGTGGAACCTGCAGAAGACCGCGCCGGCCAAAAAGTAAAACTCCTCCCCCTCGCTTTCCTATTTCCTGAGGGTCTTGTGGTTAATGCAATGCCAATAAAAAATGGTGCTGTATCGGATCAGTTAGTTCCAGTTCAGTTATACTTCACTCTACCCTGGTCCCAGCATTGCAACAGGGGTATTATAGAACTTGTTTTGAGGCCAGATGAGTCACTGGAGCAGACCAAGCTGAAGTGAAACAGGAGGAAACTGGAAGCTGTACGCTCCAGCATATCTGAGCATGCCTGTGAAAGGTATTTGACTGACACGCCTGGTCAACACTGTCTTACATTGCCTGTTTCTCTGTCAGCAGGAGCGCCTCTTTAGATGTGGAGCCTGTGTACACGTTCAGGGCCCACCGGTAAGCACAACACCACAGGCCATTTTACAACACCTCTGAAATGACTGATTTCCATGCTAAAAGTCTGCTCTGGAAAAAGTAGTCTTCGCCTTATTCTCCTCTGAGTATCAGGTCTCTCAGAAGATGCCCTTTGCAACTGTAGAGTGAATTCCAGCACACACACGAATGGGTCAGTCTATATGAAATCAACCTGATTTTGCCATGACCATCTCAAATATTTCCTTAAATTTGGTGAATGTGGATCCAACTGCAAACACCAAGCTTTAACCAAGGTTTATTTGTAATCTCTGGGTGAGAGAACTTCGCCATTTACATACAGTGGTGTGGATTAGGCAGGACACCATGTGTTTGGCTGGGGAGTGTGGGGGTGTCTCACGGAGTCCCCCTCTGTAGGGGTCCGGTGCTGTGTGTGGTAATGAGCTCCTCGGGGGACCAGTGCTTCAGCGGCGGTGTCGACGGAACCATCCAGAGCTGGAACACACCCAGCCCCAACATCGACCCCTACGACTCCTACGGTACACACTGCCTGTTCTGGCCACACTTGGGGGGGGGGAGGCCAGACAACAGACTCGTCTCCAGAAGTCGTGATATGATACGATCCTGTTAGTGTGCAACATGTGCACAAATGATGTGGGGTTTTTTTTAACACATTTGGAATGTTACATTTGCACGTGGGTTTTTTTTTTAAATCTGCTTAATGTTGTCCTGTAAAGTTATGAATGCATTGTCAGATCTAATTTTGTCAGCACAGCCAGTTATTTCCTAAAAACTGCAGGTATGAAAGTGAGAAGAGAAGGAAAGTAAGAGCTCTTTCTCTCTCCTGTCATAGAGCCCTCCGTGCTGCGGGGGGCTCTGTCTGGCCACTTGGACGCTGTCTGGGGCCTGGTGTACAGTAGCGCCCACCAGAGGCTCCTCTCCTGCTCTGCTGATGGCACAGTGCGGCTCTGGAACGCCACCAACATCTCCCCAGCGCTTGCCATCTTCAACGAGAACAGAGGTGAGACCACGCTGAATAAAGCACTAACTCAGCACCTCTGCACACCCTCATTCTAGAACATGCTGAAGAACTTTCAAGTTTTTTTGCTTCCTTCTGCTTCTGTTCACTGTTTGCTTGGAATTGGAAGGAATAGGCTAAGTTTACAGGTTTTCAGCTGTAGCAGTAGCTATTGCCTACAGATTTACCAGGGCAATGCTGGTAGAATTAGATTTGGAATATATAGAGTTTGCCACCAATTTTCTTGAGAAAACCCACCATGCACACTTGGCTACATTTTAAAATGACACTTAAATTGATGTTGTAAAACACAGCAGCTGTTCGTGTAGAAAAGGACAGGGCTTGTTCTTCCAAAGCTTCACGGTTAACATTTGTGCTGAATTTGGGTTTAACTAAGCCGCAGCTCTGCTATGGTAAATGAGCATTGGAAAGGTCTGTAAGGAGAAGCCTGCTTCTGTCTCCCAGAGCTGGGCCTCCCCTCCTCAGTGGACCTGGTGAGCAGTGACCCAGCCTACATGGTCAGCTCCTTCAGCACCGGCCGGACGAGCCTCTTCAACATGGAGACGCGCCAGCTCGTCCTCAGCCTGGAGTCTGCCGCAGAGTCAGGTACGGCAGGCTCTGCCGAATCTCTTCACCACCTTCCACTCACTCCCTTGTGCCCCACCAAGTCCCCTCACTGTGTCCGTCAGACATTCCAGAAATGGGTTTCAATTACAGTTGTGTCACTGTTCCACAAACAGCATATTTATAGGGGATGGCAGTATAGCATAGTGGTAAGGAGCAGGGCTTGTAACCAAAAGGTTGTTGGTTCGATCCTCCGCTGGGGTGCCGCTGCTGTACCCTTGGGCAAGGTACTTAACCCAAAATTGCTTCATTAAATATCCAGCTGTATAAACGGATAATGTGTAAAACTGTAACCTATGTAAGTCGCTCTGGATAAGAGCATCTGCAAAATGACAATAATGGAATGTAATGCTGTCGAAACTAAGACTGTATGTAGAGCAACGGAGGCTGTTATACTTGTCTGACTGTTGGCCTGTGGCCCTGTCTGTCCTATGCCATCTTGGGTTAGGGGAGTAACAGCACTGCTCCTCTGTCTCTCAGGCTCTCCCTGCCAGATTAACAAAGTGCTGAGTCACCCCACGCTCCCCATCACCATCACAGCACAGGAGGACCGCACCATAAAGTTCTTTGACAACAACACAGGTATGCTACCTTCTCCCTGAGTCTCACCAGCAGGGGGCGCTTGAACCTACAGTGGTTTTCACTGTGGCAGCTCAGAAGAATGAGAGAGTGAGAGTCCATGAATGTCAAAACTAGGAGGGCGATCATGTGCCATCTTTTACTCATTACTTTGAACCAGTCATATTGTTTTGCTGTGGAGAGCAAGGTCTTTTGATAGGTTTGTACACATCATTGATTATTATGTGTTAAGTCCCCTAGTTCTGGGGCTCCTTCATGAAGCTTCACTCATCCTTCATTAGTAATCAAGGTTTAAGGACCACAGAAAAAAGGCATTTGTATCATTTCTAAAACAGTGAATACCCTCAGGTCTCAAAAATGTAATTGCAGTGAACACAGCAATCCTCATTAGGTCCTGACTGACTGTGTCTCTTTTTTCCTCTTGTTACAGGAAAGCTGATCCAGTCCATGGTAGCCCATTTGGATGCAGTCACATGTTTAGCTGTGGACCCCAATGGACTGTACCTGATGTCTGGCAGTAAGTACCAGACCAGCTGGAATTCTTTGTTCCTGTAGCCTTTCTGAAGCTGACTAGCTGCATTAGTGCATACATGTCCAGCACAGGGCCATGGGGATGGCTGTGTTTTGTTCGATCAACTGAATGCTCAAATTGCAGCTCAACAAGCCTTTTCCAGTCAATTCATTAATATGTGTTGAAATAGCTTTTTGAAGGTATTGAAAAATATAGCATCACAGCTGTGATGACAGGAGCAGTTGTGGATATCAGAGCTTGCAGTAGATTTATGGTAGATGTGGCAGCAGTGGTAACACAGCCTGTTGGGTTTCCAAAGATGGCCTGTCACTGAGAATTGTGTCTGCTTCATCACTTCTACAACAGTGTTAACTTTGAGTTTGATGAAAAAAAAAATGAGCCTGACCCTAAGCGTGGCCGTATAATGAGGTTGTCAAAGTCAGACATTTCTCAGCTGGAATCTCTTTACTGACAATCGTTATTAATCATCATTGATTAAGTCTTCATATTTTGTGAACCTCAGTTAGTCTTAATAAATCAGGTACAAATGTATCATCAGTGTACCCTCAAACGTGCTCTTTAAAGATGTAATTTTAGATTGAAAGGCTTTATGTTATAATAGTCCCTTTGTGTCTTCCTCACATCCTCTCTTATTTTTCTCCCTCTTTCTCTCTCTTCCTCTCTCTGCAGGCCATGACTGCTCCATCCGTCTGTGGAATCTGGAGAGTAAGACCTGCATCCAGGAGTTCACTGCACACCGCAAGAAGTTCGAGGAGTCAATCCATGACGTCGCGTTCCACCCATCCAAGTGCTACATCGCCAGCGCTGGAGCCGACGCCCTGGCCAAAGTCTTCGTATGATGCGGAGCCTCTCTTCCCCGCCAGCCTCCAGCCCGCCCCTGTCACCGCTCAACATTCGCAGAGCTGGCGAAGGGGAGGGGCTGACAGGATGAGTGACACCCGCTCCCGCCAATCCGCCCTGCTCCCTCTTAGCTTTCCGTTGGCCCGGCAGGCTCTGCTGGTGCCCTGGACCGGCCTTGGCTGACAGAAGGGGCGAGCCGTATAGGAGGAGTAGAGAGCCCACTCCAGCATGGGGGCTGTCCATCCAGGCTGGCCTGGGTGGCACTGGGCATGCTCTCAGATTGGCTGATGATGTTCGCTGTTAATGAAGGGGGAAAGGCAAGGTCTGTGGTGTCTTTGTAACTTAAGACTAACTTAATTAAATGTTTTGGAAAAAAAAAGGTAGGACCCCTCCAAGCCCCATTACGGGTGCCTGTCATGTTAGTCTTCTCTTCTCAGTGTCAGGTTCCTCAGTTACCCCTCAACAGGACCTTTTCAAGCAGGACTTGAGTCACGACGGAACCAGGAGAGGGTCAGGTGTGCCGTGGAGCTCCCCTCTCCCCCTGCTTCCAGACCCACTTTCGCCTGCCTTCGCTTTTACTTTCAAACACTTAATGAAAATGTGCCTTTGCTTCAAAAGGGTTTGCTAAACAATCTTTTACTGAGCATTTTTTTTTCCTTCAGGGGGGAGAGTAGGGCTGCCACAGAAAATGCCAGATGTAAATTTGCAAAAAAAAAAAAAAAACTTCAAATAAAATGAAAAGCATTTGCTATACTCAGTCTTAAAGCTTAAACTTAAGTCTGAGCTCATTTTAAGTTTTAATTTGACTGTGTAAGTGTGAAGAGTGCTGTCTGTGTGGACGGTCGAGAACGGCAGGGTTGTTCGCTAGCTGTCGGAGTGGAGGGAGTGTGTCTGTGTCAGGGCTTCAGAAAACAGGAAGTGCAGACCGAAACGGAACCGTACTGTTAGACGCTTTAGTGTGTTCTTACACCACTGACCTGCAGTGCAACACGGAGGCATCACAAAACCTCTTTTGTGCAGTGAAATCTGCGGAACACACGCAGCGCATCTTTTGGTGGTGATTTTTCTTTTTTGCGATATTGGTCACAGCTCTTGTGCATCCATGTGTTTGATTCTGAGAACAAAAGTGCATTCGCCTTTTTTGGTCCTTGCAAACACTTCTGCATCCCCTGATGGAGCAAAAAAAAAAAGTTATCTGTTTCTGAAGTTTGAAATGTAGCCTTAGTGTCTGCTCTATGTCTGCTCTTTATTGCACAAGCTATTCTTTAGCAGGGATGCTGTAAGAGCTACTGTAGCCATCCCGCCTTATCACACAGTTTGCTCCTGTCTTTACTCACAGGTGGCTATCAGCTAAAGTAAATTGGTGATATGTCATTTATAAAGTACACAAGTTTCACCTATAAAATGCCTGCTACATGCTGGGGTCAGTGACTTGAACTCAAATAAACGTGTTGTCATGCAGCATTAAGCCCAAAGTAGATTATCCAGGTGATTTTATTTTTAAGTGATCTTTTTTTTAAAAATAAAAGTAATTTATTTAGAATAAAAATTCAGCACATTGTCGCCTAGCTTACAATAACTTTGGATTTACAATGTACTTATTGTAAGAAATAATCTACAATCAGTTTCCCCTTCCCAGCCACTGCATCAGAGCAAGTTTTTTTTCTGAGTCTGTGTTTGTGTCCTTGCTACTGTTTTAAGCCAAAAAGGATCATCTCTGGCATAAGCTTGTAACAAATACAACCTGAATGTGTAAAAACTACATCCATGTCCTTCTGAGGAGGCCCAATCATCTGTTCTCCATGCAGAATCTAGCAATGTCTCAGTCATTCCTACACCCGAACAACACTGACTCCACATAGAACTGCACCCCTGAATCAAAAGTCTGTTTTTATCGTGCCATTCTGAAGTTGTTTGAATATGTATTGTGTGCAGTGATTGGGTGCATATTACTTATTTTAAGGATATTTCCTGTTTTATTTTAATTGTCACAAAGTATGTGCCCATTCATCTGTATTGTTGTTTGTCTTGTTTATTACAAAATGGCAATATTTAGTTCCACTATTCTCTCCTGTGTGTCTCCAGAGTCATCAGTGTCTTGCTGATCAGTTGGCACACTCAGAGAGACACAGAGAGGGTAAAGGGACAGGCGGCAATTACAAGTTGCTCTTCATGTAAAGTTTAATACAGATTGATTTAAAAATATATTTTTTTCTGTGATTACTTGAACACACACAAAGTAAATATTTCAGATGCTAGTTGTGATTGCTGTATGGTTGAAGAGTTGTCATTCTCATGACTCACTGTATATGCCTATAAAAGCAGATCTGCAGAGACTGAGACAGTTTGGTTTCCATCTGATTTGATTTGTGCAGTGGGAGGTTGACCGTGAATGGCAGAGGGGATCGGTCTCTTAATTGTGAGGCATCTTCAAGCCTCTGGCTCAGGAGGTGTCTGGGGGAACTGTGAACGTGTGTTTGTTTGCATAGTAAAACATCTATTCAAAAGTGTATGGTGCATCATTCCTTAATTTTAGAGAATATGTTTTCTTGATGGGGAAAAAGGAAAATTAAAAAAGTATAGTTTTAATGTATTAAGAAGACGTGTTTGTGTGTATATATGTATATATATATATACACACACATACACATAATATGTATAATAACACACAAAAGATGTGAACATGGTTTTGGTTGGATGTGCATCTTGTAAAGGTTGTTTCTTGCTTGATACCATGTTTTATGTCCAGAGGAAGAGTGGAGCCCCCTGCTGGGCAGAGGCAGACCAGGGGAATGACAAAGCAGTGGCCAGTCATGCTTGTCGGAAGTCTGAATCTGGTTTAGGCTCAACATGTATAAAAGAACACCCCCCAAAAAAGTCTCTGATGTAACTCACTAATTTTCAGTTCAGGTGTAATGAAACGCAAGCTGTAGAGCTTGGAATGGAGGACCTGACAGAACGGCTTCTGCTGTTCTTTCTGTCTGGCCATGCTGTTTTCCCTTTCTTGTTCTTTCCTGGCCTGAATAAATCAAGACCAAGAACTAGCTGCAACATCTCTAATCATACAGGAAAAGGGAGAATTGTTTTTTGTTCACAGGTGGCATTCCACCTGAAGGAAACCTGGCACGTCTATGTCGGATATCTCCAGACAGGCTTCTTTCTCAGCATCGACATCCCCAGCTGATCCACTGACCTGACCAACCGCACAGTACAGTTAGGAGGCAGTCTGAAGCGTGGGCATACAGTCCTAACCCATACAGAAGTCCACAATTCATTGCATGTAGAGTCACGAAGCAGTGCTGCTCACTGGTACTGTATAAGCCTACAAAACAGAATGATGCATTCAAAATTATAAACAATAACAATAAAACAGTTCTGGGATATGCCACATCTGCCTGAAAACTAGCATCAGTGCTCTTTTAAAGTACAATTGTATAGAGTTCTTAAAGATAATGTGTATTTGATAAATATGCTAATTTTCTTGTACAGTCCTTATAGTGTATTCTTTTTTTCCTTGATGTATAATTTTTCCAGATGGTTGAGTGATAGATTTATCAATAACAATAAAAAATGAAGTTGTATTTCACACAAGTGTAGTTACATCTTTTAATCATTGGGGGGAGTGCTTCCTCTATTTTAAAGCATTTATTTTTCCGTGATTACCACACTGCACAAAAAGCTAATTCTGTTCGATTTCAGATATGGGAAAAAAGCCATGCGGTGTACACAACATTTTCAGTAACTTTTATTAAAAATCGCAATAAAATATTGATCAAATATGTTTAGCATAAAAAACAAGCAAAAAGATTTTGAGGATCTATATGTACAAACGTGAGGAACAGGTGGAGCGTTATGTAAATGCATCGACTACAACATTAACAAAAGTTAACAGGAGTCTCAGTGACAGATTGGGGGGAAAAAAGGACAGCAAGAAACAACACAAACCTGTCTGGTTTTAGCAATGAACACTGTTTGATAAGGAGGATGTGTTTATCATTAGAAACCTACTGAAGTCCCACTCTGTCCTCTCTTTACTACAGCTCTTGGCACCATAGTTTTAAAGCTGGTCTCATTTGACCATACATGACAGAATATTTCATATGCCTTATACATCAAGCAATCCGTTAGCATGCATAGTTAGCTGTACACATGGTACACCCTGAAGTGTGTATCTAACTCTAGAAAGAAAAAAGCATTTAAAGTACAGGTATGTAGGTCATGTAAAGAGTATCTTACCATAGTCAGTTTTTTTTACGGTTACAGGACTGTTTCTGTATTAATTCAGCAAAAGAAAGAGCTTAGAGTATGACCACTTCTTAACCTTTGCCTTCACAAAACTGACGATTGGGCACCTGTACCTCAAATCTTCCCTCTGGAACGGATTTTGTTCAACTCAGATGAAACTGTCAGAAGTGCTATTAATGTTCATAGAGCAGCATAACTGGAATATTATGATATCCCATTCATATATTTTTTTGCTTTAATGAACAAATTCTTGTTGAATCATAATTTACATTGAACAGACCCTATTCTCTGTGTTTAGTTTTTGAATTTGGTTGCCTTCTCTACCTGCCTTTTGATAAAGCTTGATAACCTGCCCATCACTCTGATAACATTTAACAAATAAGCAACCTGAAACTGCAAGGAAAATATCATCGATATATAGGAATTATAGTAATTATTCAAACATATCAAGACAAAATATTTGTAGGGACTTTTTACATTAAAACACCCCGCCCACACTAAAACCCTGCACAGTGTTCAGGCCACAGACACATACTGTCCATGCTCTCTCTCTCAGCAATGGTTCTGATGAGCTGTCGAAGCGTCCAAAAGGCGAGTTTCATACCCGACCTGATTATCATATGCCATTATTGATTTATAAACACTTCCTTCCTTTCCTGCAGAAATTCTTTTTTTTAGAGCCACACCCACAGGCTTTTTAACCAATCCCAGCTGAAATCTTTCAAAACCATTCAGCTACATATTTCAGAAGTGAGGCCAACGCCACAAATGAGAAAGGAGAAGGTTGGTGTTAGCATACTTTTCTCTGGTAAAAGACCAGCACTATCTCTCCCCCGAACACTCGGTGGTGCAGCACCATGGTGACCCACCCCCTCCCAGATTTTACCCTCCCACCCACCCCTGCGATAGGGAATCCCTGAGCCCCGCTCAGTTCCGTGGCTGGGAGTTAAACTCCTGGCAGATGTTGTGGATGATCTTGGGCACAAACTTGTAGAGATTGTCAAACTCGTCAACGAAGAAGGAGTGGTCCTTGTCTGGGTCAGTGGCGATGTACTCCAGCTCGTCCTGGGCAGCCCAGGCGATGCCAACGGAGTAGGCGATCACCCCTGAACACGGAGAGAGAGATACATGCTTTCGGTGAGTAACTGAACTTCTCCATAGTGCATATATCATTGTCAAACTTGGCTGGACAAATATCAGACTCAATGAAACAGTAGCCATCTGAGCTGCAATGTTACATTTAAAGAATTGGTGGTCTGCAGTTATGACCTCACTGTGAGAATCAGTGTGGCACATCTTACATGTGAGTCCTCCAAGTGTCTTACTATGTACTGTGCACATTGCTTCAGCTGAGTAAAGTTTATTCACTTAAAAGTTTTCATTTTTTTACTTTACGGAAACTAGTCATCACATATACATTTCATCACTTTGATGAAGACTGAGAATTATGGGAAAGATTTTATTTATCAAAGATTGTTGGCCACCCCTATCTCTCTGGCCACGCCTGCTCACCGGTGCGGTGCACGGTGAGCGCGGGCTCCCTGACGTCGTCGTAGGAGCGGCCGTCGGTGATGACAATCATGATTTTGCGCTTGTTGGGCTTGGACTTGCTGAAGAGCTGCTCGGAGGCGTAGGTGATGGCGGCGCCCGTGCTCGTGCCGCCGCTCCAGTAGTTGATGCGCTTGATGGCGTTGAGCAGCTCGGACTTGCTGTTGTGCTGGCCGAAGGCGAACTCCAGCCGCTGCTCGTAGGTGTACTGCACGGCGCCGACCCGCGTGTCCGTGTCGGAGATCTCGAACTCGCGCGTGATGTTGGCCACGAACTGCAGCACGGTGCGGAAGTTGCCTGTGCCCACGCTGCTGGAGCCGTCGATGACGAAGGCGATGTCGTTGGCGTTCAGGCAGGTCTTGCTGCACACCAGGCGGTCGGTGTCGCACACGCGCTTCACCAGCGGCTGCACCGCCTTCCGCAGCCCGAACCAGCTGGACACCGGCAGCGAGAAGAAGCCGTTCGTCCGGCAAACCGCCTCCACGTGGGGAAGCGGCAGAAGGAGAAAGGGCGAGGGGGGGGATGCACAGACAGGATTACTATCTCGTTCCGGACACAACTTATTCAGCCAATTCACAACTCCCAAGTTCCAGCGTTATCCTGAATATATTTCTGTCAAATAACTGTCTTTGAAACAAGTGAATTCATTACACTCCTGTATTTAGCATGGCATGTCAGGTACATGCTACAATAACAAACGAATATTGAACTTTTTTAAAAATTATTATTAAATTCTTAATGAACAATTCTTAACGTTAACAGTAATGCAGACTTCCTCTGACAGATAAATACTGTGAGAGATTAAATGCTCCTTAATAAATGGGATACATGTAATATGAAGTGTTCACAGATAATAAATCTGAGTCGTTACACACACATATGAACTGAGTGACCTCATACCTTGTCCACAAAGTTGGCCTCTACCACATTTGCCTTCTCATTTTCGTCGGGGCCCTCAATGGTGACAAAGAAGATGTTGATGCCGGACTCCCTGGCCAGTCGAGATGCTTCCTCCACCCGATCGGTGGGCCAGCCGTCTACCAGCACCACAGCTACGTTGGGCGCCCCGCCCCTGTTCCCGTTGGCATCACTGAAGTAGTGCTTGTTGATGTAGTAGAGGGCCTTCCCTGTGGGGCCACATGGGGGCAGGCAAGAGACAACAATGTGACAACATCTATGGAGAAGTAGTCCCACTAATGTCGATACATACATGCTATACTAATGCTACATATGGTGCACAAACACCCATATTCATAGGCATGTGCTTAAGGAGTGAAACTAGACACCCTCCACCAATCTTATTCTCTGCTTTGTCCTTCTGTCAGAGCATGCTGGGAAAAACAAGTATCACATCTAGAAAAAAGAATAATGCATGCATACACATGTAGGTGAAGATGTCCTTTGGGCTTGTCAAAGTCATTCATATTCCCCACCTTTTCTTGATTTCAAAGAATAGCAAATGACTTAAATGGATGTATTTGGTTGGTGGTTTTTTTAAATACAATGTTGACTGACTATGACCCATACATTCTATTTCAAAAAAACAACTAATTACAAAAAGCCTGAATTTCTCTTTGATTAACCTCAGCTGAACTCTCAGCATTTAGTGAAACTGCAGAGGATTTTCAATTAAAGACAGAGGTGCCCACAAAATAGCAGGGAGCGAGAAGTGCCGTCTCTCAATCCGACTGCCAGCGGCTTTGTCCCAGCACACGCAGGGATGGGAGCAACCTCTGAAACAAGGCTCCTGGATTCCTCTGTCTGCCAGCTGAGGCCTTTTAAGCAGAGATGATGAGGAGCTCCATGGACGAACAGAGCTGATTAAGCTCAGGTCCGATTGTCTCAATGACAGCATCTTTGGCCCTGGGCACTGACAGCTTTGACTGCTCAGGAGTCTAATCCCCAGCTCCACTGTGGAAATGTAAAGTCAGATCTGGGCCCAAGCGCAGTCTGGGTTTATGGGAATGTTGGCCTGCATGAAAAACACCCAGATAAGGGTTTTGATTATGTGTTGGAAAACATGTTTGTAAATGCACCAGTTCTGTTCAGTGGTAGAGTAGCATAGTGGTAAGGAGCACTGCTTGCAACCGAAGGGGTGCTGGTTCAATTCCCACTGGAGCATGGCTGCTGTACCCTTGGGCAAGGTACTTAACCCAGAATTGCGTAATGGATAACATGTAAAATTGTAACCTATAAAAGTTGCTCTGGATAAGAGCCCCTGTTAAATGCCAATAATGAAATGTAATGTAATGTTCCCAATATGTGAATGCATAACATGGTTTGGATGGAAAATCAGTGTTCTTAGAAAGACCACTGAAAGTCCCATTTGTCATGACAGTTTCACAAATGTACATTTTCATAAGTTTACATTTCGCATCCTCTGATGCAGTTGCATCTTATTGCCTGAGCAAATTTTCATCTGAGTGAGGAACCACCAAATATGAAGAGGGCATCAGAATATGGGCAAATTTTATTTGTGCAGCACCGCTCTCATAAAAGCACACATCCCCGTATGGATTCCATCAAAACATCAACACATTCATTGAAGTATAAAACTAATGTGAAAACTGAAGAGGAGGAAAGAAACAAGAGCCCCTAGACATGTTGCAAAGAATAACAAACTTTGCTATGGTACCACCTCTGTAATTTGCAAGTAGTGAGTAAGTCAAATTTAGATTTACTTCCTACCCACATGCTGAACTGCAGTTAAAACTGAAACCCAAAGTGATAATTGTGTATATATTTTTTTGCTTTCACACGGAAGTAGTTTGTGTCATTACTGGTGGAATGCTGAGTGCCACACGTCTCGTTGGCACCGTACAGCGGTGTCTGCCACTCACCCACATTGGACAGCCCTCCCTTCTGGATGATCTTGTCTATAGCAGGTTTCAGGTCTCTGGAGCTGGAGTGGGCCTTCAAACTAATCTCTGTCACAGCATCATCTCTGTTGCAAAGAAACAAAAGGAACATTAAGCACCTTCCTTTCTGCCTATGTCCACCCTGAAATATTCATCCATCAGATGTATGGTTTCCATCTCAGCCATTATTTTTTAATTGACCCATGACTTCCTTTCAGAGGAGCAGTGAGTCAATGGTGACCAGTAAGTGACAAAGAGAGGCAGGGAACTGCTGCCAAAAGCAGGCATAACCACTCGTATAAGCATTACCCATTACCAGCTGTTTCACCTAATTGCTTTTGACACAAATAAAAAAGAAAATGGATACTATTGGGTTACCCTGTCTAAAAATGGCAACCACCCTTGCTGGCAAAAAGTTCTGCTGGCAAAAAAAAGTTCGGGATCAAAAAAAAAAGTTCAGCAGTAAAAAAGAAGTTCAGGATTGTTATCACTCTAAGGTAAGCACTCCACTTCTGCTGTTTTGAGCTTACTGGCCGACTGTGAACACACGCATACAAAACTGACAGAAGCTGTCCATTACAGCCTGCAGACAGGAGCAGCATCCATTGCAGGATACGCAGGTATGCTGCGGAGAAAGATGCGCTGGGCAAATCAGCGCCTGCAGTGGAGGAAACAGGTGTGTCAGCTCCTTTTTCCAGGCCATGATGGAGCCACACAGACCCCATTACTCACCCCCCCACCCACCCCCCCACAGGCCCCATCTCTCAGATGCTATGCTGAGACCTGCCGGCTTTGTTTGTTTGGCTCCCTGTTCCCTGACAGCAGAGCCACAGACCATGAGACCTCAGCAGTGCAGGTCCAGACAGTTCCTAAAGGCAGGGATGGGCTGCTCAGTGTTATTCTTCCATCATAATTTAAGAGTCCTCTGCTGGTAACACATACAGTATGCGTCTCCAGTCCTCACACTATTCAGTAGAATAATGCCTTAAATGAGTGCCTTAAATGCGGTGCACTTACACAATGTCCTGTTCCAAATGATTAAATGCTGTGCTTTATTACTCAAACAAACTGTGACCTTGAAAAGTAGGACACTTCACATCATAGCATTATTAATGCACACTATGTGGAATCCACACACTGTATGTACAAAGGTGAACCTTTATCAATGGCGATATGAAGAGATCAGTGGTCTCCACTGTCTGCATGTCCTTTGTCTTGAACACTCTGGGATCAGCTCATCTCAAGGGTCAGTGTGTTGTGACACATTTGGTATCTTTTAACTGAGATGAGACCTTTGGCATTGTCCTTTGTTGCCATTGATTGATATGATTGTCGCATAAGAATAATCACCTTTCTCATTACCAGTTGTTGCCATTGATTGATATGTATATTAATTCATCGAAATCACCTTTCTCATTAGAAATCTGTCTAGAGGATAAAAAGCCCCTTAAGAATGGAGATCTTTCTCAAAGGAGGTTCCGTAAAGGCAACACCTTTATGGCTATTCTAAGCTTTGAACTGTATCATTATGCATTGATTCTAATGCTGGCGAAGGCCCACGACTAAATGTCAGCATTCGGGATAACAGAATAAAAAATAGGTAAAAATACTTCAAGGCATGTAGTGTGCAAGAATTCCACTGTAGTTTGCCCATTAAACTGCAGAATTGCAGATGGACAGTGATTGTGTGACTGACCACAGGTGCCGGTGCCTTTACCCGTATTGGATGACGCCCATCATGGGGCCGGCTATGCCCACGTTGATGACCTGGGACACCTCCACCAGGAAGTCCTTCTGGATCTTGAAGCGCCGCTTCCCGATGCTCCAGCTGCCGTCCATCAGGAAGGCGATGTCCACCTTGCAGTCTGCAGGACCAAACCATCCCCGTTACAGCAGGTAAAGAACTCTCCTTTTACTCAGAGGCCACAGAAAGGGCATCGGCCAGGGGAATGCAGGCATTGTAAAATAAGTAACAGAGAGAGAATAAGTGAGGAGGCTGTGCTGTCACTGCTGTGAAAGGAGGATATTTTTTGCTGCGTGCTGTTTATGGACATACTTGGATCTCCCTGGGAGACGGTCTCCTGGACTCTTGGCAGGGAGTCCTGCTCTCGGACGCTGAGGGCTGGGAGAGGGGACACAGCATTAGAAACAGCACAGACAGACACAACCAGAGAGCACAGCATAGCTGGATTTACCTGTGAACAGGTAAGCCTCTTGACACCTGTCAGGACATCACGGGGACAGCACAGTCTTCTCATTGACTTGCACTTCAGTGTCAGTCACCAATGGAAGCGACAGTTGACACTTGGCAAATGAGTGTTAATTAGTGAGTTAAAGAGTAATTGGGATGGGAATAAACAGAACTGGGCAGCAAAGTAGCCTCAGTCCTCCTATGGTAGATTCTGGTAGTGTATGTGCATTGGGCTCTAATTTCATTTGACCTAGAGCCCACATGATGTACCTGTATGAGTACATATGTCTTCCGTAACTTTTGTGATTGCTGGGGTTCTAAATTTGCTGAAATAACTTTTTCATATTAGGCTATGGTAACCCATCTGGCATTTCTCAAAGATCGCAAACCCGATCAGAGCTAGGTTTCAAAGGTTTAGCCCTTCTCTTTCTCCTCTTTTGAAAAATTTTTCAGCAAAACATTACACTTACCTGGTACAAAACTAAAACCTTTGAGCTAAATATTCAACCACAACAAACTTAATATTCAAATAAAACAAATGCACAGATATTCACATATGTATGCAGTACAGGCCAGGAACTCTCCATCTCATGGGATACTGCAGTTTGTGCAATGTGAGCAAAAGCGAGCGACAGCGCAAGCTACCTTACCTGAATCAAAAGGGTTAACTTCCGGCTTCCAGGCATCAACAGGCTCGACTGTGTTGAAGATATTATATTCAGCGATGTATTAGCAAAGACTGGGATCATTATAAAGCTCCAAGCAGAGGGATTATCCCCCACCTCTGTGAATACTGAGGCTGCATTGCAGTAGACACCATTAAAATTGCCTGACTGGTTCTCTCATGGCCTTTTTCCAGAGGCAAGCTGGTAATGCCAAGCTGCTGCACTGACGGATGTCTTGTGAAATGATTTAGTACCTGTAGAAGCACGCAAACAAGCCAAAAAGCCTACCGCTACAACTTACTGGGCAGTCCTAAAAAGGCATCTGGGCTGGTGTTGGGCCAGACATTTTGTTAAGGATGAGCATGAAATCAAATGGCGGTAAAATGAGCTGAACTGGACTGAACTTTAAGCTAAATGAAACAGACCTCAGTTCTGTGGAACACAGGGGACTAGCAGTGCTGGGTGGGTGGTCTGTTTGGTACCTACCCCTGGTGTGTGTCGTCTCAGGACCGGGCTTTCGACTGTTATCTGGTTCTCCTGCCCTGGGCACTGCGAAATAACGCACATGGCAGTGAGAGCCTCATCCAGGCCTGTAATCTCGCGCGTGATTAAAAAGCCACAGGAAGCCGATAAAAGACATAAGCATGCCTCAGACAAAAACACTGCAGCATTCCTGGTCAGACAGACGTGATAGATGGCACTCCAAATTACATTGTTGCACGTTTTATTTGAGAAGGCGTATCCCTCACAAGGCATCTGCTTCAGTGGATCCCAAATGAGCTTTCTTTAATTTACATGCTTCAGCAATGTCACAAACAAGCTGTCCTGTACGCCCTGTAATTTTCATATAAAAATAAAAATAAACAGCCAGCAGATGCCATTTGGTGTCTTGTCACTGGGCCATGCTTAGTTTTTTCCTCTGGTTTCATGATTTGTAGCCTATTCGCTGGTATCATAAATGTGATGCTAAAAATGTTCTACTCTATGATCAGCCCACAAAATGCAAGTGGCATGGCACAGTGAGCCTCGGGACATGAATTCTCATGCCAACCTACTTTGTAATGTAGCTGGCTGACAGAAAACCAGCGCTGACTCAAACATTGTACAGTTTGTGTGTACAGACGTGCCGAAAAAATGTACCAGGTATGCTTCCATTGGGTTTTTTGTGGAGCACTTTTCTTCTCCTTACCCATAACTCAGACTTTCATTAAATGAGAAGACATGGGTCCTAATGCAGGTTTTTAGGTCCATTACCTGAAGTAACTCAGGTGTTCTTTTCACCCAGACATTAGGATATTTTTAGGATACTTTTTGTTTCATTTCAGTTTTGGGGAACTTCCTGGGTGTTCCTAGTAACAGTGAGGGAATCTGGCATATAACTAGAGGGTTATTCAGCTGTACTGGATATTATTTAAAATGTAAACTATGTAACTTGTCCTATATAAGGGTGCCTCCGAACCAATGTCATTATTTTTCTCACCTTGAATGTCTCACAAAAATCCAAAAAAACATGTTTACAGTCATAATATGTATATTTGTAGTTGTACATATTAAAAAAAAACATCTAAATGATTAGAATACTTTTGCATGCAAATCTAAATTCTGTGTTTTATCTTTCATACATATAATTCTAGAGGCTACCCACCAATACAGCATCACAGTTCCCCCTTAAATGAAACAAAAGTGGACTTACGGTACTGTCCAAAGTTATAATACCAGCGCTCATACTCAGAGACGTCAGGCCTGGGGTCCCGTGCTGGAGAGAAACAGCAGTTCATTTTAGATGCAAAAGCACTGTCATCATGGTGCACGGTGTGGAGATTCTTGCTGCATGTAGACATCTCCATCACTGTGATTGGCTATGCTTGATGTTCAAACATCCATTGCCAATCACAGAACCTCATGCCCCGATGCCAGCAGCTTTTACTGCATACCTCGGCTTTGCCTCTCCTGTCTTTTCTCTTAACGTCCAGAGAACAGTGCATGGCCATGTGTTCTGCATATACATGTGTTTTAGATATACCATCACACATTTTGGACATAAATAGGCCACGGATTTAAAAAAAAAAAAAAATTAAAAACATATTGACACGTTGAACATACCCAGGATACAAATAATACATGTGAACAGCCTACACCTATCAGTATCAAAGTCATTCATGCGTGACTTGTTTTTCCACATATGTGGGCGAGTCCAATTCAGTCCAATGTATTAAACTGTTGATGTCAGCCACCAGATGCAGCCTTAAACCCCACTTCATGCAGTGACCACACCTTTCCAGCAGGGGGCGGCACTCATGGGTGCGTCCTGTCTCTGAAAGTGCCACTGTGTGCTGGCTTACCTGCTGTCTCGTGGGTCTCAGCTTCACTCCATGTGTACCCAGAATCAGGAGCAGCGTGACTATTGTCTGCACACAGAGAGAGAGATCAGGACCTCACTGTCAGAATACAGTTAGGTCTGGCTTTAGATGGCTTTTATATATAAATAAATGTAATGTATTGTAGTATATTTTAAAATAATATTTAAATTTGTGTTCATTAATGTTATCATTATTAGGTAACACTAGACACCCTCATTTGTTTTGGGGTCCCTCTGATTTGAAGCTGAGCAAGCATGCAGGAGCTACTGGGTCAAATGTCCATTTTTTCATTTTATAGTAATTTAATTAAGGTTCAGGCAAAATAAATTACAACTGCTTATTATTTATAACATTATAATTATGTTGCAGTTAAGTAGCCTTGTTAATCTTCATCATTCATGTTGAATTTTATGGTACATTTCCCAAAGACTGGCTTGAATTTTAAAATATGCAAGTTTAGCTCACTGATGTTTTAATGGAGTGACTTTATCACCAGCTCTGGTACCTGTCGGCCGTCGCAGTCCAGAAAACCAATCAGGGTGCGGGTATGAGGGAGGCAGCCAGTCCCTCCTACCAAAAGCTGCATGGGAGATTAAGAGCTGCTTTTGAAGCAAAATATGCAAGAACAAGCATCTGTTACAGGCTGCTGCTGCGGCCAGGGGCGGAGGCCTCAGACAACCCATACAGAAGCTTCAGCTGGATTTCACAGCCTTTGGGTGGTAGATCAAGGCGACCAAGGAATGCTGTCTGCTCGTGCCACTCAAACACACAGGGCAGGCATGCTTGAAAAGTTACAGGGAAAGGTCAAACTGTATGGGTGCAATCTGGAGAATCAGGGTCTTTTTATATTTTCATATGCACTGCGCGAAGCATTATCTTCAAGGACAATTACTGTCAGTCTGAAAGTGGTGGCTAGACAGAGAAGCATTCAGGTCAATGAGAAATGTGTTTTTTTGCTCCACTGATCAGCTGGGCATTAACTGACCCTAATGCCACTAATCATAGCTTAGGCCCACACGTCCCAACCCCTTGAATGGCCATCACGAAGATGTCAAAAGCTGTCTACACGTCTCTCCTCACACGCGACTCAAAGACAGTGCATTACCAGGGGGCAGTGATCCTTCAAATTCCTCCGATTTCAGCAGAGATTAAAGCAAACATTCGCCGGTCACTCTGCGCCAAAGCATGAAAAGCCGTGGTGAGCCCCAAGGAGCCATATGACCCGGCGAAACAAAACAAGGGGCTTTGCAGTTGCCCCGGCACAGATCCGCTATCTGCCATATCAGAGCTGCCTGCATTCAGAGAGGAAGACAGGAGTCTCGTTCCACCGGGGCTTACAACAACACGAGCCCTGGACTCCCATACACCAGCAGTTAGTCATCCATGCTTGTGTTGACTGCGAGTGCCGGCAGCCATCCCACAGAGAGGAACGCAGTCACAATCGCAGCCGGTCAGGCGTGGGAGGACCGCTGTGGCCTTTCCAAGACCACAGTGCCAGCCAAGGACAGTATACACAGTGCGCCTGGGGGGCCAGACCTCTTGGGTGCCAAAATGATAAGCTTCTGGACCTGCAGGGCAGACTTGTTGCGTAACTGTGGAGATTGCTGTGCTGTACAGGAAACGTGTAGTCGAGTGCCAAGGGCCACAAGGAGATCCGGAGTTGGGCTAATACCAAGTTCAGACTGAATGAATCCTCAGGCCCATTAATCAATCCTAATGCCATGAGACACTACATTCATGTGGCATTCTGCCTGTCTTGGCCTATTATTTGATCCTTAAAGGACCCCAGAGTCTCTTATTCCTCTACAAATCCTAGCAAGTTATTCTTTGCCTTAATAACTTTCTGAGACTCTTAATCTAGAAACACTGCATAACCAGACAAGATTTTTTCATTACTTGCACATAAAGGACTTTGGTAAAAAAACACATTAATGACAAATTTTAATTTCTCATCTGTAAAAGACAGGCTTTTCTCACAAGAGGTGAGATCAATTTGTGTTTTCTATAACATACTGAGGGATTAGCCCTGCACAAGGGCTAACGAGCTGAATGTAGAAATAACAGAGGAGATTTGAGATGAGGTTTGGGAAAACTCTAAGAAACTGACTGTCTGTAATTGGAAAAAAAATATTCACAGGGTATATAGTTCTCCACATCCTAGAAGCAAATCTGGTACAGGTTCTTCTCCATTGTGCCCTAAGTTCAAAAAAGATGCAGGCAGTTGCCAACTCATTGCCAATGGTCTTGTGCCAAACTTTGAAAATACTGGTCAGATATTTCTCAGGAAATTAAGAAAATTTTGGGCACCACAGCTGAGATGGACTCGGCATCTCTTCTACTTGGCCTCCTGAGTAGCCATATCACAGATGGTTTTAAGAAAAGGCTCCATAATCTTATATTTTGTGCAAAGAAAAAATACGCTTTTGCAATGGATCACAGATAAGATTCTTTCTGTGGCAAGGTGGTGTAGAATAATAGATGACCTAACTTGTCTAATGCATTTGAAAAATTATGTATTTTATTTGGTGTGGGAACCTTTTCTGGTATACATTGATCCAGACCTCTCTGCCATATTGACAAGAGGATTTACATAACGTAGTAAGCCCAGTGGTGGTCCATCGTGTTTATTTGACAAGAGGATAAAAACACATTTCTCATTGGACAATGCTATTTGTGGGCCTTGGTCTTCCCTGGACACTGAACACAAACCATATTGCCATTCATGATTTGTGTTACAATGTGCACTCAGAACATAGCACTTGGACTATGTGCAAGCTTGCCTTATACAGGCTGTTTCCTCATTACAAGGAGAACCATGGATATTTCTGTTATTTGGGAAAGGCACTCAACATGATCATGATATCTTCCAGGATTCTATGTTACTAAAAGTTATCCATGATACATTTTTAGGCTGTGACAAAAACAAAAAAACAGGCTTATGTATTTTTCATGAAATTCCAAAATTCTTGATCTCTTATTTTATTATTTTAGCTTTTTATTTTTGATTGTCCCTTGAAAGAGCCTGTCATTAAATAAGATCTCCAGACTGGGACATCAACATTCTGATTGCCCTGGACCTCATATGAGATTGATTTCAGCGCTGCTCTGTAAAATATTTGGAAAGGACTTTAGCACTTGAGTTATAGTCATGTTTAAAAGAACTCATGGTGGGTTAACCTCTTTATTTTGGTTAAGGATGAGAGCGCTGACATGAGGTTTTGATGTGTTTTGATGTGCCGGTGGCACGCGGGGCCTTCCAGCCACACCTGGACAGCACACTACTTACTGGGGTTCGCCTGGGCTGGCTGCTGACTCCTCTCTGGTGGTGAGGGCTGCACTCTGTTCAAAGCTGGTTCACAATGGGGAACAGGCGGATAGGAAAGTTCAGTTCTTCCGTTCACATCTTGACTGCGGTGCAGCTGTTTCGATAGGGGCCCCAACTGCTTGGTTTTGATTTTCAAAGCACCCTACGCCGTACCTACCTACATACTGTGTGCGTTTGCGCTTTCATCTTGCGCTTGTAAGAAATGCAAACGTCTGTAGATGTTAGCACAACGAATGATAAACTAAAATCATTTAACCATTACATGTGGTTCACAATGGTTCATAGATTCAATATGCAGCTCCACTTAACGAGACCTATGGTGACATACAGAGCATTTGTTTAATTCTGTCTGGTCAATTCACTTCTCCCAGATACATCTGCCTCCTTTGTACCTCTTACCCTTAACCCACATTGAAGACACCCCCTGCCCCCTACCCTCGTTTTTTTCACAGTTCACAGATCAGTGATTGACAAGATATGGATGACAGTGAGGCCGACCTGGCATAGGGGGAGATCCTGGCTGTCGCCTGATGGTGGACCCTGTCTCCTGCCTGCGTACACCTGTACGAAGCAGTGAAGACATTAGAGACACAGAGGCGGTTGCAGCACAGCCCACAGTGTACTTACCTCTGATGGAGGCTCCTCTGCCTGGTAGTGATTTTCACAGCAACTCAACATACGTCGTGCAACTTACATACTGTGCATTTTTTTGCCCTGTCATCTTGTCTCATAAGAAATGGAAGCAGTGCTTGAAGGTAGCCCAATGGACAATAAACCAGGCTACTCTTTGATCCCTGCATGGCTGAGACACAGTCCTGAGTGGATTAGAAATAGCTCTGATGAAGGTTTCAGTGCTTTAAGTTTGGGACTGCACACTGACAAAGACCTGGAGTAACCCTGAGCCCACCCACTTAATCTTGCCTGATACACTTCTCACAAATCCCACACAGTGCATGACAGTAACTATCATCAGTCACGGTAAGATCTAACAGGGGCACAGTGTACATCTGGCAACCATGACTGCAGGGCGCTATAGTCCAGGAATTCTGTCCTTTCTGTATCAGTGCTGTTGCTGATCTCGTTGCTCCTCTGATATTCAATGTGCTGTGATATATTAGGCTAGATAGATGCTCTAGATAACAGGAAATGAAAAACTAACAAATAAACATCACTACTGCTTCTCAACTTAACTAATTTTCTGGCACTAGGCTACACCAGAAAAACAAAGGGACACATGAAGGCAAACTGTGAGGTCCAGTTCGGGAGCGGCTTGTGTTTTGATTCAGTTTAGTGACAGCCCAGACAAAAAGACTGACAGAGCGACAAGCGAACTGGGCCGATCCCGGATGTTCCAAGGCGCCTGTGTCCTTGTGATCCTTCTGAGAGGCTTCTTGCAAACAGCTGTGCACATACAAATCTGAGACACTTTTGAAATATGGGAGGAGGTGATGGGAGGGATTGCGAGGAAAGAGCAGGAAACAGGGCATTATAGATTCCAGCTTTGTGTGTCAAGCGTCCGAAGCATGAAAAGGGTCTAGGGTGAGGCAGCGAGCAACAAGGCACATCAGGATGATTGAAGTGTGAATTACCTGGGTTGGTGCGAGAAGGAAATCTACTGGCAAAGGTAGAGCTGCCTCTGAATGCTTTGGGAAAAACGTATGGCCAGTTAGTGGATTTATTCCGCACAGTTAGGTGTACTCTTTCTCAGGTTATAGAGAACATTAAACATGTAACATTACCGTACCTTGAGTGGACCCCTTCCCTTGAGCGTTCTGTGTTTGCCCTACAGCCAATGTTGAGAATGAGAAAATAGTTGATATATTTTGTAAAACGGCTTAGCAATGCTGTTAATGTGGTTTAATATTGAGAAAGAAGAATTGGTTTTGAGAATTTGTTTGTGCTTAAAAGGGGATGTACATGTATGTATCTTATGCTTGTATGTCTCTACATACAGTATATGTTTACATGCACCTAGTAAATTTAAAATGCATTTTTTCTGTATAATATGATCTGAAAGTTAGTTTTTTAACTTGTTCTTTGATACACAGTAAAAATTTGTGTCATGGTGAAATTTAGGAAGCATTCAGAATTATCCTGATGGACACAGAGACACAGAGACGTGGCTGGTCGCGTAGGACGACCCAAGCAAGAGTTAACACAGGCTGAAGACACAAGCAACTACCCATCACCCAACATGCTTGAGAATCCCTGACAACACCATGCCCGGCTGCACTTACTGGAACTGGAGGCGACTGCTAAGTACGGGTGACTGCTGCCTGGATCAGAGACACAGAACTGGGTTTTACCAGGGTTGCATCAGAGGCGTCAGCTTTCCCAGTAGGGTTGGTGTGCCAATGGAGCACGCCTCCCAAGTTCCTGCCAATAGGAAGGCTCCAGTGTGCCCTGTTTTATCACTAATACACTGCACCCAGAATGGATCATTATGGAGGTTGGTATTACAAAGCGGGGTTGGAAGCTGAGATCCCTCCAGGTTAAACGGAGGGAAAGTGGATGACGCATCACTGCGGTGATTCATGCCACTTTGTCAGTTCCAGTAATAGCACAATCCTCAAAAACAGATCCATTGTTCTGATCGGAAAGGCAAGTCCTTCTAAATCGGCTATTGGATGTTCTCCTGGCTCTCCTGGAAAATACTTGAAATGAACAAATGAAGTCCTTCCTTGTACTGGACAGTAAAACACTTACCAGCATCCCTGACCTTGTGGACCGCGGCGCGGGACTTTGCCACGGCCGTGGTGGGCTGGGTGGTGCTGGGGGGCAGGGTGGGGGGCAGGGTGGTGGTGGTGACTGGCTCTGGGGGAGTTGTTGTTGGCTCCTGGATGGCTGTCATTGGCAGAACAGTGGTGGCCTGGGAGGCCTTTGCTTCCTTCTGACCTGTGGGAGGAGGAGGAGGGATGGAGGCAGGAGAGGAAAAATAACTTTTACAGAAACTGCAGTCTTTTACTGCATTCCTGAAGCGGGCAGCTGCTGGCGGGCGGGCCGGGATGTGTTGAGAGCGAGTGAGGCCGTCAGACACGGGCCGCTTTCACATTCTTGAGCAGAAAGCCTCACGGCAGAGTGCACGCTGAAATCAGCACGGCCACAGAGCTGAGCAAGAATATAAATCCCTCCAAGCTACAACACTGAAAAAAAGAGATATCCACTCAACGTTGTCAACATTGTCAAATATCCACTCAACGTTCCAGCGGCCAAAAAATTAGAAAGACTGTTGTTGATAAAGTGAACACCGTCATTCATGCAGTAATGTTTCACACAGGCTCACCATACTTTTACCCTGGGTGCCATTCCTTTGGTGAACCCTTCTGCCGCTCTCACCTGCTTTTACTGGGTCGGCTCTTGTTGGAGTGTAGTCCAGAGTGGATGGGTAGAGCACGCCCTTCTTCGGCTTGCCCACTGAGAAAGATGAGCACAGACCTTAACACAGTGATCACAGACCCTGGTAGGCCTGTTCCCAGTCCTTCAGTGTCAACTGAGTGACTCAGAAAGGCAGTGTAGCATACTGGTTAAGGAGAATCGAAGGTTTGCCGGTTCGATTCCCCGCTGGGGCACTGCTGCTGTACCCTTGGGCAAGGTACTTAACCCAGAATTGTAACCCTCTGTAAATACAAGCTGTACAAATGGATAACATTGTAAAAATCTATAACTGATGTATGTCGCTCTGGATAAGAGCATCTGCTAAATACCAATAATGTAATGTAATCTGCAGAGAAGAGTCAGCAGACTAGGTTTTGTGTGAAACTCGGTCTTAAGGATGGAGGAATCAGTAGGGAGCAGAAAGGAGCTAACCAGAGACGATGAAGGACTCCCTCCACTTTGGCAGGGACAAGGAGCGCACGCCATTGGCAAAGCTACCCTTGTAGACGGACTGTCCTGCCATCTTCCTGACGATCACTTTGCCACCAGAATTGGTGATGATACCACTGCAAAACAATCCCAAAGTTAAGTATTCCTCACAAAACTGTGGTGCCATTGGCATGAATGCTGTCATTAAAGTCTCTGCAGGTTACTGCAAGCTGAATTGTATCTCAAGTATTTTTTGACAGATTCAAATGGGAACTCATGTTTCACATTAGACAAAGGGATATGAACAGATGTTTTGAGTCATATATCAGCCCAAGGGCCCCTCTGCTTGGCCTAAACTTACCTATGGATGGCAGCATTGCAGATGCTGGAGATCGAGGCAAAGACGCCTGTCCCATACACTGGCTGCTTCGTCTCCCGGCAGTGAGATGGGCACTTCGCAATGAATTCTGGGAGATTGATCTTTCCTGCCCTTACGTCACACTCTATAGAGGGAACAACTAGGGGAAAGAAAGTGGGAGAGGTAAACAGCAGTGTTACTCTGGCTGGGTCCAAACAAACAGCTTCCAAACTTTAATCTACCCATTACTTATTTTCTTTTTTACCTTGTTTCGGCTTCTTGTTTTTCTGTCCATTTGGCTTAGCCTCATTGCCACAGGTGAGCAGCAAAGCTGGTGGGATGGAGAAGAAGGATCACGGATGAGAGCAAGAGCTTGACTAAAGATCACAGACATTCTCTGCCTATGCCTTTAAGCTCTGGAGCATATGGCATGAATTTACAGTACACACTATAACATTAACTGGGAGATTACTGTAAGCAAAGAGTTGTGGGTGTGGCTAAAGAAGGGATATGGTAACTTTGGGTTTACAGAATAAACACGCATGAAACAAACTTTAGATAATGACATACGTCAAGTCAGGTATTTGGAAAATATAAGAACCCCTACAGTTGCGGTCTGATTAGTATGTGCAGGCTATTTTTATGCCAAGTACTGATGAGTGCCACCTCCCACTGTTTCTTCCCCTCTAGGCAATGAGCTCTGCAGGTTCAGCAGCAGTTCAGTGCCAACTGTTCACTGCATCCCTAGATAATTAGGCTTATTTTTTTTATCTTGTGTCACACAACAGCAGGCAAAGAGTCCCACAGACATGTGGCCCTTGCTGTGCTGGGCTCTGGCTCTCTTTGAATGTCATTTCAGAGATGCCATTAATCCGGTGTGTATTTGAGCAGAATGATAATGTGGTCAAGTCCAGGGCTCTGAGCCTCTGGAGGGTGACACAGGTTCAATAATGGCACTGATGGGATGCTCTCAAGAGAGGATCTTCCCAGGTTACCCTCACAAGGAGTGGTATTTCTTGGGCAAAAATAACAATAATTGTGCAGGAAACCCTTGAGGCAAATGAATAAAATGAATATACTACCAGTTATTCTGCCAAAAAGTGGGTTTCAAATGAGGCACATTTCCACGGTTTGTAACATGTGTAACATGTCCTTCATGTCAAAACTGGGGTCGATCATGACAAGGCAGATAGGCCTCTGTGTTTACAACTGAGATGTCACCCCTGTGGATGCTGGTCTCAAATCGGAATGCATAAAAATCTTACCAACAAAAACGGCGGTGAGGGATGCAGTGTACATGTCAGGGGTCTCGCTGGTTCAGGTGTTCAGTCTGATGTATTCCCAGGCCTGTCCTCAGTCACACCTGATGAGAGAGAATCAGCGGAATTACCATGGAACCTGGAACTGGAACTCAAAGCCTGGAGCATCAGTGAGCCCGCTGCTCATTGCTTTCCCCCGTTTATTATTACTTTCTTATTTAGCTTTATCATTGACCCGGTTTGGCATTTTTACATAAAAAATACATTTGTATTTTATCTGAGTATGTGTCCTGCTTTCAGGCAAGTTACAACAGCTAAATTTGGAAAATGCAGCAGTTTTAATACATACATACATACATACATACATACATACATACATACATACATACAAATTGGACTAATTAAGCTAGGGTTATTATCTGGAACAAAAACCAGCATGCACTACAGCCCTTCAGGAAGGTTCATTTTACCCTGCTGTTCTAGAATCTGCTACATCCTGCTGCACACTGCAGACACATTTGCTCCTTGTGCTCAAGCCACAGGATGCTGAATGGAAAATAAGTTTCCCTCATAACGTGCAGTACTCGTTTGTCGGCATCCTCCCACACAACATGCACAGTCATGCTGCTGAGGCAGATCCCCACATCTGTGATGACAGGAATGTTTACTGTACATAGGCTGTGAGCGTTTCGCTGTTATCCCGATGCCCCGAGTATGTGAGAGGTACAATAGTCAGGCCTGTATTAACAGGAATACCATCAAGGTTTTTTTTTTCTTTTCCAGGAGCTAGTGCCAAAGACAGTTGTTGTCTCCTGGTAATCAGCATTAAAGAGAATGCTCAACAGCCTCATTGATCATGCTATTAAAGCAGCCTATACACTTCAGCTGGGTCTAATTACTAATCGTAAATGCCATGGGTAGGATGCATGTCAAGAATGTCAGAGTCTAATGGCTGCCGTCTCAGCTGCATCTCAATGCATCACATATGATTGCAGTGGGAGTCCGGTTTCAGGACGTGGGTGTCTAGTCCTCCCTGAGATCAGGTAGGAGGGGCTGGACCATGTTTCATCCAATGAAGAGCCCTTCAGGCCTGTTCACACTTCAATCTTGTTGAAGCGAGGACGTGTGTCAGATTCAGTATCTTGTTTGCTTCCTTAGCTTCACTTTACTTTCTTGGAGGACTTGCAGTGGAATTAAAGGCACATGTGCAAAGCGTTCCTCGTTAAACAAATGTTGTCAAAGGTTGTTCAATGTAATGTGTAGCAAATCCCAGTACAGTGATTATTCTTCCAATTTCACTTTATGAAACTATTTTGTAAATCACTTTATGAATTAATTTTTAATAAATTAATCATATTACAACTTTTACTATAATTGCACTACCATTATTGTACCGTACAGTGGTGCTGCAGTGGTACTAGTTGCTAGGAATAAACATTGACAATACAATTTTGGCATGCATACTGTAGAACATATATACTTCACTGGCCATGCTGGTTCCCCCATACCCAGGCCAGCTTCAGAGGAGACCTGGCATCAAGCTAGTTTTTCTGTTGGATTTATGAACTTTCCTGCTCAAGCCACTTTCATTGTGCTAGTGTGAAGGCCCCTTTGAAGAGTCCCACTACAAACAGCATGCTCAACATCCTTTGAAATATGTTTTTTTATTTTTATTGATTGTGTGTGTGTGTGTGTGTGTGTGTGTGTTAGGGGAAGCACAGTATATATTTCACAATGGCACCTGATGTGAAATGAATAAGAGTGAATATGACCATGCAAGGTATCCTGAGGAGGCGCATTTATGAGGGAATGCTGGTAGGAAATTGACCTCTGTCTTGATGCTGCTCAGCACAGCCCGCTGACTGTAATGATTTATTGGTGCACTACCTCTACAATATCCATGGAGATGAACAGCAGGCCAGTTTGAATCAACAGGGGAGAACCACTTCTTTAAAAAGGCTGACTACCTGCAGAGTTCTGAAATGTTTCTTTAGGGAGAATGGTCTCAAGGCTACAAGGTCTTCTACAGGAGCACACAGCCATCACATGGGGTGTTATTATTGCTGTATCCTATCACAAAGAGAAATTGATTATACAGTTTGTGTGCATGCCTGCAGCACCACATGCACACTTAGCCATTCATTCCCACTTACAGGATTTCTAAAGCACGAGGAAACCTGGGTATAATGTTGCACTTTCTTATGACTGCAATTCACATTTACATTTATATTTATTCATTTGGCAAATGCTCAATCAGAGTGAATTACAAAAGTGCATACAAAAAGGTTAGGCTAAGAGTAGACACAACAATCAAATTATAAGCACAGTACTATGAAATAAAGCAATAAATAAACAGCAAATAAAGTAATAGCAAATAGCAATAAGCAGTTGAACCCTCCTCATGAAGGCTCTAACTGTGAAACTGCGAAGAACAGCAGGAGGACGTGCTAGCATGAACAACACTGAGCTGACTGAAGCCAAAGCAAAAGATCAACTTCAGCTATAAACTAATCTTCCTAGGGAAATGGAAGATTTCACAGTCCTCAGTTTACAAAAGTCAATTAAAGGCAGCAACACAAACTCTGAACATCCCTCACAGAGCGAGTCATATTATAAGTCCCACAGGCCAACATTTAATTTAATCGTTTACGCTCCAGTAACTTCAGTAAAATGGAAGCACCAGTAAAATCTGAATTAAGAGTGCCTAAATTTTAGGACACCTAACTGATTCACCCTAGAGGTTCTTGAATTCCTCCTAGAACTCCTTAAAGCCATTCCTCCACAATGTTTTGCTTTGACAGCCAACCTCCCCCCAGAAGCCTCCAGCAACCATGCATATCGAAGACCCGAGACAAGCTGGAGCAGATAAACTCCACAAAATCCAGACCTGCATTTGAGTTTCCAATGTAGGTGCAATTCCACAAATTCCAGATCACGTCAAGGGAAAACAATCTTCCGATTTGCTTCAAGAGCTTCAGAATCCTTGTGAAGCCCTGCCCCATGGCGTCCCCCTCTGGAAGCCCTAACAATCTGTGGTTTTAATGCAGTGTATCTCCAGTGATGTCATAGCTCAGAGAGACAACCCCCTTTGAGAACCTTTTCCTCACACTCTTCTTGCCTTCACAGTAAAGGTACACCCAGATTTCATATTCATTTACTTGCTAGAAACCCATACCCTGGATTATTGCTTACACTTTCGCATGTGGTATCCTGTATCTATTTGTCAGACAATTACTGAAGCAATTAAATTAGTTTAAGTGCTTGGTTCAAAAGAAAAATTGCAGTTCCTCACCTAGAAATGTTCTCCCCAACCAGTTAAAGGTCCAGTTTTGTTAAATTTAAGTCACACAGCTGACTGGTCTTTGATAATCATAGACTGCCTAAACACTCACATTTTCTACATACCACTTGATAAAATCACATCCTACAGTAAAACAGGGGCTTATCTCTACACTACATTTATCACTGTAAGTATGCAGTACAACAACTTATGAGTGATTCCTGAAGGGCAATGAAAGATGTGCCTTCAGCTCATGGAAGGGATAACCAGCCTGCAGAGAAACAGATTAAGAGAATTTTTCACTTCAAGGGGGGTTTCCTCTGAAATCTCACACTACCAGACTTGTTATGATTTGCTTCAGCACACTACTTTGTGTCTTAAATACCACCATTGTGCTAATAAGTTGTAATCTCTAATGGAGTCTGACTTGCGTTTCACAATTCCTTACGGGATTTCCCCTATTATGTAAAGCACATATGTAAACGGTGATCACAGGATGCAGATTTCCAGAGCACTTTTCCTTGGTTCCCCTGGTAAATCTGTCACAGCAATGCCTCCTGTGTGCGTCTATTGGTCATTAATAGATAAGCCATGAAAAACTTTAAAAAGCAGGACATGCCACAGATGACTCATTCGCTCCTAATCATCTCCAGTGAACAGGATCACATGGTGGCAGGTGGAAATCTTCCTCACTGCTGCTGTGGGTCCATCACACTATCTTCCCCACACACCTGATACTGCATCTGCAGTCACAATGCTGGTACACTCTGGAGGACATAATGCCTGCATTAAGAAATTATGGCTCCACTCACAGTTATGGTTTCAAATAGGATAATGGCAACCTCGGTTTCCTTTGTTGTTAGCCTGTTCAGCTTCCACCTTCCCTATACATCCAGAGGAGGCTGAATAAATGCAAGATAATTTGTGATAAAAGTGAGCCTTTGAATGGCTGTTTCTGAAAAGCACTTGATTTGTTCACAAAATGACTTGTTGCTGCTTGTTGCCACTCTGCAGAATGGTTAAAGTTTTACATTGAAATTTTTTCCATAACTTCTGAGTTTACGAGTTTTTTCCTTCAAGGAATTTATCTCCTGCTTGTGCTCTCCTCCAACTCTTGGATGGGCACTGTGAACAAATCCACCATGCTGAAGGATTTACCAGCAGATCTCACTAACTTAGACAGGGTGAGGCCAACTTTAAACAATTTCCCAGCCACTCAGAAAGATGCCATCTTTAATCCAACACACTTTGAAGTGTCAGGACTGCAACACTAGCACAAGGAATGAGTTTGCATCAGTGAAGGGGATGTACATCTATGAAGTCCTTAGGGTTGAGGGTGCAACGAATTCTGCGGTAAGCATTGCCGTTGGCAGAGAGTCAAATAGAGAGCCACGTTATCACCCTCCTGGGTCCACCTGTGCCAACTTCCTGTTAGCGTCTATGTTAGCACAGGAGAGTAGTCCTAGGGACAGATCACCAGAACTGCAGCAGGGAGCCTGTTGCTGCCAGAAAAAAGTGTAACATCGTGACCACCTTGTCTCTTAATAACTCATGGTGCAATAACATGGTTGCTCTACACCGAAAGCCCTACAGATCCTGCAGCCATAGTACCTTGTCATAGCCAGCCCTATCTATGTGCTACCTTGGTCAATTGTGATAAGTATATAAATGGACAGTATCTGTAGCCTGTTTGTATGTGATTGCGCACAATTTAAAGTTGTGTTTTAAATATTTTGGGTGATCAGCAACACAGGAGCTACATTTGACAATCTTTTAGAAGGTCTGTCCCAAAAGATGAGGTGGGTATTTTAGTAGTAATGAGGAGACACGAGAAACTGAAAGCACTATGCAATGGAGTTTCTACTTCAGATTTATTCATTTTTACTATGCTACCTTGTCACCTTGTTCAGACATGATCCCTGGACTGAACAAAAGAACAGTAAATCTAAAACACTCAAATGACACTCAATAACCTTGATCTGATATGTCAGACAGTTCAGCACCCTCATCATCAACTGGAGACACACTTGCTAAAACCTCTATTCCAATCAGACAACAATGGTGATTATGCCAGATATCCAGATTGGATATCCCAGTTATTCTTTTGAATTTCTTATTAAGTTCTGAAATCCATAAACGGTAACCTATTGTTAAATCACTGAGAGCAGGCTCACGGGAAATTCCATTGGAAAGTCTCCCTGATGATTCCAGAGTACAACTTGCACTATTATCATACCCTGGCTAAACTACATGTGAGGCATTCCCGTGGGATCAGTGGTTTGAACAGTGGCCAATTTTCTGAATGGGCATTCTGCACAATATCACAGGCTGAAACACATTGCTTTGAGTAATACATCATGGACAATATCTGAACCTTCTCCACTGATATGACAAAAGTCCCGGATGGAGTGGGGATGATGAGATATGAGAAGCCTGGACAGGCACTGTATCTCACCCATATACTGTAAGCCAAGGAAGCACACCTAAAAAAATTACTAAAAGGATTATGCTGTGAGAGAGACCTTTGTGTTTAGAGTGGAAAAAAATGGTCTGACGATAAAAATAGTCTGTTGATAAATGAATGGAGGAAACATCCAGACAATTATGCAAGCTTTGACATGCAAAGAACAATTCAAATCATGCACTTTATCAAGTATAAACTCTGGACTGAATTAAAAGGGCAACAAAAAAGAAAAATCAAAAGGATACAACCAAATTCAATAGACTGAGATATCAAAGCTCTGAACAAAGCTGGTAAGAACCTTAAGCTACAGATGAATTGCTTTTGAATGTGTTCTAAGGAGGGTAATGTCCCCACGTAGCCACTGCCAATAGCGTTGTAACAAAGACAGCTAAGTACCTCCAGAGAACTTCGACATAAAAGCTGACATGTCGCAATGCCAGGTAGTGCGCATTTTGTCCTGAAGAAACACCGAGACTTACGTTTATTTAGAGCAAGCTCAGATGTTGAATCTTCGGAGCTTTACAGTTATACCATACAGGTCTGTTCAAGCTCTTTCATGGATGCCCTCAGACAAAGTTTACATGGAACTTCACGTTGTCTATTCTGCAAATATCGGGGTTGCTTTTATCCATCTTACTTTTGAATGTGGCATGTCGAGTGCTAAATAAATAAATAAATAAATGAATAAATGAATAAATACATAAATAAATAAATAAATAAATAAGGAAAGTGTACATTTAAAAACTTAACATAGTTACCAACTGTACAGACGTTGATAAAAAATAAATCATATAAGTACCATGAAATATGTAGAGCAAACACGTTTTAAATATGATCATCTCTGTTAAGTAGCACTGTTGCCCTGTAGTTTCTGGTATAATCTGAGGGGGGTGCGATTTCCACAGTATTGGTTTCGAAAAACCCGTAGAGAGCTGCCGTAGTTGACGGTAGAAAATGTATACCCTTGGGCAAGTGGTTCAAGTCTGCACTAGTCTTCCATGCTGTAGAATTAAGTCACTATCATAAATCAGGTCAAAACGCTCATAAACCAAGCCGAAAAACAAAGTTTGAAAACGGGTTATACCTGCCGCTTCTATTTAACCTGTTGCGGTTAAAGATCAATTTCCTTAAAAAAAAAAAAGTTTGTTTTTTCTTTTCCCCAGGCCAGGTGTTAACCACACAATGTACAGGAATGCACAGCAAAGTTTAGAAAATATACACTTGCTGTCAATCACATAATATCCTCTACGGAGTTTCCGCTCTCATTCAAATATTTAATAACTAAGGTAGGGATGACGTAGACGAATAAATCACAGTCTTATAACAACGACAAGGTGTTGCAGTGGCAACCAGGCATTTTGACAAACAAATGAGAACTTTGCCGCAATCATCACCAATGTCAATAAACAAATATGCGTAATAGCTAAGGCACGCACTTTGAGAATCAAAATGGATTCACCAAAACAGTATTCAGCCGGTTACCATAGTAGCTGAAGAGAAATAAAGTAAACTTACTTTGAGAGACCAAAAGTATTGCGCTCTGTTTTTCGATCCTTGCAGTTTAATGCGTGTCAAAAATCCCCGTTGCTCAAATGCTCCCGGGAATTTTATGTGTAATAATCCAAGTCGCAGTGGAGGTGAAAGGTGCCGCGGTATCCCTAAAGCGACAATCCTAACTCACATTCAGCATTCCGTCAGCGTGCGCTGGGTTGCAGCTGAGCGCGCTATGAAGGGGATATTGGATGGAGCAAGAAGTAACTCCTCTTCGCCCGTCCCACTCGGAACTCTAAAACTTTCCTCAAGTGCATTCGCCTTCAAGTGCACCAAGCGAATAGATGCTAGTGCATTCTGAGTACATTTCAGCAATCGGACACAGAGACCTAGGTATTCAGCCCGTTTTTCAGAGACCATTGAAAGTTTTATTCGAGACAAAAATTTGACACAGGCGATTTTAAGTGTTCCAGTATCAGACTGAAGCATAATGAAGCTCTTGGTTGTATGAACATAGAAAAAAACAACAAATTTAATATACAATACATAATTTCTTGACTTTAGTTTTCAGGAATGTACAATAGACAGTATGCCCATGGTCGTCCAGCTCGCTCAGTTTTGTTTTGCTTGGCGTGTATATTTTAAATACTTCCTCGTAATAGGTAAAGAGGTTCTCCACTGGATGGTACCTTGTACGTAAGTGCTTGTAAAATAAGTGTGCCATGTACACAGGTCACCTATAGCAGTGTGTTATTACCTTGGGCTGTAAAACATGTATGAAGGCAACTATATACAATTTATATTATTATTAGTAGTAGTAGTAATAGTAATAGTATTTGTAGTAGTAGTTGCTAGTAATAATAATACAAATGTCCTAATTATTAAACTGATGATGGTGACATTTTAATGAAAGGGACCATCATGAGACAGACATTGTAGGTGACCCCAGATTTTCCAGCAGGCATTTTGTCCTTTGTGTGGGTGAACTGTGACATTATGGTTTGATTGACATGTGGGAAATGCCAGAATTTTGGCCGTAACATTGAACGAGTCCCAGCAAAGAGGTCTTTATCCCCAGAGCGCAGATTTTTTATGGGGGAGTGTGCAGAGGCAGACTCACTAGCTCTGGCGTCTGTATGTGTTGGGGGGGAGTGCAATTTTTCCACTCTGATCACTTAATACCGGTTGTTTGCTCTGAGTCAGCCAGTCCCACGGGGGGCCTAACAAAGCGCCCTGACTATTGTCCATGGGTTCAAAGGGTGCCACGTAGGTGTGGACAAGCATGCCAGGGGCGTTCCCTGTTTGGACTACACCCCGCTGCAGTCCCACACAAGTGTGAACACAGCAGATAAACGCAGGCACCTGTGTGAGGCATCAGTGGTAATCTCTCCCGCACCCAGGTGCAAGCGTGCATGCTGGGAAGGATGCTCCCTGCCTGGAGACAAACACACTTCCCCTGACGACCCCTTCAGCCACCTCTCTCCTAAATTAACTGCTGAAAGAATTGTTCTGACCATCACTGCACAGTGACACGCAGCGATGGTGGCGCAAGGGAAAGTCAGTGAGGGATGGGAAGTGTGTGGGGAGGTGTGTTAGGTCTATCGCTCATTTTAACTCAACGCTCTCAAGGGCTTCAGGTCAAGAGATTATTGTACAGTCATTATGGAGACTGCAGCCAGCGTAGCACCCCCTGAGGCATTTTACATTGCAGTTTTATGTCTGGAGCAGAAGCCCCACCCTCCTCATTTAAGTACAAAGCAGGTGCCTTTCCATGGAATTTCACTTGTTGTTAATAAGCGAGGCTCTGGGAGACAGATGACTGAAAACTGATATAGGAGCCACATAATTGCATATAATCTACTACACTACTGTAGTTTCTGGTTGTGTGACCATCTGGACCTTAAGCCAAGTTGTATTTCTCAGTTTAGAAACAGAAACACTGCAGCAGTCAGGTGGACGGTGTGTGACACGTGGGTGACCCTGGTTCCATGGCTCATAACGGGACAGTGAGGTGAGGTAGCTCATTTCTGCGGCTTGCTGGATCGTGGAGCCGCGGAGCAGTTGGCATCCGCTGGGGAATGTGGGGCATCCAGCTGATAGCATCAGCCAGACTCCCCAGGGGATACCTTCCCCAGGCCCACCGAAGCCCCCTGAGCACAGATCGCCTCTCTACAAGGTCCCCATTGTGCAGGCATGCGCCAGCCCCTTTGATGCAGCGCGTGCCTCATTACCGCGGAGCTAACCGCAGTCTAACCTGTCGCGTCTCGTCACGGGGGTATGACTGGCTCTCGTGCACAGGCACGGAGGACCGCGCTGTCAGTGGCTGCAGTGAAGAGGAGCAAATAGAAAAGGGAACACTTGAGACACGCTGGCACTCACAAGGCCGTCTATTGCAGAGGAAGCCTTCCATTCTGCCGATGTGCTCAGCAGACAACACTGAATCAGTTCAGCATATTCAGTACATCAATTATATACTCAGAAGTACTGTCCTCACAAGTAGGCCTAGTGTACACTCACCTGATATTGGTCTCGACAATAACATAGCTACACGCATGAGGGATTACATAGCTATCATGCAGGCATGCGGCAAATGTGGATGATTTATTGACAAAAAATGTGCATTAACAATAGAACTGTAAGCACCAGTCATGAAGAATAACACAGTAAATAATGGGCTGTAACATACAAAGACATACACAGTTCAAAGTGTATACATTTTTCCTTACAATTCAAGTAGGTTTTTCATCAAGTAAGGTTCCATTTGTCATTAAAAAAAACATGAATGACAAATAAAAACAAACACATCTTTACAGTCTGACGCTTTGATATTCAGGCATGTCAGTGGACGAAGGAGCGGGGATGCTGTACACCTCCTTGTTGACGGGGGGCGGGGTGGCCGGCGGACCGCCCATCCCGGAGTCCGGGCTGGGGGAGGGCTGCAGCAGGGCCCCCGGGGCGTACTTCGCCTCCTTGTGGCGGGGGGGCGGCGGCGCTCCCGGCTGCTGGGGGGGCGCGGCCTCGGCTTTGGGCTTGAGGTGCTTGAAGCGCTTGAGCTTGACCACGTCCTTGCCCGGGCGCGCGCAGGGCAGCAGCACGCTCACGTCCCGGCGGAACTTGGAGCTCATGCCGAAGTAGATGAGCGGGTTGTAGAAGCTGGCCGACTTGGCGAAGAGGCGGGTGAAGATGCTGGTCATGGTGGGCACGTGGAAGCCCCAGGCCGACCACATGGACACCACGGCGTAGGGCGACCAGGCCATGATGAAGGCGGTGCAAATGACGATGGACACCTGGAGCAGAGCAGGATGTCAAGAATTACATTACATTACATTACGTTATTGGCATTTAGCAGACGCTCTTATCCAGAGCAACTTACATCAGTTACAGTTTTTTTTTTTTACAATGTTATCAATTTATACAGCCGGATATTTACTGAGTACCTTGCTCAAGGGTACAGCAGCAGTGCCCCAGAGGGGAATCAAACTGGCAACCTTTTCAGTTACGAGTCCTGCTCTTTAACCACTATGCTACACTGGGTGGTCACAGATCACTGAGCAAGGGGTTACCTGACCTGATGGTACATCAACATTTTGAGTTTAGGGAGCCAACAAAATGAAACAGTTACTTTAGTAACTTTATTTTAAAACTTGATTGCTTTCCTCCATGGTTACTGTTTATTAAGTTAAGCCAGTCTTGCAAAAATAGCTTCAAAAGTCAATCACTTTTATTTATGAGATGACATAACATATCTCAACTGTCATAAGCTGTTTTTAGTAAAACCATGAGTGTTAGTGTTTTTAACCCCGTCATCTTTAGTGTTGAAACTGAAGACTAAACTGTTGTTCCTCATTGAAATATACAGCAGGTAGGTTTTCCGCGAGGTGCTACCACCACTGAATTATCTCCTGTATCCTGTTACATGTTCCAGAATGCTCCCTAATAAACAGGCTTGTGCAGGAGATCATAACACACCACAGGTATGAGCTCCAGCTCATCCTTAACATTATTTATTGCTGTCCTACTAAGCCCAGAATTGCTGAGCTGTGAATTTTATTACAAGGTAACTGTCAGAAATGCATAAAAATACATTCTTCGCTTTTCCAGCTCTCCTTCAAGTTTTTCTCCAGTAAGCACTTTCTGACACTTTAGAGGAGTTCTTAACACTTAATCTTCTATGGCATTGCTCAACATTTTTGACATTTATATTGAAAACCTTTTAAGGCCACTAGTCAGTGAGGTGAATATTTTCAAAGCAATATTGGATACTATCATATATGATAGTAAACACTAAATAATATCATATCATAATAGTATGATTGTAAATACTAAAGCCAGGTCTTCAGAACACAGCCCTGGTTTTTTGGTGGATATACAAGGTTAGTAGTCATGGGCAACATCTGTTAAGAGGTCAGCTAGAAATACAGTGCCTTATTATATGATTTTCATAGCTGACTGTCTGTATTTGTATAACAAATATAGGTTAGGAATGGTATATGATACTACACTAACCCGTGTGACGTCCCTCTCAATTTTCCTCTGCCTGTCAGTTAAATAGCCCTCAGCTGACATGGCATTGCTGGTCTTGACCGTTTTGATGATGGACACATAGGAGAAGAGCATCACAAGCACAGGAATGAAGAAGCAGGAGATGAGGATGGAGATAATGTAGGACTTGTAGATGGTGGAGTAGTTGGCCTTGGACCAGTCCACTTCACAGGTCCCGTACCCACGGTCTGTAGCAAGGGAGAGATGAGAGAGGATGGGTTATGTGCATCCCTTCTTCCTCTTCTTCTTCCTCTTTCTTCTTTGTCTTTTTCTCTGTCTTTCTCCTCTTTTTCTTGCTCTTTATTTGTACACTACACCTCTAGGATGTAGAGTAACCCAATGGGACAAAGAAGGACCTTAGCAGAAATTAATGTGAATTTTAAAACACTTACTATTCACATAATGCACACCTGTGTGCACAAAATACACCTGCAACATTTAGTCAGAGACATTGAGTGAAAAGTGATATTTAATTGACCTGCTCCCGTTAACTTGCAGCCTTTTCATTATTTGAAATTTTCTGATTTGTGAGAAGTGAATGACATCATTAAATGACATCATTCAGTATAATGAAAATATATACTCAATATAATGTCTAGGTTTTACTCTAATTTTGTAATCTGACCTGTATAGCTCCCCCAGCCAAGCAGAGGAGCCACTGACCAGAACAGTGCTCCAATCCAGATGAAGACCAGGGATATGGAGATGGTGCTTTTGCCAATACAGTGTGCTGCAGGCAAAAACAAACAAAAACAAAACACAATTAGCATCTTGCAAAGTGGTGACTGCACCCACAAGATAAACAAAATCCCCATAAATGTTATAGCATTGTGCTGGATGTATTATGCTGTTTATATATAGACATATTCAAGTTGTAGGGAACTTCATTTTATGGGTCTGCATTGCTTGAGGCAACTGCCAAAATTCAAACTTACACCTTCAGCCTGTGTCTAAACCAGTCTGAACAAGTAGCAGATGATCAATATCCCCTAGCATCCCCCATCCGTCTTCTCCGTCTCCCTCATTAATCCAGATGTTTGATGGAGAAATGTGGTCAATACACTCAGATGGAGGGCAAGAAGGTGAGAGCGGCATATTCTTATTCTCACAACAGAGCATTGTAGGACATGTAATCAGTGCTGTTGAGAAAGCTGATTAAAATAATTTGTTTTTTATCGACTGCAATATAAACATGGTGGTATTTCTGAGCTGAAAGCGGTGAATTTCCTCTTGTTTAAGAGGTCAGCCTTTGTACAGTAAATGTTATTACTCTGTGCAAAGTACATCATTTAGGGGGGACACAAAGGCGCAGTATTGTTGTATAGTAATGAATGTCAGATTGAGGACTTGTTATACACAAAGAGTTCTTTTTCAGCAAGGCAAACCCTGCAAACCTCTTGCAATGAAAAGAACCTTTTGTTGACAGAAGGCCTATAATGTTCTATTTAGGAGAGTGGTGGACAATTGTTGTAATGTGCTCATTCTCAGCACATTATGATTTATTAGTCATTTATATTATGTGTAATTGAGCTCAAATGTATGTGAAAGAGTTCCAGATCAAAAATGCTATGCCTCCTTTAGGGAAAATCCTTTTTGAGGTTTACTCCTTCTGGACAGCATTAAGGTTTGTATTTTTGCTTTTACACATACCAAGAATGTTACTTGGCAGTGACTGATATTTTATCCATTTGCTAAAATTTGTTTTGCAACTCCCACTTTTTGTCCTTATAAGGATCTTTATACAAAGATAAAGTTAAATGGATTAGCTTTTTCTGCCTTGCTTTGTTGAATTTAACATTAGATTGCAATGTTTCTAATGTATTTGTCATGTGTTTTCTTTGGTAACAGTTTGTCAGTTATCTGTTTATTTAGTAACTTTCTGGATTGATTTTTATCAAGTGTTACAAACTTGATTATAGATTATTATTATGAATTATGCTTCATTTAAGGTAAATTCATTGCTTTGCATCTCCACAGGAGCACCAGCAATAGACATAATCTGTGACTGGGTAATCACTGGATGTTAATCTTCAGTGGGTAGTTGTTTTATTTAACAACAATTTCCACACAGCTGTTGGACACAGAAATACTGTTTATCGCAATATAGTGATTACAGAAACTCACATGTGGCAAACATGCTGTTACCTTACTTTGCATCAGTAGCACATATTTGGATCTACACATACAAGCCCATTCTAACACCTAATCATTGAACATACCACCATGTCCTGAAGATAAGTTTTGACCTGCACTGCTCTAAAGCAGGAATCACAGCTGATCCATTTATGTCACCTTAAGGCCAGAGGCTGGAGGTGTGAGACTTTACCTCTGTTAGGATGGCACCCCTTGATATATCTGGTGACACTGATGACGGTCAAGGTGTTAATGCTGGCCAGGCCAAACAGCAAGGTGAAAAAGCCGTCCACCTGAGAACAAAGGACATCGTTGTCAGAGATCAGATTTTAAGATGGACAAGTAACTGGGAAGGGCCAGTCACTTTAGGCAGTTATAGGAGGCCTGCTTGTCCTTGCAGAGCACCTTCGTCTAGTTGTTTGTTTTTGCCTGTGTATCAGGTAGCTTTCAGGAGTACCTCTCCTCTCTGGCAAGTCCATGTGCAGCCCAGCTGACAGAGAGGGAACATTTCTCCAGCCACTGTTAGAAGGGAACAGGGCTTTGTACCAAAATTAAATTTGCTGAGTTGCCTCTGCCTTCATCCACACAAACCCATGAGACCTCTACATTCATGATAAAATATGGGCATGGTGCCAGTCTGTTGTTTGCACCCATAAGATGTCAACTAGAAATCTCCTGTCACAAAATAATCTCCCAGACTGCATTTCTTTGGATCATGCTGTGTGGACCACCAATGTCCATTCTGTTTTAAAGATTGCCCTTGATCAGCTTTTGGTAATCCCATTATGGCCTTTAAATCCTGTCTCTGGTGGCAATCTGGGGCATAAAGCCAGCCCCTGTGTCCATTGCTGACAAACATCACAGTCAGATACATGTATAGGATGTATAGGAACTCATAGACAGCCACTGCTTTCCACAATCCCTGCATGCTTTTCATTTGAGGGAATCTTAAATTTGCTCTTTGCCAATACTTCTAAGAAATTGCTATGTGCCTACCTGAGGTATTCTCACTGGAAATTCTAACTTTTGAAAGGTAATGTACTGTGATTAGATTGATTCATAAACACTGCCAACCTGGCTGAAAAAAGCATTAAATAGAAGACAAATGCTATAAAGATTTGCAAGCCATGAAAAGTTGTTTTGGAGGATACATTCCTGCTTGAAACTCAAAGTGGGATCACCATACATGACTGCTGTTGATGGTAAATGTGAGGTCAAAGATCAGGAATGTACAGGATACGGTTCAGGTGGATCAGAGAGGTGTGTTTAACAAGTCTCTCGCCGTGTTTTTACAAGACCATCAAACAGGCTGCAGAGGCATCATAAAAACCGAAAGCACACGGATCGAAAGATCTGCAAGGAGGTTGAAAAACTCATCTAAAGAGTTTTTTACATTTTGAGCGAGCAACACTCACATTAATTTTTAATTTTACTGAATGTGTCCGATATGATTCCACCCCTGACAGCCAGACACACTGTGACCCCCTGTCTCCCCCCTCATATTTGGCTTCTCTGTCTAGTCCTGTGGTGGGCCATCCGGCTGGGGAGCCCCATGGGAAGCTGGCGGGGTTCCTGGGTGCAGCCCGTCGTGTACCTGTTCGTGTCTCGTCAAGCCAACGCTGTAATCTGTTAATGCCTCTCACATGCCTGCCGCGCTCTTGGGCCCGCGGAATGCACACCAGTCAGTCTCTTAGGGGCAGAGAGGCAGGGGCTCAGTGTGTGTGTGTGTGTGTGTAGACGTGCAGGCATGTGCCTGTGAGTTTGGACAGGATATCGCACAATTCCACATCAACTCAGAGGAGGCAGGAGAACAGAAATGTCTATAGGGTGTGCTCATGCCTATAATGTAAAACATATGAGTCTTCTTCCTCTCTATCTGATATTAGCGCAATAGAGGATGAATTTTTTGGAATGAGTTGTATTTATGCCTTTAGGGGAAATGAGATGCACATCAGAAGCAGATCTACAATTATAGCAATGTGCTTGATGATAAAGCAACATCACAAAAGCAAGCAGTCAAACAGCTGGATGTAGACTGCGAATGGACCAAAAAATGAATTAAATATATAAATGTTCCATGCCTCTGTAACAATTGAAATGGACAAATTAAATTTAATTCCTGAAACTAAACCTGAAATATTATATTCATCGCACTGTTGAAACACAGCGTGGCGTATTCCTGAGTGAGGGCTGTTATAGCTAATGAAACTATGGTGCTTGTGAGAGACTTCAAGTTATGCTGTTATGGGGAGGGAAGCATAATGGCAGCCTTTGGCAAGCACAAGAAAATAAGCAGGAAACACAAATCCAAACAATTTAGGGAAAATTCCAAACAAATATAAAAGATGTATATCAAGGCTCCAGCCATTTCACAACAGGAGAAAACCTTGATAAAGAAGTCCACACTCATACGTTAAGGCAACACAATAGAAAAACGCCCCTCAAAATGAACTATAGCATTGCTGTAATGTACACCTGCAGATTGTTTATAGCAAAGTCATACAAATTGTCAGGAAGTTTGCACAAAGCCCTGCAGGTGTGAAAACATCCTGAAGATATATTATTACAGAGGAGCTCGGTTTTACATGGGAGATAAGACCGAGGTGAACACAAAAGTGACACCATGGTATGTGGTGGTGAGTGATGTGACGGAAACAGAAAAGATAAAAATCCAGCATGCAACACTGTCATTGGCCCTCTGTGGCCCATGGTCATGGACATCCCCTCACCCTGGAATCTTGCTGCCATGAGGTGAAGATGACCTCCTGCCACCTTGCAGCGATTTCTTCCTCACACACTAATTGTGTAGAGTATCAGCGTTGTGACCTTAGAACCTATGGCACAGCATTGTGGATACTCACACAGATTATCAAGAATGTTATTGCTTTGACCACAAATCACCACGGAGTGAGGAAAGAGATCTCAGGTCATCACAGTCATCGTGCGCTCATACTGAGGCAGATCTTGTTACCTAAAGAGATGCTGAACTTCAGTCACCTGAAGGGTGTCACTGTCATTAACACTCTCTGAGATAGCAATATGGTGGTGTACACAAGGCATGAATGTTGTCATAGGACTGGTCAGTCAAAGCCTTACCATGCCATTCTTGTTTTCTTTTTATGTTCAATAGCTGAAACTGTGATTCTCTCTGCAGGCTGAACGGAGCTCTGGAGATGGTTTTCCCTCTTGAAGGGGCCAGTCTTTGTAAGCTGATTATGGATTAACCTTCACCCCACATGGATACTCGTGTAATCACTTAAATCACTGAAAAAACCTACTTACTGTACCTCTGCGACATTCTTTGGCATTAAATACTTTGTGAAATTAGCACTATTCAAACAAAGAGCCAAATGGCTACACTCTAGTTCTCTTCAAAAAGCTATTAATAGAATCTTAATCGGAAGAGACAGCTAATCAGTGTATTCCACAATAGGTATGATGCTGTACAAGCAATATGGTGAAAAGTGCAAAAGTGCATCATACATGTCTGGTATTTTATTACGAAGAATATTTTTGTCTCTGAGAAAAGTAACCACTCGGAGCAAATGATTAAACCTTAACTCAGAGTCAAAAGCAAATAGCAGATTTGTTGTGAAGTATGGCTGTTAATGCAGTGATGTGATACTTGCTAATTTGATTATTTGCCACATAATTTGTCTTTTCAGGTTAATGGCATGCTAGAGTGAAATCCTGGAATTCCATTGTTGCTGCTGGACGTTCCCTGTAATTCATGTAGATGGTAATGCTCTTAACTAATAAACTAGGTTTTTTCATATTTTGTCAGATTTACTCCTGCATTCAATTAATATTTGTCCTCAACTGACTCACATGTCAAAGTGTTCCTTTTTTCCCAGAAACTCTTCTGAACCTACCAAAATGGCAGAAGAAAAAATGGTTTGCATTGAAAAAATGGTACTTTATATATAAAAAATTGATCAATATTGACTGAATCAAGAGGTCAGTTGTTGAGAGACTTGGTAGATGCAGTCCTTTAGAGGAGTTTACAGTTTTTCTAGATGTTATTCTCCCTGCTAGCTGCTCTTATTTGTATGCCTTCTTTCCCAAAACAGAAAAGTTCATCAATCTCTGACTTAAATGAAAGTTAAGTGGCTGGGGATTGAAAGTTCAAATGCGTAGGCATTTTAAGTGAGAGTGCATTTAGTTTAAAATGAATAGCTTTTGGGTTCATTTTCTGGCATTCTTGGTCAAAGTGTTGACCTTTGCATTTCTGGCTCATACTTTCCTTTGTTCTGTTCCCAGTTACTTCTGCAAAACTTGAACCACCCCAGGCAAACAGAACTAGCACCCAGTCTGACCCTTACCTGGCACGTCCAGATTGCGGTGATTAAGAACCCGTTATCCCGGAAGATGTTGAAGATCTCCAGGATCCCGCGGGAGTATCCAAATACAGAGATGCTGGCATCAGATATGGCCAGATTAAAGGTGAGGTAATCAGTGGGCTGGAGGGAGGCCCTCTGCTTATAGAGGACGAAGATCACAATGCTGTTCCCAAACCAGGAGAGCCAACCTGCACCAGCAGACACACACAGACATTCTGCTCAGGACTTTACATTACATTACATTACCGGGATTTAGCAGATGCCCTCATCCTTAGTGACTTACATAGGTTTCAATTTTTACATGTTATCCATTTATACAGCTGCATATTTACTGAGGAAATTCTGGGTTAAGTACCTGGCCCAAGGGTACATCAGCAGTCCCCCAGCAGGGAATTGAACAAGCAACCTTTTGGTTATGAGCCCTGCTCTTTAACTTTATAGTTTCTAGACTTTCTAAATGATAGCAGCCGCCCCCCCCCCAGATTTCATTTAGGGCCTTTTTACTGCCCTCTTTACTTAATGTCTCCTTCTCAAGCTTCTTCTATTCACATATCAGGCGCAGAGCCATCCAGCCTTGGAGATGCTCCCCATGAGTGGAGCCCTGCCCAGATGCCTGGGAAACCCCGAGCGGGATGCCAGCGGCTGCCAGCATGCCCTCATGGGGTCTAGCACAGGCTGTAGATCAGGGGCAGCTGAAAAGCTCTGGGCAGTGGCCTGAGAATGAAACTGCTTTCAGCCATGGGAAAGGTATTTCATTAGCCTGTCCAAAGCCATTGATCTATGAGCAAATTTTCTATTCCAGTGCAGCGTTAAGAAAATGTGATGAAAATCAATCATGTGCATGAACAGAAAGGCACAGTGAGATAAACCATCAACTTTCCCGTTATCATGAGTACCCTGGTGATGGCTTGCTCTGTCTCATATATTTAGGTGTGATTGCAAGCTTCATGTTTACGTTGGTTTCTGAGGTTGAACAGATAGAGTGCTGAGTACTGGGTACTGAGAGTCGCTGGGAGGGATTTTCCCTCCGTGAGCTGGGGTTGTTGGCTTGCAGCCATCTCTTCCTGGTCAAGTGCCTTAAAATCTCCTGACTGGACAGCAAGTGAATTGAGGAAAGTCATCTGAACCATGTGCGCTAGCAGACTTTAAGAGGTGAGTGAAAACTCCACAAGTAACCTGTGTAGTGCCCACATTAAAAGCAGCAATTCAAGAAACTGTTTCCAAATATGTGAAATGCAACGTTTGTCAAATGGTGTTTGGGAAATGGGACTTGAAACCTGTAAAGGGGAGCCTTCACCTTTCCCTAGAAACTAAATGTTAAGTGTGTTCACATGTGTGTAATTTGTCAGGGAACCAGGCTATTGGCTAACAAGCCACGCCTGCCTAATTGAAGGCTGATTAAATACAGGTGTGGCTGAAGAGCAGGAGCAAGGCTCATTTTGTCCCTGCTGTTGGGTTCTGTAGGCTGGTTTCTTTGTCTTTTGGTTTTAAAATACATTTTTGTTTATTTTAACCTTTGTTCTTTTCTCCTTGTTTCTGGGAGAAGTGTCAGCCAGCTTCTCTACGTAACCATAGGGTTTCAGGGTTAAATCTTGGGTGGGCTGCTACTAGTAACTCAGACTGATTTTGGAAAATATCCAGCTTTATAACTGCAAGACTGAGGGTGTTTCTAATAAGCTAACAAGCAGAGGGTACTTGGGTCTTCACAATGTATCATCAATGCCAAAACATTTTCTGAGCCCTCTTATTTCAAATAAGATTTTTTCTCATCGTTACTTTCAGAGAAATTTTCTTGCAGACCTGAGATGGGAGAAATACAGCATCAGTCTTACTGTACGTGCTTGAAAAGTTCTATGGTATCAGCATCCTTCACCAGGGTTGGCATCCCCCTTGTTCACTCAAAATGTGACTCTCTGATTACACCAGTCAAGGCACTGCCCTTTTCAGGATCAAATCCAAGCCGCATGGTTCAGGTGACTGTTGCCATGACATTAGTGGCTGCCTCTATATTATCACTACTCAATCACAAGTTTGGTAGCACACCAAAAAGATGGGCCCTTCATGGACCAGTCAAATTTTAGGAGCTTAAGAACATAGTCAGTAAAAACCTAAATATTAGTTTGCATGAGCAGTACTCAATTCTTATGTGAAGTAGCTACGCAATATGGAGCAGACAAGAGTCAGCGCGCACAGTTATTACCCGTTTCCTTTCTATTCTGAATCATGAATGGATAGTTCAAATATCCTGAACCACTCTGAGCCTAAGGTTTTTCTGTTAGTATGTGAGATGGGGGTTTGTGAATGACTGGAAGAAGAAACGTTATGGAAGTTATGGAAAGGATCTGAACAGCGGTCGTTCTGACATCTGTTCCCGCTAACAGTAAAAGGATTCCATGTTTAAAATACCCTTTTCCTCCCAGGGCAAAACGGCCGTTCACACTGATAGTCTTACATATTTCCAACTATTTCAAAAGCGCGGGTGGCTACTTCACAATTATTTGTATGTACAACGAGAGTATATGGATGGAAATGAATCCGCGAATACTCGCTGTAACTCGATTTGTAACCATGCCAGATTCTTGCTCTGCTGTTAACATTAACATAATTAACTGACACACTGTTTAGTTAACAGGAAAACGCAGTTTTAAGAACGTCTTGCGCTTTATTACATATATTACAAAAGCGGGTATAATTAAATGGTTTCGTCTATTTTGTTTACAGTAATTAATTATAACTTTTTAACGATGTTTTTAATCTGGGTCTCTTGATAACGTGAGAATACAACTCGAAAAAGGACGATTTATTATTTAGACCACCATATTTACAGCAAAATCTTACTGATTGCGAGTATGCTGCTCTTAAGAGGCTTTTACGAAAGATTTAAGATGGTATCAAAAATCTACGAGTTAAAAAAATCTAACTGAATACAAAAACCAGATGTTCTCTAAGCGAATGAAGAAATAAGCAAACTAATCGTGCACCCACCTAGGATCAACAGGTATGCTCCTATGATGGTTTCCCCTTGTTCCGAGAGAGGAGCGTCTTTCTCCATGAGGCTGAAATTGTTGTTCCTCCATGGGATATTAACTACTTGTAGAGGCTCCTTCATTGACATGGCTATTTCCTGATTGTAGCTGCCACGACATTAATCGTTGTTGTTCCCGATGAGCTGTTGTTCAGAGAACACACGGGGCCGCTTCATGTGAAAAGAGACGCTCTAGACCACTTCTTAATGGTTAAAGCCTGTCTAAATATATCCAACACTACACCACTTGCTGTCCGTGATGGTGACGTGTCTGTAATCCAATTTTTTGTCTGCAAGACAAAATACTTACTATTACCACAACTACTATTACTATTACTCCTACTTCCACTACTACTATTATTAATAATAACAGCGACAAATTGAGACAGCGATAATGAACCCTAACTGAATGCAAAAGACGGCTTAAACACTCCAGTAAACTGACTTGGAGAAAACGTAGCCTAAAATTGTTCCGTTTTTGAAGAGATTATTATCACGCATTTAAATGCATTTTCAACCCCATCATTTATTTGGACTCGGAATGATGAGATTATTATTTAATGTGATTGATTCACCCTTTATGACATTCAAATAACATCTTCTCCCAAGGTATGCGGTAAATGGATTCAGTTTGAGAGCCTAGGCACCATAATACTACTAATGTTAGAACTACATTTACCAGCGCCTTTGGACTGTCCAAGGTGCTGAAATATAAAGCGAGCTCGAGGACAATGCGCAAGATTATTTCAGTATGATGTTAATATCGTTTTTGGTAATCACCGCCATCATCACAGCGTCCACCATACTATCCATAACGTCTGTTACTTACTCTGTTGAGTTTTTTCTCTATCACATGTGCTTCAAGCTAACAGTTGTTGATCCCAGTATAACCAGTACACAATCAGTTCTGGAAATGAATCAATCGCTTATATTCTTTTATTTAGCATCTGTATGCACCTATCTTTTTTAACCTATTTTTTTTATATAAATATATTGGGATAATTAGAATAACACAGCATGTGTAATGAAATTGTGTATGAGGGACGTATTTGTTAAATAATCAAAAGATAGAACGGACCCAGACGACATTTTTACAGATACACCGTAGCTGCCTCAACTGAATCAATTGTACACAAACATGTTTTGTTTGCCGACGGGTCTCAAATTTAGTTATATGTAATTACCCCTTGATGAGCTGAGAGAAATGGTTATAGACTTAGTGGCTCACAGCCACTTGGTCTTGTAATCCCATTACAATATTATCCCGCAGATTACAGCACAGGGCTATACGAACATTTCCTTTCCGTGCTTCCTCTTGTTCTAAATCATAAGCGATTTTCCATTCCTCTCATAATTTGGGTAAATATTTTGAAAGAAACCAATATTTAGAGAATACTAACAAGAACTTAATCAGATATTAGTAGCACTAGTATACACTTCTTTTACCGTCCAGTGAGGACAAAGGCATTCATGTCGGATGCAAATCGACATTCTGTGTCAAGATACGAGGTCATTATCAATACGCCCTGAAAGCTAATGAAGCATTGTAATGTGTTCACTGATTGTTTTCTTAAAGGTTTACCGTAAACAAATATTCTTATCATTTCTGTTCACGACACAAATGTTGGGGTCCTGAGGTTTACAATACTGAGAACTTTTTATTGTTCTTTAACAAGAGCTCTGTCCACAATGGCCTGTAGAACTGATGAAAATCTGGGAACATTGGTGTAATAAAATAGTGAATTGGTATATTCTTAAGGATGTTTTTGTAAGTGTCTGCAACATTTCTATGTCAGAATCCATGCATTCCTCCATTCTGGGGTGGTGGGATTTATGTGGCATCCAGCTAGCCTTTTACATCACATTACATTATTGGCATTTAGCAGATGCTGATTACTGAGGCAATTCTGGGTTAAGCACCTTGCCCAAGGGTACAGCAGCAGTGCCCCAGTAGGGAATCAAATTGGCAACCTTTGAGTTATGAGTCCTGCTACACTGCCACCCCATAGAAGCCTCCTTTGGAGAAAAAATCTGTGTCCCAGAGGTTGAGCAACTGAGATAACAAGCAAAACAGCATTAAATTCCCTGACTGCAGTACCTGTTGTGTCCTTGCCCATAGTGTCACAAATGAAATGTCACTATGACTCTGGTGCTCTGAAAATCAGGATTCTGTCAGCCAGTCATAAAATGGGTGATAAAATGGGCCTGTATTCTGCATTGTCACTTTTCAGCATCCGACCCTTTCTGGTCAAACAACAATGTTATAACTCTCAGGCTCCTCACTGCAGTTAATACTGGGCATGTAAAGCAAATGCACATAGGTTAAGAGAGTGAAGGGATATCTACTACATATGTCACAAGTCAATGTCCTCACAATCCTGAGTTGGGATTTCCCCTTTGATCACATAAAGAACCATATCTCTGTGTATGTCTGTCACTGTATGGTAGTGTGTGTACTTAGTTTCTAGGCTGTCTAGTCAGGTTGCACAAGTTAACTTGTGGTAGGGCTTGAATAGTGTTAGGCTAACATGACATGTATATAAGTTGGGCACAGGGAATTTTGCTGAAACTCCAGTTTTGGAGCTGTCTCTTCTCATAAGGTCCCACGCTGCTGCTGGTAACTTTATGAATGTATAACCTTTGAGTTGGGGCATGGCAGATAGAGTTAGTGAATAAGTCTATAAGTTCTGGCCAAAGTGCCATCTCTAAGGAATGGGATTTCAGACAGATAGCCCCAACTCCCTCACTTTCACGGCTGTCAATAACCTGCCCTTCCAGCAATGGGGCTCTCATCATTATTTATCATTGTAGATGGTATAACATGAAAACCTGACTCCTAATATTGAGGATAGCTCAGCGGGGGTTTCAAGCAGGGGGTCTCCTTTTTTGTTTGATGGAGAAGAGGGAACAACAAACCATACAAGAAACCTATTTTGTATTTTATATTTTTTATATTTCATTTTAATGCATTGATTCCACACTAGAATTTTAGTTGTCATCGAAACATTTAGTACAAATCAAATACTATTGATTGTTCCTGAATATTATGAGAATATGTTGACAATGTGAAAGACAAACAGGAGGTTTGTTAGAAAAAACCCTTTAGGGATAACTGTAGCTCCAAACAGAACCCTAACTCTTGCTTCAGAGAGAACAGAAATAAAAATAAGAACCTTTTTGTTTTGCAGTCAGCAATGAGCTACCTGTGGTTTTGTGATAATTGGTTTGGAATCCATTAAAGGGAAATGAGACGACAAACTATTTCCTTTCTCCTTTTAGAATCCCTGAAGTATTGCCTTCCCCCTTTGCATGTCCCCTAAGGACTGTATGCTGGCTGTAAGTGTTTTGGTTTGGAGCAGTAGCTTGTTTTTGCTGAATTTACAATTATAAACCTCTTGGTTCCAAACTTAAATGTTGACACATGGAATTCAGCAATGTTTCAGCTTTGCCAGTTTACACAGAGAAAGGCAGTCTTCTGTTGTTTCATTAACTTAACAAGTCATGCATGTTTTCTTTTTCGTAAATGCATCCTTTGTAATGAAAACAATAAAAATGTGTTTTGAAAGCCATCATACAACTGCATAAATATTTCTTGACATCCTATAAAATGGCTCTGTTTAATTTATGGCACAACAATACTGATGCATTCACCACATTAAAAGAGGAAAATGCCAAAATGGATGGCTTTTGAGTCAAGCATTTGGAGATCAATGATTTTTAGGAAGTGTTTGAAAATTGTTTGTGCATTCTGAATTCATTTTCAACAACTTTTTTAAATACGTAGAGACAGGGCCTGCCCAGGCAGTCTTGCTGGTGGAACAGTGCTCACTCCCCCCCCCAAATCATGGGTCCCAGACTGAGCCGCTCTGTGGAGGACACCTTCTGACGGAGTAACCTGAGTCCCCCCTCGCTCGGGCCGAGCTCACAGTGCTCACCTTGTTCGGGGGCCCTGAGCCTCACAGGATGCGGACGGGGCCCCTGCCAGCTGCTCCCCCGGCTTCCTGACTCCGCATCAGGCTGCTATTGAGCACTGGCACCCTGTGAGAGCCTGCACTGTGGGCATGAACCCCTGACCCTCTCCCTCCGCCGCCGTCCAGCTGAAAACACTGCAGCCACTCATCTCTGCGCGGGGCGGGTCCCTCGCTGCTGCTGCTGCTGCACAAGCACCTGGGGGGACACACCAGTGCCAAACCTCAGCCCCAAACCTCACCCCCTAACCCTAAGCAACCGCCCCAGCGCCATGCAGAGAAGTGGGGATTCTCTTGGGGTTTGGTGGCTTTTTTTATAAGAAAAAGAGTGTGTGAGTAAAAGGGACAAGCAATGGAGGAGATGTCACATGGATAAAGAGGATGTGGCCACTGGTACATTGACGAGACCTGAACCCCTGGACACAAGAGTAACGGGTCTTACTAGGGTAGGCTTTATTTGTGCTCAGTTTATAAACCCAAATCCCAATATGGCTGCTGACTAATTGATATCGTTTTGGAAGCTGATCTTGAACAACGATAAAGAGTAGTTGGGGACGTGCAGAAAATACTATATACGATTAAGTGAAAAAGAACAGACATGCACTTTGATGTACAGTTACACATCCACACAGTATAAAACCATTGCATTTACATTACATTTATTCATTTGGCAGATGCTTTTATCCAAAGTGGCTTACAAGTGAGGCAGAGTACAACACAAGCAAAAAGCCATATAAGGAGTCAACAACATTAGAAGTGCTGCACGACCAGGTTTAAATAGTTGGCCAGACAAGGTACATACTAGCTAGAGACACAAGTGCATTAAACAATTAGATTTGAATTGTTTAAGACAACAAAGTTTAGGACATAAGAAATTGCTTTAGGTGGTGTAGTGTTTCAGGTGATCAGGTGAGCACAGAAGAGATGTATCTTCAGTTTTTTCTTGAACCAAAGGGGCAGGAATATTTTTTAAAAAATGATGGCAGAAAAGGCTTGACAGGGCTTTACAGTGAAGCAGTGCTATTTGTCAACCAAGTGAAAAGAAGGTATGTGGTTTGTAGTGCTGCCTACTTTGCAATGTATTTCTCCTGCAGTCTATAACTATGTTATCAATCAAATTTCTGTGATGTCTTTGATCATGGTCTAGGCACTGAAATGGAAGCCCACATCAGCCAGATCAGGAAAGCTCATCTCAATTCCAAGATGGCACTGCTTGCCATGGTGCTATCAGTGGAAAGATGTCATGGCTCAGCATGGCACAGTTCTGTCCGTACAAATGTGGTATAGCAAGGCACAGCATGGTTCCATGAGTGGAGAGGCAGAGTTGGTGGAGATAACCTCACTAAGAAGAAGACATCTGCTGGTTGCCTCCACTAGCTGCTATCAAGGGAAGGATTATGAGATTGCTCAGTTAACAGGTGAAAGAAGACACTGGAGTCAAGATGAGCCGATCTCTCTCATAATAAGTGCAGATATGTTAGGTCTCTGATTATCTTATTATTAAACATGTGCTCAGCCTATGTGTGGATCCAAGCAAGGCTCTGCAGAGAGGGGTGTTGACAGATGACTGTGATCTAATACAAAGTGAATGTGGGGTTTATAGTAATTGTAATGTAGCTGCCCATTTACCATTGTTTAATATTTGTGGAATATTTATTTATACATGAATTCCAGCACCAGGCCTGAAACAGAAGTTCTTCAGGGTAATATATATTTAAAAAAAATAAACCACCCCCATCTAGTCAGCCCCTTCGGTGCTGAAATTTACTGAGAAGCAATGATGGAACATTGGGATCTTGCACAAAGACAAGAAAAACTCTTTGTGCGAGTCTTTTTTTCCCCTTTTCTTTCTCCTTGAAATCATCTTCCTGCAAAATCCATTTCCTGTAATACCATCTTGTCATTGTACACCTTCTCCTGATATCTGCTCCACAATTGAGTTTAAGAATGAGTCACATATGTCTCTTGAATATCTCTGAAATGAGACAGTCATAGTCAGTATTTCTTTGAAACATAATGTGAAAATTTATGGAGATATTTCTTTCCTAACTTTTGCTTTGTTTACTGATTGTTTTAGGAAGACTGTAAAGGTAAATTTTCAGTCTTTGCCCAAAAGACAAAATAGCATTGCTTTGAGGAACATATAAAATTAGAAGACCTTACATTGAAGGTCATGTTCATCAGAAGTTTATTTTTTATCTTGGCAATGAATTTTAAGGCTGCAACTGTCCTTTTGCAATTCAAGACCAAATGTGATTCTCAGATGTGGGCAGAATGGAGCCAGTGGAGGAAAGCTGAGAGCTACCAAGACAGATTCTGCTGTGCAAATTTTTTTTTTTCTTTCAGTTAAAAGAAACATGATGATGAAACAGCATTATACCATTACAAGAGATATAAATGTGATAAAGGGAACCTATGTAGACATCATAGAACTGGAGTGCAAAGACCCAATAATTTATTGCATTGTCCTCTCCTGAACCTTTAGTAAGTTGAACCATGCAAGGTGAAAACCCACACGCTGCACAATAGCTGGGGGGTCACAGGCAGTGAGCTGTGAGCAAGAGATTGGCCTGCAGATGTGGTCACCAAGTCAAGTCAGGCCCGTTCTTCCATTCTATTTACAACATGCAGGAGTGGAGTAGTTGTTAGGAAACTGGATTTGAAAGCAGGAGGCTATAGGTTTGAATCCCTATTTGGAAACAGCTGTGAGAAAGGTACTTAATTTGAATTGCCTCATTAAATATCTGGCAGGATAAAGACAACTCTGACACATTGCTTGATCACCATGTAATTTGCTGGAACCATGGGAACACATAGGTTAGGTCACATAGGGGGGGCAACTGTAATAATACAATTGTGGATGATTGTATTCAAACCAAATTTCTTCCATCACAAGGTAAAGATTTAGTTTTGTTGCCCATTGTGCAGAGCACATGGTTTGAGTTTGATGGTTTGAGAGTGAAGGCATGTTGGCCACCCTCTGTACAGACAGGTGGAATATATCGCACAGGAGAGATTACATAGACACCTAAGAATGTGATTTGAAGACCAGGAAACAGATTTTCTCGAATCAAGATTTCAGGAATAATGTACCAGGTGCCAGGTACCAGCTGCTGGGCAGATGTTGCTTGTTAGAATTTCCATTTCACTTTAATTCTTTCAGTTTATCATAGATTTTTTTTTCAGCAAATTATTTAGCAGTGCAATTAATAGAGTATCTTCAAATTTAACATAATGGTGTGTGGATTGCCTCATAAACTCCATTATTCTGTATTTGCCCTGGTTTCATTTGACACCAGAAATTCATGGAATGGAAATTATCAGGTTACATTAGGGACACATTTATAATCAGTTTTGCTCCCAGTGGTGACTTGGATTCTCTGTCACTCTATCGCTAATTTGCAGACTGTTTAAGGAAGGTGAGATTTAAGAGTTAAAATATCAGGAGATGGAAGACAGCAGAAGGGACACTGAATAAGAAGGCAGTTTACATTCAAAATTCCAAATCTTGTGTTGCAAGAAACTAATCACAGTTGAACTGAAACGTATGGAAGGTCAGTTCCCTCTTTTGACTTCTGTTTTAACCGCACTGATCTCCCATTGGCTGTCTTCCTGACTTCCTCTGGCCTCCCATTCACCTCCCTTCTTCAAGTCTAGCCCACACAGCAGGAGATGCTAGGTTATTGTTGGCGTGAATAACCTATTTCTTTGTGAAATAGTGGTTGCCCATGTTACAGTCCCTAACCAGCGAACTGGACCAAAAAGAAACTGAATTGTTGCTAGACATGACATGATGATATATACCAGTAAAACCCTTTGAATGAGGTTCCTGCAGTTGCACTGTGAGGCAAACTCAACACATGTAGTTCTAACAAGTGCTCACAAAGTATGGCAGTTTTGCCCTTCTAATGGTGATGATGTGGTGTTTTTTTTTTTTTTTAACTTCAGATGTGGTTGTAAATATCATCTCTTACTTTTGGCCTTTTCAACCAGCTTCCCACTGTACCTTTGGCCAGCTGTGAGGTTTTATTCAGGCCTGCACAGTAGGTCTTGGTTCTCCTGAGGAGTAGAGTCAGGCACGCTAACGGCATGTGGAGGGTAACACACACACAGTGCTGGCACGAGTTAAGCCGCATTCGCACCACGTGGCTGCCGTGACACAGTCTAGGTTTACCTTGGCAGCATCGCAGCGCAGTAATCATGACGCGGTGATCATTACGGTGGCACTGACGGCCTTCAGAGCTGTAGCCAGGTCAGGAGGTGCAGAGTGGATTACTGTACTTTCTCTGGAGCGTATGGAAAGAGTCCTTGTTATTATTGTTATTATTATCATTGCAGAAAAGAGCTGTTTAGGAGCGGCTTGTCGGCCCTCAGACGCAGCCCTGGCGAAACAATGTGGCACTTCATGGGAGACACACACCAGGTCAGCAGCAATAACAAAGTCTCTTTAAAGGAAAACAGAATGGAGAAAGTGAGAAATGTACTCACCCCCCTCTGCATAAGCAGGGCTGCTTGGCAGGGGAATACAGGGTCTTTCTGTGCCTCTCTGCTCTGATGCAAATGCACGTCAGCGTGCAGAAAATGGGCTTCTTGTGGCTGCATTTTAAATGAACGTGTGCTGGAAATGACAAATGACTTAATCCTGGCTGATTATTTCCCTTTTAGCCTTAATGGAAGAAAGAAAAACCCAGAGGAAAAACAGCTTTAAGGATGCTAAACATATCAACATTCACAAGATCTTTTTTTTACTTATTCAGAATGAAGAATATCAGGCTGTGCTTTTATGTATTCTGGAAGTAGGTTGCCTTTATTGGATAAGAGTATGTAATTCATTTTATGTGAGGGGTGCTAATATTTTATTTCTGACACCTGTGAGTCCTTTAACTTGCCAGGATGGTGCATTGGACACGGATCTGGGCAGGTAGAACAGCTGTAGTATGAATTAATATTGCATGTTCTGGAAATAAGCGTGAGGGGGCCATTGCATTATCCTTTGTAACCATTTATTTAAACACACCAGCGGAGAGGGCCGTTGCGGTGAAAATTTTCATTGCTGTCCACACTTCTGGCGGTCATGTTGGACAAATGTTTAACTGTCTTCATAACAGCTGGAGTTTGAATGAGATTGAGAGTGCTGATGAAAGTGCACTTCAGGGTGTGATGTGTGAGCTTGCTGCTCATTGGCTGCTCCCCAACAGCGACTCCCTCCCGGGACTCTAGATATTAGAGCCAAGGGGGCGTGTGGTTCCTGTTCCTGAGCTGTAAGTCTCGCATGTTGTTCTAGTTCTGTTTGAAGTCAGAGAGTGTCCTTTCTGAGCATGGGTCTGCTCCATTTCATCGGTTAAATCAACATCTCTTATCCTGTTTATTACCGGACCAATAGCTTACAGTCGCTCCATGAAAGCATTCCAACCATAGATTAGTCTGTCAGCCTTAAAACCAAGCTTGTACTAAAATATGCAGCCAGTTATTTGAAAAACATACAAAGAGATAATAAGTAAATAAATCTGAGATTCTCGGTTCATGCTTGTGGAAATTTTTACTTTCTTTTTCGAAGAGTTGATTATAACAAGTCTGATTCTTCATTGTATCTTCCACTGCACTTGAAAAAGGTATTTTTCCACTGCATTTTGCTGGCTGAAAGTGGATGTGATGCACTCCATGGAGATACATCATCTATTGACTGCATGGAAGCTCACCTTTTCAACTACAAATTCATCCTTGAGGTTTTTTAGTACTTTTTTGTCTTTGAAGTTCCAGTTATTAGATCAAAGACCAAGGATGGCCAAAGACCAAAATCGAGTTTGAATGCCAATAAACATGGCCTACAATTTTATCTGGCCTGCAGTACATCTGTCTTATTTCACAAATAAATAATTACTGACTTCTGGCACCTGGTACATCATACATTGAATACATATTAATTTGGAAAAAAACCTTTCAACCCTTGAAAAGCGCAATAGGAAGAAAAAACTGCACAGAGAAACAGTACTACACTTCTACATGCGCCATGGTCATAATTAAGCCTTATTGTTTGCCTCCTTCTAACATGTCTTTGACAAAGTGGTTACCTAATCAATGACAGGGGTTGACTGACAGAATGAGTGAATGATTGGATTGATAAGTTTGATTATATAACGTCAGTATATTCTGTGAAAGGTGTGGTTTCCGATCCACATTCCAGCATGATAGGTAGGTGGCAGGGTGCATCTTTTTGTCAGCTTGTGTTCATCTGTAAATCCACTGTAGATGAAGAGGGAAAAGATGAACAGTGTGATAACCTTAAGGAGACAAGAAGAATAGCTTCTACAGTACATGATGTTACATTTTTCCATTATTGTCAAGTTGCTCTGGATAAGAGTGTCTGTTAAATGACAAAATGACAATTTATATTAATTCATTTGGCAGATGTTCTTACCCAGAGTGACTTAAAAGAGGTGCACTGAATAGAGTTAAGCAACTATCCACACAGATACTGAATCATTAACAGCATCCATGATCTAAAACTAAAGAAAAATGCAAAGCCTATTATTTTGTCTAACAGTATCATACAGAACAATGCCAGGTCTGCCTCATGTCATCTCTGTCCCTTTTGTAATAATGGTACTCATTGTTGTGTGTGTGTGTGTGTGTGTGTGTGTGTGTGTGTGCTCAGAGATTGTAAGAAAATTGTTCTAAGTCACCCTGTTGAATTGATGGAGTGGGGCATCATTACTTGCTAGCTTTTGTAGGTATGGTACAGTGATGTGCTACAGCGGTGATCTGTGATAGACAAAATCATTTGTGACGTCTGAACAGCCTGGAAAAAAACATTGCTTTGTTTAATCTGCCTGGGTATTCATTTTTCTTTTTTACTGGCTGGCCTGTTTAATGTACATGAAATTAATATGTAATGTAATCCAAATCAAAGAACCAGTTCAGTGATGATGGACAGGTAGCACAGCTCTTTCTGTTCTATATGAAAAACCACAGAGGGCATAGTCATGGATTTTGTCTTATGCAAGGGTAGAAAGTGGCATAGTTTCCTCTGTTAGTGGAAGTTTGTTGGCTCCAGTCATGAATAAACATTTATATAGGAACGTTATTTAGGGGGCCATATTTTTTATACAAAACCCACTATTTACTCAAGAAGCTAACTTGGTAACATACCTAAGTAGGTCCCATTTATTATAGAATTTATGCTGATCCCACAGGAAGTTAAATGCTCATTTATATGATGAAGGGATGTTTTGCCAAAAAATAAAATCATTTCCACAAGGAAACCGAAATGTGTAAATTCAAAACCAGATACACCGTGAAAGCAGAAATAATATAGGGGTGAATGTGGTACAAGTTCTCACAACACTAGTTTAACACGTCAAGTTCTCTCTGTCTGGCTCTGTTGCCATTCTGCTTACAGTAAAGGTACCTTTGATCTTCTGCAGAAGGTGCATTTGGTTCTGAATTCCAACTGTATCATTGGACAGGGGAAATATATTTGTTTCAAAATATCCACATCTGTCTGAATCTGACCTTCATGTCCTCACATTTTACATACATGGAAAAAACATTTTGTCAGAGGCATGCTCCATCAATAAAGATTTTGATAACATTTCCTAAAGAAGCATAATACCTGCTTTGTTATCTTAATTGTGGTTCTGGAGTTATTATTGGTAAAGAGCTGAAAAGACCAATTATATCAACATAATTCTATATTTTTTATTGTCATGTTCCTTTTTGCCATTCAAATAAAACACAACATAGTACTCTACATGCATTTGTCCTTGATTCTTGATTTTATGAACTGTTTTTATTTTACCTTTTTTGTAATTGCATTGGCAGTTGGTCCCAATAGCTAATCTCTTATATATAAAACCTTTCAGAGGATACGTTCTCATTTTAACAGCACTAAATTGAAAGCATGTGAAGGGGTTTGTAGATCTCTGTACCTTTCTGAAATTATTCCACAAAAGGACCCAGAGAACCTTGAACAATGAGTGAATTGTACCGTAAGGCTTTGAAAAGAGATTTCTCAGAACAAGGTTCCTGAAGCCTCCATTTTGGATCAAAGCCAATTGGACCTATGTGGTTGGGACCAATAATCCTACCGTGGCTGTAACCATGGGAGAGAACTCCAGTGCTGTGCTTGTAGAAGCAGTCTAATAGACTGGCCATCTTGAAGGACTCACCCATGACTCATGACTGTTGACAACCTTTTTGTGCATCTCTGATGACTCAGTGCTGAACGAATAATTGATGATTCTTATCAAAGATTTCTCGTAATTACTATGTATCACTGCCAGACAAGGTCTCTCATCTGGTATATGTCTGAATAAATGGCTTCTTCTTGGTCTTTTATTGTGGTCACATTGCCAGGGCCGAGGTTACCACTGTGTCCCTCTCAGACATGTGATTCTTTTGATAAGTATCGCTGGTCGCTTACGTGCAGTACACACTCACCTTGACCATCTCTATCTCCTTTTTTTTCAAAATTTAGCTATAGAGGTGAACACATGGAATGTTCCACAGTTTTTGAACTCACAAATAGATCCTGCCCTAAAAATACCAGTATGACTAAGCTTTGTATAATCACATATGAGAGTTACTGGTGTTGAACTATTATAAAGTTTATTTTAAAGTGCACAGTCAAGATAGGAATAATGCAGATGCAAGTCAGCTAAGAAATTTTAGATCTATTATATAGACCTTGAAAGGTGTTACGGTATGGTGTAATGATTTATGGCCAATCTGATGTCATTAGTTCAGACTATAATGAAATTTAAAACCAACAGTTATCAATTACCAGTATCGATCTACTGTTTTGGTGTATAACACTTTAAGGGGAAAAAATGCTACACCAAGAAAAATGCCATTTTAGGTTAAAAATTACTGGGTTAAAAATGCTGACTCAACCCTTCCCAGATGTGCAAGATAGGCACCTAGACTGTCTTACACCTGTATTAATATTAACAGTTCCATATCTTCAAAAACACTGAAAATCATGTTTTAATTAGGTACAGATACAGTAAGGTGCCAAAAGCTATGCATTGTAAACTGTTATTAGAATCAATGTTTAGTAGACAGCCTATACTGTATATGTGATATAACAAGTAACCATTTTACAACTGCATTTATGTGCTATATTAATAAAATATGAATCTTGAAAGGTATCTAAGGCACATATGGACACTATATAGGAACTACAAAAAGGAGCAGTGGAAAGAATATGCACCTAAAAAATCCCAGCTGTTTTGAAATCCATCCAGGTTAGATTTTAGGTTGAATACATCATCTTTTAGGGTCTTCTATCTTAACCCAATATTTAAAGTATGTGTCCATGTGTCTGTATCATTACAGAGAAAGCTTTTAAGGATGTAAAAATGTGCATGACCTACTTAAAGAGCAGGGCACAAGAAAGGCTTTCAGAGGAAGCTTGAAAATTAGACTGCAGTATCAATGGAATAATGAAATATTTGCCTCAGCTTAGTACAGATGGGTTATTTTTGTAATATTGATAAGTACCTTTACCTCTTCTCCAGCAGCAGTCTGAAAGATTCTTCATATGCTATACTGTTCACCCCTTCCTAGTTTATAACTAGGTTTGCAGTCTTACACCTAGATAAAACTTCTGTCTTGTTCTTCATTTAATGAGACCTGGGGATCAAAGCCTAGTCCTCTTTGTGAGGAAGTATGGTTAAGAGGAAACAATGTAAACAATGGCTGTAAGGATTAGACTGAGGGCAGTTTGCTTTACTTATTGCCATAGAAAGCAACTACCAACACATCAAAAAATAAATGCTGCATACTGTTATGAACCTCAGAGCAGACATTTCTCTAAGAATTGCTGTCTTTCTGCTTTTGGTGCCTGTAAATTATATTCCATCTTCATAAAAGAAATTGACACTACCAGATTGACTGGACCTGAAGGTGGAGAAGGGGTAACACTATGAAAGGGAATTCAATGGAAACAGAAAAAGGACCCACACCTTTTGATCTGTGGTCATTGCATCCTCCTGTTTTTGGTTTATATAGTTCAAAATGGGAGGTTGGAGCTGTACCCTACCTTTGTGAGTGAATTTGCTGAAGGGGCAGATCAGGCACAGACACCTTTTGTTGAGTGAAGGAGAATCACAGCAAGGGAATTCTCCCCTTTTGCAGGGGAGTATTCTGGCTGTAGAAAGGATGCAGGAATGCAGAAAGGGTTCATTAAGACGAAAGCTTGTTTTTTCAGGGACGTGTTGACCACTATTGATTATGTGCTCTGCCTTTCACAGCCTTTTTTAAAGCTTTAAAGTGAGTGCCAAAAGAGACAGTTTAGTATGTGTGTGTGTGTGTGTGTGTGTGTGTGTGTGTGTGTGTGTGTAGGGGAGGGGGGGGGGGGTGGTTGGTGGATGGATCATTACACTCCTTAGTGTGCAGTCTGGCTGCCTCTTTGTTGGGCTTTATCTGGAGGAATGCCTGCGCTTGAAGGTTGCACACCTTGGACATGGTCCACATGGTGCCCTGAGGGAGACAGGCTTAAAGTGAATCTCCTCTCTTTGTGACTCAATGCTGTGGCAGTGGGACAGAGCCAGAGGCTGTGTCTGAACCTCCATCTCCTCCTGAAACCCCTGGTGTTCCCTCTCCATCCCCATTCCAGTTCCAGGAGCTCATCCGTCCACCCCACCCACGTCCCCTCCTTTTTGCCAACCCACTCAGGCCTATTCCTATTCCTTTTATATCTGCAGGGCTCAATAGCATTCTAGTACTATGACTATCAGAGCAACCAAATGCACCTCAGTCAGGTAGACCTAACTATATTGAAATAACTCATCACAAAGAGGCACAAACTCAATGTACACCACTAATGTCTGTCTGATTGCCAGAGGAGCTTAGAATGCTCCCATTTACAAGTCACAATCCATACCTTTGGATTGTTCTGTTGTTCCCTTTTCTGAGGAGTCAGACTTTTATTTTCTTGCCAGGCCTTCTCAGCCAGGGTTAATTACATAGCTTACTTCTTAATGCTCAACAGTTCCAACAGCAGGTATGCACTGCTGCTCAGGGTAAAATTCAATTCAAAGGGTGCCGATCACTCCCTCAGTCACTCCCTCTGTCATGTTGACTCGGCCCAGGAGACCGAGTCAACATGACAGCTCTCCCCAGGCTTCCCTCATGGGTCGAGGGCACGGTTCACGAGTGCTGGGACCTTTAAGAGGTCCGCCTGTCTCCCCCGGCGGGAGAACTCACCCAAGTTATTCCAGCCGAGGATCATGCTCACTGACCTCCTGCCCCACAAGTGCACATGTATCTGTCCTGGGCAGAAGGGTGCAGAGATTAAAGAGTGATTGTGGGAGCCCCGGGGAGGGGGAGAGAGCTGCTCCCGGGGCCGCCTCTGTTTACCCATAATTCAGAAGGACAGGACAGCTAACGTTCCTCTTTCACGTGTGGCGAGGCCTTGCAGCCCCGGAGCACTGAGGGGGTCAGGTGATGTTCCGACGTGTTCCGTTCACGTGGCAACCAATCTAGCTGTCTGCAGCGCCAACGCAATATTCCCCTTGCATTTCTCTGGTGCGGAGAGGACAAGGATGTGTGCCACTAAAGGAAGGAGTGCTTTTATTGAAAGCGCAAGCTCTCAGGTTGGCCTATAGTGCCTTTCAGCACAGAAGTACTCTCCTCCTGTCTACGCTTCTCTCTTTTCATCTCCCACTCTCCTCCAATATCACTTCTACTCTTCTCTCTTTCCTCTCATCTCCCTTCTCATTCTCTCCTCCCTTCTCTCCACCGCTACTATCATCTAATCTTTCCTCCTCTGTCCTCTCCCTAATGTGCTGATATCTTCCATACACGACCTTCAACATCACATGATTTTCAACACTGCACACATCTATGCGTTCTTGTCCGACACGAAACAGAAACAACCAAATGAACATGACTGGAGCGAGCAGAGATCAGAGAGAATGCAGTTATGTTTTGTTTCAATGTAATGAATCGCGTGAGAGTCGTTTCGCTGGAATACTTGCAGCTTTTTTTCATAATGTGCAGCATGTACACAGAGGAAACCTGTCGGAGCAAGCGATCATTTTACAAAGGGTCCTTGCTAATGCACCTTCCCTCCCAACCCAGCACAGACCACACATTCCAGGTTTCTTTGTAGAGACAGCAAAGCACTGTCCAGTTTCCCAGCTGTAAGGCAGCTGTACCCTAGCACAGTGGGACAATGCAACGATGGCGTTCTTTACATAGTGCTGCAGTGAAATAGGGAGACAGATAACACGTCACATACCACAGGCTATTCATGAGAATGCCTGGGGAGGGCCTCCATAAATCTGCTGGACTCAATACCTGCTCAGCATCTTGCAGGAGAGGTTAACAGCATGTGAGAAAGTAAACTCACCGCGTCCGGCCCCGCGTTAAACTCTCTGCCCATCAGTCACACCGCACCCCCTGTTTCCTCTGCTGGTGAACTCAGCCACTCCCATCAAATCTAAAACAGGTTCAGGAGTCCGCCATGGTGACAAACGGATGACAACAAGAGGAAACTGAAACTCCTGCCATGGATTTCAAAGCAACTTTGACTTCGTTTTTTTTCATAAGAAACGTTATCTGTTTGGAAGCTGGACACACTGCGGCTGTCATGGGCAATGTTTAGTTTAATATAGTTCTGTTTGGAAGATACATCCTCTCTGTGCTTCACCAAGCAAGATAATGACAGTACACTCACACTGAAGTACGACGCGGAACATTATGTAATCTGCAAGATTAATGAATTTATACAATCTATAGGAAAGGAAATGTTTTGCAGCTTGTACTCTGTTAGAGTGAACATTGAATGCTATATAAATCGCAGTTGTTTTCAATGTTCAGATCAGGCCTTGTGTTGATATCCTCATTATCAAGACTCTTTCCATCCTGCTGCCAGACTGTATATGAGAATGACAGCAGGAGCATTGACTGGATGTTATTATTGGTGCATGATTTCCGAGGATTTTGCTCTGCGTGGAACTGAAAGTGTTTATGTTCTTGCGTTTCGCCGGCAGATCCGGGGTGCTTTGATCTCCGCAGACGTGGCGTGCCTGGTCTCCAGGCCCTGATCCTGGGCCACAGATTGCCCAGAGCTAGGGGCACAGCTGTTTTCTCTCCGAACAAAGCCCCGGGCCTTCAAACCACAGGAGCCACAGATGGGAGCTAGACACTTTCTCCGGGAGCCCCCTGCCACAAGCCACACGTGACACTGGTGTCCCTGTGCCCCTGGAGCGCCAACCGCCACCGTGACAGTGTGGTGTCTGAGGTTTCTGGGCCTCTGGGCCTATGCACACTTTTGCAGAGATGATAACCTGTAATTTATGCGGTGTCAACAGGGAGGATCGCGGGGCGGTGGCGTGGGAGGAGTGGGCGCTGGAAGTGGGCACGCTGGTTTCGGCCTCCCGTCCGGCCTGGTGGTTTGGACGGGGCGAGGGAGGTGCAGCGCAGTGCACAGCACGAATGATTTCAAGATGCGGTAAAGCGCTCGTAATGAGCACGTAGGGGTAAGACGTGCTCGGCTTGAATTTTCACGTCTCTCATTAAAAATAGAACATTTTTGGGAGGGGAAAAAAAAGAGGAACACGGTGACCCACACGAAGGAGATAATGATTCAGGCGTGGGTCAGTCATGGTATGTTTGAAGGAATGCCACTTGCTCTGCCTGGAGGTGTACAGCACATCCATGCGCACACATGCCGTTTTATTAATGTGGTGACGTTCGGCACATTAGGGTGTTTTAGCAGCGGTTGAATGCACTTTGCCTTAATTACAGGGTGATTTGCTTTGAAAGCCATGACAGCTGCAGTGAAAATGGATACCTTTAATCTGTTAAACTCTACATGCCACATACATTTTACTCTAACATAGGACTTGGAAATGAGCATGTATACTGAAACAGCTGTAGGTGATCCCTGTTCTCTACAGAGATATGAAATACCTAAATGATATGAAGTAGTTACATAAGGGTTTTCTACATTCAAAGTTGCTGTGTACCCACATCATGAACTTGATAAGATTTTACAACCATTTCCTGTTATTCAGCATAGTTATGTCTCTCTCCCTGTAAATCTATGTTTAAGTTTGACATATACTTCTCTTTCAATGATAAACTATATTTACATGTTGCATAATACAGGGTTTAGTGAAAATTCTCAAGTTAAAAAAGGAAAGTAACAGCAAGTTTCCAGATGTCTTTCTCAGGGGGGCCAAAGTCAAACCTCTTCTTGACTGGACCGTCTTACAGTGGCAGTCAGTGCTACAAGCAGAGCTCTGTTCTCAAGGTCATGTGACAAGGTCGTGCCTGCTGTTGAACTCAACATGTTTGGCTGGCGAGGGCTTAAAGCGCCGGATTTAAGGCACCGGCGGGGTTGGCAAGGTGACCCGAGAGGACCTCGCTCCAAATGGACAAGCCTTGGTTTAGCTTCTGAAAGGAAAAAAACCAGAGCCCTCTTCCAAAAACAGCATTATTCGCCTTCAAAGGGGGAAGTGCAGCGATGGGGGCGCGTGCCTGAGGTTTCCCTCACAGATGCAGGCCTTATAGACGCTCTGCAGAGGGGGGACTGGCGTGGGTGCTGATGTTTGGCAGGGTGTAAAGGTAAGTCTGTGCCTCTCCGGCAGTAAAGGCTGCGAGCGTCTGCCAGCTCCAGCACCTGCAGGTGTAAACAGCTCGGACGAAAATGTCAAATTAAAAAAGGCCGCCGGTATGTTCCTGCATGAGGCTCCAAGGTGACGCCTTTGAAAATCAATGAAACTAAACATGCTATACAAGGCCAGGTCCTTAATTTTGAAATATCCTGCAGTAGGTGTAACTATGGATTATATAAGGTGCACAGGTATGTGGATGATCTGTGAAGGCTCTCTGCGATGTGAACATTGCGTGATACTTGATAAAGAGACCGATGGTAGGGGCTATGGAGCATGTAATCAACGTTGACAGAAAATTAAAGTGATGAGTTTCTGGTTCGCTAGGCGATGGAACGCTTTAAGGTGTAATTCAGTAATTATGGTAATTCTGTCACAATCCCTATTCAAATTGAACATTTCTTCTGGAGTTATTCAGGACAAAATCTGAACTAACTATAACTCAGGTAGTGTGAGTTTAGTGAGACAAAATGTCATAGATTATGAAAAGGAAGTTACACACAATGTTTGTCTACACATCAATAGTAAGGCTCACTAGGTTTGAGAGATGAGTTAACCATTTGATATTAAAATAAACCATCAAACATTTGCCTCACCATTTTTTGTGCTAATCATTCATGGCTCATTCAAATTTCACTACACTACACACTAAACCTCCCAGCAACAAGTGGTGATCCAATGGCTTGTTTACTTCAAGGGTCCATAAAATTATCTTCGCATGGTATAAACAAAGAAGATGTTCAATATATACTTTTGAAATTGTGAGAACTGTGGAATGCACAATTATATACAACCTTACATAAGCACATTCATTTCACTTTCCATTTCACAAGGGAGATATTGTGGATGTAAAACATTCTCCCAGGCACATTAAACAACATGGAATGAAGGGTGTCATATTTGATCACAGCTAATTTTCATACACCCCTCCCTAAACCAGATTCTGCTGCTTAATTTCTTTGAAAACATATACTTTTTAGTTGAGTTATTCTGAGCATGGAAAAAACTCCATCTATCCAAAATGTGTTACCTGCTATGTGTTCTGACAGCATTAAAGATACGATTTCAAAAATGGCCAGTGACACTGGGTCTTTTATACAAAGGGTTCTCCTTTAGATTAGTGAACTATATGGTGCTGTGGAACATACAACATCAGATGCAGAATGCACGGAAAGAGCAACACCATGCTGAAGTGCGGATTTGGAGCGCGCATATTTTTCTGCTCATTAGTCATCGGTAAACTTGAGTGCTAGCCACAGGACGTCAGGCCCACATAGCAGGGCCTGACCACATCCCCCCTGGGCCGAGGTGCAGTAATCCAGGGGGGTTATGGGAGGTGGGGGGTGACTGGCATCTGTTGAGGGCCACAGGCCCAGGCTGGTCTCTCTCACCCCGGGCCAAGCTGATGAGAAGCGAAAGGTCAATCCATTTTGGTTTGTTTTTTCTTGCAACTGTGTCCCCCCCCAGTTCATGGCAGGTTTGGGATTATGAGAGAGGCAATATGTTCTGTTCTCCTTCTCCTGCTTAGTGTCATAGTAACAGTCAAAGAGTTTTCTTCTTAGAGAAATGGTGTATAAAATCATAATCATAAACTGTCCATTTATCTTACAAGATGTTCCCTTTGTCTTTGTGCTCTGACTTTTGGGAAAATTGCACAATTGTATCTGATTTTTCTTTTTCTGAAGATATAATATATGCCCAAGACAATGGCCTTGGGGACATTGTATAATACAGCACAAAGCAGGAGTCTGTGGTCGTGTCTGCTTGTTTTGAACTATCTGTATTTGTGACAACCTGTAGCTCTGGAAGAACGAAGACTTGAGCACACAAGAGGATGGTGGGGAGGTGGGTGGAGGCAGGAGTATATGAAAGAACTATAATTGTATTTATTCAAATTGATGGTTCAGACATAGGTTACATGTACAGTGCTTTGTCCTTAACTTTAATAGTCCAGCTAAGCGTGTGTTACTTTTTTCCAACAACATTATTGTTTGAAAGTTAGTAGAATTAATCGTGGTCAGCAAAAAAATGCAAGTCTTTCTCAAATTTATTTTTCAAAATTAAGGACAAACTGCAATGCAGTTTGAATGGGATGCGCCCTTAATTTCATCCAGTGTCCATTAATAATGAAAACATGACCAAGAACTTGACTGGACTGATACTTTGTGCAGACCTCCACATGGGTCTCAACAGTAATTCTGGCTAGGCCATTTCACTGCTACCTTCAGGTGAATACTTTAAGTATGGCTCTCTGAGTGGGGAGTCAGGAGTCAGGGTGGGGGGGTGGTGGTGCACAGCAGTGTCTTGATCAAAGGACTCCCAGCTGTCAGAACAAGGAATCAATGGGGCGCGTGAGGCAATCGCAGAATCACAGAGACAGGGTGTGCACAGGAGCCACGAGTTCAGATCCGGGTGCAGACATCGGGCAAATGAGGGTGAGGTTATGCTACTAAAACGCCCCGCCTTCTTCTGTTGAGACTGACATGGCGATTTCGCCCTCAATCACACACACAGCAGGTGTTGTTCAGTCAGTTTTGAATCAGGAATTCATAAGCCCTCCAGGATTGAGATCACTCACTTCTGAATTCCAGCAAACAATAATGTGCATGCTTACTTAAATTAGTTTAGATCTATGTGTTTGCAAAGCAAGTGCATGATATTGCAGGCTTACAGGGGACTTGGAGATGCTGGTGCCATACCGCACATGCCAAGTGTAATGGAGCTTGCCAGCTTGTAGGAATCTCCCAGACTGGGTTCTGTCTACATTATTTATTTGCCAGAGCTTAGGTGACTTGCATAGTTTTCAACTCATTTCACTAGCTGTTGTACTACACTCCCCAGTATTGATAGATCCGTAAGTGTGGTAAGTCAGAAATCCAGCAGCCCATTATGGCTGAAGCCTCTAGGAGACATAACCAACATTTTCTCTGCACTGTTACAATGTATAGAAACTAATCTACTTTCTAAGATGCTCCCAGGCATTTCCAGAGGTCAACCAGTGATCAACATTTTACATATCAACAATATTTCAGTGAGTAGAGTGAACAGTGGCTACACTTATCAGAATTAATTTAAGAACTGTTCTCGACCGACTGGCCAAAAAGGAAGATTGAAAAAAATATAGTTAAGAAAAGAAACACACTGGAGCAAAGTCTAAAATAATCAAATGGAAAGATGAATATACATTCTGAAACTTCGTAAAACTGTTATTTGAATTGTACCAAAACTACACATGTATCTCTTACATCAGAAAATTCTTAGAATCAGAGTCAGGATCAGGATCAGAATCAGAATCAGACTTTATTGGCCAAGTATGCTTTTACACATACAAGTTACACATTATCAGTATTATGTCTTGTGGATTTACATAACTGGTCCATCACAGTCAGTTGCATGGCTTTTATCAGGTGGATGGAAGTGTTTTGAAGGGATTATCATCATAATTTATTTGCTTGGCAGCAAATATAATATTCATCCATTTGTACAGGTGGGCATTTATTTAATGTATTTGGGTTGCTAAACAGCAGTGCCCCCTATGACCACACCATCTATCCTAGTTTTAACATCAACACACTATATGGTTATTTTCATGCACAAAACAAAAACCCTTTTAAGGTCATAATAAACGTGGGTGTTATTATTCCACTCCCATCTGTAAGCCATGCGTCAGATGTTTCGTGCTTGTAACCCACGTGCTGGTGAGTCTCTCCTGCTTGACTTCTGAAACACACAAACCGACAAGGGTCAGTCAAGTTCTAATCCCGGCCTAAGGCAGTCCTCTCCAGCTGCTCTGCCTCAGGCATCAGCTCTGCTCATCACCTATACAACAGCACCTTCATTTTGACTCCCTCCCCTAACGCAACCTGGCTGCTAACACACCCAGACAGGCAGCACGGCGGCAGCAATTAGCCCTCAACAGATAAGGCCCAGGAAAACCTTCATCACTGCCCAGCTCTCAGGAGGGTTAAACGCTGCTCAGTTGCCTCGGGGGTATTAACTAAAAGCTTCCCTACTTGCATGAGTGCATGCACGATCTCTGCTGTCTTTGGATCGCTGCCATGGGTAACCATGACTTCATGGAATTCAATTTCCTGCAGAAATGTTCCAAGTGCACACTTACAACAGGTTCACGTGTTCATTGCTGCTGGCCCTGACCTGTAAGACGATGCAGGCTTACACACAAAGAGCTGCAACGAGGCTAGCGTCTGACTGGTCAAGCACAATGCGTGCCCAGCGGGGAAGGTTTGGTAATTGCATCAGGGTAATTTCAGAGGTGCTGGGTGTTAAGGTCAGAGGTTGTGTGGATCGGTGGGTGTGGGTGTACGTGGGGGTGAGTATGTATGGGGGGGAGTGATAATCCCCTCTAAGACACAACCCTGCTCCAAAGGCAAGAGCAAATGCAATCACTGGTCAGCTAAACCCTGTCCTGTGAAAAGTGGGGCAAAGGGACAGGAGGACAGTAGGGCAGAGGAACAGTAAAGTAGAAGAGCTGTTTTCCCTGCATGGGAGAGGAATGATCAGGTGGGCACCCTAAAGTGCCTTCCTGCCACATTCCCTTCACTCTGTCACTCGCTCTGTTCTGCACCCCACTCTCAATGCCCCTACAGGTCTGACCAGGCCCAACGTTCACCTCAAAGTTCACCTGTGAGGAATGTGCTCTTTGAGCAAACAAAGCCAATTAAATAAGAATGCCTCAGTGTGGGAGCTGGTCTTCAGGTGTGGAGTTTCAGCTCTGTCACTCACAATTTTCACCGCAGACAAAGAACACATGCAAAGAGTGGACTCCCCCTCAGACCCACGATGCTTTGGTAAGAGAGACAGAGAGGTCTGCGTTGACATACACTAAAAATGCAGTTGAACAGTTGTACACTCAATACATTTTATATGTACTGCTTGACTCCTTTCCCATGAAGTAAATTTAGATCAATGTAAAAACTAAGCCTGAGCTCCACAGTTCAGCAAATGGATACCATGCATACCACTAATTTAGGCAATTTAGCTTTTGATCTGCTAAATGTTAAAATGTATTCATTTTTCACAATATGGTTAATAATTTGCTTTGTATTAAGTTATAAAGGGTCAAAGTGAAAGGTTTTTCCCCTGATGGGTGGTTCACAGAAAACATCCTGGCCCGCTCTAATTATATGCAGTGAAAGAATGTTTAATAAAAGATTACCATTGTTTAATTCCCGAGGCATTCGGAAAAAGAAAAAAAGTATGTGGAAGAGAATTTGGGTCCAAAAAGTTTCCCAGCTCTGAGAAACATTTCTGTGTGTCAAGTTTGGACATGACAGATGTTTTTTTTTTCTTCATTTAATTTACGGCTCTCTGGCTGCAGGGTTTGGTGTTTTAAAAATTGTCAAAATGTCACACTAGAGGCAAGACAAATGAATCAAGATCACATGGGATGCACAGAATTTTGTTTATGATCTTGACGTCATCCTATGATGACTGTCTTCTATAAATCTAAAATCTCATCAAACTAAAACCATGTTTAAACTTTTAAAGAAAAATAAAAATAAAAACAGATTAGTTGATTTATTGTAACTTTTGGAGTTAAACAAAACATGTAGTTTACCAACTGGGAAAAAGTTTGTTAAAACAGTCATGTTTTCATGAGGTGCCAATAAGTTAAAATGTTGTTGTCACTGAGAGATGATCCAAGCCCTTAAACGAATGCTGGCTCTCCTATACCACACTGGGGGCCTAGAGCAGCGATTGGCCACATGCAAGCATATCAGAGGATTGTTGTCATTGTGTTTGCCAGTAGTGCCACCATTTTGCTACTGAGCATTAGTGTTTCCAAATTTTGGCTTGTCTGTTGATATAAAGCAAGTTGCATTTGAAAACACAGAGTTTCTTAAAATAGCCTTACTTTCAGGCCAATTATACATTATATGCAAGCACAGAGTTATCTGTCATTACAAGACCATTAGGAGAGAACAGCAAGCCATGAGCTCATGATATTCAATGCAACGATTCAGTGCAGCTATTCACTGTAACAGGGGGTCCCAACATAACACAGGAGCACAGGAGATGTGTTCTTTACCAGTTCTGTTGACAGGCAGCATTGGAGAAACTGAAGCATTTCGTATGTGAGGCACGCAGACGCATCGTACAAGACTGATGCTGGAGAGACAGTTTAAAAAGAGGGCTCCTCTGTCCACGAGTGTGGGAGAAGGAGGGAAAGCACTCTGTCACAAGTGCTTTCCCTCCTCAGGCCTGTAAAAGCACTGTAATTTCACTTAATTAGACCCTGTGTGGCAGGAGGGAGGACATTATCTAACCACAACACAAAACCGCTCTTCACAGCAGGGAAGTCTTTTCAGAGGCACCTTGGGGTGGTTACTCCACATTTAGAGATAACTAATAAGCTAACTCAAGCTTTTTAAATTGAATAAGCTTTTAAAATTTAATGTGTAACTGTGTAATGTGTACTCCACTACACACAAATCTTTACAATTCACCCATTAATGTGATGTGACTCAGACAAAATCCAAATAAATAGTATGCGCACAAGCTGACAGAGGGCGCATAACAAGCTAATCGGCAACAAGTTAATTTTACCAAAAAAAAGATGCTGCTTTGTTGCCACCACAGATGATGACAAGGTTTCAACAGAGGCAAGCGCTACAATGCTAATTAAATTAAATTTTCAACCATTAGAAGCAGATGCCCCTCCATGTGTTTCAAAGGCAGTGCCAGGCAGTGCAACTGCATGGCAGCTTGTATCAGAGCACCAATGACTATCAGACCATGAATTCAGACTTTTGTTCCCACGGGCTCTTATTTAATTAGGCTTTATTGAGCAGAATACAAATGAATTCTGATCTGGATTTGACATCACTTAAATATTGGCAGTCGGGGTTCTTTGTTTCACACATAATGCATTTTATCTGTGGAAAGCACAGAAGAAATGTGTTTCTGACATTTTTTTTATTCATTTCATCCCCGGAAACAAATTAGTAATACAGACAGGCCTTTGGACTTACTGACTGAGTAATTAGTTGTTCAATGGGGCCTAGTATAAATAACTGAACAATGAAGCTACATCATGACAGCTACAGTGAATTTGTGCTATGTTAAAAACATGTTGAATGAGTTGCCTTTAAACACGAACACAATTTCTCTCACAAATAATCTATTGTGGATTGAATGTGAAGATGACAAATAAAAATCAGTATTAACTCAGTCTAATCTAATTTAGAGCTTGGTTAAAATGAACACCAGCATTGCACATGTGAAGCACTTTGATAAAAAGATTTTCTACATTTAGTGGGCCACATGGACAGCCACTCCCTGTTGCTGCCCTCTGTTTGAAAGCAGAATGCAGCCTTGGTGTTTTAGGAGGCACAACTAAATGGCTACAGTGTCTGTTGTGTGAACACAAGGAGATTATACCGTCAGTTTAACTCCCTGGAAATTCCTGGAATTTCCATTATTTCCTGTCAGGTCTCCCAGTGGACCACCTATATATATGAAATACAGTGTCCGGCTTGAGTGATTTTTCATGGACATAATTAAAGCGTATAGGCCATTTTTTGTTCCTCCCTGTCTCTTTTTTCCCTTTCATTTTTGCTTATTTTAGTTTTCACTTCCCCCTTCCTCAGTCTGCCACCTCTCCTTTCAAAGTAATCTTTTCATTAAGCACCCCCACCCCCCATTTCAAGTGCTCATTTGAGATATATATTTTCACTGACCAAAAGGGGGGATTTTAAAAATATCCCAGACACACATACATGCCAAATGGACAGGAGTTCATAAACAAATAATGAGCTAGAAAAACAAATCCACTCCGACAAGACAGACATTGATATTGGATATTAAATTGACGTCTCTTCGTCTCTCTCAAGGGAGTGGAAGATAATATCCCCCATGCTAATGCAGTTATACTCTTACTTAGAGTCCATGGGAAAACCTGCTTCCAGGAGTGGAGCCACATATAGGTGTGGAGACTCTCTTCCATGTGACAACTAAAATGTCAGTTTAAAAGAAAGGTAATAAAAATGACTAAAATGTATAATTTGGAGAAAATCACTTGCCATCAGGTAATAAATCCACAAATAAATGGGGAAGGGGTCTGAGTGGAAGTAAATTTTCCAGTCACTTTATGAAAAATACTATAATTAAAAATGGTCAGATGCGTTCATGACTGGCTTGGGGGAATTTCCACCGAAGGATACTGTAGTGCAAGTACATGCAGGGAGTCAGTCACGAAGGCGGGTCACACACGTCGTGTAACTGTAATGTTTTGATAACATGTCATTTGAGGAAACATTCAGGTTTATTTTCTCAGTTGGTGAGTGGCCCCCGCTCAGCGCGGTGAATATTATTTCAGTTAATATGGGCCGGTGTGTTTCAGCGTCAGTGGCTGGAGGATATTCCTCCCCCACTGGCCCTTAAGAGTGGAGAGCAGCCCATCAAAGGATCTCTGTCCAAGCGGAGCCATAGTTTAAGCAGGATGCTGGCCACAAACTTAACTCTTGACATTGCTGTACATTAATTTAATAACTGATGTGACAAGCCTGAGGGCTAGTTTCTGAAGACTGACAACTTTGGAAAATGGAATGTATACATAACTGTGGAATGCTCATAAGGATCATAATGGAAGGGATCTTCCTTTTCAAAAGCTGTTATAACATGGTTGAGATGCAGAGTAGATTAGATTTTTTTGTTGCACAATTTTTGCTCTCAAAAAGTCCAATTTTATGATAATATAATTCATTCACCAAGCCTTTTACATCACCTCTGTTTTGCAGTAATGGCTAATGATTGGCACTTCTTTGAGATTAGGCCCTATGTTATTTTGACAGATATTATTTAAGGAAAAATAAAGTGTCTCTAGAAGGTTTTATAGTTATGATCTGAGAAGTATTGTGATTTTCATGGCCACTCATGCAAAGGAATGTTAGTTCCAATTAAGAATAAATTTATGCCTATATTTCTCAGAGAAATGTCACAATAATTATAGAGTTTGGAAATGCTAAAGACAAAATTGAACATGTCTTACAGCATATTAATCAAAATATTTAGGTTCCTGCAAGGGAAATCCTAGTTGTCTCCATCATATCCCTGAAGTATGCACAATGAGAAAGATTCCATACTTTTGACCACTTGCTGTTTTACCTCCACTATTCTAGTGAAATAAATCCAACTGTATAAGTAGACTGAAGAATATGGGGGCTGTTAAAATGCCATTTTTATCCCTATGAATAAGGATGTATGCTAAGCAAATAAACCAAACAGTAGAATAATAAACCTCGGACAGCATAATTAGAACTGAATTTACAAAAAAAAAAAAAAAATAAAAATGCCCCAACCCTGCAATGCCTGACCGCCATGGGTTAAATCAGAGTAAATCTTGAAGAAGACTGCCTGTGTCAAGGACACTTGAGGTGAGTGCCATTTTCCCCCCCCTGTGCGTGAGAAGAAAAACACGGGACCCTGCACAGTGCACCCCTTGCAGGACAGCTCTGAAAGGACCTCTTCAGCCTCAGCATCTGCAGAGCGTTTCCCAAGAGCCCCAACCTCAAATACACCTTTCATTCTCCCCCAGGAGCGAGGCACACACACCAGTGTTTTCACTGCCCTTTCCCCTCCGCCTTGGGGCCACTCTGTAATAAAAACGCAGCGCCGGGCACAGCCCAGAGAGCCCAAAAGATCTATTTTTACATTCAGAAACCATGATTTCCTCCACTTTTATTGCGTATAAACTTTTGGAAGGAGAGCACTAAGCATATTTAAAAAAAAAAAAGTTCTACCTGCATTATAGTGAATAACCTGACTGTAAGAGCCATAGGGGACTGGATTTGTTTTAAATTTAGATTGAAATAAATACCCATAGATGGTGCAGTCTTAGGGGGAAATGTGCCATGTGTGCAGTAACACACCCAAGTCAGTGAGTGCATACTGTGGCAAAATCTGTATGTATTTACTGTACTTCTGCAGCCAAGCGTTAGTCATTTTTCCCCCAAATCTAGGGAAATTGCTACAATGCTACAATTTGTTTACATTGTCTATTAATGCATACAGAAAGTAAGCAAAACACTTTTGAGGTACAATCTCTCAGTGCTCCTATGTCTTGCACACAATGCTGTGATCATTGGAAGAAAAAAAAAAAAAAACATCACATAGCTATTCATCTGACCAGGAGATCTTGCCAGTGCATCATTCAGACCTGTTCTGCCAGGTGAGGTCTCACATCAGAGTCACTGTGCCTCCTACCTTGAGACTCATTCTCATCATCAAACATTTGAAACGTGGCAACCTCCAACATCTGCCACTTTCGCAGTGCACATGTCATTGTTGACCACAGTCATAGCAAATAAGACTCAGGACATGTAGCTACTCAATTCAGTGCAGGCTGACCACAGCAAACTGTTGAGTGACCTTTGGCACTTTTTTGTTTCTAGTATTCAACCCGGAGATAAGAAAGAAAGATGGCAAAGTGGCGCCATCTTCTGAAAGGTAGTGACCTTGCAAGTTTGTCTGACTGATTCCCATTATATATTACACTGTGAAAATTTCAACTTGAAAAGTATGATCATAATAAAGAATAAGAAATGAATCTCGAGAGCACTGACGGAATTACAAAATGGGTATTTGGCTCATCTTTTATTCAAGAGAAGCCTCTCTCCAGAAATGAAATTTGCCAGTCGGAGAGAAAAAGGCATAATGCCTTCCCCTGGAAATAATCTTCAGTTTTAGCCGAATGCACAGCCACTTCATTTCTGCCTGTAATATAAAGGTGTTAGGCTGATGAGCAAAGTCCAAAAATGTACTGAGACAGTAGCTGTCAAACAAAACCCAGCATGTCAGATCTTTATTAACTTCATGTCTTAACTGAAGCCTGCCTCAGCAATCCTGTAGCCAAATGAGTCTTCAGAGAACTGCATTCAGAGATGAGCATTCTGTAAATGAGCACAAGATTCATTGCTGTAATTTGATAAAAGCCAGTAATTATGCCAAAATTAGATCCTAATAATGAAAGGGAACTAGAATTACAGCCTCTTCCTATTAAACATTTTACATAAAACAAGGAAATTTCTCTTCTAAACAGAGCAGTAATTAATGTTTTCATCTAATTTTTGGTGATCATATCACTTTCCACAACATTACCACACTGCTCACATACCTTCTTATACAGACTACTAACCCAAATAAAGCTTTCCTGCAAGGCACAAATTCATGTCAAATTTATTGTTTGTACAAAATATTTTACAAAGGCATTGAGGGCTACTGAACATAAATATACACGTGGCTTTTAATTTGCTTGACTGTGATATTTCACAAAATATTTGCCCAAATATTTTTCTTAAACCCTACAATACCTTACTACAGTATTTTCATAAGTATCTTCAACTCAAGCTGAAGCATAAATAAAAGAGCAAAAAAGACAAACCTTGCACATTTCTCCCCGGATCATTCAAGTCCTTTATGTTAACGTACAACTAAGTACTAATGATGAATTTGTAAACAGACTAAGCACGTAAGAAGTCAACACAAATAACACAAAAGGGTACAGGTTTTGAATCTGCTAAATGAAAAATGAATTTGTAATATGCAAGTTATTTTTGCCCCATTCATATACAGGAACAAATGTTGAGCTATCTCCTGCAGTGCAGTGCAGAAAGTCAAACGCATTCAAACATTAATAGCTCCTACCCCTTTTTGTCATTGGTTCAAAAGGCAAACTTACTTAGCTGTAAAGGTAGAGAACAATCATTCTTACCAGGAAGGTTCTCTTGACCTTCCTAGTAATCTGCCCTTTAACTCAGTGCATACTGTATACAAGCTACATGTGAGATTGTTCATATCAATACAGACCAGCTGCTCATTATTAGCTAACTAAAGTATTTGCTCTTTAGACAAATGCTTCACGTTCTTAAATATTAACATAAATAACCAGGGGGGTGCCTGGTTGGGTTTTCATGTCCAAAATAGCTTTTGGATGGTCTGGACAAGACCATCATGGTGACTTTCATTGATAATTCTGGAGTGAAATGTTATAATATTCAGGCCTTGACTGATTAATATATATACAATGTGTGTTTTTTATCTCTTAGTGATAAAAAAACAAATTTTCATTTCAGAGGCCACCAAATTCATAATGACCTGTTATTAGCAGTTCAACTGAACCTGGGCCTCAGTTTGACAACGTGAAGATTTTTTGGAATTAGACTCATTTGTACATTCTGAGTCTGACGACGTAAAATTTGAGAGCAAAGGTGACACACTTCAGAAGCGTGGTCTTCAGTCAGCAACCATTCCATGCATTTGTGTTTCACCATGGGAGGCATCACCATAAACAGACCTGCAACCCAACTCAAAAGGCGGGCTGGTTATCTTCTTTTCCATCAGTTGTAGCTAACCTTTTAAACGCTACAACATGAACATCACAACAAAAAAGCACAAAGGGACACAAACCTACAGATAAGCAGATGCACCAGGTGTCATAAAAATGTAAGCCCTGAATCTGTCTTGTTAGTTTATGTATACATATTTTAAAAAATGACTCACCCTTGGGGAATTAAGAATAAAATTCCTTTGGCACAAAATGCAGGCAGGATTTAAGCAATTGTAGAGCAATTGGAAGAAAATGAATGCATAAACACAAGTAGTAACAAGTAATACCAAGAGTAGTTACAAGAAGTAACCCTCCTGTTTACTTAAGGCACAGGTTTTTCAAGGCCCTGTATGCAATCATTTAACTCTAGAAATTCAACCAATGTACACAAAAGAGAAATGACTTGCTACTTTCATTTGAATTATATTTTTCATCATTTCTCTCTGCATTTTGTTGTTGTAACTTTATTGCCAAAGACATTCAACGTGGCCAACGGGATGAGGATTCTATATATTGTAATAACATATTAACATTAATCTGTACACTTACATCCTTAAGGGTACATGTTCAGATGCAAAATCAGATCACAGGATAGAGAGCTCTGTTTTTCGAGCTGCAGTTCTTTTGTCCTTGCATGGACTATTCCTTTACTTTCGGGAAACCGTGTGAAATAAAACAGAATCCTTGGCTTGGTGTAGCATTCACATTTGCTTTTGTTCAGTGTCCAGTGTCAGTTTGTTTTTCTGAGACTGAGGCAGGCCAGAGTCACACAGCAGTGGTGTCCCCGTACTCTTTGTTCCAGTGCACATACAGGTCAAGAGTCTGTGGGCTCACGCTGCGCTTGATCTTCTTCAGCGACTCAAGGAAGTCACAGAACTTGATGTTCCGCATCTGCAAAAAACAAGCCAAAAAAATTTACCAATGACCCCACCAAATTACACAAATCATAAGACAGTGCACAAAATCTCAAGCCACATACGCAATGGCTTTGATGGGTTTCTTAAATGGTCTCCTCCATTAAAATGAGATTACTTTGCAATGTAGACTGTGGAAAAAATGCAGAGTTTTTGCAACAGTACTTGGCGATTTGTTTTATCCTTTAAATAAAATCAGATGATGTCCTCCTCATCATTATGGGTACAGCAAATTAAACATGTGGGGGTCACACACGCTTACCTCGTTTGCAGCCATGTTCTTTACTTGCTCCGGTCGAAGTTCTGTGGGAAAGCATCCAACTCATTTAGCGAGCACAGAAACAGACAAGATCCATTAACTCTGAGGTTTTACAACTGGAACACCGAAGGCAATTAACACTTACAATATTAAAGTTGTTAAAAGCAAGGCCGTTAAAACAAAGGACTGCTTTTATAGGAAATTCGTTAACTGATCCATCAGAGGACACACCAACTGCAGCAGTTGAGGTTAGAGTCATCAGGCAAAGCGCTGGCCATATAAAATGAATCTGTGCACCCACATGAAATGAGACTGTTGTCCCTCTCCTATTGTCTCACCTCTGATAGGTCCAAGTGCAGCATCTTTAGCCAGTGAAGTCAGGTCACTCCCTGAATATCCTTCTGTTAGCCTGAAATTATGTATATTACAATATCACTTGAGGCCACTCAACTCATAGACATTCTGGCTTAAACTTAACTTAAACATAAACACATTAGCTCATCAGGGACATATCCCACTGCAGCGCATATTGTGGAGATCAACTGTACATTTACATCGTACACAGGTAGGAAGAGTGACCCTCTATGGCTCAGTTTAACTGGGATCTTACTTTGCAAGTTGGACCAGTTCCTGATGGTTAAGCGGGTTTCCATGCTTTCCCAGGAGGTTTTTCAACAGACTGAACCGTGTCTGAAACAAGCAACATTAATCCCTTAACCTCTTTAATTCCAGAAGCATGTTAATAGTTTTACTGGCACTGTATATGGTAGTAGGACACTGATATATTAAACGACCACATGTTTCCAAGAATTATCTGGAATGAAACAGTCTTTCAGACTGTCTCCCATTACAGCTGTAGTATGGCTACAAAGTACATAATAGTAATCAGGTGGACTTCACTGATAAACATGCATTTCAAAAGAAGCAACAGTGAAGTACAGTGACACAGACACAGCTTTGACATACCTCCTCTGATGGCAGAGTCACATACACCCTTTTTGGAAATCGCCTGTGGAGGGGACAGGTTACCATCAATGTGATTCAGATGAACAACAGTAGAGCAATATGAAAACAAGTATAAGAGATAATTGTGTACAAGACTACAAGAGGTAACTGTGACCCAGCAAGCTTCCTAGGTCTGTATGTTAAAGAAAAGAGATGAGTGCCACCTTCAGGATGACAGACGAGTCTGCTCAGGTGACACCCTACCTGAGTACTGCCTCATCCAGCTCCTGTGGCCTGTTGGTGGCTCCCATCACCAGCACCCTGTCATCCCCTCCCGACTGCACCTGTCGAGGGAGGCCGCCATGGTTTGTGTGCATTACAGTATCAGAGCCAGTGGCAAACACACACAGCCAGATGAATAACTGCCATAAAGCACGCAGGAATAATGCAAATGACAAGCACCTGGACTAGACAGATTCCGGTTTTACTGAAATCCCCCTAATGTTGTCCGACACACGCCGAGCCGCTTGAGCGAGCTCGCACTGAACCTGCTCCACGAACAATCCATTCCAAACCACAGCGCGAACAGCCTGCGGCCACACATGCGCAGGAGTCTTACCCCATCAAACTCGATTAGGAACTCCGTTTTGAGCCTCCGGCTGGAGTCATGCTCGCCCTCTCTCCTCTCACAGAGCAGACTGTCGATTTCATCTGCAGGGGGGGACAGACGGAGATAAGGCGGCACGCTATGAGAGAGAGTGCCCTCTTTCAACAGGCAGGGCGTGGGGAGGACTTCAGGGAGGTAAGTGAAAGCCTCCATAACACCCGTCTTACCTATGAAGATGATGGAGGGCTGCAACTCTCTAGCCACGGCAAAGAGGGCCCGGACAAGCTTCTCTCCCTCTCCCACCTGCAAGTCACAGATTATACTGAGCCAACTGGAGCTCTCAGACACATCTAGTCCCAAGGAAATAATATTTGCCTCTTGAAATGTACTTACGTATTTTGAGGTCAGGCTAGCAGCACTTATGTTGAAGAAGGTGGCATTGGATTCCATTGCTACAGCCTTGGCCTGTTCATGAAAGACAAGAAGATACATTTTAAAATAGACACATTAAGAACAACACTTTGAGCCCAAAAATTCTTTGTTATTTCAGATAAAATTAACCAGAATTTCAGAATTAACAAATGTCTCATTTTAAGCCTAAGCCCACACACTACTTCATTCCATGTGTAAATTGAAAGTTTGTGACAAAGTTTCAGAATCTGGACAGATCTCATTACTGTATCTGTCTCGTGTTATTTCACTGGATCATTTCATTTCAACCCTGAGTCATTTTAGATTAGTATTTCATGTTAATGATTTGCAGATTAAATGTTGCTTAATAGCTACAGAACAGTGTGGACACTACACACATAAGAGGCAATAACAAAGAAAAACAGCAGTTGAGTTTAGGCGGACTGATTATTGCATATCCTGCTGTGCCCTGAGGCAAGATTTCACATGCGTTTAATCAAGTTCAATGCATCTTAGTGTCATGAGTAATACCGGCAAAATCAATATTTGAAATATGAGTCATGAGTCATAACGCATAAAACCAATCTGCTTTCATTTCCGACCAGCAGGAACGCAAAGTCGAAATGAACTCATTGACTCGCTGCGTGGCTCAGCAGTGGAGATTCACAGGGTCACACGCACGCCCTCTGCCCCCCCAGCCCTGGCTCACCAGCATGGTCTTCCCATTCCCCGGGGGTCCGAAGAGGAGCAGGCCTCGCGCGGGGGCCCTGAGGCCAGTGAACAGCTGAGGACAGAAGCACAGACTGCGGTCACCACGCTATACCGCGAGCAAACGACAACCAAATACAAGCACAAACCACTCTGACATCCCTCCTCAGCAAAACACGAAAAACTGCACAGAACACTGGTGCCTCAACATTGCAAGATTATTTTTTATATGTTCAAATGCTGTCTTAATTTTTAATATGCAATATGCTTGATACATAGAAATATTTTTAAGATGTTGTTTGATAATGTTACAACCCTCTTTCAAATTCCATTCAGCCTGACCTCACCTCTGGTCTGAGGCCTGATAAATTCCTAGCCTGACCTCACCTCTGGTCTGAGGGACGGAAGGATGACGATCTCCTGGAGTGCCTGTTTGGCGAGTTCTTGCCCTGCGATGTCCTCAAATCGAACCATTGTCCCACTGAAACAGAGTGGCATAGATCTCAGCGGGTCCCTCTCTGGCACCTTCTCTATTGGGCCAGTAGGGGGTGCCACTTCCACCACAGCAGCAACAATCCAGCACAGAACCATCTCTCACCTGTCCACGATCTCGTTCAAGATGAGGTTCGCCAGCCTGCTGTCCACATTCTTGAAATTTTTCATGTCTTTCTTTCCGGCTGTCTTTGGTGTTGTAGGTTTGTAGTTCTGTCGGTTGCCAGCTTTACTGGGGACCTCAAGGTAAAAGTTCAAGTGCAACATATAACAGTTGTTGGACACAAAATACAAAAAAACCCAACACTGAATGGCTCATTCAACATATGTACTGAATTTGTAAAATTTGACATTTTCTTGCATATTATCCTAACATAACATTGCTGATGTAATCTGAAATTGCTTCAGGCATCATGTTGATGAGCTCATCTCTAAATGAATAATAACGTTCACTTACATTATTATTTTTACTGAAAACAATAAAAATTTTAAAACAAAGATGAACAAGGCTTTGTTAATTTGCATGTGGAACATTAATTTGCAACATAAATGTGGGGCTGTACGTACAACTGAATTGTATCAGGCTAGACAGCTCTACCCATGGTGGTCTGTTTTGGGACACAGAAACAGAGCTGTACCTGTGTGAGTGGACCATTTTGGGACTCAGAGACAGAGCTATACCTTGCTGTTGCTGGCATGCTGGGAGGACGGCCTGGCAATGGCGGAGCCGTGGGAAGGTCCAGGCAGGTTTCTGGGCAAGTTCTTTGACCGAGGGAGTAAATGACTGGAAGGGGTCACAGGATCCCTCTTTTTGGGAGCTGCTCCACCTCCTGCAAAGAACAGAAAAGAAATGGCTGCTTTAAATCCTGACAGCTCAGACACAACTTTTAAAATTCTGAAATGTAACTGAAACGAGTTTCTGAAGAGCTTCCTTGCCATAGCTAACAGATCACAGGCTATCTTTAGTCAACCAGGAAAAATGACCTGTTTTTTATTCCTCAGAGCACATATTCCTGTGCACAGAGAACAACATTGATCCATCTGAATTGATTTAGCTTGTTTTTTGGTGACTGGCTGCATCATTATTAACCAGAACATTCTGCATCATTGGCAAAACGAATGAGGCAAACAGATCAATCCTCGATCCTGAAACATGAATCACAAACCCGCGAGTAAATTATTAAAGAAACTGTCAATGTCTTCCACAGGAGAGGTTTATGATGCTCTACACTCCAAAAATGAAAGATGCTGTCTGGCACAAAGACATCCTCACGTGGATTTTGTCAGGCTTGATATATTTCTTTTCATTATTCCTCTGCTTCTGCCTCCTGCGAATCCCTCGTAGTGTCATCCTCAATCATCCTAACAGTGCCCTGCAAAGCCTGCCCGACAACTCATCTCTGCCCTCACCACGGTGATAAGCCTGCGCTGAATGACAGGCTCAGAGCAGTGAGACATCACTCTTCTGACACAGGCATGCCCCATACACAGAGCGCAGAGTCACACCCTGAATACATTCAGTATACAGTACCAGTCAAACCATTCAAATGAATACAGTACCAGTCAAAAGTTTGGAGACACCTGATTAAGATAATAGGAAACATGCATTCAAAGAAATTGTTATCTGAAGACTTGTGCTTATATGCTTGAAATTTGTTTCTTCTCACAAATATAATGAGTTACGTTGATGCCTATGTATGAATTTCTTTCCCAAAAAATCATTTCATTTTAAAAAATATTTTTTGACTACTTTTAAAATATAAGATAGTTTAACACGTTTTTGGTCACTGCACATTAATTCCATTTGTGTTATTTCACAGTTTTGATGTCTTTACTATACTAAAATATGGAAAATAGTACGAATAAAGAAAAACCCTTTTGTCTGATACTGTACATCTGGAGCACAACAGCATGAATGAGTTGACTGCACTCTCCAGAAAGACTGTTACAAGCCACTCTGGATCAAAGAAACAACTAATAATTAGTGTGATACTACTATTATTTGGGTCCATGCATTTTAGTTCACTCTTGCCAGCATATTTGATACTTTCATGGAAGCAAAAAATAGCTATTTTAATGCTGCACAAATATGAAAGCACATTAAAAGGTGTTTCAAGCAGCTGGCAGTACACCAGCACAAACCATGCACTCGTTACAGATAAGTCCTGAGGTTTACATGAAATGCACTATTCATAAATTATTCAATATTCTGTGCAATATATGAAATGCCAATATAAAGACAGATGTCATTTGGAAATTTCCCTTATTTTCCCATCAGCATAACATTAATACAAGTTTAATTTCACAATTCAATTTTAAATTCAGCACTACCAATGAAGCAGCATAGAATATGCCTTCAGGTAGAGATTTAATTCTTGAAATAAGGTTAGTTATATCCCACATCCTCCACTTTAAAAAGCAAAGAAAAGGCTGCCAAATCTCTCATCTTGGATGAATAAAATATGAGCCCCCCATTGGGAATTATGAAGGGAATGTATATCAGCCAAAAATGAAACTATTGCTTCATATTACTGAGCAAATTTATTCCTCCTTTTTAAAGCAAGCAAACCTATTAGATCTTCTATCATTGCCCATATTTTAGGTAGTAGGTACACAATTATTTAGAACCTTGCATATTCTCCTTAGTTTCAAAGTACTGCTGTTCACTGACAGACTTCATTAACTTTAATTGGAATGGCTGCGTTCTGCTCGGTTTAAAATTTTGATTCAGAAAATGACATGCCTTTCAGCAAGTACTGCAATCATTCCTCTTTAATGTTGTATTCATTATTTCCACTTGAAGGCTCTTCTGGTCCTTTAAGTCAGTATATCAATTCCACATGACAAATGCAGTGATCCCCCATTCAAACAGCAGATAGTCTTACAGAGAATCTGTAGTATACATAAGCTTCCACTAATTACTAATTGATAAGAAAATCAAACATTTAAACTACCTGTCTTCCTTTGGCTCAATTTTCATTCTATAATGAAATATCCAACTGCATACCATTCACAGACAAGAGCTATACTCTGCATAAGTAAAATTAATCATTTTAAGGATACTGTTCAATAATTACCATTACAACACATGTTTGACCTGTCTGAATGTGAGTAATGCAAACAGATGACTCTGCAGTCTGCACTCACCTGAATGGAGATTGCCACTGGAGTTTGTACCTTCTGTATAGATGTCTTTCTGAATGGAGCCTGAGATCTTTGCTACCCAATTGGGAAAAGAAAAGTTAGAACAAATGTTTTAGAACATGTCCATGAGAAAAAAAAATGGACCCTATCTCAGTTAATCAGCAATGTGATTAATGTGAATATTGGTGAGGGTAATATTCCTGATTTAGATGTGGTGACACTCCCATGTGAATGAACAAGAGAAGACCCAGAGGCTTTTCAAATCAATATTTTAGTAACATTTTAAAAGCAGTAACTTTAAAAGCAGCACTGCAAGACTTTATTGGTGATTAACACCAACTACCCATCACCGACTTCCCATCAAGCACTGCATACCACAGAGCGGCTATGACCCCCTAGGTTAACAATAAATGAAATACCACAAGACAAATGAGAGAACATTGTATTACAATGGAAAAGGCCATTTGCAGTGAAAGACAGCTGTGCACTGCTCATTGTGAGGATGGAAGCAGTCACAGGAGCAGCACAGGTGCAGTAGTAACAGCAGCAACAGCAGTAGCAGTAATAAAACCAATGAGCTGTGGCAACTGCAGGAGCAGTAGTATCAGCAGTAGCAGCAGGGGCAGTGGCCCAATTTTGCCATTTTGATCTCTTAATATTGTGAGAAGCCACTATACTTGTAAAACAATATATACTAATGATCCTCTCTCAATGACTGTTACAATATTGTATTCCACTCATACAAAACTATTTCAAATTAGGAGAACAACTATGAAGGTTATGTCACTTAGGACAAGCATAATCAAATGCAAGAGGACATTGGCAAAGTAAATTTCTGTGTAAAAGTTTTGCACTTCTGTCTCACCTAAAAGCTCCAGGCGATCCTTGGCCATGATCAGGTTGGTGGACATCTTGGCCTGCAGGCGTTTCGCTCGCTCATACTGCTCCCCTGAATGTGATGGGCGCCACCGAGGATATCAGAAAGAAAAACACATCCTGGTTTCAGCTCCACTATGATATAATGGCTCACAGCTACAGTGTAACATGATATTACCATGTTAGCCTAAAATCACTCTACAACAATACCCATTTCCAGCATTGCACATTTACGGCAAGGGATAATGAGAGCCACAGCTTCTGAATGAATGAATGAATGAATGAATGAATGAATGAATGAATGAATGAATATTAAAACCTATTTTATCCTTTTTGACATTTAACTTTAAGTGTGAACTAACAACATTCAAACCAATCAAAGGAGTTGAAGACATTCACATGCATTAAATGCTCTCAGATGATCAGGTGGAGAAACTTTATCTTTCTCTTTGATTTACAGAATGTCAAATGTTTTCATCATACATATTTTAATTAGTCTATGCTAATTATGAACCCATATGAAACGAGGATAGAGTAAGTAATGTTAAAATGTTCAAACCCATTTTAGAGGGTTTCTGAATGCCTTTACATAAAACAGTATACAATTTCTGAAATTCGATGGTGAGGTATGGCTGTGGGTGTAATTGTCTGATAATACAGTGATAATTACACACAGACACACACAGACACAGACGCAGACGCACGTACACACAGTTACCCAGTTACCCATTACCTATGTTCATGTTAAAATCAAATTTAATTTCACTATCAACATCTAGACCATCAAAAATCTTGACACAAAAAGTGTATTACAGTTTATATGTAACTCCCACTGCTGAGACAAAGGGGCTGAATAAAGACAAATGGGCAAGACTTGATATGAACCAGAAATAATGTACACGTTAAACAGATGAGATCTGTCTTCCCAACAGGCCCAGGAGGATAAAGCACAATTTTCACAACCTATATAAATGAACAGATCCTGGATAGCTGGAAAAAGCATAGATTATGAATAATACAGACATCCAGTAGTTTTGTGAAGAGAAATGAAGAAAATTACCTTGCCCTTTAATCTGAATAGCAATGCCCTTCTCCAGCTCTGCAATGCCCTTCTGATACCACTGGACTGCCTGTTGCTTGTTACCTGGAATTAATGAACCAATGAATAATCAAATAGTCCCACACTCACACACATTAATAAAGACATTAAACCATGTATTCATCAGAAACAGCATGATAGTACTTACAATAAAACAGCACAGAAAAAGCCTTCATGAACACTCTATCCCATCATTCTCCCTCCATTTCTTTTTCATCTTTTATATTCAGTAATAAAACCTCTGGATGCTTTTCTTAATCACATAAAACCATCAGTGCAGAAAATGAGGTTTCCTCTTCATCAAACAAGGATGCAGGAGCACATTTTCATGTCTTCAAAACCACTTCAGACCATTGCAACTTAGAAGGGAGCTATGTGCAAAAAACAGCTTCCCCAAAATTCCCCAGTAAATGAAAACATTCAGAATTTTACGAAGGTAGGGGTAATGTTTTTGGGCACAGACAGATTAGCATGTTACGATTCCTTTAATCGTATTATTAGGCCTACCTTCAGGCAAAAATCATCATATTGCCTGCACAGATTTCACTCCAAAGATACATTAATAAAAAAATGCTGATATGCTGTTATGCATTTGAATAAACTACATTGTGATGAAGGAATTCCATGGCTGCTGGTGGCAGTCATGTGCTGGCAAAACTGCAAGTCAGCTGTGCTGATCATTCATCCCAATGAACCAGAGGTCATTTTATCTATCTGTGCTTAATATATCACATCAACTCTATTGAATTCACTGCCATATATTGACTATACTTTTCTTTGTATCAGAAGCTAAAGCCAGAAAACCATCCACAAAACATTCTGCTGTCACTAAGGTGGAGTCCACACTGACTGAACTATGAAACTTTTAGGGTCTTTATCTTAAGAGGAACTGCAGCCTGGCCTAAAAAACAAAAAGCGAAAATGCAATCAGAAGGACAAATATTGTCTGCTGTAGGTATTCTGAGGACAGTAGACAAAACAATTAAATCTATTAAATAACTGATGAAATCTTTCCGTATTATGTATGTAATTAGTTATTTAGCAGCCGCTCTTATACGGAGCGCCTTTTGTAGATTTCAGAACATGTTATCCATTCTGGGTTCAGTACTTTGCCCAAGAGTACATCACAAGTGCCCCTGCAGGAAACTGAATCAGTATCCTTCGGTTACGATTACATTTAGTATTCAGCCATAATACATTGCCTACACTGCTACGGGGATATGAGGTTAGTTTACCTCATTATCTTAAATGTGGTAAAGGATCATTTCTAACTTTGCATATTGCAAATGCATACTGTTGCTAAATGTTCAGTCCTGAAGGATCTCTGTCTCAATTATATTTGATTGTGTTCTGTAATGGCATAACAAATAATGTGGTCAAAACTGTTTGTCGACACTGAGACCCTACATCTGAAGTATTATGGCTGAGTTCAGCAGAAAAAAATCTTCTGAAGGCATAGATAATTACTGACATTTGTCAGTGTCACTGATGCAGAATTTCTCCTAGATTATTTTTATCATTGCTCTCTGTCACAACACGGAAACGCCTCCAAGTGAGTTCACACACTACCACCACCCCCGGTCACCAGATGCAAGAAAGCCTGAAACCATGGGAGCGCAGCAGTAGGCTAAACATGCACACAGGCCAGGCCATCGCCAATCAATTATATCAATATCAGGTTTTCAAACAAATGCTCAGAGCCACGAGGCTCCTATATGCGAGAGGCAGGGTGACCCAACCGCGTGGAACAAAGGAGATGGAGAAGCTAAGTGAATTGGATCCTTTGTTCTGTGATGCCACTGCGGCACAATGACATTACAGAGGGGGAGTGAGTGTGCCATATTTAAGTGCCAGTGAATCCCTGAGGCAGGATGCATCCATGTGAAGAGACACCATAATTAAAAAGTGACATCATCTCTCACACCTCACACCTGAAATAACAGATGAGGAATGTAAACAGAAAAAGCAGTAAGGTTTCTGATATTACACTACTGGCAGAGAAGACTCTGTTTAGTTGCATTTAATGTAACAGAGGCAGCAACAGACAAAATTGAAGATGAACACAGCATGGTCACCTGGGTGATGCCATCTGTTCTTGCACAGATTTGCTTCCAAACTATGTTTTGCCCCTCTTTAACCACAATCTATCATATTTTTCTCTCTATAGGCTACTCCCTCACGTCTAATAAAGTTACCATCTACCATCTCTGAGCTGGTTTCACCGCAACTGGCCCCATGAGACACAAGATACCGCAGTCAGAGGGACTGCAATGCTTTCAACATTTAAACAGATGGAGACTTGCCTACACTCGTATGTGATAAATATACATTAGACTTGAAGTCACTTGCACAGTAGGCTTTAAGTGTCTTTTTGCTGTTTTTCTAGGACACAAAATACTGCTCATTACACCTCACAGCTAAGATGAATAGTGCTTACAGCTGAAGTGGCAAAAAAGAAGAAACTGAAAAGCCTTAGGAGGCAGTACATGGCAAACTAATCCGGTTTTATGCTGAACAACAATACTGGACTGCAACAAGAGAGAATCAGACTGAGTAAGAGCAGTGCACCGTGACAAAAAATGATGAATGGATCCTGAAGATTACTCCTTGTGGAAACAAATAATCAGCTTGTCTGATTTATGCCTACCGAACTGCTCCTCATGCTTTCCACATCATCCTAACTTCCCTCTAGCACTTGGGACTGCCCATTGATCATAATGCATCACAATGAGTGGGAGAGAGCTCACACAGCTCAGCTGTCCTCTGGGAAACCTGTTATGGAAATGAAGAGAGATACCCACTGATTGCCAGCTCTCCCTCTCTAAGAAACCCTGCCAGTGTTATAGTGGTAATCACAATTAAAGCAAAAGTCCTCCAAGCAGGAGGGAGGGGTGAGCTGTGTGGTAGAAAGGGAGAAATAAGATTATACAGCAAAAAGGTAACTACAAGCATGTATGCTTACTCTACAACCAAAACAGCTAATATTTCAACCAGCTAACCTCACAGTGCTTAATTGCAGGCTGGTGGCGTGGGTGCCATCATGCCAGGTGCTGAAACACAACTTGCATTCAAAAGTGTACCTGCTTGAAGCGGTACCTGCAAGAATGGGTACAGTCACTCTCACCGCTGGGAAAATCGCCACGCAAAACCTGGCTAGTTTTTCATGCTCTTAACACTACTGTTAGTAAATCTGTCTCATTTAAGAACACAGTGTTCATGAATTTCTGACATGCCCATCTATACCCTGGCCTGAGGGATAGCGGCTGATGTGGATGCTGCCATGAGCAACACAGTTATGCTGCTTGTCCACTCCACCTATAGTTTTTGCTTGTAATTAAGCCAGTACCACTAATGCTGGCAAGCTGAGCTCACAGGGGGCAGCAGGACAGTAAAAGATCATGGGAAGCCATAAGGAAGGCGAACTATATGAGCCAGTCTGGTTCTGTCTTTAGAGTAGAAAAAGTCAGATCACATGGAAAGATGAGAACCCTTGACAATGCTCAGAAAAACAGAAAACGTCCCCAATGCATTGTAACTGAAGCGACAGTCTGTTCATTTTATAGTCTAAAATATAGTGTCAATAGTGTGAGAAAAGGCACACTAGACAACTCCACTGATTGTAGCCAGGGCAAGTTCCCATTATTCACTGTAAACACCAGTGGTCCAGAACACCTCCTGTAAAAATGACGGCCGATTGGAAATAAAACACACACTCCCATACTCTTCAACGTGACGTTTCCAGAGAGACCACGTGGACTTTCACATTGTTATCCCTTTAATTGACCTACACACCTACAGATCTAGAGGAACATTGTATTTTGTTCTGCTGGGAAAATATGTATAGATCATGTCCCTTATTTAATCTAGATGTCTCCTGCAAAATTTTTAAGATAAAATAAATAAATGGTAGGAATATTGTCCAGGTTTGCACGTAAATCTAAAAGCCTGAGTGCATTTGTAATTAATCGTTATGATACGACGGAATCAGTTCAGTGATGTTCAGTTCAGGGAATTCGTCACATTCATGACAGATTTTGGCGTGCAGTATGCTGCAAAATGCTCAGGTTGTGTTTCGAATCGGGTGAAGATCAAGCATTATCCTTTGATTCATTCACTTTAAATAAGCGACCTGGTCAAACTTCAAACAGAAAATACGTCTGTGCGTTGATTAAACGTAATGTTCTGGCACTCTCCGTTTGGTAACATGCTTGCCAAAATAAGTAACTAGTCTAACGTTATTTGCAAGTCATCTGCCACCCAAACAGCTGTGTCTATTTCTGATAAGAACGTGAAACTGACGATAGCTATAAAAATGCATTTTAAATTCATTCACCCCCATCTATAAAAAGCATGACCCAGTAAAACACGAATGCCAAAGACTGGAACCGGACATACTCAGGTGTAAGCAAGCCAGCTATTAGCCAAATTAGCTATATAACGAAAACTATGTTGTTTTGGGCCTGTTCATACAAACCAGCTGGCATAGTTAAATCATTCACTGTCCATGAAGTTAGCGATCGAAGGAAATAGCCAAATGACGAATACAAGAAGCAGCATAACTCTGCCACTAAGTACCTCATGAGACAGTACGAATTTAACTTTCGACTTTGCACTGACAGCAGCTGTAGCAGCTAGCTAGCTAGCTAGCTGGCTGGCTACATGTCATGACACACCTTGCACCATGGGCATGAAGACGGGCAGTTGCTTAATCAGCTACACCCCTCTCATTCCTAAGGACAGACAGCATCCGTTGTTTACCTTTGTCATCTTCGTCGATCCTTAAGGCCACAGATATGTACTCAAACGCCTGTTTGTGATGGTTTCGGATATCCTCGTATTCTGTGTCTCCGACGTCCGCATCTCTTCTGACTTTGGCCGCCATGACTCGGGAAACTTGCTCACACAACCAAGCGATCAGAATGCCCAAACAAAAGACAAGGAGTCGTATCAGAGCGAACACGGTCAGAACTGGGTAAGAGATGTAGAACAAATGACGCTTGAGTAGCGACACCTGATCGGGCCCGTTGAAGCAAACACTGCCATCGGCTGAGCCTTTCTTTCTACCTTTTCCGTTTAGCGAACTCATTCACCTTCCTCACCGCCGTGTCCATGACATAGCTGGCTAGCAAGTTAATCAATAAACAGCTAATTCAGTACTCCACCACACTAGTCCCTTAGCTACCTTACGAGCTAATTGTCATAGAGCTAATTGTTAAAAGCTCTGACAGCTAACGTTAGCTAAAAACGAGGGGCGTTACCAATCAGACGTCACCAAGGAAAATGGAGAAGGTTGGAGCGTTTTCGTTCGCTAACACGTACGTATGCGCATTGACGTCGTGCCAAAAACGCTGGTTTGATTGAGCTTGGCAATGGTGAACTTTAGCTTTGATTATCACTTTTTTTTTCTAATGTACATGTTGGCCGAGGTTTATGGTTAGTTCGTCTGCTAGCGTGTCAGCTAACCAGCTGGGTCTGGATTAGCTAAATAGCTGCACACGATGTGGTAGGCCATATTAAAACATTATTTCACAAATGTAGATAGTTCTCATGAAATGTAACATTATAATTTGCATATGCATTCACATCCAGAGTCGCCATGGCGGGATATATAAGGTGCGTCTCAAAAGCGAAAGATCAAGAACATATATGGATAATTGCAATGCAAAATCACGAAATCAGATACAAATATATACCTTATGTTTAAAATGATCTGAAATCATAAACCTTTCCCCAATACGTTTAAGAACCATATGAACCTAGCCAAATCATATCCACAAACAGACCAGACATTGACCTATAACAGCAGCTATACCAGACTTTACACGCCTGAGGGGTGTTGAAGTTTAAGGAGCTAACCAGAGGACACATCCTTGTTCTGGGAAGCATCACAAGTTTGTGTACATGAAACCGGTTTGCAAACTAATGACAGTACCATGGCTTGAACGTAAAGTTCCAAAATAGAATGCCTAATACTCCTCCCGGAACTCATATTGTCGCTGATGAATTTAAATAAGTTGAATTGCTTCCTATAGATAACAGAGTTAAGATGCTGAAATTCAAGCACATGTTCAGTGTCAAAATAGGAATACCCCAGAATACCTGAGTTGCCTAACTAGAAAAAAAAATCATCGCAAATATTATAAGAACAAGTGTACTAGGTAGCAGTGTTCCAAAGGCAAATAGTTGTAATACGTATATTATTATTGTTTAAGTTATATAGTTTTGTAACCTATGGAACAGCCACAAGCAACGTCAGAAAAACTGACAAATTAACTGAGGAACTGCAACTGTTTCGATATAGACTTCCGGTTTAATCGTCTAACCAATTGGGTAGCGCCTTTACTTTTCGTTGTTGTAATTGGTGGGTTAGTTTTTCTTGCGGCATCGTTCAGAAGTCAAATTGCGACCATGGCGGATGGTACGTACTGTTAATGATTGTAGCGATTGCGGACTTTATTTAGGTTATAATGCAAAACAAATAGATTCTGAAGTTAGGCACGGACAGCACATTGACAATCACACTATAGAATATCGAGTGCTTTCCGTCGACGTAGAGGATCACTAATGTGTCGCAGCCATTGTTGTCTGTAGTTCCAGAGAGCCTTTGTATTACTAGCTTGCTAGCGAGTTACTGAGTGCACCGCATACTATAGCTAACGTTTGCTACATACAGTAGAAAGCTAGCTCAGCTGCTGAAGTGTATTTTGCTACAATGCAGTAAAGTAGGCTACTGAACAATCAGCTGTGTAGCTACTCAACATTAGCTACATATTCTAATATGCGTAGACGTTGTTATAACAATGACTATTCGCAAGGTAGCTAGATTGCTAACTGTAATAGGTCTCCCTACTACCTTGGTTCAATCTATCATATCTTTAGTTAGCTTGTTAGACAGATAGCTTTAGGTTACTCCGAATTCGAGGAAATGATTGTAGTGCCAGCGACATCAGTTAGGGAAGCCACCTAGGGAAGTATGGATAAGTGTCATAAATATCTGCAGCCATGGCTAGCTACTCGAATTTTTTAAATGTCACTCCGTTTTAGGTAGTTACTGTTAGTTCAGCATTTTTTACATTAAAAAATCTTAACCAGCTACACAGTCTAGCAGTGAACAATGGTCAGGTAAACATCAAGTCATGCATATATTTTGTTTGTTCCTGTAACGTGTGGTTTTATTTCACATTACACTTCATTTCCTACTCAAGATCACACTGATGCAGACCAAGGCATGGAGGGGCACACGCCGGTAGGTTCAACAGCTCGTTCGCCGTGTTAATGGTCTTAAATAGTTTACTGTTATGTCATCGTAAAAAAATCATGTTTCGTTGCAGGTTGCAGAAAATCCACATGCGGAATATGGGCTCACGGAAAACGTTCAGGTATTGAACATCTTTGCCATAGCGATGTAAATGTCTTATAGGTGAAAATGTGATATACTTAGTTTGGTTTTTCCTTTCCGTTCGCCTCAGAGAATCGCAGAGAACGAGAAGTCGAACGCAGAAAAAGCTTCAAAACAGAAGGTGGACTTGCAGTCCCTCCCCACACGTGCATATTTAGACCAAACAGTGGTGCCAATTCTTCTACAGAGTCTTTCCGTTCTGGCCAAGGAAAGGTACGTCATCCATTTTGATAGGACTACATATTTGTAACATCGCTTGGTACATTAATACTGCAGATTAAAACAATTAAAACATATTTCAGCTGTAAGATCTTTTAGTTGACGTGCTTAAATACCCGTGTTTTTCCCTTTAGACCTCAAAATCCCATTGAGTTTTTAGCAGCACACCTTCTCAAGAACAAGTCACAGTTTGAAGATCGAAATTAGCATCGTGGAAGCCCAGCTCTTTGTCGTGGAAGTCTTGCTCCTCAGTGGCCATATTTTTATTTTTTCAGTTTCATTTCTGTGTTATGAGTGCTAATTCTGTTTTAAATATTCATAAAGTAGCTCCTTTCGAAGGAACATGTTCTTTTGTTTTTAGTCAAATAAATGATCATTGAAATGACATTTTCTTGGTTGTATTTGTGAGTGATTTTCACCTGGAATAGTGTAAGTGGTATATTGCTCCATTATCCATTACGTGGATCTCTATCCTTTTTTTGTAATGCTTCAAGATTCCTTTGACTAGAGCAATGACTAAATGGTTCCTTTGAATGTACTTAACGGACATACGTGTTTTATTGGACACTTAAAAAAACATGAAAGGACAATTTACTTCTTTTTTAACAAAAATTCTATGGTAAGATTTTAAAAAATGTTAAATATTCTTCTTTTAAAGAGGATACACTTTCATAATGTCAGATGGCCTTCATTAAACAGTGAAGTACCAAGAAAAGTTCTAGATAAGTTCATATAGCTACTTTCATCACAGTTGAGGTGAGCTTAGACCTGCTTGGAATTTTGGTGCTTTTTCTTATTTATAGTGCATTCCTTCAGCATTGCATAACACATACACACTTCAGCCCTTTTTCTGAATGAAAACATTCCTTACATATTCCTTGTATGAAATAAGAAATGGAAATGGAGCAAACAAACCAGTCCAGGCACACATCCAAACAACCCATTTGCCTTAAATTTTCACTTTGTAGGTTAAAAATAAACATTTTAACATTGACTCAAAAATTGCACTGTTGACTACAGGTAAGAATGAAACAGATTCTCTGAACTGGCCTTGACATGTCGATAGATAATTCGTTGTTGAAGGGCCAGAGATCCTTTACAGTAAGGGTCCCCAAACTATGGCCCGCCACCACATTCTGGGTGGCCCCCGAAGCAACGTATGTGATATATTGTATCCGGCCCTCTGGTTTATAGAGTTTGACTTTCCGCCCTATAAGGTGCATTTCGCTTGAAATTCCACATTTCCACGTCCTCTGGTGGCTACCATAACAAATACCAGAATCGTGCCCTTTCATCATATGGTCAACTACTTACAAATTAACCGTGTACGGGCACACCGGTGTGATTTGCCGTTTAGCGCGTATGATAAAACCGGTGCTATTAGAACACTAGATTGGAAAAATTCTAGCTAATTTTAGCTTTGAAGAAACAGCCATTTAACTTTAAAAAATATAGCAAATGCTAACTGAAAACTATGAGAAGCTTAATAACGCTAATGAAAACATAACGAACCATGTAACGTAAGCACGCTACATAAAAATAAGTTGCAGTTAATTTGTAAATAGTTGAACATATGATGAAAGGGCAAGATTCTGGTGTTGTTATCTGAGTGATCTGGCCCTCCAAAGGAAAAGTTTGGGGAACTCTGCTTTACACCATCACATACATACTTCAGAATAAAAATGGCACTATCAGCTGAAATATCTGAGTAACAGAAAATGCATTGTAATTCCTCTCATCACCCTCTCCTCTGGAACAGTAGTGGCACATGGTGGAAATAACCTATCCCACCCAGAACCCTTAAAACATGTCATGTCCATGAAGGAGACACTGTCGTCAGCAAAAGTCAAATGTAGTACTGGTGCGCAGCCAGTTTGTCCATGAAAGGCCGGACCAGATTGTCAGTGGAGAAGTAGAAGACGAGGCCAAATGTAATTGAGATGGGGAGGGCAGGAAGGGCTTTCTTGAAGATTGCCAGCAAGAGGAGCGTGAGGCACAAACCCTAAGTGACAAAGAATGGAGTTGGTTTTTATTAGAACATATAGTTAACTTGCAGACATTCTGCATTTTTTGAAATTGAAGTCTGTCACTCACAATGAGAATTGCCACAAAACAGGCCAAGGTTGTGTTCCAGTCTTCTCCTGTGGCTGCAGCCTTCCCCACCAGCACACTGTAGAAGATGAAGTCCCCCAATCCCAGCTTCACCCCTCCTGCAGCAGAACAGAACACTCATGAATAATGTGCCTTATTGCTGTTGGGGTTAAAACTATATAGTACTTTCAGTTATAATATTAGTAGAATTGTTAGTTTTCAAAGTATATGTGTATTTTATCATAATTCAATTCAAACAAATATGGAAAGGAAACATCATGATATATAGGAATCATACAAAATATTGTTTTTTTTCTTGTTTAATCATACTTAAAATAACTGTTCAAATCCATGGGGTTATAGAGAGATTCATTCCATAACTTAAGCAGTAGATATGTGGCAACTCCACTCTTAAGAGTGCCATTTCCTAAAGCTTGCATAGGTGGACGAACTTTAGAACCAGTGTCTGGATTCACTTACTTTCCTCCTCTTGCTCCTCCTCTGGAGAGTATGTCCTGCTCCTCTCTGTGAACACATGATTTTCTGCGTCCTGGTTCCTCTCAAGAACCTCATCGTCACCCAGGTGTACCTCTTCATCTGGGAAATACAAAAATGGCATGTGCTGGAGGAAACCAAAGTCTGGGTTGTTTCAGCTGCAGTTAATTTTGCACATAACCACAGACATGACAAAACAGCACAATAATGAGCAAGCAATGCTGGGCACATATTTATTCATTAAATATGTGAAAGAAGCCCTCATGTTGCTTGTCACTGGAATAAGCTCCTGTCCTCATTCTGTGGTTTAAGACTAGGTACACCACGTACATTGTAGGTTTATTTTAAGACGTGTAAATGTTGTAATTCTTCTGTAAAATGAACTGCAAGACACTGTTTCTCTCCTAAAATTTCCCAAAAATGTCATTTATTTTTTTAGGCTGCAAAAAGAAAATGTCAGTCCAATAAAAATCTGCACTTCCTTAACATTCTTATTTAAGTATCTGGCCACGCCACTCTACTCTGTGGCTGGAAAGAAGTGCTCCCTTTTTAAAATCCATGTGAATCGATGTTGCCCACTGACCTGTATCTTGATCAGAGGGCTCTGCAGCAGGACTGGATGTTTGGGCCATTCCCACCGTCCACATCATAGCAGCTGAAGAGCGGGGACCAACAAAGTCACTATAACAACTTGGTGCTCTTGACAAACTGGCTTCAGTACAGTGTTTAAACCTGTCACTTAATCTTGACCCTCAAAATGGTTTAACCATTTGTGCCCTCCCCATTCTGCCTAGACTCAGAACAGTCAATTCAAAGTCAATCTAATATATGCACAAATGCAATGAGGAAAAACACATGGCACAGTTGTACAACCGTCTTGCTAAACAAGTAGCACAAGCACAAGTGCTCCAGTCCATGCAGCAGTCTCAGTTCGCACTTACAGGAGTATATGAGAGCAGGGAAAATGGGCTCATTACGTTCCTGGGCTGTCTCCACCAGCATCCTTAGCGGGCCTTTTGGACATAGCACTGCAATCAAATCTGAAAGAAAACAAAGCTGTTAAACCTCAGAATCCTTTCCATAACCACCCATCGAAAACATGCCATGAGCAATTAAGGTTTAAAAACACTCCAGGTGATGCAAAAAATCCAGAAGTTTACAAAGCAGTGAATGTCAGGGATACCCTTTACATTTCAGTTAGTTTAATGTGGGAGAGCCTTAAAGTCATAGAACGGCATAGCAAAGAAACTCAGTCTTGTTTTTACCATACACAGAGATGGCACCCAAGATGACCCATGCTGACCACTCAGGCAGGTATTTGATGAAGATCAGGGCCATGAGAGCACTGATGAGGATAAGATAGGCCTGTTGGAGTTGCAGGGGGCCCTTCCAGTGGATGCAGACCATCCCCACTGCCCCAAAGTTCCAGATGATCATGACCAATGTGGGATAATCCATCGCCACATTGTAGGTCTTGAACACCTCCCTGTAAGTTTGGAGGGGGATGAGAGATTTAACTTATGTGGTCTTAAAGGATACTGAGGCAATTCAGTACAAATAATGATTTTCATTGATACAGACAAATGTTTTTTTTTCTCCTGCTCTCATGTGTGATTCAAGGTTGAGGATGCCATAGCCATACAATATTTATATTAGGGTTCACATTACTTATAGCTATTTCAGTGACTCAAATTTGGCTCTATGGAACACGAACTAAAGTATGACTAAAAACATAAAGAATGTAACATCTCAAACCTGTTATAAGTCTCTGTCTATAGGTGTATGACTCTAATGTTTGGTTTAGAAGCTATTTCATTTAAAAAATGAGCAAATTATGTGACTTTTTTACATGCGTGGGGTTACTCCCAAATTGTAGTTATGTAACTATCATAAAAATAACCTTATGTGTCACAAACCACATAGAGATTGTTGCCATTTTTTGAACTGACAGAATTATGATTGAAAATATAGGACCTACTGATATCCTCTCATCCTTAACAGCCCCAGCCCTACCAAAAATTATCATTATTTTACACAATGGATTTGATTGGGCAATTATAGCCTTATCCTGAAATTGAAGTCTTGGTTGGGTTAAGACTAATCATATGTTACACGTTCAACACTTTTCATACTATATTGTTAAAACAACAATGGAGGAACTCACCCCAGGTACATGAAGCTAAACCAGAAGAGGAGAATTAGAGATGAGAGAATCAACCACCCATGAATAAACTGCAGTAAAATGAAAAAAAGAAATTTTGGCAAAGTCTGAGCTAATGTGAAGATGTATAACAATTATTATGATCTTATACTGAGTCGAGACATTGATCACTGTGTAGTTACTGAGGCAAGACCCTTTTTCCCCCTCAGTACTTTATGGTTCAACCACAAATGGAAAGTGAGTTTAGGATGGTGTTCTCTATTCATATATAAGGCAGTGTGCTTGTACTATGACACTGAATTAAAATACAGAAATATGGTAATTTTTTGATGCCAAGGGAACTAGATACTCTTACCTTGTAACAGCGATACTTGTATAGCACAACTAGGAATATGGTCATCACTACAATGACACTGATTAGGATGATGGTGTTTAAAACAGAATTGAGTAGCCGTTGACCCACTGATGGTGTGTCCTCTGTGAATGGTGTGTAAATCCTGTTAAACAGAAAGTTTTCATAAGTGATCCCATCATGGGTGTGAAATTTCACTCTTTATATTGAAATGGATTGGCTGATGATGGGCTCATGCCCTGTGTAATATGACCACAGCCAACTCAGCCAACAGAACTGGAGTAAGAATATTGTCTCCAAAGCCAAAACAAAAAGGTAATCTCATTTGTCTATTTGGCTGTGACAAATAGTAAAAAAAAGAAACCACCTACAGCTGCTGGCCATTCTTCTCAGTGTAGAAGCTGACTGACTTGATTGTAGCCACAACAACAACCATGCAGAGCGTGACCGGCACGAAGAGCATGATCACGTGCTTGGCGCCATACTTGAGTGTGAGGTCCTCATCGTCTCTCTCCACTGCAGATTCTCGGTCTGCTGATTGCTGTTCCTGCCTCTCTGATGCCCGCTGGTCACCAACCAGCTGAGGCTATCGGAGGGACAGAGAGCAAAATGACAAGGGCAAACACACTCCCCTGTGGCATATTATGTGTCTCCACAGTCTAAATAAATTAGACTAAATTAGCACTCGCAGGTATTTACTCTAGTCAGAGGCTGCCGGTATTTATAGCTTACTCTTAGGCTGCATCTTCAGTGTGCATCTAGTCGGCGTTCGGCATCGGTCTAGGATACGGATAAGTGTATCGTTTCATTACTTGTCGATAGTTGTTGTTTAGCTGTAGCTAATCAGTTTGATTGTGTGAGCAGCTAGTTTCGATCTTTTGTTGATTTGTTAATTTGTTAATTTGTCGATTTGTCACACCTGTGCTTAGATTTAGCCAGCTGTGAGTCATTATTGCTTTGAACTAGGTAATTAGCACTCGCAGGTATTTACTCTAGTCAGAGGCTGCCAGTTCGGCAGCCTCGTCGCCAATCCGCTCACCACTTGCTTTTCCTGTGCTGTTCTCTCTGTACTGACTCTCTCACTCACTAAACCATGTGCTTACTCCCTATTCCTGTGCATTTCTCCCCTCCTCGCAGACGATACAACCACCGCAGACGCAACCCGGCCAACCTGCTCCATCCCGTACTGTCCTCTCTGGAGGTACTCTCAGTGGCGGGCGGACTCTGGAACTGCCAGTCATCGGTCCAGAAAGCGGACTTCATCACCGCCTACGCTGAGACCAACTCCTGCAGTTCCTGGCTCTCACGGAGACATGGATCTCTCCTACCAACACTGCTACCCCTGCTGCCCTGTCTTCATCCTACTCCTTCACACACACACCACGGTCTTCAGGCAGAGTAGGGGGCACGGGTCTGCTAGTATCTCCATCCTGGAGATACTGCATTGTACCCTCCAGCGCCTCTCCATCACCTCTTTCGAATTCCATGCAATAACTGTCTCTCATCCTGTCAAACTCACCATTGTCGTTCTATATCGCCCCAGGTCCATTCGGTCCCTTCATTGAGGAACTCGACACGCTCCTGAGCTCCTCCCGGACAACCCGCTGATTCTTCTGGGCGACTTCAACGTCCAACCAGAAAGCTCCTCATCGGCCAGCGTCCTCTCGCTCCTGCGCTCCTTCTCCCTCGCCCTCCCCCGTCTCTCTGCGACCCACAAAGCCGGCAACCAGCTCGACCTTGTCCTCACAAAGAACTGCGCCACGTCCAACCTCATGGTGACCCCGCTCCACGTATCCGATCACTACTTCGTATCTTTCTCTCTCTCCCCTACCACTCCCGACTCCTCTGACACCACCGCTACTACCTTCAGGAGGAATCTCCACTCCCTTTCTCACTCCACATTCACCTCTGCTGTTCTCTCCTCCCTCCCTCCCCTCACCTCTTTCTCAAACATGTCTGCTAATGCTGCTACAACTGTTTTTAACACATGTCTATCTCAGTCTCTAGATGGTCTCTGTCCCCTTGTCTCCAGGACATCACGGCCGTCGCCCTCCTCCCCATGGCTAACCGACTCCCTCCGCTCTGACAGAACTGCGCTGCGGGCCGCTGAGAGGAAGTGGAGGAAATCTAGATCCTCCGATGATCTAGCGTCCTACCACTCCCTGCTGTCAGCATTCACGGCTGCAACAACAACAGCTAAGTCCTCATTTTTTCATAACAAAATCAACGCCAACATCACTAACCCCCGCAATCTCTTCTCTACCTTCTCCACCCTCCTCTCCCCTCCTCCCCCCCCTTCTCTCTCCTCTGCAGAAGATTTCAAGGCCCACTTCGTGAAGAAGGTGTCCAGCATCCGGGACTCCATCTCTCCTCCATCCACAGCCTCAACCACCGGAAAAGGAAACAGCCACCACCTGTCCTCCTTCTCTACACTCAGCGACTCAGAAGTTCTTCAACTCATCACATCCCACCAAGCCACAACCTGCCCCCTTGACCCCATTCCCTCCACCCTTCTCCAGTCTGTGTCCGGTGAGATCGCCCGTATCTCTCCTCCATCATCAACACATCTCTGACTATTGGCCTCGTTCCCACCGATCTGAAAAAGGCTATGGTTACCCCCTGCTAAAAAATCCACCGCTGACCCATCTGACATGAACAATTACCGTCCAGTATCCCTCCTGCCATTTGTATCCAAATCCCTTGAACGTGCTGTACTTAATCAACTGTCTCCCTTTCTTCAGAAGCACAACCTTCTGGACCCCCACCAGTCTGGGTTCAGACCCGGGCACTCAACCGAGACGGCACTCCTGGCGGTGACAGAGGCCCTCCACGCAGCCAGAGCCTCCGACCTGTCTTCGGTCCTCATCCTCCTCGACCTCTCCGCTGCGTTTGACACCGTCGACCACCAGCTGCTCATCGCCAAGCTCTCTGAGCTTGGCATCTCTGGGACAGCCCTTTCTTGGTTCAGGTCCTACCTGACCGGCAGATCTTCCCAGGTCTATTGGAAAGGCTCCACCTCCACTCCCACTACCCTCACACAGGTGTCCCCCAGGGATCTGTACTGGGACCCCTACTCTTCTCCATCTACACTAACTCTCTTGGTTCAGTCATTGCCTCGCATGGTTTCTCCTACCACTGCTACGCTGATGACACTCAACTAATTTTTCTTTTTCCCCCTCCACCCCCCAGGTCAACGAAAAGATCTCCGCGTGCCTGGCTGACATCTCCAGATGGATGGCCTCCAACCACCTCAAGCTCAACCTGGACAAGACCGATCTGCTGCTTATCCCGGCCAGGACCTCTCCTCTTCAAGAGCTCTCAGTTACTGTTGACGGCACCACAGTAACTTCCTCCACTTCGGTGAAGAGCCTGGGCGTCACCTCGACAACAGGCTGGACTTCACCGACTACATCTCCCAGACGGCACGCTCCTGTCGATTCCTCCTCTACAACATCAGGAGGATTCGCCCTTTTCTGACCACCTACTCCACCCAGCTGCTCGTCCAGGCCACTGTGCTCTCCCGCTTGGACTACTGTAACGCCCTCCTCGCAGGCCTCCCAGCCTGCACCATTCAGCCCCTGCAGCTCATCCAAAACGCAGCTGCTAGGCTGATCTACAATCTCCCCAAGTTCTCCCGCGTCACCCCCCTACTGAGATCCCTCCACTGGCTCCCAATCGCAGCCAGGATCCGCTTCAAGACCCTGACTCTCACCTTTTCCGCTGCAAGAAAGACTGCCCCGACCTACCTCCAGGACCTCATCCTGCCCTACGCACCCGCTGGTCAACTCCGCTCTGCTACATCCGGACGCCTCGCTCCACCCACCAATAGTACGAAAGGCCCACGCTCCTCACAACGACGCTTCTCCATCATCGCCCCCAGTGGTGGAATGAACTCCCCACCCCCCTAAGAACAACTCCATCAATCCAACCCTTCAGACGTGCGCTGAAGACACACCTCTTCAGACTCTACCTGGACTGATACCTCCCTCTTTGACCTTGTAACTTTGATGTTGTGAATCTGACTCCTGCCTTGTACTTGTTGCTCACTTGTCTAGGTAGTATAGCGGTACTCCATTTTTCTTTCTGTAATTGTATTTGAGATGCAATCCTAGTTCAGATTAGTTGGCTCGCGTCACTGACTTTGCGCTCAGCTTCAGCACTATTTGCATTATATGACCTTTACACATCTTGCTCTTGTGCCTGTTGTTTGCTCACTATTTGCACTTTTGTACGTCGCTTTGGATAAAAGCGTCTGCCAAATAAGTAAATGTAAATAAAACCTACCCTTCTGACGTCATCATTCACTGATATAGAATGTAGAGAGTCCTGGTTGTAAGATGGTATGGATGGACTCTCAGCTGAAACCAAAGCTGTTCTCTCATTGTAAAAATCTTCTTCGCTGTCTGAGGTACTCATGAATGGACCCTCACCGTGAAGACAAACAGCTTCAAATGTACAGAGAAGAGAGAGAGGCGAAATTAAATCATTTCATAATCATAATCCTCTTAATGACTATAAATATACCTGCACAGGTCATATCTGCACACCTCCCCATTGGACGTTCATGTTTGTGCATTCCAGAAATAGGTAACTTCTCTAACTACGCAGCTGCAGTTTGCAAAAGCAATCAATAACATTAGAGGATGTAAACCAAACATATCCCTACATATCATTGTCAATTTTTAAGTCCGTCATAGATACGCGTCGCTGGATATACCCACCATAACCAATTAAACTAACTACACTAGCCAGCTTGCTAGCTAACTAGCAACTTCGTAAAAAAAGTCTCTGTGTCCAAACATATATAGGCTAAGGCACGAATTGTGTTCGGGAAACTTACAAACAAAAGTTTCAAATTACTTCTATTGATTGCAGCTCGGAACAGAATGGACGGAAATTATGTGATCCTGTCAGTGTAGTAGAGAAAACACCAGCTTCGCTGCGAGAAGTCCAACTAGGAAGTAAACATTCATCAGCTGATCTAGAACGGGATCACATGACACAGACAACGGCAACGTGTACGGGTTTAGTGGCGACAGTAATGGGGTTGTATGTTAGTGTGTAATGGCTGCCTACAACCACTGTACCTCAGTTTTTTAACATAACAGCATAGGTGTCTTCGCAATATCTGTAAAAGAGGTAAACAACAGGTAGAGTAGGTACGAGTACCTGTGTAGTTTTTTTTTCCCTCACAAAAAACCCACCCACCATTCACAAACCCACCATTTCAGCCTATGCTAATACGATTAATTAATGGATATATGCTGAATCTGCGATAATTTATCAGTATAATTTACCAAAATTATTTTAAATATTTATTTTATCCAAAGTAAAGCAAAGGTTATTGAGGGGGCATTGAACCACACAGATTGTTCTTATTCACTCGCTCGTTAATGGTAGGTGGATGGGTGTTATCTGTGTCCATTATCAGCCAACCCTGACGATACGACGACCTAGGCCAGCTCAGCGCCTACTGTAATGTGAAGCTCATGTACGGGACCTGTGTTGGCGTTGCTGCACCTGCAACGCTGTCTCCCTGTTTCAGTTCTACGATATTGGCATTTCATTTTATTGTAATGCATGTAGAATAAAAAATGTAATGTTACACTTTGAATACCTCCACAATGAGGCATATACATGCAGTTAGCACGTGATTCATACACCAGAAGACATAGAAAAAAGCAACTATTAAAAAATGTTTAAAAATTGTGTTCATATTTTTAGTGAATCAAGAAACGTTTTACAATCGCAGGTAAAGTGCGAGCAGTAAACACCTAGACCGATATCCACAAGGACAAGTTCTTTACCAGCTGCCATGGCCCAAAATGTGTAATGTCAATGTTAACTGATTCATCCCGGTGACACATGCTACTGTGCTAATGCTTGAATTTTTCTTTGAACCGGTTGAGTGTTGAGCTGAATACTGTCTCCAGGAGGATCAAATACGCCAAGTATCTCCTCTTCGCCAAATGTAGACCCGACGTATGATTACAGGATACCTTATTATATACCATTTATGGGGTTTATTTGATTTACATTGCTCAACGAATGGTCATCGGCACATGTTTAGACTGATTTTGTATGCAAGCTGAATATGCACGTATGTCCACATTCATATACACCCATTTGTATATGATATATCCACCTGAGAATGAATTGCTTGTTACATGAACTGACCCTACACTCAAGGCACTTGGAATTTGAACAATTTAAAACTTTGAACGTTTAAAAGAAAGTATAGATCAGATAATTTTACACTGTTTTTGAGATGTGCGCCAGCATAGTAGTCACTAGTGTATGTAATGTCACTCATTCCGGTTATGTCAGTGCCTAATAGTGTGCACCCAGCAACTACAATGCATTGAAAGTGACATTGTGAGCATCGCAATGGAAAACAACAACTTGTACACTCAGTTATGTTATCTTTGGAAATTTTATATATGCATTTTAACGCCTATTTTACAGTCAAATCAAAGATTGAAGTTTCTTGTATGTGGATGAGTGTTCAATAACCTATACATCAAAACACGTTGTGAAGTGTATCAAAACGGATGACATTTCCCCGACTCTATACTTTGTCTTCTACACGCTGACGTCATGTTAACCTTTCTCACTGATCTTCCCTTTGACCATAGTGACAGAATCAGCCAATCCTGAAGCTGTGTGCTTAATATTTATGCAGGACGGTGTCAGCCACACCTACAGCAGTTTCTCCACAAACCAAATCCCCCACCAGTGCCGCAATTATCCAATCCAGTTAGCCTTACGTAATTCCTTTAAGTACTAGAACCGCACCTCTTACCTGCCTCAAAAACATAGCCAATAGAAACATACCAATTGATTATAAACCAATAGCTGTCTTATAAGGCACGGTAGCCGAGTTATGCCAAACCACCGCTAGCTAGCAGTGCGTTTCTACCAGCAGATAGAAAACTGGTCAGGGCTTTTGTTCTTCACTTAGCTAAAACCAATCTTTCGGTTGGTTTTTTGTTTCTTTCACAGGCTAAATTTTTGGCATGCTGTTTTGATCTTTATCTCAAATTGCTGTATCCTTTATCAGATACACCCGCATCTTATACTTCTGTTAGTGGTTAGCTAGCAAGCTAGCTGGCATTTTTTTCTGTTTCCCCAGTGTTTCTACTTTTTTTCCCTGATAAGGTTTTTAACTGACCAAGATAGGCGGCTCGGGCACTAAGATGTCGAACCGAGTGGTGTGCAGAGAAGCAAGTCATGCCGGCAGCTGGTACACCGCCTCAGGTAGAACCGGATACAACGGGGTATAGATTGGGCTTCTCGGGGCCACGGTCCGGGAAATGTTGCCATGGGGTGGAGGGCAGGGATCAGCTGGGAGCTTTAAACACCACAGGATTTTGAGGGGAAAGAGACAGGCCGAGGTTTACTGTGTCGATGTGTGGCTAGCTAGCGACTGCTTATCGTTTGTTGGCTGACTCAGCACGTGTAAATTAGCTAACGTTAGTTTAGCTAGTTAACTGTTTAACGCACCTCTAATAACACGTCAAAACTTTGCATTTGTTACAGTGACATTTGGCAGCAAACGTGACTTTGCTGTTTGTTTGGTTTTGTTTTCCGGCTCGGGCCGCGTCCCCTCCCCGTGCCTATAAAAACAGCTGGGTAGCTAACCAGCTGACAAGGCATTGCTAGCCGGCTAAATTAGTTAGACTAGTTACCTACCCACGATAACTTAGTTAGCTGATTTGGTTGAGAATAGCGGTATGCCACCAGGATAGTTAGACTAGTTGGCTGGCAGACTAGCTAAAAAGTCATTGATGCCATACAAGCGTTTATTTAATAATAGCAGCCTGGTTGAATGAAACTTCAACCCCACTGTCTTTGTGTAGTCTGGCTAGCTAGCTAAACTTGGCTAGGCTATTCAAGGTCTGTTTCGCACGGATCAGGCGTAATCTAACGGCTAGCAAGGTTGTCAGTAATTGAAACTGCAGCACAAAGTTGTGACCTCAATAGCACACTGTGTTGTAAATTACTGTGTTTTTAAAATGCGTGTGAGTGGGCGCATTCAGCACCTTTGTGTCCGGGCCGACCGGCTGCTTAAAATACTCAAAACAAAAGGAGAGAAAAAAAAGACGATTTAGATGGGTAGGGCCCCATTTGAAAATACCAGTGCACGCTATGAGAGATTTCAAGTTTAGCTGGAAGTAAACGAAACTTTCTAGAATAACGTTAGCTGCACAAGTAAGTTAGTACTTTGAAGCTTAGTAAGTTTAGTACTTTGAGTTTTATTTAGGCAGCTATTAAGGACTAAATATCTGAAAAATTGTCCGCAAACTAGTGTTGGTAAATTAGGATTTGGTTTACTAACGGTTATTTAATAGAAATGCATATGTTTAACGTTGGACAACTAACTTATATCGGCTCAGTCTGCTAAGGCATTTCTTCCCCTGGTCTAGTTAGACAAGAACTGGATTTGGCAGCCGTTTTTAGGTTTCCAGTTTCATCGACATGTTACACCCTGGGGGTGCTAGCTAACTAGGTGCTTTAGTGAGGATTAACGTTAGCTACAGCAAGATACGCCTCAGCAAACATGCATCTCAGTTTTTTTGTGGTTGCACTTTAACGACCTATTGGCTAATGTTAGGTAACTGCACGACCATCAAATCTATTACGTTAATATTACTCATTCAGGTAGCTAGCTAGTAACCTACTTTTTAGGGTGAGAGAGGGTTCTCAAAGAAGGGAGTTCTAAGTGTGAAAAGACATGGGTCATCTGAAGGAAGCTTCTGTGTCTGTAAACCTTGGTTATCTAAAACAGAAGCCCACCTTACAAGACTTTGAAGGATACTATTAAAATGACCATATGAAAAATTACATGCGTTTACATTGTACCAAATTATGGTACCGGATCTTGATTCCCAAGTGGTGGCAAAAGGCTTACTTTTTTGTAAAAATGAGAATCTGTCTGTCATTTTTATCAGACAATGTGTCTTGGAAGTAAATGGTTAGGTGTTTTTTTTTTTTTTTAAAGTCATGAATCCATTCTTTTGTCTGTGTTCATTGGTCAGGTACAGTTTTACTTGAATGGATTCAGTGGCCTAAATGTCAGGAGTGAATGTTTTCTGTAATGGGAAATGTTTCTAGTCATACCACAAAGATGTGGATGCTGCTGAACATGACTGGCATTCTTAGTCAGAAAAACACAATATCTAATGTGAATTTGAAGGTTTAAAGGTTTAAAAACCATTTACCCTTCATGTTTTTAGCTGTCTAACCCATGTTCACATTCACTAAAAGATAATGTAGTGACTGTGACAGATATGCTGTCTGTTAGTATGTACACTTTGGGGCTGGTTTAACACTGATTTCCCTAATGTGACATACACTACTTACATTTTTAAAATGTGCTGTTCACTAAAAGACGGAGATTGTTAATCTGTAAATACCTCTAAGAAAAGTATTGCATTAAAGTCAGGAGCAAAAGTTATTTTTGTCATTGAAAGTGCCATTTCTGTTCCAGAAACATCTATGTACCTAATCATCTCTGGAGACTGAGTGGTCTTCTCACTGGCCCTTAAGGAGCTTTTACAAAGTGTAAATTGATACTACCATGCAGTCCTGCTCAGTGTCTTTCAGTATCTATTATCTACATCACATTGTTCCATAACCAAAAAAATGTTCTGAGTAGACTGTGTCTGTATTAAATATGTACCCGTGTATGTGTGTGTGCACATACACACAAAGGGTATAGACCTTGCTGAATTTCTGTTTTGCATTCCTGACTGAAGAGGCTAAACTGAGTTTTGCAACTTACTTTTTCCCTGGCTTTTCTCTCCAGTCTCATCACCCACATAATCAGACTGTGACACCATGTGATGCTATCTCTTGCTTAGGGAAACGGGGAGCAAAGAAGGATTTTGGAATGCGGCCCCAATCTCTCTATTGAGCTTTCCATAGAGTGGCTTGACAGCACTTTTAATCACGGGGATCGATGAGCTCATAGCCTGACTCTGAGCTGCTGATCTCTGCTGTGTGGAATTTTACAGCTTGCATGGTTGTTTTGGGCATGTCTCTGCACAGTGCATCAATACAAAACTAATAGATACCACATAGAGGCTAGGCTTAGGTTGACCCCCAAAAAAAAAAAAAAAAAAAAACAGTACTCCCCTCAAATACAAAGACCTGATAACCAGGCTGCTTGAAGACTAGATAATGGGCTGAGAGTTGGATAGTGCAGTGCATTTTCAGTCAAGTAATGGTGGGCTGTCTGGGAGTGATGTGTGCAAGGTCAGTGGTGGCCAAAGGACATGTAGAGTGTGGTGAGCCTCTGTGCAGAAGGACTGGGCAGAGTTCTCTAAATGGATTAAAGTGCTCTTACTGGCTGGTGCTCCCACTGTAAGTGCGGCCAAATCGCCGGTGTCTTCGTACAAAGGTCATGCTGCTGAATGAGCTCCAAGCCGCAGCTTAGGTGACATCCCAGGTGCCACCTCTGAGGCGGCAGTGGGGCAGCGTAGACATGTAAGGAGAGTCCCTGCCTCCTTCATCACAGAGAAAGTAGACCTCTCACCACGAGGTGGATGGCTTAATGGAATGAATGTGGCTTTGTAGTTGATGAAAAGTGAAGTCCGTTTATTTCATCACCCTTGTATTACTGCTGAGCTGCACTCGACACAAAGCTTTTTTCACTGTATCCCATACTGTAAGATATGGCCTCTTATAACGCACTCCCATTTAGAGGTGTTAATAGCAGCTCCATTATAGACAGTTTGCACCTGTACAGACATAAGGGCTGTTATTCACTTTTTTGCTATTAAACATTTTTTTCTGAACAAGCTTGTTCGCTTCATTCAGTGAAATTTAACTGTCAAGATTACGCTATAAAATGGAAACAGACTTGTGCACTCTCTCCAGTGCAAGACAAGCTGCTGCCCACTGTCAGTTTCTTCATAATCTTCTACATTCTGGAGGGCCTCTTATACTCTCCCAAATGATCAGCCCACAATGGGTGACAATTAGCAAAACGCAGGCAGCTGTTTGTTGGAACCAGTGACTGAACACGTGTCATCTAATCTTTCTGTAATCTAATCTTTCTGCCTGTGGAAAACCTGGAGATTAAAATTAATGTGTGCAATTATGAATTGTCATTAATTTTGTTTGCCATTTCTAAAAGATTTACAGGGTGGCAGGAAAAAAAAATTCTGAAATGTATTCCTTCTCCCTCTCATTGAGTTCTCACTTTCTCACACTCTCGCTTTCTCTCTCTCTCTCGCTCTCAAGGATCCCAGCTGAATGCACAGTTAGAAGGCTGGCTGTCTCAAGCGCAGTCCTCAATAGGACCTGCAAGAGCCATCATAGCACCGTAAGCACTGATATTCAAAAAGCCATACTATCAGGCTTTTCATTTTGACTATGTTCTGGTGATGAATAAGATGTTTTTGTACTTTGGTGGTGTTTAAAATTTCACGGCAAAATGATAACAAATATTAATTGCCATAAACTATTGTATATTTGTTACTCTTCTGTTGCTATTACATGCTTATTGGCCTACTCTGCAACTTATTTGTGTGCAGGCACGCCGGGTACACCTACTGTGGAGCGTGTGCCGCTCATGCCTACAAGCAGGTGGATCCAGCCATCACGTGAGTGAACCCAAATTCCAGTTTGAACATTGTTTCATGTAGAAATTAGCTGTCTGAAAATCTAGCTTGCTACAACAAATGATAAATACTGTTCCGAATATTTATATGACAAATTGCCCAGACAATAAGACTCAATGCTCAAGATAGGTAGGCATCCATCCATATCCATATATCAAATTGTTTTATGTCTAATGCCATATAATCTAATTCCTTGTAATCTCACCTGTCAGGTGAGTCATTCCCCACACTGTAATGAGGAAGTAAACAAATACTGATGGGACTGGTGAAGGCAATACCCTTTTCCAAGTTACGTCATGCCTTTCTAGAGCCTGCTATTGGGCCACGAGAGGTGGTCTTTTTCAGCCGTGCTGAAAGGACCCTTCAGGATATCTGGGTGACCCCTGTGCTAATTGTTTTCATTTTCCCACTTACACCCGTCCCCTGTTGCTTAGCGGACCATTCACTATTAATTTCACAAATGCAAACAGGTTATTACTCAATTCACCAAAGTTGATATCAGCTGTTTGTGGGTTCAGCCTGCAGCTGAGTAAGATGTCAGCTTCTCCCAGGTAGCTAAAGATCAAACTCAAAGATCATCAGATTGTTCTGCTTTACCAAGGTGTAGCTTCAAATAGTCTCGCGGTTAGTATATGTGCTAGGCCTTGAAAACGTTATAACAGAGCAAGTGGATATATCTAAAAGGGCTTTGCCAGAGTTGTGAATAGCATATTAACTGGATGTCTTCAGACACAGGGCACCTCGGGTAAAAAGCTGAAGGATTTCAAATAGGTATTCAGATTTGAATAATTTATCTATTTTTGTCAGAGACTAAGAGTCGATTGAGAGAGCCCTGTGATGATTATGAAAAGTTTAACAGTATTGTGGGCTAACTTCAGCGTGCCCCACCCTGAATGACTTCATGATTGCATCATTAAGGGTTGGGTTGTTCAGTACTTCAGATGCTACTCATTTGAGCCCCAACAATGTCATTGAAATCTCCTCTGCACATAGTTCATAAAATAAATGATGTAGTCAAAGATCAGTAAACAAAGAGTACAAGCCAATGAACAAAAACTTGACAAAAACTTCCAGGTAACCACAGCTGATAACCACAGAGACCTGCAACTCTAGCCGTGTGACAAAGAGGGAAAGTTACAGTTGTCGGTGTGAATCAGTCGAACATCTCTTCTCTCGCAGGCAGAGGGTGTTCATTCTGGGCCCCTCCCACCATGTCCCCTTGTCCCGCTGTGCCCTCTCACCGGCCGAGATCTACAGAACACCACTGTACGACCTGAGAATTGACCAGAAGGGTAAGATTCCAGTACCCCAGGTACCCCTTAGCTAAGGATTCCCATACACCACGCAGCTTGCTGTCTGTTTCATCAGATACTTCTGCCTTTAAGCACCAGCAGAGAGGCGAGTTAGAAGGTTCTCTAAGGAGTAGGTATAGCTACATTTACTCATGATGAATTGATCATCATAAATTGTACACATGTGGCGGCATAAGTGATGCACTTGGAATGGTGCCTCTTTTGTACACACCATAAACCCATATTTCTTGTGTGGATAAACCTTGCTATCAATGGTTGATTTGTAAATGGGAGAGAGGGTGAGGTGACTTCCTTTATTTATGTTGTAGGTCCAACAACATTATGTTAATGTGATTAAGTTGGGAACATCTTTGAAAACTGAACAGTCTTTGGCTTGGCGCCTTTTTTGTATATAAATGAAGCACTGAGAAGTGCTTCACTGTGTAAGTGGACATCAGAGGTCCACTGGGAGATCTGCTGTTACAAGAAAGAAGCACGAGTGTTGGCACAGCTTGTTGTAACTTGCCTTCACGTGGTTGTTTTTCAATAATTGGTGCAGTGTATAAATTTGTCTGGAACAAAGCTATGTATAGTCACATGCTTGGCTTTTTTTTTTTTTTTTTCTTTTCCCCCAGTTTATGCTGACCTCTGGAAAACCGGGATGTTCGAACGGATGAGTCTGCAGACAGACGAGGATGAGCACAGCATTGAGATGCACTTGCCTTACACTGCAAAAGCCATGGAGAGGTAGGATGAGCAAGGTGCTCTCTGAAGAGCTCAACAATAATCGCATGGTGTCTGAAACCACCACATGGTGCCCACTGAATTGTGAACAGAACCACAGGAAGTAACCTGACGCAGAGGAAAAAAAGCAAAGTGAGTCTGGTAAACAAATGACAGCAAAGCTCACCAGTGGGTCCTAAAACATACCATGCATAAGGCTAGTTTACAAACATCATTATATTCTAGATACTATGACTGGACCCACTGCTGTTACAGCATTATTACAAGTTCTCTCACCTGAAATATGGAGCTCAGCTTTGAAAATGACTAGTATTTATCTTGCCATTACAGAAAACAGTATTTACTAAGAGCTAAAATACATGTATTTTTGCAAAACACACTTTAAACTGATCTCCAGGTAAAGTATTTTGATGTATACAACAAATCAGTCACCCTTATGAGCCTTATTTCTTGGCGTTTGGCAGGTCCAGCCAAAGACTGGGCCTGACTTTTTTCTTTTTCCTTTTCCATAGAACCACCCAAGGTGCCTTTTAAGTCATTGCTGCTTCCACTGTCCTGCAAAGGCCTAATTGGATGACTCAAATGAAATTAAAGGCCTAAGCTAGAATGAAAAGCAGATCCCCTGGGCTTTGTAGTCACTACTGTTGTGTTAAGTGACTGTCATCAAGGACTTCTTACCTTTGCTGTGACTCAAATAATGCATTCAGGTGCTCTGCAGTTTGGCCAGATGTAAAGTGAGTTCGACAGGGTTCTGTGGATGACGATGTGGGTGTTTTCAGATGCAGACTGTGGCTGGTGCAGAGAATACTGATAAAGTCCTGTGACAATTTTTTTGCCCAGTGCACACTTCCGTTCTGTGCCCCACAAAGGCTCACATGAGCTAAGGAGACTTTCGCAACTTCAGAGAAATCCATACTGGCACCCAATGGGAGGCTGTAACTTTGTGTCTGTACAAAGTGTGTAGATCTTGGTTTCCCTCATCCCATGATTCTTAGCCTTTAGCGGGATGGGGAAGCCATCTTTCTCAGTTCTCTTTGGCAGTATATGGTTTATGCTCTGCACTTTTAAGGTCTTTGATTGCCAATTCAGGAGAATGTAAAAGATGGAAATCTCTTCTTCCATTAAAAAAAAATAGTTTGAAGTGCAGTTTTCAGTCCCACATAGCTCTCCCAAAAGTGCTGTTTATTACAGTACATGAAGCGGAACTTGACGTCTCCAAAAGTATGTTTTGAGTGTATTCCAGTTTGCATTGGCAAAAATTCTTTTGATTCTTTTGTATGGTTTAATTTCAGGTTTTCACTCTGTCACTTCAGGAAAGCATTAAATTCCCCAGATAATACAAAATGCAATATCTTGCAGTAATAGTCTTAGCTTTGTACAACCTCCTGAGGCTGATTGTGCCACCTTTTCCCTTTGTCAGATACACTCAAACGTCGCTAAAGTATGCTACAGAATAAATATATTTTTCCCTTTCTTCCACTGACTGTCACTCAGTGCCCACACAGACATGATTTATAACCACCACTGATGAACTGGCAGTAACGCTAACAGATTGCAGGTAGTCTGTATTTTTCTGCATGCATCAAGGAACAAGAGGGGTCATGTTCTCACTTTGCTGTCCTTTTCCCTCATCAAGTTTTCTGCTATGTATCCAAGCAGCTCCTTCTCTCCCTTGCATCTGTGTATTCTGGCTTCTGCCCTGAAAGGAAGCTCACAGAGCTGTCTGCAAGTCACTAGTTATCAAGTGACAGGTGTGTCTGGATGACCAACTCATTATTATGCAAGATGCAAAGCGGCAGTCATTGGCCAAAAGCTGCTTTTTGATGAATCTCTCCCAGCTCTAGTCACTATGATGTGAGATCTGTTCACAATGTCTTTGCTTAATTTATCCTCATGATGGATGTCCAGTGGTGAAGCCAGCTATTAACAAACCTGACATCAAGTGCTCCTCTCTCGCTAATGGAGTGTTTGCTCAGCAAGCTGAAATTTCTCTGGGAATTCATCAGTGATTTTTTTTCCTCCTCTTTTGCAATCACAGCCATAAAGATGATTTTTCCATTGTTCCGGTGCTGGTGGGAGCCTTGAGTGAGTCGAAAGAGCAGGAGTACGGGAAGCTCCTCAGTAAATACCTGGCTGACCCCTCAAACCTCTTTGTGATTTCATCTGACTTCTGCCATTGGGGTGAGTATGATGAGGCTGACAGAGCAGACTGACAGCAGAGCACACCCAGGGAATGCCTTAGCAGTGCTCACAGTGAATCTAACTGTGGGATTTAATATAAGACAGAGAGAAGTTATTATGAAAGAACACCATATGCTGGCGATATTCTTTTTTTTTTTTTTTTTTTTTTTTTTTTAAATCTAGCGAACACACACAGTCAGGCAGATTTCTGTCTTCTGTTCAAAGTGGGGAGCGGTGCAGCCCTCAGGACACCATGCAGCCTAAAGCACTTTCCATCTTCCACATTAATTTTACAGAGGGGTATAAAGTAATGCACCCATGTTGTGTTCTTTTTATGTTCACATTTTGTGAAAAGAAGCTTTCAAAGATATGTTTACGCCACAGTTATCATGTAAATTGATCAAAAGAGATCACCTTGACCTAGAATAATTTTTCAATTAAGCTTCAAGCTGAATGTAATGCAGTATATGTATGAAGGTTCTTGCATGTATTATTGACAGTGAAGGCCGGACATAATTGCTGCTTTTATCAAATTGTATGTCTTATACAGCTATGGGATTTCAGTCACTATGATTGCGGAGGACACAGTAATTTTTGTTCTGAATTCTGCTCAACATTTACATGGATTTACAAAAAATAGAATAATTAGCATTGGTGAATATAATTACCTCTAATGGAGAGCTGTTGAAGCACTTATCCAGAATACCAGGTAATGTTGATGGTAACATTTTGTATAGAGCAGTGACTCATCTGAATGCATCATTGTTGTGATATTTCCCTTTGTGAAGGGCAACGATTCCGCTACACATACTATGACGAGACCCAAGGGGAGATCTATAGATCCATCGAGCACCTTGATAAAATGGTAGGCCATCTTTGTTTTCTGTGCAGGCATTTTTGCCAGTGTGCAGATGTGTTTGAGAGAATAAATATCAATATTGGTGTAAGTTTCTGTAGAACATTTTGTGCAGTGTGAGAGTGGGCCAGGGTATGTGTTATTACTTGAATTGACTGGTTTTTGCATTACTGAGTGACCCCTAAATGGAAGAATCGCCTTTATGTGTTTCTGCTGATATTGTTGAAACGTGAACACAATACATATTTTTGAGTTGTATTCAGAAGGTACAAATTTATGCTGAGAACTTAATCAGTTTCAAGCTCCTGCTGGGTGTTAGATGTAGTAGTGCAGACCACAGCAGCTCTATTACTAGAATTTTACTCAAAGTTGCAGGTTTATCATTGCAGCGTAACCACCATTCCAAACTGTCAGATGAGGCCACAAAATCTCTTCCTGAAAGTTTCTGTCCTGCTCTGGGCACAAAGCCTGTCTTTGCCTGTGAAAGGCTGTGGAAGGTGTGCAGAAGTGGCCATAGGCACGTTGCCATGTCAACACTGTTTTGACAGGCCTTTAACCTGTCCAAGGAAGCAGAGACCGGTGTGCTAATTGCAGTCTCTGAGGAGGCTCAGATAGCAGATGTGTGCAAGAGGATTCCCTTGTTAAGTTGCGCCTTACAGTCACAAGGTTTATGCTGGTGTCTGTATCACAGTAACATATAAATGTCCATACCCACGAGCCCTTTTTAAATATAGATTGTTTACAATCCATATTTATTAAACAGGACACTGTTTCCATCTTTCATACAAGTTTATCTATGATGAGCTAGTTATTAGCTTTTTTTAAATGGGTGTCAGATTTTTATAGGGCCTTTTCATTACTCGCATGGAATGCGTATTATGTCTGCACTGTGCACTATAGAGGACTCTCTGTTCTCTTGTGTATTTATGGTGGCACACCTTTCACTGTGGTTGCAAGACAGTGTGGTCATGGCTCAGCCGGGTAGTATCCCTGTCAGTGCAGCTGCTTCCTGGTTGAGGGCAGTCACTGAACTGAGCTTGAATAAAACATGCTACCTTGACTTTAAGCTCTACTGTTGCATCCTTTTGAACACCTAAAGTGGCGTAACCTCCCACCGTAAAGCCAGAGACCAGCACATGCTATGAGAGAGTAGCAAGGCACTTCATGTTAGCTGATAAAGGGGACAGAGTGGGGAAAATAAGCTTGTTCATAGCCTATGCCCTCACCATACATGGCCTCCAGTACTTTGATTCATGAGAAGTAATTCACAGTGCAGCTAACTTACTAAAAATAAAAACATGACCCAGGCCTATCAAAAATACTCTTACATTTTTTGTTAAAATTGACAAGCCTCATAGTTTGAGTATATCAGTGCCAGTGAATTTCACACCTCCTGGGTGCCAGTGTTACACTTTGCTGAAAGGTTAGATGCTTAAGATTACTACAGTCTTCTACTACTACTACAACATAAATTTGACCCATTACCTTCTAGTCAGCCGTGGAACACTTGTACCTGCACAGTGGGACTGAAATTGACTGAGAAACTTCCAGCCCTTTTATGCTTACCAGGAGGAAGGAAGCCCTTTAGCCTCCTGCCTCTTCATTGCAATTCTCTGAATGTGCCAGACTCTAATCTGGGCTTGAAAGCTCCCAGCTCAAACATCTGCATGAACCCACTGCTGATCTATCTGCTGTGGAGTTTGGCAAGCAAAGCAAATTACATTTCCCTTAGCGGAGGCTCCTGTTTATTGATACAAAGCTGTCCCGGGGTAACTGATTCTTCTGTTACTGGTGCAATCAATCACGTACCTGCTATTTCAAAATGTTTTAGCCATTTGTCAAAGACTGTCACAGTGACATTCATAGATCTCAGGGGGTAGGGAAAAAAATGTCAGCTGTCACCAGCTCTCTTCCTTCCTTCTTCAAAGGGCATGGGCATCATAGAACAGCTGGACCCTATATCCTTTAGTAACTACTTGAAGAAATACCACAACACAATTTGTGGACGTCATCCCATTGGAGTGCTGCTAAATGTGAGTATTGCGCATATCGATGTCTGAATTTTCAGTTGTTACTTGGGGATGAACAACTTTGAAGAATGACTGTATGAAAAATAATTGAAGTGTAATAAAAAGTAAAGTGTAATTCATGGTGGGGCTTTTCCAAGCAGCTTCAGTCAGAAGCTGTTCTGCATGTAGTTCAATGGTAATTTGTTCAGGATGTGCTACAGTGGAAGACCTTTCTGCACCACACACATGCAAGCTATGGTGGCAGGCTTTGTGATGGACATTAAACATTAAAATGTTAATGTGTTACCAAATATATTAAGTATATAAAGGTATGATTAAATGTTCTGAACTGTGGCATCCAAGTCTAGAACTCAACCAACCAGTCAGTGATGCAAACAAAGCTTATGACCATCCATGAGCGAACATTATAAACATACAGTTGTAAACAAACATACATTTTAGAAATGCACCTAAAGATACAATTTGGAATAGCCAATGGTGCATGTACTTAATGCATAGCATCAGATGTACGAAAATTACATATTTGACCAGAGTTCTCTTGCAATGGATGAAAATGAAAAAAGTCAGAGCAGTTTTGATAACTTGAAGGATCTTCTAGGGTCAGGAACATATCTGAGGATGGTAGAAGTCAAGGTGCAGTGAAGAATGTGGTTTTCATAACTGTGATCAATAATTTTCCTTTGTCCACCTTGTAATGAATTAATATTTCATGCCGTGGAACTGTCAAGGGTAAATAGAGAACATATCAGATAGAACGGGGGAGATTTAGTGTGATTTGTTCTCAGCTCTTGGATGTGGTGTTTTCGTGAGGAGCAGGGGACCCCTGCATGTGTGTTCAAGCGCCGCCCCTTCTCTTTGCAGGCCGTTGCTGAGCTGAAGAAGAACGGGGTAGAAATGAACTTCACTTTCCTGAACTATGCCCAGTCGAGCCAGTGCAGGAACTGGCAGGACAGCTCCGTGAGTTATGCGGCCGGGGCTCTGATCGTCCACTGAGCCCCTTCCTCTGCCCCTGTCGTCTCAGGAAGCCCCTCCCCCCTCCTCACGCCCCGCCCTGGGACTGGACCTGAAGCCCTTCTGCAGGAACGAACGGGGGCAGTCTGAAGCGCTTGAGTATCGTCGACTTGCAGCAACAGTTTTACAGTGCGTTAGAGAAAATTCACCCCCACCTGTTCTGAATGAACTTCAGACCTGATGGGAAAAGGTATATTTAGAAGTTAAGTTTGTGTTGCAGTTTGTGATGCCACGGGGCAGTGTTTTGATTTTTTTTTTTTTTTTTTTTTTTGACTTGGAGCTAGGTGGAGAGGGGCATACATGGACTTCACAGTCCTTGTTTTCCTGAGCAACACATTTTAAAATGAATAAAAAGAAAGTAAGTCTGAAAACATTTTATCTTTACATTTGCACTCTTTGCAGCCCTGTGCACATGTAATTGCTTCAAGAAAAAAGGAAGACATTAAAAAGATGAGTTCTGCTGGATGTAAATGGAAACAAACACAAGAAGCTTACTTTAATTAACGATTCCTGACAAGAAAGAAAATTAGTAATATACTGACTGCTACTGTATCCGATTGCAACCTGAGAACAGCAGTATAGGTAGCTACTGCCAACATTGTACAACTTTGGCCTACAGTTGTAGTTTGCTAATAAAGGGCTTCACACAACAAAGTCCACTAACATTCTGCTGTTAGATCTATACCAAAACCAAAAAACTCCTGTTTTCTAATGTTCTTATTAGCCATTTAAAATGCAATTTCTGCCTCTTCCTTATTTCTTCTCCTCTCGTTCCTCCCTTTCTTTTCTACGGTTTTTGTTGTTAATCTGCAGGTTTTAAGTTTACCCAAAAGCAATTGGTAGCACATTTTTAGCACATGCATAAAGATTTGCTCTCACCCTTTCCAGTGTAAAAGTAGGTTTGTGACTCTGTGTAACTGTTTGCATTTGCCCAGGTAACATGTGAGGGGAGATCTCTGGAAAAGTTTTAATTTGTTGTTCTGTGATATGGGTTCAAGTATTTGCATGTGAGATTGAGCATACTCATTCACATTGTGAGCATTAAACCTGAGCCCCTTCTCCATCAGTTGGCCTTAGTACCAGTCAGAGCTTTTTGTTAGACCGACAAATACAAAACCCTGGCACTAAAAGCGATTTATACCATGGATAGCCTCTGATCACTTAGACATGAAGAATGATGTAGGAAAAGCTTTTCATGAGTGTCTGGATATGTAGAATTTGTATAATGATGCCATTTTGAAACTGAGCCCAAAGCAAGGCTTTCTCTTTCTGCAGTTCATCTAATGATGGGTTTCATGAGTGTCATATCTCGGTTTAAGTTCTAAACAATGAAATCCTTAACTGTAGATAGAGCACACTCATAGGAAGCTACTAAAGGGAGTTTCTGATTTTACATGCTTTTGGAAAAGCCCACTTTTTCATCTTACAGGCTTTATGGTGGGGGGGGTCACATTTCTGAACACAGATAAAGAAAACTATTCACAAAAAGGTGAGACATTTAGAATTAAGGTAATAAAAGAAGTGCTCCATAAATGTTTGTAAATTTAAATGCATTTACACTTAAAGTTCGTAACATAAATTGAGATTTTATGATATAAAATGAATTAATGGCAGCATTATTAGGAATTTCAGAACTGTGTGAACTGGATCATTGAGAAATGGGGGCTGTCTGTGCATGATTCTTGGTGTCTAAGTGATCAGAGAAAATGACGCTTTCTTTGATGGGTGTCTATATTTCTATGTTCTCTAATGAAAAGCAGTGGCTCAGTGGGGCCAGTGTGGTGTAAAGTATGAGTACGTATTTGTAGGCTTGCAGTATATGGATTGAAATGCTCAGCAGTGCGTAGAGGTACTTGAACCACATCATAAAACTTATCAAACTTAAGATGAAGGTCCAGTGCTCCCTCTGTGCATAAGGCAACATACCAATGTTAACGGATGCAGTTTTCTCCACCTCCCTTCAGAACAAGAGTAACTGTAGTTGAATTCTGACATGAAATTGTCTCGGTGAGTACACCTCAAGATGAGCATTCCAGAGTGTGGGGTGCCACTACATAATTGCATTTAGTCAACCCCCCCCAGGGGCTGATAGAGTCATTTATGTTATTTTTGTTCTGGGTCAGCATGTGTCAAAAGGAGACCAACTATAATGGAAACAACCTCGACAAACTGTGCAGTTGTGCCTTGGATTACTGTTACTCATTTATCAGGAAGTATTTTCTAATTGCATTTCTTTGCATTTCGTGAAAAGGTCATTGTGTTTCCGCCTTACCTTTCATTCTGTATTCAATCCTGGTATAGATTGTCATTTCCACTTCTGACGATAATCACCTTCACCTCTTGCCGAGAGAATCTGTTAAATTTTTTTTGTCTGCATACTCTCCAAGTGTTGGAAATGCTGTCAGCTGTTTGGTGTGAAGTTACTGATTGTGTTTTAGGGTATTGTGCTGTCCAACATTCTGTGCAGAATCACAGACCTGTATGGCATGTGGATTGGCTGATACGGTGGGCATATTGAATGGGATACGTCATCCGCATGATGTAAAGATGGATCGGTACAGAAGCGGCGCGATGCCCTCAGAAACACAACCTTTATTTTAATGAGGGAGGTGGTGCCTGTGTCTAGGAGCCTCTCTCCCGATGGTGGTGGGCCAGTGGGAGGACTCCGGCACGAGAGCTGTCCTAAAAGACCCCCTTCCCCCTCCCCCTAGCTGTGTTCTACCGTTAGTGATGTTTTAAGTTACCTTTAATTGAAGAGCGAATAATGGTGTTGACGCTTGGAGTCAAGAACCTTTGTTTGGTAGAGAAAACTGAAGTGCTCCTAAGCGGAGTATTATTATCTCAGGTTCCATTGATTAAGCACCCCAGTATGCTCTGCAGATCTTATCTACAGTTCATTGAATATGGAGAAAAAAAAAGAGTAAAATACTCAAAAGCATTTTTGCATTTGTGTCTTTCTGTTAACTCTGGTGTGTTGTATGCTTTCTTCGTGGTGCTCAGTTCTCAGAATGGCAACCTTAATGTTAATGGGTGTGTTAAGTCTTTTTGTTTATGGATCAGTAGTGTGCACTCCAAAGAAAAAGGTAAAATGCATTTCATTTGTGTCATTGCCGAAAGGAAAATAATGGCAAAAAAAATGTTTCATACAGATGGTTATTTACCTGAAGATGTTCCCCATGTGTCATGGTTTTGCAAGATCACAAACAAATTCTTGCTTTTAGACCTCACACAAATACTACATCAGCTTTTACTGTACTATGTTTATGAAAAAAATTGCAAGCTTTTTTTTTTTAACATTGCACAAAATATGTGCATGCACATTGCATATCTTTTCATGGTGGTGCCTCGATTTTTGCAGAGATCTTGAACTGAAGTCTGCCCCCACAAGAGGGAGCCTTATTACTGTGGTTTCCTTGTGAGCTTAACTGACATGTTCCAGATACGATGCATAACACACACAGCCACATACATACTACGTACATCAAATTGAAAAGATGCTGCCTTGTTATGAGCAGACTCTCTAACACTGACCTTCTGTGGCTCTTGAACTGAAAAACAGGAGTGAACAATTTTGCTTTAACATAGCTTCAGTGGCCCTATTCCATAATTCTTTTGAGTACCCACCTTGGTCTCATGACCAAGGACTTCATTATTAATGCTTCAGAAGCTTTGATTTCAAAAAGCAATTGAAATTGAGTACTGTCAAATAGAGTTATTCTGAAGGCTTTCTGAAATAAAACAATTCTCTTAAAAGTGATTACAAATTGAGGTTGTGCTGAGGGCTCCTAAATTCTGAAACAATTCCTTTGCTTGTCAGTGTTTAGAAGTCCTACACAGCAATAACAGATTATGTGGATCTCTGAGGAAGCTGCAAATTCATATCAGAAAAATGCATTAAAACGGCTATTTTCTGGAAACATTCTGTACAAAATGCTGTAGTTTAGAGGGACCAAATGGGCCAAAATTGGCCTAAGCAAACCACTCAGTTTGTCTCTTTTCAAGGGGAATTCATGAGAACATTTTAAGTTCAAGATTACTCTTATGTTTTGTCTTTGCATATACACAAAAATATAAAAAAGCACCAAAAGAATATAGTTCTCATGTCAGCTCTGATTATTCATGGAGGCGGAGTGGAGAATGAAAAGGAAACATTACTTAAGATAATGTTCTTGCTGTACTCTGAAGGGAAAGCCTTGATTGCTTTCACCTTCTTAACAGCTCTTTTTAAAACATGTGGCTCCATGGCAGTTTCTCATTGGGATTTGCCGATGCTGGCTTAATAGCAAGTTAGGCATGTAGAGGCAGTTGCCATTCCTTATCTGTTTGCTTAGTGGTCAGCAAGAGAAAAGTAAAGGAAATGTTTGCAAGGTTTCATATTACACTTGGTGTCATTTCACCCTTGCATAACTTATGTGTTTGAATGTCACATGTGTCTAGTTGGGTAGAGGCTTCTGTGCATCAGAGTGCATTTCTGAACTCGTTGCAGCACCTGTATGCATTTAAGGTAAGACATCTGACATTTCACTGCTGCTCAGAACAATGCCTTTATGTCAATGATTATTAGCAGCTGAGATCTAAAACCAATGTGATTTTCAGATTATAGCTATTCAAACAAAAGGCAGCCTCAACAACCATTCTAAGGGTGTGCTTTTTGATTCATTTTGCGTGTGTGTAAATACAAATCTGCCATTATTCAAGGAACAAATAATTTAACCCAGCTATTGCATGTAACATCATTTGCATAAGACTAAGACAATTTTATCATGGATCCTTTAATACAAGTCAAAGGCAGTAGACCCAAGCATACAGACTCAGCACAAGCACATGTGCACTGTGGGGGGAAAAAACCTCTCAGCACCAGCTGCCATGCATATTTATGTCCTGGATCACATTCGTCTTTCCTTGCTTTGTGATACTCCTTGATGATTCTGTCTCACGGAAAGCCATAAATACAGGTTTGTATTACAGTGGACTGTGACAGACAGGCTGATACAGTAAGTGCCTCCAAGACTGCGCTAGATGGGAGGCTACAGTGGAGGGTGGAATCTGCAATTCCCCAAAATATTTTGGTGAACCCACATTGTGTGACACACAAAAAAAAAAAAAAAACAGAAAAAGAACAACGATTGAATCGTTCATTTTAAGATCACTGGACCCAGCCCCAGTAGCAGAAGCAAAACTAACCAGGCTCGTTGGTTCTAAATAGATGTGGCTTATTAGCCAGTGGCTGGCCTTAGAAACACATTCTTCACAAGGACAAGCAACCAGTTTTAATAAAATGATTAAATTAGATCAGTTATTGGCAAAATGGTGAATGGATGGAGACATACAATCCTGTAGACACATTCACATGAAGGTTTAAATACAAACAGCATTACTAGCAACTAGAAAAGTGCATTCTCTGAAGAAAATGCAGAGTGTGATTGCGACCCGGCAGCAAAAATGTGCTAACGTATAAGACGATCGCTAGGATGTGGTGTATTGAAGTCAATGGGAGGATGGAAGGATGAATAAGTGAGTAAAAGATGAGTGCAGGGTCAGTATGGGTTTCAGTGAGTGTTGGGTGGCATGACCTGAGCCAGCATATGAGGTACTGTGACCGTAGGCCGAAAGGTGACCATGCGGTAAGACTTTGAAAAATGAATTGAAGTCAATGGGAGGATGGGGGGATGAGTGAACGACAAAAAGAGGAGTGCGGGTCGAGACAGTCTTGGTTGAGTGTTGGGTGATTTGTCCCGAGGCAACGTGAGGTATGGTGGCTATGGGGTGAAAAGTGACTGAGTGGGAAGGCCATGAAGTGTGTGTGTGTGTGTGTGTGGGGGGGATTTTGAAAATGAATGGGAGTCTATGGGAAAAAAAGGATGAAAAAATGACAAAAACCAGAAAACGAGTGTGGGTACGGCTTAGCTGTATGCAAGCACACTGATCGGGGTCAGACTAGATGGGTTACAGTTGGTTTGGGGTCAATATCTCGAAAACTGTGGGAGGAGAAGCGCGACAAAATTTGGTGGAATAAGAAGAAGAAGAAGAAAACTATTGGATAACAATAGCGTGTTTGCTTCGCAATCACACTAATTAGACTAAACAGTGAACCTCAGGGGTTGGCACAGTTAATTCCCCTCCTTCACAGTCTGCATGCAGTGGTTTTTTTCACCCTCAATGTCTCACACTCCACAATGCATTATTCACATTGTTTGCATTCTTTATTTTTGGGCTTTTTTTCATCATTCAGCAGGCTTCTTTTGTTTCTGCTGGACATGCGCTTTCCCAGAGAAGCTGAGGCAGGATTCTGTGGCCACTTTCTTAGATGTATGATTTTATTATGCTGTGAAATGGATACATTGGCCCAGAGTCAAGGGATTATTCTTTCTTTCTTTGCATATTGTTTTAGAGTGCTTTGAGGAGTTTTCTTATTGTATTTGGAGTCATCTTGTTTCCTGGCTAACATTAATTTCTACTGCTGAGTGGTCTTTACGCCTCCTTCAATGTGCCCCACATCTTCACATTGTCTCAGCATGGTGGGAAAACACAGTGAGGTCTCTTTGGACATGGCCACCCAGAAGTGTTGTTGTTTGTTTGGCTATGGTATCCTTTGTTGCCAGCCCTTTTATTTTATAATTTCTTTCTCCAATTTGAAGAGCACTTAATTACAGACAGGAGGAAAGAGCTGTACTGGTGGTTTTCACTAATGGAGGAGGTGGGTGATGTCTGGAGGTCTGGGCTGTGCCACATATGGCTTAGCCTGCAACCGCTTTGGATGCCATCACAGTACACTTCAAATACATTACATTACATTACTGACATTTAGCAGACATTCTTATCCAGAGTGACTTACACAGGTTATTTTTTTACGTTAGCCATTTATACAGCTGGATATTTACTGAGGCAATTCTGGGTTAAGTACCTTGCCCGAGGGTATGACAGCAGTGCCCCAGCAGGGAAATTGAACCAACAACCTTTCGGTTACGAGTGCTGCTCCTTACCGCTATGCTACACTGCCACCCCAAATACTGACAGCTGCTCCTTCTCTGACAATTCTGTTATTTTTAATTGCACCTACAAAGCATAGTCTTGGCCATGTCTTGTAGAAAGACATTTCCAGTGTTTTGAAATTTCTGATGGAGTGAATTGTCAGAAAAAGTAACCAAATCTATTCAGTTTTTGGTGATAAACATGAGCATTGGTGCTGTACTCCAGGGTGGTTATATCCTTTCTTTTTTTGGTTCAGGGAACCCATTTTGTGGTGATCTAAATGGAGCAAAAGATCAGGCCAAACCGAAGGAATGGTCTAGTTATGCACCATAACTAGCATGCACTCAGAATTATAAGACGTGCTGTTTGGTTGTATAATTCCAACCACGTATGCAAGTTGCACACCTGGTTTGTTAGAATCAAAGATTTTCTAAACAACACCTTGCCTTCAACAGAAACTGAGATCAGGGGTCTGATGTAACTGGAGAGGTCAAATACATGGAGTATTTTCTCCCTCTGACAACGGTATTCTCTGCACAGTGCCTCTCCATGGCTTTAAATGTTGCACTCTGGGTGCCAAAAGAAATGAATGTTTCATGCTTGATGCTGCCATATAGCTCAAATGGAGCTGAAAAAACATTGAGGGTGATTTAAGCCATTAAACAGTATTGGCTTTGCTGTGAAAGGACCTTAAATTGCATGAGGTTGAGTTAATTTGCTGGAACTGTGGGACAGTCAAACCAAATTTTGGAGGGCTTGGAGAGCAAACCACAACTCCTGTTTATGACACTGGCAAGCAAAATAAATTCTCAGATATTCCATATTTTTTATTTGGTCCATTATTCTGCAGACCAAGGCTGTAGGATTGAGGACAATGTGTTGGAAGGGAGGGTCATATTGATACACATGACAGTGAGGTGTGAGTTAGTGTTTCCCATACAGTTATAAACTTACATTTATGTAAAGCAATTAAATAAAAGCCTGCCATTTCTATTTTAAATAGGTCTGGCAATTTCACTTTATGAAGGGATGAAAATGTTTTCTGTTTACCTTATTCAGACAAATCAACAGCAACAAATACAGTAAGACAGTGGATAAATTTGTGTAAAGCAATTCTTAGCCTAATTCCATCAGCTCATTCATGCATGGCTATTAAAGCTTATTATTGTTTGTTGGAGCATGTGGCTAAGTTATGATGTTGTAGCTCTCAAAAAGAACTCTGAGGTTATTGAATAACACACTAAGTGATCTATGTACAATCAATGCAAAGATTGTTACATACAGCCCGCCCTCTGATGTTTTCTTATACCATGAAGGGAACTTGGGTGAAAAGAGCTTGAGAGCATTTAACCATGGTAAGTTCTGGTCCCCTGGTAAGGAGGCACACAGAAGATCAATTCTCCATCATGGCTAACAAATATTCAAAATATTGTGTTTCGCAGCATGTTTTACAACTAAAAATACATAAAAAAACATTTTACTACAAGCTTTTAAAAGGGGAACAGTACACACATTGTTTATGCACAGGAGTTACCTATGCTGAACCAAGATGCCAATGAAGTGTGGAAGGACACAAACCACAAACTCCCACTCATGAGAAAATGAGGTAGCATGGGCAGTTAATTAGGTTGTGCATACTGAGCGGAAATTCAGTCAGGAAACTCCTGGGACAGTTCTGTTTTCTTCTTCTTCTTTTCAATTCAGGTTGGGAAAAGGCCGTTAGAATCTGGCATATAAACCTGGAGGACTGTGAAGCCATGGGGCAGGAGAGGGGAGGGGGTGAATGAGCTGAGATCCAAAATACAGCACAATTTTTGAATTTCCAAACATGACCCCAAATCAGGTGGCTTTCACAAGTACAAAATGGCCTTAATAGCTTTGGGAAGGTTATTTTTAATCAGAGATGATCAATGCTGGTAAGAAGAAGGGGGTTCTAATGTTTTGTGCTTTCCCTGTGTTACGTGTGGGAAGGTTAGCAATGTATAAAATTAACATTACGCATTGTATCAAGTATAACTTCATAAGGCCTTCATATAGCATATATAACACTCAAGTGCACTGCACTATTTTATAGCACAGTATTGTACAGTACTATTTTATAAAACATTCATAAACAGCTTCATGACAGACTGATGCATAAAGCATGCTATGTAAAAAGTTAAAACCATGTGTATCATTCCATGTTATCCATCATAATGCACAACATTTACTTCTAACATGTAAAGTATAAAATTAGTCTGCATTAACTATTTGCTGTCTCATTGTATTTAATGAAAAGCTTTGCAGTGTGGACACAGTCCACATTAGTCCCAAAAAGGAAACTATTATAGTCAGGCATTTTACGGTTGTTGTTCATGCTAAATGTAAGCAGCAATGAAAAACCTGTAAATAATGAAAAACACTGTATTAATGAGCTGGCTCATCCTGAAAAATCTAAGAGAAACCACATGGAATATGGGAACAATTTTTGGGATGGATCCCTCCACGTTGGCCAGGGACTTAATGATGTTTCACACAGCGAACAAAGCGTCTCTGCTGGTATGGTTTAAATAAGTGAAACAGGATGGAACTGAGCTCACACTTTTTTGAGAACTGAATCATGTTTGAGGCTATGTGTCTCAGAATGCACAACATGCATAAAGTATTGTTCAAAAAGGGGTGTAAATGTTTCCAGTGAAACATTACACAGCTCCCTCTGATAATATTTAATTTGTCATGGAACACTTATACTCATCATATCTGTTAAGGTTCTCTCTGTGGGGGGAATATGCCTGTACCTATTGTATTGCATGTGGACCCCGGCCATCCTTTAAATACGTGCTTCTCACTCCTCCCGTCTGGTATCAGATACAAACAGATAACTTATAAAAAGACAAAATTTGGAAAAGTTTCATCCAATCTGCCATAACTGCTTTGAATAACTTGTGCAGAAGATACCAGTGTTGTTGTAGTTGCTGTACTGTCTCTTGTGTTAACTGTTAGGGTTGTTATGTTGAATGTTATGTTGAATGTTTCTTATGTTGAATGTTTCTTGTTAAAGAGTGGTACAGACTGTGAAAACAAATTTCCCTACGGGACAATAAAGAATAAATCTGAATCTGAATCTGGAATGGCCCAATCTTTTTCATTGTAAAATGTTACTCTTCTATGCAGTGCATAGATTAGAAAATAATTCAAAGGTCCTTTACAGACAAATTGATGTTGGACACATTCAGAGATAATGGCACAACAAAGCCATCTGGGGATCAGAGCCAACGTACCATGACATTGCCGTTGACATAAGCAGTGTGCCGAGCAGTTCTGCTTCTTCTTTTCTACACAGTCATGACAATGTTCAATTCAGGGGAATGGACATATTACTTCCCAGGTCAGAAATAACTTGATGAGAGTTTTTGGTGGGGGTGTTCCTATGAAGTGCAATAAAAATGAAAGAACGTCAAATGCAACGTTTTATGTGGTTATGGAGATGGAGCCTTGTATGCTCAGTAACAAGAAAACACAACATAAATGGCTGCATTTAACTCATTTCATTCCTATTTGAATTGGTTAGCCATTTTATGGATATTTTATGAATATCAATACAATTAAAAGCTGCTTATGGCTTATGATCATCTTTGTGTTCTTGGTGAATCCCTCAAATTTGGGATAAATTCCTGTTGCCCATGACTGACTCACATGAATTTCTGAATCCCTAAGGAGGGCCAGTTATGTAGCCGATTTCCTCACTGCAAAATAAATAAATAATAATAACAATGAAAAAAAAAACAGTGCTCAAAGAAATCAAAGAGACAGCAGGTGTTTAATTTCACAGGGCAAGTCCCAGCATGGGGTCTACCTTAGACGCAGCCGCCCTCTCGGATTTCAGCAGTGACCACTCTTTCACTTTCAGTGCAAGCTCTGGCTCGTTTCGGGGAGGAGCCTGGAACTCTCTCTCACAGTGTGGAGCGCGACTGGCTTCCCCAGATGGGGAGACTGCCGCCCGTGACACCTCGCGGACGACCCTGCAGACGCCGTCTGAGCCCGGGGAGAGAATGGCGTGTCAGGAGCAGGTCGTGCACTGCATCAGCGGTGGGCTCATCCTGGCCGGGGTCTTGTTCCTGCTCCGGCAGCTGAGATTTCAGATGCCTTACGGGCGCTACGCGGGCTCCTCCAAGAGGTGGCTGGTGCCTGCCAGGGTGGCCTGGTTCCTGCAGGAGCTGCCGTCTTTCCTGGTCCCCGTGCTCCTTCTCCTCTCCACCCACCAGCCCTCCATCCTGGGAAAGTACCTTCTGCTCTGCACCTTCTGCCTGCACTACTTCCACAGGTATGCGCGCTCAGATGTGGTTCTGCGATCAGCATGATGGGGTCGTGAGAATATTGCCACCCTCACAATGTAACACAGTGGGCATCAAGGCAGGGATTTGACTCCTAATGATAGAAAGGGATTTCTAATGACAGAATAGCATATGAAAAGGGTAACCCTGGCTGCTCTCATTTAAAGAGTCAGTTTTTGGAGCTTCTCACCACTCCTACTAGTGTTGGAAATAGCACAGTTCCACATTTCTGACATGCAGATTGGCACACTAAGAAACTATACACTAACAAAAAAGAGGTTTTTGTTTAAAGTGAAATTGTGAAAACTATTTTACTTGGTAATTCTATCATAATCAATGCAATGTAAGAGATATTGGCTGTTTTGTTACCCCTTATACTGGTTTTGAAGGCAGGATTGTCAGAACAGTGCGGTGGTGTGGCGCGGTGCCGCTGCAGCGCAGTTATAGCTAATTACATTCAATCCAAGCTATCTAAAAAGAGCACCTCTGTTTACATCTATAACAGTAAAAGATTGGAGATTTTAAAATAGGACTAGAATGTGCTGCTCCATAATGATATGTCTGTTACATATTAGATGGCTGATGGCTGTGAATGGCTGCACACTGTGTAAGGATGCCTTATTTTACAAGCCTGGCCACATTCTGTTATTTTTCTTGATGGTAGCAGACGTTTGGTTTCCTGCTTCATGCCTATGGATCTTTGATTGATTTATTGAGCTAGTGTTGCCACGACAGTGGAAGAATGAAAAAACAGGAAGTGCGCTAACTACAAGATGACTTATTTCCTAAGCTTGTTTCAGGGGCATATCTGGCCCGTGTATGTAAACCACAAAAACATCAGGGAGGTCAAAATCTGTATTCTGCATGGTTTCTAGAACACCCTCATGTTCTCAGTAATAACTAAAATATAATTTCCTAACTTCAAAATAAACACCTGTGGTCGTGACAAGATTTCTTGGGATTGTGAGTTTTCTTAGAGCTTTAGCTAGTTGTGTTTGAAAGTACAAAACAAGTCAATTCAGTAAAATGCTTAGATCTCCCAGCTTTGAGTAACTTATCATATAGATTCAGTTGTTGTGTCCTTATAATGACTTTTGTTTAGGTAGCTGAAATATGGATAGTATATACACTAACACAACAAATGCCTGATCTTAATATAGATACTCACTTATTCCTCTTGTATTTATCTAGTTTTATGTATTTTTATTCAGTTATTCAGTTGTGCATTCATGCTAGCAGGTAGATGTATTTTGCTATCAGAAGTAGCTGCTGAAATGCTGGCAAACAAGGTGAAAACAAGCAAGACAGACATTTTTCTCCTAAGAAAACCCTACTTACTAATGCAGTTGACCACTTTTGTATGTTAATTCCAGACCTGAGAGATGTTTATATTAGTCATTTTTAATTGCTGTGTATTGTTTGTAATTTCAAATAATTCATTCCGGCCCATCTTTGTTCGAATGACTGTTTTTCTTGCAGCATTCTATTTTTCACTGTGGAAGCTGCGTGCCAGTAATTCAGCTTTGTTTTCTCCAAAATGAAATGACCTGGAAGAGTTCCAGCACAGTGGAACTGTTGCTTAATGAAGTATAAACACCTACAACACTGTCTCCAGCTCCTGCTCTGGGCCTGGTGTTTTCCCTGTATCAGATCACAATACTGATCAAGGTCATGCAGCATGGTGCTCAACTACTCTGTCCAGCCAAAATTTTTTATGGTGTAAGTTGGGTATAGTGCAGGCAGAGAGAGGCAGGGGTCCTCCCCTAGGGTAAACCTTGTCTAACTTGACAGATTCAATTTTTTCAATAACAATAATTTATATCTGTTGGGGATCCCATGATTTACTCAGCATTGTGCCAGGCTACTCCCCGATTTTATCCATTTCATATTCCTGCCTACATCTTCGATTTTAACATGACGACCATCTAAGCATGACAGAGCTCCATGGGCATGAATGAATATTCCTGAGGGAGAAAAATTCTCATGAGAAAAAGTCTCACTGTTTCTCATGGTTGGAGCCTTTATATGACACATGAACTGTATGAATGGCTGTTTAACTAACTGTTCTCAGTTCTGTCATTCCAAATAAGTGTTCTCCTGCTTGAAATTTAACAAAATGGAGAATTTAGTTACAATTAAGTATTTAGTGTTTTAAGTTTGTCTTGATTTTACCCTTTTCCAAAGTGTGATTGTTAATTCACATGTAAAAGTTTTATCAATGCAATTTTAGATAGCTCACTGAATATCAATTTAGTATATCTAATGTGAAATTTATCAGGTTTTTTGCTCTTGCAGTGCAAAAACCTATTTTTTGTTTTAATTCCTCTGAATGTTTTCTTGGGTCAGATTTGGTGTTTTTTTCCAGCATTGGTAAGGCAATACTTTCATTGGTCAGTTTACAAGGGTTGCTCAACCAGCCTTTGGGTGGATTATTTGGTAGTTAAAGTTTGTTTTGACTTTGTTACTTTATATTACCATGTTTTGCATCACTGTCACTATAGAAATAGAGTGTTACCTTTTCTTGGTTGCATTTCATACTGTTGCATCATTGTTTTTTACTCAGGACAGTGATTTGGCTATCCTGCTTTATAATCCTCCACTAGGTCATTGTAGGTGTACAAATAGTCAAATCTGAGTCTTACCTGTCATTATGGGTAATTTTATTTACTTGAACAGCCACAATCATAATAGTGATTTGATAGATGGTTGTTCCTCTACATGTTTGGTGTGGGCATTGTACAATATTATTAATATTATAATAATGTAGTGTCTCTGTTTCTCTAATGCACAGGATTGGGGAGAAGAAAATGATTTTGTTATTCCATTATCTTTAGATCTATGCTACACCTGTCCTGTCTTGCCCATATCTTTTCAAATGCTCATGCAAGGAGGAATGTGTTCAGGCTTTCCTGACACTTAAACCACAACCTGGAGCTACCATATCAAAACTGATTAAAGCACACTGCATCATATGCAAGCCTTTTAGGATTTGTTAGCACCACAGATTAGATGCTAGAAGGAGCCTGAAATTAACTCTGCAGGCTAGTCAGAAGTTGTCTCTTGCAGATTTAGACCTAGAGATGTTATGCCCAGTGTGGTTTGCATGTAATGGCATCATTCTGACATTCCATGAGCAGCAGTATTTTCAGTTGTTTCAGCTGAGGTGACTAATACACAAAATAAGTGGATAATGTCAAAATTAGCCCACTCGCTGTAAGATTCCTGATGTCTGTATACAGTGCAATACAAATCCGCGTCTGTGTAAAAGCAGTGGAGTGCAGCAACAGCTGGGTCAAAGGTTCATCACACAACAGGATTTCACATGGATTAGTAAAGCTGTGTTTATTTTTATAAAACAGCGTGGGGATTTATGCTGCAATTTTTTATGTAGAGATGCCACAGGCATGTAACCTTTGTACAGCAACATGTGTGCTTATTGGGTTGCTGTCTGTGTATTGATTTGAGAAAAATCTGAGATAGGGGTCTTCAACCATAATACTAAATTTAAGCCCCACTTCCCCTACTAAAATAATTATGACTTATTATGAGACTTATGAAATGATATATTAATATCTTTTTGCTACAATGCACAGTATGATATTTTTACATTTGGGGAAATGTGTGCAGTCAAATAAATGTTTGCTTCATTTGACTTATTCATGTCTTTAAGCAATAATACTGTCCTTTTGATTTTTCTTTAAATAGTAGCAATCACCTATGAGTTTCTGGTTTTAAGACAGACTTTTTGAAACTACACCAGGTGTTATGGTTATGGTTTGTTGGTTTGTTTTAGTGAACAAGTCCTCTCTTTCATATATATATATATGCATCATACCCTATGTGTACCCAGTTCAGGTGACCACTGCCACAGTATCCCTGCATATTAATAGTTAAGTACTCCCTTCAAAACCATGTCAGACCATTAGACCCAAAAACTGTCAACTAACCACCATTGGCACAACTCAGGATGACAGACTCCAGAGTTTCGAAATAAGTGTTTCACAATGACAAAAATGACAAAACTGCTCTGTTGCAGGTTTGAATGTTTTCCTTTTGTTTTTATTTTTCAGGACATTTATCTATTCCCTCTTCACCAAAAGCCGGCCCTCCCCTCTCAAGATAATGATCTCTGCCTTTGCGTTTTGCTCTTTCAACGGCTTCTGCCAGGGCCACTACCTGCTGCACTGTGCTGAGTACACAGAGGCCTGGCTGAGAGACATCCGCCTTGTGACTGGTGAATGATAGGAACCTGATTATAGCTGAGAGAACAGATTTGAAAGTCCTCTGACAGATTGCTTTTGACTTTCAGACAAAACAAGCTACACACTATGGCTCTGGCCCTGGGCTGCAGCCAGAGATCAGTTTTAGACAGAGTAAATGCCTCATGACGTCTGCTTAATTGACCATTGGGGTTTTGTCTTTATAAAGCAACCTTAGTTTGAATGATTTTAATGATAACTGATACATGAAAATGGAGATGTGCCTTTGTTCAGTCTAGCATTGGTTTGGGGTGAATTAACATATTTGTAGCAGAGTGCCTAGCCTAACCTAGTGTTTGCAGCAAAAAGAAATATCTTATTTTGGAAACTATCTAGCTTTTATAACATCATAATTGGAGTTTTATTTTAATAGCATGATTCTCATTTTCAGGTTTAATCCTATTCTTTCTGGGAATGGCCATTAATATCCACAGTGATTACATTCTGCGTTGCTTGAGAGAACCTGGTGATTTCACATACAAGATTCCCAGAGGTATTTTTATACAAGATTATATAATTATATAATAAAATTATTATTATATACTATTATTGAATACTCTCATTCAACAACATCAATTTGCCTTGATTTAAGTACATAAACATGATGGCAGTGTGCAGTACAGGAGAAAATAACTGATGGAGTATTCAGGAATAGCCTGCATATCTGTACGCTCAGCTGCATCACTTCTGTGGGTACTAAGTGGTTAGTTTTCAGTGTATTGTATATGTGCTGTAAGTTTTGATGTGATTACGGGGTTCAAATAAAAGTGATAACATTTTCCTTCTTTCTAAATTCCAGGAGGCCTGTTTGATTACATCTCTGGGGCAAACTTCTTTGGTGAGATAATGGAGTGGTTCGGCTACGCCATAGCGACCTGGTCCATGCCAGCATTCTCCTTCGCGTTTTTTACCACATGCTTGATTGGACCCCGAGCTTACCACCACCACAGGTACCTGATGAGCACCCCCACACTCTCCCTCAGTGAGGCAACAGGAGATCCACCAACACACCTTGGTGTCTCTGCCAGGGAAAAGAGAACCCCAACAGAAAGGCAGTGATACACGAAGTGGCACATTTCACTGAGACTCGTAGTTTACTACCCCCTGCAATGGGTACACCAATATATTTGAAAGGAAATTACCTGGCATTTTAAGATTTTGGATTGCTGAGGAGGAACAGCAAAACAGAGAGAGAGATGATGGAGCACAGATCTCTGTGTTTCAAAATCTCTGCCTCTCTTTTGAAGCGTTTATTTCATAGTCATGTTGAGTCCTGATGAGAATAAGCATATTTCACAACAATTTTCTCTCCCACATCTGTTGCTCAGATTTATCTGGCAGGAGATGAGAATATTTTTCAATTGGAATGGCTTTGATGAGCTTTTAGCTATAAATCTTTTAACATCTTTGTTACCACTGAATCACTTAACAATGGTGTTCTCTGTGATGAGTGTCTTTTTTTTCTGGTGTTACAGGTACTACATAGAGAAATTCAGTGATTACCCCCGGGCAAGGAAGGCTCTGATTCCATTTATCTTTTGAGAGAGGGGTAACCCCTGGCATCCTTAGCCAAAACAGGCAAAGATAGTCTTTAGAAGAGAATTGAAAGACATAAGTAAAATGTTTAGGAATAGCCAGGAAAAGCTAGCAGAGCGTGTTAATAGACTTGTCAATTGTTTACATTATCTCTGTATTTTCTAACACTAGAAAAAGGCATCTACATATGCAATGGCTCAACAAGTCTGTTTATCAGCTGAGGAACACTTTGTATTCCCCCTACAGCAATATGATCATGTTTTTTCAGTGCATGCTATATTATCACGTTTTGTATACATTTATTATGGCTTTCACTGGCATTTCATCTGTTGGAATATCAGAGCAACAGTGTGGCATGGTAACAGGGAGCAGGGCTTGTTTCCCAGGTTTGATTTCCTTTGGCCAAAGTATTCATCTTGAAATGCCTAAGTAAATATCCAGCTGCATAAGTGGATATAATGTACAAATCAAGGTATGCGAGATGTAATGGTATGAGTTGCTAAGGGTAAGAAACGTAACAAGGGTAATGTAAAGTCTTTCTTTTTAAAGCATGGCAAGCATCTGTGCTTGTCAAGCTCCACAGAGAGCACTGGAAAGAAGACAAAGTCTTGAGCTGGAAACCAGCTGAATAAAGGGATGCTTTTTCAGTATGACTGGTAGAATTGGCTTCTTTTCTCTGTCAGACTGATTAGAGCAAAGAACAATTTCTGTAGAAAATCCTTCCAATCACCTTTTCTAAGTTTCATTCTGAATTCATTAACACTTACTCATTGGTGTCAGGTTTGCTACTATTTAAATCAGTCTGTGTCATTTTCCTTTTCTTTTCAGGAAAAAGTGCTTCACACCCATCTGGCTCCTCTTGGTTTCTTGTCATTCCTCCTCTTTCCATCCTCGGTCTGTTCTTTTTTTTTGGCTTTCTTCACAACACAACTTAGGCCTTAACATTTTTTGAAACATGCCTTTGGTCCTCACATTTCCCTTGTGTAGCAAACACATCAGAGATGTCCATACAGACAAATGATCTTCACCAGACTTTGGCGGCCGGATTGCTGAGAATATCGGAAGGATGACAAACCTCTCTATTCTCGCTCTCTGTTTACTTGGCAGATGGGGCTGCGCTTTCAACAGCTCGGCTATGAAGAAATGAAATGAGTGACAAAGTACGTGGAATATTGGGAAAGCTACTCAGCACGCTCAGGCACGCGGCAGCTCACACTGCATGAGGGCAGCAAGCGGCACCAGCGTGGTGGTGTCAGACGGTGGTGTGCCCGGATAGGAAGTGATTAGCTCAAAATCGATGTTTTCACAGCTGAGCTTCAGGAGACAGATCACAAGGACTTATGGCCTGTTTGCTGAGATATTTTAAAGCAACACACTTGATCTCTCTTCAGAGGTTTCTGGCTAGCCAACTTTGAGAGTAAATATTATTCCAGTCCGATAAATATGATTTTCATATTGCCAGAATTCAATCAATTTATTTATCATGGAGGGAGAAGTGCAGTCTGCGGGTCATGACAAATATTTGTTAAATATACTTAGCAAGATATTGCAAAGAAAAATAAATCACATAGAAGAGGAGGCCATTCACCCTGGAAAATTAGGCTGACAAGTCTAGACTGAATACTGAAAGACTACCATGAATTTTCTTGTGTACGCTGCCCATCTGAACAACTTTGAAACCAGCAGATTGCATGTCTGTCTTGATTGTCCACAGTATTTCTCTCTAGCCCCATAATCCCATTTTAAGCGATATACTATAGGTTTACTTAGTGAGAAATGAGTTGACACATTTCATTCATTCAGCCTATTCATACTGTATATTCATTGCTCCTTTTAAAAATTACACAATGAGGCCACGAGGATGAAGGCCCAAAATTGAATGATCTATTTACTCGGTTTACCTTAAAAGTTGTAATTATGCCCTGCTGTTACCACATACACAACATGACAACCTTGTTGTGCCAGCTATTTTAGTGCAACTTAACATCCACACATCAATATAAACTGTGACTTTCAAAAACATTTTTATTACACAAGTATCAACATACTATATTTGTTCTTTCTTATCAATATATATTTAGTGTGAGAAGGAAAAAGTTCATGTTCTTGTCCATGAATTATAATATCAACAATCATTAAAAATAACAATTAGGCGCTTCATAGTAATGCCGTGGTCTGAGTTCAAGCTGTGCTCTATGGCCCGGGTTTGACCCCACCTTGTGTCATCAGTTGATGATGACTGGTGTCCCAAAAGCCAAAACTGGCCTTGTTCCGATTGGAGGGGAGTATGTTACCAGGAGTTGCTTGTCTTACTGCTGTTATGCACCCTGCAATTCTTCAACAACCTACGAGTTGCTTGGATGATGTCAGAGAGCAAAAAAAACGGTCAAATCATCCATACCATTCCTGTACATCATCCTTAAGAGTACATCATTAAAAAATAAATTAACCTATTAAATGAATAGAAAAAATTAACCAGTTAACCTAAAATTAAATTAACCTATTAAATGTCTACCTTGTACTGCAGTATGTATGTATACTGAAAAGCACTGAATCCATTTCACAGTGAAAGCTTTTTTTTTCATGATAATGGCAGGTGCATGATCATCTAATGTGACAAAGTCCAATAGGAATGGTAAGCAGTTCCACGCTTATTCTGTGTTCTTGTGGGGGAAAAAAAAAATCCAGTGGTGAATATGATTTAGAAACATCCACACTATCATTTTGTTTCAAAACTTGAGTGAAGCATCAGTGTAAACCCACTTCTTAGGGTTCACTTACAGTGCATTCACTTGCAACTCTCAACCTAGGCTGTCCTTCATTTCTACCTCCCCACAATGCCTAGAATGCACTGCAGAGCTGGTAACGTCCCTTTGACCTGTTAGCACAAGGCTAGCACACTTCTAAAGTGCATATAAATTCAAGATCCATACAGCATGACAGAAACCAGTTTAACATGAACAGACTAAATCAACAACTTTGCTATGCAGTTGAAGTTCGTATAATTAAGTGATCAAGACCCCTTTTCTCAAGAATGCGTAGCAATTAGGCAAGTTGCAAATGTAATTGGTAACATGCCAAGAAGACGAGAGATGAGAGATGTCTTTTGAAAAAAACATATTACATAAAAAACTTGGTAAATCTCACTGAATATTTTGCATAAGTTTTCCTATCCATTAAAAATCAGCAAATGATGCCACCTAGTGTTATGGTCTGAGAATTACACCCAGAATGACAAATCTTGGTATTATTTGGAGATGTCAGCCATGCACAATCTTTTGCTTTTACCTCATTTGTTCAGGTTGAAGACACAACAACCAGAAAAATCCCTGAGTTAATTTACATCCTGAATAATATACTTCAGATCCAGTATGAGATTTGCTGTCTCCACAGCGACCTGAAGCGCATTGAGCTTGGCTGGAAATGAGTCCAGCACCTGTGGCTGAGTGGCTATGTTGACAGATTGCACAGGAGAGAAGGGTGGATAGCCCGCGCTGAGAGGAGCCCACTCCAGATCTAGGCTGGGGGACATCAGGCCACACCCACAGGACCCCACCATGTCCCTCCACGTGGCTTTGGGTTCCATGTCTCCTGGGACAGCCCAGCGATGGCCACGGGACAGGTCAACAAGACTCTCCCCGCCATCGTGCTCCAGTGCTCTTGCTACGGATTCCAGTGAGCGGCAGAATCCATCAGCAGCTAGCAGGTAGTCGGCGCGTGAGCAGCCCTGGACTGAACCGGCTCCGGAGACGTCACTGTTGCTCTGTGAGAGGAAAGGAGGTTATGCTTACAGCTGCACGGAGTTCGAAGGTGTCGGTTACAAATGCATTTCAGCAAGGCTGAAGATACTAGCAGGGCTGCATTCCAACTAATAAAAATACATCCACTCTCCTAGCCTCATTCACTCACTCGCTTGCTCACCCGTGTGTTTGCTCACCATAAAACACATGTTCACGGAAGGAAACATCCCTTAAGTCAGTCAATGGTAGAATAACTGATGTGAAAATAAACTGGTTTAATGGTTCATTTGAAAGACAGCTTCCCCTGCTGTCTAATTTGTTATTGTTAATTCTATTGCACATCTCAAAGCAACCAGTCTGCCTGTATCCTGGTCTTAAAAAACTAACTTGCTAGAGGGCTGTTGCAGATGGTTTAGCTACTGTCCTAGTTAGCAAGTAGAGGAAAATAAGGCTTATTGAAGCACAAGCTGTGTGTCGAGTTATGATAATCTGCCTCAACATGAAAATATCGATAGCTAATGTTACCCTTATATGTGTGTACAAGGAGACTACTTGAAAATTCTACTTGACAAGTTATGTCAGCCAACAAATGTGAAGACAAATGTTTTCAATATGTATTATTATTCTGAAGGAGGATTTACAGAATGTCTGCACACTCAAAGTCCAATGATATTTAAACATTCCCAACACATACATTTTTAAAATACACAGAATGAGGCCTTGCGTGCATTTCATAAATGTTTCACGCACTCAGCCTGTGTAGAAAAGCTTGGTAGCTGGCCAACAGTCTAGCTGTCATTTCACAACTGATCCCAAGAATGGGTGTAATCTACGCAATGCTAGAGCTAGCGATCCCCATGACGTATGCATTGACTGAAATGGGAGGGGTGTTAACCTTGTGTCTGAGGTAAGCTGCCAGGTGTGTTTCCGTGCATCCTCCTCCCAGCAGCGTGTATGGCTCCTTCAGAGTCAGCCTCAGGACATGCTCTGCTCTCTGACACGCCACCTGCGGTAAAGCCACAGTTACTGAAATCAATGCACCGAACTGCATTTTAGACAGACAAGTTTACACGTTTTTTTTTTTTTTTTTTACACAGGATCTCTGAAATGAGGACTGGCTGAAAAATGACAGCATGGTGCTGGGCCTGTTGTTTGTCATGGCTACAGTGACACATCTTACCTTAAGCTCGTTGAGCATGGTCTCATTCCTGTGGCAGAGCATCAGGGTGCAATATGTGCTGTCTCCAGCAGGGAGTAGGTGGAGCATCTCTTTCATCCCGCAGCACCGGACAACGAGACCTGTAACTTGCCCGTAGGACTGGACTGGGACGGGGGCCTGAAACGTGGCCACTGCCTGTGCACCTGTCTCACACAAAAGAAGGCCCAGCCTAGTTATAAAACCACAGTAAAAATGGTCAAAACTGAGCTCACATATCAACATCCAGAAATTTCAGGTCAAGTGTGGTCAGGGAGCTGGTAGTTTGTAAAGACTTTTACCATGTTGAGAAAAGAACAATTTTTCAACAGGGCCGGTATTTTCAGCTCATTTCAAACAAAGTTCAACTACTCATACTCCACTTGTAAAACCATTCCCTACTGCTCTGCTGGCCTGATCATTAATTAGGGTGTTAATCCATCCCATAATGCAAGATGGGGAGAACTGTTCAAACTAACCTGTCACTTGGAGAAGTGGCTCCAGAAGACTGATTCCCAGTCTTTCCACCACGATCACACCGTGTCTCCTGAGGTACTGCTGCAGCACAGGGTGAACCACCCGCTGGCACACAAACAGCTCCACCCTGTCCCGTACTACCTGCTCCCCGAGTCTCAACAGCTGCTCCAACACGGCTACCTCCGGGCAGGCTGCGCCATCGACCTCCAGCGCCCCCTCCTCCGTCTCCGACAGGTCTCCAGCCAGCGACACGTTGAACACCGCCACCCTGAACGGCCCCGACCCCGACCCCAGCTTCTCCACACCAGCGAGGCACAGGTTCTCGGGCATGTCCACAAGCAACCCGGGAAACACCGTTGACTCCTCCACAGGTTGGCCTTCCACGGAAACCGTCACAACCCTTCCCAGATAAACACGGCCTGGGGTGTCACAGGGGACAGTCCTGAGGAAGGCCTGGACCACTCGCGAACTGATGTGCTGAGCCTCTCTTCGCGTCAGCATGCATGCGGGTTTGCTGGTTATGACGCTCTGCGCCAGGGCTAACAAGCTATGGCTGCTGCTGAAGTCAACCTTAACCTTGCAGCCACAGTTTTCCTTAGTCAGATAGCTGGTGCACATGTCTAGGAGTCGCCTGTTCAGCTTTATAGCCAGGGTGGGCTCAATGTTCAGGTTCTTTGTGTTTTCGACGAGGGTAGAGCTAAGAATGGCGGCGAACAGGCCGCAGTCGCTGAAGCGGGAGACGTGGTTGAGGACAGAAGCGGCCAACAGCTTCAGCACAGGATGCGACAGGGTGAGCGCTTTCAGCAGCACCGTGGAGGTGGAGGTGGTCAGGACATGGCCTCCCACGTTGTTGTGGATCTGCTTGAGTCTGCCGGAGGGACCGAGACAGGACGTGAAGATGTGCCGGAGCAGGGCGAGCTTTCAGCACACATCGTCGTCTGTCAGCGGATTGCTTGTGCAGAGAGAGGGCTGCTTCTTACAGAGACGAGACATCTTTTCAAACACTTCACCAGAGATGGAGAGATCTCAACACTTAAGAAATGCTTGGGAAGTTATCACCTGATTGTATTACCAAAATAAATATTTAGAATTGTAGCTATAATGCTTGACTCAAACTAATTAGACTACAATCCACTGACAATTTCTTGTTCCGTGGTATTTACTGGGTTAAATAAAATTTTATTGGCTGTGTATGCAGTCTGTGGTATTATTTCCTTAGTTATCGGTTGCATCTGCATCACTGAAGGAACTAAGCTTCTCATGGTTCCTCTCTGCACTACACACATCCCAAAGCAGGACGCGTCCGCAACCTCCTGCGGTGATGCTGGTAATTCGCTAGCAGGAGCTAAATCCTACGATGGCATGTTCCAGTGGAAACTTGATTATGCCTCGACGGTTTGAAAAACAATTTATGAATAAAATCTACACATTTTGTGTCGGAAATCATACAGTACAGCGACACAGTTTGCTTGAGAGGTTGGTTTGCGTGTAAAAAAAAATAAAACTGACCCATCGGGATACAGCGAGGTGACTAACGAAACCACGGATGTTCAGACATCATCACTAAACAGACTAGGTACCTACGCACATGACATGGCTTTCCTTCCTAGTTCGATTAAAGACATCCTGTTTAAAATTCAGCGTGATACGAAATTAGAAGTTCCTCCCATTTATCTCCACTACAGCAGTGGAGCGCACAGAATTAGTGTTCCGTACGTTTCGTTACTATGGAGAACATCTGATTGGGTCCTCTTTCGAGACCTAATAATTTAAGATTACATTTTGCTCTGAAAACAGGTATAACATTTCACAAATTGTATCTATTTTGTTTTCAAAATAACCGAGGCATCAAACGAAAATGTTATAACAGGGTTTGATAATAAATTATAAAACTCAATGTTGTGTAGTTTTTTTTTAATGTACGTTATTCTGCAGAATATCGTGTCATCCCTTTTATATTTTTTCCCTCTTTTTGGTTACATTACGGTTACATTCGGTTTTATTTTCAAGTAAAAATGTATTTCAATTGGCTTCTGTATAGCCAGCTATGATCTTAGCTTCTTCGGGGTCCTTAGACCCACGTGATGTACATTCAAACCAAAAGGCGGACATAGGTGACTGCATAGGCAACGTACTGTCGCAAATTTGGTACGTTAACCTTACAGTATTGATGTGAAAGTGAACAAACTCGTAAAAAGACAGCCCGGCATTGCAGCTAATTTGAGAACTCAGCGTTTGGTTGTTGGCTAGTTGGCTAGGCACCTAATTTGTGTGAAATGTTTTGTGAATGCAGTGTACGATTATCTATCTATCTATCTATCTATCTATCTATCTATCTATCTATCTATCTATCTATCTATCTATCTATCTATCTGCTGTTAGCCAGCTAGCTATAATAATAATAATAGTTTTCTTTGTCAAATCTGGCATCACAATATGTCTTTCATTGATCCATGACCTTGAAACTAATGCCTCGACGTTTTTGTTGCTAAATTGTCACACACTCACCAGTGTCAGTCTGCAATGCTTGAATAAACAAATGCCGCTTGAATACTCTTCATCTTCTAGAGAATGCCATGTGACACAAACCCATGGACTCTTTTAGACAGATAAAAGATACAGCTTTTCAACATTAGTTTAGACTTTTAGAAGGTTTCTTTATGAGGTATTTTGTCCTAAACTTTTTGGAATTTGTTGTGAAAATGGGGGCTGAAACCAGCTGTTTTTAGAAACATTTTGAAAACTTGCCTAAAATGTCTGTAGCAGTAGTTACATTCAAGTATATGAAGCTGAAGTTGGGACATTATTTGGCACTCTCTCATACATGAGTTAAGGACGCCACACTTTTTTTTTTTTTTTTTTTTTTGAAAGCACAAGTCATTATGAGTTGAATGAAGTGCTGCGTGCACATAATGATAGATATAAAGCTGAGCCCAATGTGTTTTTTTTCTCTTCTAGTCAAGGTAGGTATTTCACTTTTTAAATTGGATCATCATTTGGATGAAAACTCTTAGCAGTACCAGTTGTACATAATTTGTACTTCAGCACTAAGTTTGTTGTACTGATATGCTGTGGCATTTCCTTGCAGGTCATATCTGCATGTTTTCTAAAGAATGTCTTCTAGCAAGTTTGTGATAAAGGTATGTTTTAAGTAGCAGTTTACAAATAGCTGTTTTTTACAGGGTTTGTTATGATGAGACTTTCAAAAAGGGAAGCAGCTAAATATGCAGTTATCAAGGTTATTAATCTATGCTTTGTAAAGAACATGTCCAAGTATTCCTTTCCATTTGCATGTTAGAGCACACTAATATATTAGTGAAATTTGTAAAAGTTCATTATTGTAATGTTTTCATTATACATTTTACTTGTTTAAGTATCTTTACTCCTGTGCCCCATAATTTCTGGCCAGCATTTGCTTGTTGATTGCCTCCTGACTGAGGCAGTCTTCTGTTTGTGTCTGAACAGACTTTGAAAAGATTGCAAAGATTGCTAACATAGTTAAGACTGTCATATTGACTTTGTCCTTTTTTACCATTGCACAAATAGTACTATTGAATGTCGCATAAGGCAAGAGATTACTGCTGCAGTGCTGGGGGTGTCCTTTAAATGTATGATACTGTGTGGTAATTAATTGATGAGAGAGTACTTTGTGTGGCCAGTAGAGGGGGATGTTGTTTTGTATTTCAAAGCAAGCATTTGCAGTTACAGACACTCTGTCCCTGTGGCTACAGCTTGCAACATGGGATTGGAAAGATCACTGTTTTCTGTAACAAGCTAAAACTATTCATATAGTCCAGACAAGTGTGTCAAAATTGTTTTGTCTGTTAATTAACTTTCGTTGTTTGTTTTTTATGGTCGTTGATTATCCTGCATTGTGTATGTCAGATATTTAAATCTTTAAAGCTTTATAAAAGCAGTTGATATCATGCCTGTCAAGTACAATTAAGGATCAGATCCAAGGCTGAATTTTTATTCAGTGTCGTCATCATTACTGTTTCTGACTCAACAGGAAGAGACAATGATCAGTCCCAAATGCAACCCCACTGACCCCTGACAGGAAATCCAATATTATTCTTTCATTGTCTGACGGCAGGAATTCTCAGAAGTGAGATGCCACTTGTGTGTTTCAGCAAATGCAATTTATGAGGCATTTCTGGCCTTGTGTGTGCCATCGTTCGGGCGAACTACCAAAGCGCCTTTTCATTACAGCCCAATTAACGTTTTATTCCAGAGGTCGTATTCCATTTGAAGTGAAGAGTCACTTCCTGTAAACTCAGGGCCCCGACGCCTCCCAGATGGAGCTGCAGCCAATGGGATTTCAGCTCACGGGAGCCTGGATGTCCAGGGTCCAGCAGAATGCCAGGAGTAATGTGCATCAGATGTGCGCCTTGAGTGAAGCAAAAGCCGCAGGTTTCCCTGTGTTGACGTTTAATCTATTCAGGGATTTAGACCAAGATTTTGGATGTCTGCGCTGATCTCTCGCATCCCATTTAATTGGATGTGCGTCTCAGACAAGGAAACCGACACAGACAGCCAGTCTCTCGGTGTGCACATTCCTGCTCCTTGCCGAGGAGCAAATCGAACGAGGAATCACACAGTTAAAAGTGCTGCCTCGGTGCCAAGCACATAACACTGCGCTCGCTGCAGGAAGTCCGCAGAGCCATTATCATGTTCGGCGGTGGAGGCTGCAGAGGACCACCTAGATGGAACAGCAACAACAAAAGAAAAATCACGTGTAAAATTTTTAGCTTTGCCTCCATTGCAAAAAGCGACTTGTGGCCTCTGGTGAGGGGTTTGAACTTTTCTGGAGGGAGGCTGAATATATTTTCCTCTGGGACCCGCTCTGTGATGCAGGGCCAATTAAACTGAGAGGCTGAGATGGAAACATGACCCCCCTCTTTGCTTTAGCACGTGTTCATTTTGCAGCCTGCTATGCATTTGGGCCTGACAACACAAGGCTGTGTTATGACTATTTCATGAGGTTGAGTTTTTATGCCGCTTTTTTAGAGCCGGGCCTGCAGCTTGCTTGCCGCTGTAATTGGATGAGGTACGAGTGTACTCCTACTTAAGTGGGCCATGCACACAGTGGCGGCTGCACCGTGCCGGTCTCCCCCGATGGGCCGCGAGCGTCTCCGAGGGTATCTACTATTTCTGTGAAAGCCTCCCGGTCATGCCTTTTATTAGGCTGAGCTGACACTGACATTCACTGGGGGTGGGAGTGAAACTCAGGACTTGGGCTCTTTGTTGCTGGAATCTTAAGTACGTGGCACGGTGTCAGACAGTTGTGTGCTGCTTATGCACTCCGCTCCATCCCTGCAGGCACAGTGATGCCAGACCACACACGTGAAGCTCTTTTGATCACCAGCTTTTTATTTAGCTAAAATCGGGCAATGGTTTACCATTTGAATAAGAGTGGATAAATAAATGCTGAGGGTTCATGGTTACTGGTTGGGCTCCCTCTTGGAAGCATTATTTTTAGTGAGCTTTTTCTCGAGGCTATTTTTTTAGCTGCTGCAGTGTTGAGCTGCCATATTCATCGTTCCTAATGAGGCAGAGCTAATGTCATAAGAAAGCCCCATGTCTTAACTTCTCTGTCAGATTTGTCAGTGTCCAGGGGCGGCTCTGACACACAAGTGTTTGCTGAGCATTACCTGGAGATATACCTGTCCATTCTTGCAATAGGAATTCCTGTCCTGGGATGTGCCCACTTGATTATTAAATAAATACTGTTCAGGTGTCTTAACATCTTGAATGAACATGGCTTTGCTTAAGGAATACCTCTGCATACACGGTACATGTCTACATACGCATTTCAAACTTTTTGTTGATGTGTTTGGCATGGAGACCTTGATCGCATTTTGTGTTTTCTGGTATGTTAGCTTTTTAATAAGGGAAAAGAGTATTGATGTCTGGGGAATTCCAGGTGACTAACGCCTTTCAGCATCAAAAAACCGGTGCTGGCACAGCAACTGAACCTGAGCGGACACGCCCACTGATGTTAGCAGATGCTGCGGGCAGACAGCAGTGCCCTGTGACCCGTGGCTGTGAGAGAGGTGCGGGGAAACAGGCTCGGGAGTTTTATGGAGTGAGACCACGTCTCCCATTCTCTCCCTCCCACTGTAAACATCTGCGGCTTGTTAATGTTAGACTTGGCGCTAAGTGCAAGAAGAGGGGCTGGTTCCTGAGTGACCTGGGCCGAGAACACAGACAGAGGGCCTGATAGCGATGGCAAAGGGCAAGGAAGGAGGTGGGGTGCTTGGGTGGAAAGCCCCCGTCACTCAGGGGCTGCTGCCCAGGCAGATGGAGGGAAGCTGAGAGAGAGATAAAGATGGAAGAAGAGCAGCCTGGGAACCGGTGATGATATAATGCAGGCTAGGGCAGGACCCTGTAAGAAAAGAGACAGGAGACCCGTCTCGGTTTTGCTCCTCTCTTTATTTGACTACTGATTAGTGGCATAAAAACGGAAAACCCCGGTAAACACGGCCAAGGGCAGTGGTGGGGAAGTTGCTGCCTCTGAGGCTTTTCAGCAGTTTTTTTGGCAGGTCAAGCAAGCAGGATCTTTGTGGAAGGAAGAAAAAAAAGGAGAGATAGGGAGGATGTGCTCTACATGATGGGAGATTCAGGTTCATTCATGGAGTGACAGCACACAAAGGCTGCTCAGGAAATGAACCGGTATTAAGCTTCATAGATTCCCGTTCCTTTTCTTGTGTCCTCACGCTGTGTGTACAATGATGATAATTACCCTCTCTTTGGCAAGGAACAAAACAGCAGTGGCCCATTTACTCCTGAATGAAACAAGAGCCGCTTCTAAATGTTTCTGTCGAAGTTACAGGTGCAGGATTTTGAAGGAGTTGAGTTTCAGTTCCTCTTGTTACAGTAACATAATCATACAGGCACATTAGATATGCTTATGTCCAAGGGCAGGTGGATCAAAGACCCATCTGGCTGTAACCCTTTGTTGATGCTTGAAGTGTTATCAGAGGACTAATAATGGCTTGGAGCTTCATTTATTAAACGTGTGTAGAAGTGCTTCTATTTTGATACTCACAAACAGAATTTAGAATAATCACATACACATCCGAGTGGCCAATTAAAAAAAATTCACATACGCGCGTGTTAGATGGATATGTATGGGCATGCATATGAGTATTTATGCTGGATTTTTTACATACTGTACAAACCCTGTGCTAGTCCTCTGCAGTTCACATACAGACCCCCCATGCAGTATCGTAGAGAGGTGAGCAGTGTCTGACCCACCAGGAGCTGGGGAGTCCACTGACATGCACACCTCTCAACCAGACACGTCTGTACAGTCAGTGTGCTGAAAGCCTACAGACAGGTGTGGTTTAGTCTGACTCAGCACCATTATTACTGGTTCTTTGCTCAGCAGAACCCCCTTAATGGGGATAACCTGAGAACTTACATTTTTTCGATCATACAAGGGAGATGTTTTCTGAAGCAGTTCAAGTAGTGACCAAATCTCCATTTGACAAGTATAGCATGTCTCTATACTTGGTATACTAATGCAATTGATATGTACCCTTTATAAAGGCCTTCACATCCAAATGCCAACACACGCCCACAGTGCTGTTTGCTTACTGACATAAGGTCGTCAGACAGCGTTGTTGTTGACAGAAAGCATGTGAGGAAGGTGCCAGTCTGTTCTCGGTGGTCTTTATGTCCGTTTGTTCTGCCTGTGCCTTCAGGGATTTGAGATATCTTACAGTAGTTCCGAGATGACATGAGCGGAGGGCAACGCAGGAGATGATCTGAGTAGTACAGAGGTCAGAGATCGGCTCAGTGCCACTGTGTCGCCAACGCCAGCCTGACCGGGCCAGCCGAGGTCAGCGTGAAGGTCAGAGGTCACCCTCTGCACTTTGGAGTGGATGCACAATGCAGGGATCACATGACGGATTTCCTCAAAGAGCGCGTCTGACACAGTGCCTGCGCTAATGTTGCGAGCGTTTAGAGCCTGAATGAAAATGTTTGCGCGCTGACGCGCAGCTGGGGATTTGGTGTCCTGGCTTTTTTGTGCGAGAGTAAAAACCTTGTTTTCGCTTTTGCGGGTTGACTCTTGCACAATGCCATTTTTGTGAGGGTATATTTCTTCATATGACTGCGAGGGTAGTAGAGACTAGCTGCCAACCCTTGTGTAATGTAATGTGACTGTGGAAAAAAAAAACCCTTGGAATTTCACACAGACCAGAAGGCCCCCTGTTCCGCTATGCACGGACCTCCACATTGACACACACCCTATGGTGACAGACAAACAAACACTGTGATATTAAAAGGAGGCTGCAGCGCAACTCAGGCCACATGCAACTTAATAGCACCCGCAGAGAAGTCCTACTTCATATTACAACAGCATTTAGAAGCGGACTTCTGCCTACAAAGCATCATTTTGTGGTAGCTAGTATAAGCTGCAAACATTAAGTTCTGACACCAGTTAAAGGTAACACATGTTTAGATCCTGTTGGTATTCCCTGGATGTGTTTAAAGTACAAAATAAGATTGAGAGAGAATTAAAATTTCTGCCCCTTAGATGTGGATTGTATATGTGTTAACATTTATATTTATCCAGGTTTGGTGAGGAACAGAACCCTTCCCTGGAAGAGGTTATGGAACAGCTTGCTGTTTAAGGAGGGGTGAACAGCGCACTGTTTATGCAGTATTGCTCTGTGCCTCAGTCCAAGCGCAGCAGTAATTTGATAAAAGGGAGCTATTCCAGGCCTAGCCGTCTGGATCCCGACCAAGTAATAAACCCAATCAGGGCAGATTTCACAGTGATTTCATAAGCCTGCAGGTTAACTCCTGTGGTATGTCTGTCTGCCGGGCCCTATTTTACTCCAGAAGGACTGTGCTCCGTCCCTTCCAAGAATGTCTGCTTTTGGCCCTAATTAATGTTTACATTGTTCGTTTGCTTTGCAGACACCTTCATCCAGGGTAACATATGTAGTTTACATTAGTACTTATACATTTAAGTAGGTAGATGTTTATTGAAGCAATTCAGCTTAGGACAGTGTCCCAGACTTCTGACATGTGTTCAGTTTGACTAGTCCCACAGCCAGAAAGGGTATCCGAGAACATTCACATGACTCAGAAGTGGGATATGCAAGTCTGTCTTTGTGACTGGGAGCTTTTGCTTTTTTTATGCCTTAATGAAATATAAGAGATCCTCAAAAAAAAAAAAAAAAACGATTCCAAAATGATTTTGTGGCCCAAGGCAAGAGAAGGCATCGCAAGGCTTTGTTTGCTTTTCAGGGAGTGATTGACAGCAGTGATCCAGCCCCTGCTCTCCTTTCCCACGCCATGGTAATTGTCAGAACCAGTCAACCGAAACTGCTGGTCAGTGGTGGATCGCCACAAGACAAAGGGCAAGGGGGACATATGTAAAACTGTCTTTATGTTTCTACAAACATATTCAGTGTCACACGCGGGGAGCGTCCTGGGACAGCTCTTTCAGCGCTTTCATCAAGCTTTTCCTCAGTCTCATTTGAAAGTCTGTCTCTCCCTTCTAGTTGGAACAACTTTTTTGCCTGTGACAGTAACATTTCATAGGCGTACATTCAACAAATGTTAGGCATGATAATCGTGGAAGATTTTAGCATGGATACGTAGGCCTGTGTCATTGCCAAGATCAATTCAAAGCTCATCCACCCATGAAAAAAACAAGGAACCAGTGCTGTTTAGATTAAATTTAACAGTTTAATTGTGGCACAACTTCCGGCAGGTGAACTAGCTACAATTAGTTTGGTTTGCAATCTGTGATAAGGGTGTAGTTAATTTGATGATCATGGGATTGTGGGAAATAAACAAGCAACTTAAGAGCGGGACTGATTTCCTTTGAGGATTCATTTAAATGTGCCTTGAAGGATACATTTTTAGGAATGCAGATTTTATGTCCCTGTGAAGTAAAAAAAAAATTGGCAACTGCAGTCCTTTTCTTGTGATGGGAAAGCTTCTGGACTGGCCATGAGGGGGCGCTCTACATTTGTTGCTCTTTATGGCTATATGACAGAGCAAGTGAAGCCAGGAAACTTGCATCTTTTTTGCAAAGTGGAGTCGATTCAATAGAAAAAGATTTGCTTAAAAGTAACTCTTTGATAAAGTAATTTGTATAGGAGCATTCACCCGCCGATTTTGTCCTCTGATTAAGTAAAATGTTTGCATCCATTGCTGATATAATTGAAAGACAAATGAATATGTAGGAAAATTCCCCCCACACTAGGATCAAGGTGCTGTTTTCAAATATTAGTCATTGCAAATTTGACACCTTGCTTCCCAACCCAACAAGTGAAAAGCGTGTTTTGGTTATAGAATCATAATTTCTTCATTTGCTGTCAGAGATTTCACATTAGTGAATTTTGTTTGGCTGAGACAATGCAGTACACAGAGTGTTTACAGTTCTCCAGCTAATACCGAAGGAAAACGAAGCCAGCAGAAAAGGGAAGGGTTAGCAGACCTGAAAAACACAGAGGCAGAACTTACTGGTTGTGAGCCAGGAGAGGTAGGGCTGTGAGACAGAACAATGGGCCCTGGCTTACACACCCTTTTTAAATTCACATTCTCATGTCATTCCACAGCTGCATTTCACAACTAGGGCAGATGCCTTCCCTTATAACTCATATTGCACTTGCACACCAATGTGGAGTAAATGCAAATTAAAGTGAGGCTGCTGTTTTCCTTTATGTGGCTGTGCATCCGTACATCTCCCCTCCTCCACCTTTAAGGTGCTGCTGTGTTGATATGGCATTTTATTATTTATTATTTTTATTACTGTGCACTTATACAGAGAGCATTAATTTTTTTCCTACAGAAAACTTGTATTGTTTGTCCTTCAATTCTGGTCTTGTCCAGGGAAAGATTGATTCATTGAAATGTACTGCACTCTCTTCCTGTGGAGGATTGCTTTGTAGTGATGCTTAAACTGTAATCAATCTGTCTTAAAAGAGCAGTGGCAGTGAGGCATTTCTTGCCTCTGAGTCCACAGTGACTAAGTATTGGTGATGCTGTGATGCAGGCTATCAGAAATTCCAGCCATGGATAACTCACTGGAGCCCTCGGGTGGCATTCATGCCATGAAATAATAAACTATATCTGTGGCCTCCATTGTTACGCCGTGGCAGTTTGTGTGTAGTTGATAATGCCACCATAACCCTATCCCATCTCACTGACACATGTTCACACAAGCTTGTAATGCTGTTGTTAGAGAGAGAGTCAGTAGATTGTAGTGTCAGAGACCTGGATGAGCGTGACTGTCTCATGGCAAGCATATAGAAACACTTAACCATTACGGGGGGTAAGGTTTTCCTCCCTTTTCCCAGGAGACCCGCTGGGGAGTTGAGGTTGGGGGTGTGTTTCCGCGCAGAGAGACGGTGAGAGAGAGCGGGGGCACAAGGCCTCTCGGAGGGTGCGGGGTGGGGGGTGGGTTCCATCAGTCTCATTCGGGGGGGATTTCCTTTGTTATCCCCCCCAGACCATGCGCCTGGCAGCAACCTGTGTCTGTCTCCCTTTGTCTCGCAGTGTGGGAACTTCGCCGTCCTGGTGGATCTTCACGTCCTGCTCCCGGGCTCAGGCAAAGATGCCAGCTGGTTTGCCGAGAAGCACAAGGAGGTACGGGGAGGCGGGGGGGGGAGGTGGGCGGAGAAGGGGGCGCGCTCACTTCAAAAGGAGAGAAGCCGCAGGGAGGAATCTAGACAAAACCCCAGCGATGTTGTTCTTTTTAGATCTCCATTTCTATTGTTACAGAGAGACAAACCATCACCTCACCCCACCCTCACCTCTCTCTAGCTCTCAGACGGGCTTCCTGCAGACTCTGTCCCTGCTCCAGGGTCACATACTCTTGTGTTGTTGGAATAAGAGCTGTTTTTAAACACTGCCAGAATGTATCTTTATTGCCCCATTAGACACAGTACAGAACCTACCTGCTGTGCATCTGTGGGGCTCTGTGTGTGTGTGTGTGTGTGTGTGTGTGTGTGTGTGTGTGTGCGTGCGTGCGTGCGTGCGTGCGTGTGTGTTTGTGCGCACGCGCGTGCGCGTATGTTTGTGTTTGTATGTTGATGAGGTGGGGGGTGATTGGGGGGGTGAGCGAATTACACCCATATGCCACAGCACACCGCTGCGAATGACTTACATGTGACCAAAATCAAGCTAATTACTCCCTTCAAAAGAAGGAAACTGATGTAATAAACAGATGTAAACATATCTCCTCATGCACCTGCTGACTTGTGTGCCCTCCAGCATTAAAAAGCATATTTACTGTATCAGTTGAATGAGAGGAGGGTTTTGAATTCCACCCATGTTTTTCCTTTTTTCCTCCAGGAAGTGAGTGCGATGATCAGAGATGCAGTGGATCAGAGAGTCAGGCAGTTCCTGGAGACCAGACACCAGAAAGGTCAACCAAAGCCCAGGAAGGAATTAACCTCAGCCAGTCCCCTGTGTATTAAAGGTAGGGGTGTTCATTACCTCCCCCTTTGGGAAAACGCAGGCATCCCAGGACCAGGTTCACCACTGAGGCTGCTTATTGGCTTTGTGTTATAAATGGAAAGCACCAATTTTTTACTGCTCTGGCTACATAAAAGTAGCTGACTGCTGTGCTGTAAAGGTAGGTTCATGTGCCTGATTATTACAGTATTAAAGGTTAGTGGACTTGAGTCAGTGATTTATACCTGAAACATCCCTGAGCTTGCCTCTGCTTGTGTACACTCAAGTCTTCCCCCATAGATTGCAAAATCTGGATATTAGACAATTTACTGTCGTGCCTGACGGCTTGTTTATGTTTGCCGGGTTGTGAGTGGCAACAGTGGAAACAGAGACAGTTGGGGACTAGGCTTCAAAGGAAGGTGTGACTGATCAGATGAGCTGCGCTGCCCCCCGCGGCAGGTGTGACTCGGTGATCCGTCACGGTCTCCTTGTGCCTTTTGCTCTGTGGAAAAGGTGATAGCAGCGTGTGGGCCGGGGTGTCCGCCCGCCTGCCCACCCGCCCGCCCGACGACTGCACACCTGCGGCGAGGTGCAGCGGGAGACGGTTTGGGACGGTCGTCGGCCAAACCCTGCCTGGGGGCGTGGGGGCAGGGGAAGGGGCGGCGGCATGTTTTGTCATCATCCCAGTCTCCCACTGAAGGAAACCTCACATTAGCCAGCGCTTACTGCACTGCAGTCTGAGAAAATCATCACCTGCAACACAGAGGAGTGAGGAGAGGGCAGGCGCAGTCACTACTTAGCCTTGGTTAAGCGCCGCTTGAAGACAGTGCAGGATTACAGGGCGGCCCGTCAGCTCTCACGCTCTGCAGTTTCTCCTCTGCGCAGCGCGCAGTGGCTGTGGCGTTCCGTCCGCCCCCCAACTCCCTGCGGAAACGCCGCTGCCTTCACAGGGGTGTCATTTAAGCCCCGTTTTCCCCGTTCCGGGTGGTAAATCAGCGAGGGCCGCCTATCACGTTGCAGAAACTCTACTCTGGAAGAGAAGAATGATGCCCCCAGGGGAGGAGGGGGTAATGCCCCGGTGTAGAGTTCTCCTCCGCTGTCTTTGGAATTCCGTCAACAATGGCTGACATGATTAACATGCACTAGGAGCATCACCCAGAGCGCCCCACTCACGGCACACCAGGATAAGGGCTGAGGTTTCGGCTGAGTCAGGCGGCCAGGCCAGGCCAGGCCCGCTCTGTGTCCGGGTCCCTCATGGCCTCAGCCTCCCCCTGGCTTTGTGACACCTTCCCCCAGGCCGGGTTCTTGCATCTCACAGACGGCTGAATTGCGGTCCCATGAGGGAACGATGAAAGGCAGGCAGGCACATTGATGGATAACGTGGGGTGGTGGGGGACACACACAAAGAGCACCGATGAAGAAAGCAGAAAGTATAGCTGTGTTCTAAAATTTCACTGACCACATTGTTTGACTGGAAGATGAATACCCTGTTACTGTGTCAGGACTGGATTTTTTTTTTTTTGCAAAAATACTATAAAAATTGTAATTTCACTGTTACACTTAATATATTACTGAAAGTTACTAATTGTTCTAATGGTATTAAGATTACCAATGGGACTAATGCAGGTGGATAAATTTGTATGACAGTTACATTACATTCGTAGTATATCATTCACATTATAGTATATACATTCACAGTATATCATTTTTGTTACATATGATGTTTGGATTATGATTATATCATATACCCTTGGCAAAGAAGAAGGAAAAGTACAAGATACAGATTTGTGCTCTGATATGTGGATAGTACAGTGAGGTCCTACCCTAGTTTATCCCCTGCTGCTGTCCCCATCTCCAAAGAAGAAAAATGTGCTCATGGCTATTCAGCCACCGCCCCAACACACATACACACACACACACACACACACAGTGTGTGAAAGCTGAAGATCTGAGCGCGGTGCCGGTGTTTTATGGCGCGGTAAAGCCAGAGGGGTCGCGGAGTCGAGCAGGTGACACTGTGTGCTAATTAAAAGCCGCGGCGCTCTGCACAGGAGCCGCGGTGCTTCACAGCGCAGACCCCTGCCGCCGCCTCACAGGGACGCGGTCTGACTCCATGGAACCCTCCCTGCCCGATTAGACCTGCGTATCCAATCACAGGGATGTAAAGGAGTATGCAGCCCAACCATAAATGCTGATGACTATAACATGAATGAATGACTGCAAGGGGAGAACAGGCTAAGGAGCTGATTATTGTGAGAGTAACAGAGCTTGGTTATGTTGGTTTGTGTTGGCTGTATATACATTGTGTAAGCGTGTGTGTATATGTATATATATTTATATTTATATGAGTCAAAATTAAGCTGACCCTCCCCATCACACCCCACCGCACCCTCCAAAGAAAGGGTGGCTCAACCCAGTTTTTCTTGGTTTCCCACATTTGTTGAAATGTCAGCACATACCCTGGTGCCGGTGTATTACACTCTCAGGAAATGCAATTGTACAGTACATTAACACTGTTGGCAAAGAGATGATTAATGGGAGCTCCTCTGGCTCCAGCCACACCCTTCAGATGTTTTGTGGGAGGAGTCACCGTGACAGGGGTTAATGCAAGAACACCTTATCAGAAGTGTACAGCCATCTGTGTGTCTTCAAAGAGTTTGGTATGCACTGCTGTAAGTGCTTTCTAATACAGTTTCTGAAGGGCATTTTGAGCACAAAGTGCTATGTGGAGTTCAACCTCCTCTCATTTGTTCTCTGCCTCTCTCCTCTCTGTATTTGGAAAGAAAAGAGATCCTTCTTTTAGCCTTATGGGGAAATATGTTCTTAAAAAAGTCAAACATGGGTGTCCTTTTCCGCCTGTCCTGTATACATATTTATATGAGATGTGTGTACAAAACAGTATCGTAAGTTGAATTGTTTTGAATAGAAATAAGCTTCTACAAAACCAACCTGTAACTAAAACTGTAACTTGTCAGCAGTTGTCTATCTCAGTGAAGCAGAGCTGAGCAAAGCTCACATATCCAAGAGTCCAGAGCCCTTCCAGACGGTGTTTTAAAACTGAGGCGTTGCATGCAGGGCCTCCCTCTGCTGCAGTTATTATCTGGCCGTAAAAAAAAGAAGAAAAAAAAATCAAAAGAGGGAGGAGAGAGAAAGGCCTGAGGTGGCGGTGGAGGCTTTTCCATGAGCGTCGAGCACGGCGAGGTCAGGGCCTAACCCGCTAATCTTCGGAGCGGAACTGGATACGGGGGCCTGGCCCGGGCCGGCGAGGAGAGACGGGCGCTGCCGAGACCGTGCCGCGGGTAAGAGCACCGTAACGGGCTCAGCTGTTGCCACTTCAAACGAGCCGTCAGCGGCTTTTAACATTCCTCAGCCCCTCGGTGCGTGCGTGGACGGCGTGCATAAAACACCGCGGATACGTCAGGAAAAAGCTGTTTATACGGCCAATGTAAATCCCGACCAGAACCGGTCTCAGCTGCGGAGGCCGTTCTCCAAGTGTTGCTCCCTTTTCTCCTTTTTTTTTTTTTTTTTTTTTCCCCTCCCGCCCCAACGGCGAGCTGCTTGAGAATGCGCGATTAGCTCATTGTGATTTGATTTATTTGTGTTTTCCTGAGCGCTGGAAGCGAGGGCCTTTTCCCACCGTGCGCTTCGGCTCAGCTGGAGCGGGACCCGACCGGGGCGAGGGGGAAGGGGGGGGAGAGAGAGGCTGTACGCGCAGTGCGTCACCTGTGTTTACCGAGAGGGGCTCGTTAGGAGCCAAAAGCGAAAGAGCAGCACGCCCCCCCAGGGCCAGTATTACAGACAGCGGGCTTGCGTGTGGTGCCGTGACAAGCGGGTGAAGTGCTGGATGCATGCAGTGCTGGAGAGGAGCTCGGTTTTCTTTCTGGCAGCGCCCCTGCTTGCTGCAACTCACTTTAAGTGCCAGCCAGCCTCGGGGCTGATTGACAGGAAGTCCTTGTCAGACCTAATCTCCTATATACTCAGAAAAGTCACCCGCACATGCAACATTTGATATGAAAAACGCCCTGATGTATGTGGGATTAGATGACTGAAATGTTTTTTTTTTGGTGTCTTTTCTTTACTGCAGAAGTGTGCACACACGTGCATGTGCATGCATGGAAGCATGCATGCATGCATGTATTATTTTGAAATGTAACCTGAGAAACCTTATAAAGCCAGATTTGGTTAACATGCAACAAGCATACTGACCCCAGAACATAAGCAGATATTTGTTTGTATGTACACATTAATGTAGTTATTGATTTCTGTCCACCGGCAGTCACAGGGCCAGCAGGCCTGGCATCGTCTGTCAGGGGTCCTCAGGCAGTGGAATAACAGGTATGGAGTTTGGAGTCGGGCACCCAGCCCCTGGCCATGCCCAGAACCTTCTGTGGCTGTGCGGTGAAAGTGTGCAGGTGCTGTGGCCTTCTGGGAAGGGAACACCTGCCAGCCTGTTCCTGATAACTCTGCTGCTCAAAGGCATTTTCCCAGGCTCTGAAATGACTGGTCAGTAATAGCCGTGGGAGAGAGCTTTCCAGCACTGCACAGAGCACCACTGACTCCACTTGGCAGCCTTTATGAAGGGCTTAAGTCTGCTTGGCCGTGGCCTCGCTGGAAAACAAGTGTTGCTGGATAGCTTTACCACGCAGAATGTGTTCATAAAGAGCTGCCCTGACGAACCGTCTGACAAACGAGGACATTCTTTCCGGCATTCGCTGGGTTAAATAATTCGTCTCACGTCGAATTTGCGCACATTTTCTAATTCGACATTAACTACGAAGAGCTCGCTCGGAGCTCGGCGGGTTGGATTTCAAAGCACTCGAAGTGGATGAAAAAGCATGGAAATTCTGAAAAGAAAGGAGACTCCCCCAGCGCTTTTAAAAGAGGCAGCCCACGTCACGTTCTCCCCCTCTTTCTCTCTCTCTTTTCGGCCACTCGGCCTGGCCGGGCCTTGTAAGGGCTCTTTATGTTCAATTCACTTCCACCGGCCCAGCTGGATGTCGCGCTAATTTCAGCGCCAGGGCCGTCATTCCGTCACATTTCCACACGGCCCGCTCGGGCGGACGTCCATTTTCCTCCCTCCTCCATGTTGTTTGCCGTCGTTACTAATGGGCTGCACTGTAAATGGAGAGCATGTGGCAGTGATACCTGGCCTGTACCAGGTGGCTCCGCAGGGGGTGGGTAGGATTAAGAGCAGGGCAATGGCAGGAACAAAGCTGGAGTCCTAGGCTTGTTTCCTCACTGCAGCCAACCCCCCGCCTCCCCCCCCACAGCCTTCCTGCCGTACAGATCTCCCCATAATTCTCTTGCTGCTTCTGCTGTTTTGCAAGTCACCCTTCTGAGGTGCTAGATGTTTAGCAGCTCTGATCTGGCTGCCACTCTCTACCCCACCAGCCTGCCAGACTCCGAGTTCATAAAAGGTCTCGATTCCTGTTTGTCTCTGCTATCAGGGACGAACCGTGAGATGCCTCGGTCTGTTGAATCTTTGGTTGCTCACTTGTTTGTTGCCAGTTTTCTGCACGGTTAGCAGGGATTTTTTGGTGAAGTCATTTCCCCCGTAATTCCCACCCAACCCCGTGGCGGTGTAGCGGTAAAGGAACTGGGCTTGTAGCTGACAAGTGATGTCACATTTTGAAGGTGTTGTTTTCATTCCAGGAGCAACCGCAGTTGCTTGAGTAAATATCCACGGACAAATTTCTTTCAGGAAAATAGTAGTAGTTATGAAAAATAATGATTTGAAGCAAGTTATAAAAGGATCTTGCATGCACACACACACACACACACACACACTCACACACACATGCATCTCTCCAGGGTCAGCAACATGTTCTTAGGACACAACCCGTGCATTGACCATGCTGTCATGCTACGCACTTTACCTATAATTAACTAACTCAGAAGAATGGCAGCATAAGCACTAATGTATTACTCTGGCCTTTTTGCTCACCACATTGTGTCCAAGGACACATCATATGATCACAGGACCACGCTCAAACTATTCAGTTTGACCGAATGTTTACTGAAGGAATCGGTGAATCATTTTGGAAGTAGGTTCATTTTCCTTTCCTTTTCTGTCTGTCTTGGGGAATAAATATCTTGCAAGCCAAAGTCCCGTATTTGTGTTATTAATGGATAGTTGCATTTTGTGAAAGGATCTGTCAAACACATGCATCCGTATGTTTGTAACCTGAGATGCGACAGGATCCCTGGGCTTTCCCACAATATCGGTTATTGTCATATGATTGCTCCATCCATTATCCTTTATTTAACATCTAAATTTACTGGAAATTTACTGAACAGAGAGAGCTTAAAAATAAGAAAGAAAGAAAGAAATCATTTCAAAGGTATGAGGATGCTAATTCCCTAATCCTCTGGATTTTGCCATGTTCCTTAAAGGTCTTCGCATGGCCACCCTTTCTTATATGGCTGCATCTAACATAAAGCTGTTTGCGCTGTACTTCTATACAGTGCTTCACTGATATCTATACAATACCTCAGTGAAATACATATGTTGTTGTTTTGACTTTCAGTTTTCAGGTGTATATATAGTATAAAGCCAAAATGCTGTGCAATAATAAGCTGAATGAGGCTAAATTACGTAATCATTTCCTTGATAACAGAATTTTCCCGCTGCCAGTTGCCTGTCTTTAGAGGCACACTAACCTGCCTCCAAATATTTGTTCTTTGAGAAAGGATCACAACTTGGAATCAGTGTGACAGCAATTGAGAGGATCAGTTAATTGAGGATACAGGGGATATAGCACATAATTCTAAAAGGGCTCTCAGATCGATCTCAGATCGTCATTCAGCCCTGCATACATGGGAACATGTTTGGAGATGGAAATTTTCTAATTTGTGGAAGCAGTTATGGCTGCAAGAGAGAAAAGTAAACCAAAGCACAGCATTTACATGTCACACTCCCCTCCCCAAGGAAAAACACCTATACAATTTATGAGCTAGCCTCAGGTTGCCAGCTGGCAAAGCTGTTGTGTAATGATAGCTGAGCGATTGTAATGATTGTGCCTTCAACAGTCATTATTATTCAGGAGCATTGTGTAACTGCAGCTGCAGCCGGGATTCCAGATCTGCTTGTATCTTCAGGTCGAGTCGTGTTTGGTAAACAAGTCACGGTGAGGCCACTGCCCTTGTCACGTGCTGGATCCCTCATTCGTCCGCCAATACTACGCTGCGGTATTTCATAACCGTGGCAGCCGGGGGTCACCCAAGTGTTAAATCCAACACTGGTGAGCAAATATTGTTTCAGGTGGACGTTGCCGATTGATAAGGCCAGCCCAGAGTCACGGCTGCGGCGGGTGTGATGTTCTTCCAGGAGAGCCTGTCAGCCCCTATCATGTGGCGAGCCCGCTCCCGCCCTCAGCCCCGGCAACAAGAAGGGAAGATGAAATGCTGCCGTTAGACATCAAAGCCTTGGGCAGGCAGGAGTCCCAGCTGGCAGTGACCCAATGACCTGCATTTCCCAGTGACTCAGGGGCCGGTCACAGCGCCGGGAGCACCGCAAGGATGCCGGGAAGACGGACCGCGGAGACGCCGCAGGACGACTCACCTGAGCCTCGTCCCCGCGCAGGCTGGGAGGAAGAGCTGGACAAGCGTGCGGACGCCGCGTTAACCACGCGGCTCTCAGACACGGTCATTTACCCACCACATAAAGACAGGCTTGGGAATGCCTTCCTGTCCCTCACTGTAATGGGAAACTGGATCACAAGAAGCTGGTAGTTTTTTTTTTCTTATTTCCTTCCATTTTTATTTATTCATTTATTTCTTTTGCGTCTCTACGCACTCGGTAGAACTCCTGGCACGCTGAAGATGACTCTGTTTTATTTGTCTTTTTACATCCACTGTAATGAAATCCGTCTTGCAGTGGGGCCTAGCGGGAGGCGGAGTGGAATGCGCCCAACCTTCACGTGAAGGAGATGGGATCTTTTTCTCCGTCCGTCCAGTTCCTCGCCGCAAATTCCCTGACATTTCTTTGGTTTGTTGACTTTTTTTCTGCCTCCATTGTTTTGACAGGAAGCGGTGAAAACGGAGCGCTTGTGCAGGGTGTATTTCTGCCCTGGCAGCGACTCTGCTCCGTCTGGGGGGAGGCTTGCTGTGCTGCTGTGGCGCATTGTAACGGAGGCTGCGAAGACTCAGCGTCAAGAGGGGCCCCTCAGGAGTGACACTAATGAAGACTGACACTCAGAGCGTCTCAGAGGAGCAGAAACACATTTCCGATGTCAGTTATTATATCACGGGAGTAAATAATTACACTATTTGCTTTTCACTTTCCCACCTGCGCGGCACATGAAGGCGCGCTCTGGTTTTGTTTGCTGACAGACCTGAGGGCACTGTTGCAGCATCGAGGGTACTTAATGTCAAATTGCCTACCTTGTCCGGCAGGCTGATTTCGTCAGAGGGGAATGCTCAGAACAAGCTCTCCGTCTATCACTGTCTGAAAGGTGCTTAATCTGCTTTTAAACTCTGTGACACAAAGTCGGGCAGAAAAAAGCCTCCTCGCTGCCAAAAAGGGGACTAACAAAGTGTGTGAAACACACATAAGCACAGAGTTGAGCAGTCAGTACAGGCCTGGAGCCAAAGCCAAGCCCAGACTGCACAGGGCTTTTTAAGGACTGAAACAGCAGCTCAACAGCTGATGTCTCAACTTCAGCTTCAGCGGTTCCCAACGTGGTGTTCAGACGTCCCAGCCGGGCCTTGTCCTGGGAATTGGCAAGATCAAGTCACCAGGGAAGAGTACACAAATACTTCTGGACTTGGTGGAGAGGACGTTCTTCGGGTCTAATGGACTAAATCGAAGCTTTGAAAAACACACAAACTGGTGGGCAATGAAAGATGCTCATTCCTCAGTCTTTCCTGTTTCCAGAAATGGGAACAGAAAAATAAAGGGCAGATACCAATCTGGATTTTCTAACATAAAGGCATCCACTGACGTAAAATGGTAAATAAATCACCATCTGTCAGTCCATTGGCGAAACAGACCGATGTTATTCTTTGAGTTTTATTTTCCTACCGCTTCCAACGCCACCATTCCCACTGTAGCCTTAATCAGTCCGAGTTATGAAACTCACCCCACTAATAAATAAATAATTATGTGCGTCTTCCCTGACAAAAGTCAGATTGCTACAGACAGTCTGAACCCCAGTGCTGGAATATTATTTTGCACCCCGAAGTCCTCCATTAGCGAGAGCAGGCTCTCGTTTCAGCCCGGAGTACATATATTCTTTCCATATTAAAAGGAGAGGGGATACCCTTTCCACAGCAGATAAGCGATCCCTGTCTCTTTTGATGCGCCGTGTAGGCTATAACTGGAGCCCTGACATGACGGAACGTGTTCCCAAAAGGCGTTCCATTAATATGAACCTGTCAAGCAGCTTCTTCATGTTTACACCTCCCTCTTCATAGCTATTTCAGGTCTTCGGGCTGCTGTTCCCAGTGCCATTGTCACATGCGAAAGCACCTCTGCAGCCCGTGACAGCTCAGGGCCGAGCGAGGTCGAGCGTGTTCAATATTATTGTAGGAGCCAGTCGGTTCGGTCTTTCTGGGCGGGATGGTTTTACTTCTGTGTTCTGCTGTATGAAATACATTGGCAATAATTATTAGGTGCCTTGGTAACAATGACAGCACTTTCATAGCTGAAGGTTTTTTTCCCCAACTAGTTGTTTATGCTCCTAGTCCACAGTAACTGAAATTTCAAGTTGTGGAAATATTAAGTCGTTTCCTGGTGTTAGTTATTTGTTCATTTGTCATATTTTATTATTTTTATTTTTACAATTAAATCATTTCCTTTACAGAAAAGATTTTCTAAATCATTTTGGTTTTTAAACCAAACAAAATTGATCAGTATTCCAGTGGCTGTAAATTTGTGAGTATTTAGCCATGCTTATGGCTGCCCAAAGGATTCACTGATTTACCACTATTGTGAATCAGTAAAATGGTATGATTAGAAGTCAGGGGAGAGGGGAGATGGGATAGGGAACAGTCAGTCATTGACCAAAGGGCTTAACTGTCTACCTGTGGCAGTTCTGTGGTTTGCAGACAACGTAATTGCATGTCATTATGCAAGCGGGAACTGCATGTCTCTTTTTGAAGCAGTTTATGATCGACAGCTGCTGGCTTTGTACTGAAACGATTTCAGCAAGCCTGGGAAACGGTGAAGGCTTGGATTTACATACAGTCTGTAGAATAGCAGCCCACAGCATTTCTTTTCTCTTTTATTTATTTTGAATAATCTTGCTTTGTGTGTATGCAAATTATTTTTATAACACCAGAAGCATCAATGTCGGTCTCAAATGCTGCCGAATGGTGTCCTTCAACTTTAGTTGAGTAAGTGAAGGGGGCCGGGTGCGTCTTGATGGGCTTGTGGAACACACTGTGCAGTGCTTATATGGTTTCCCTGCTGGCCTGGAGATAGCTGTTGAAGACTGAATGACTCTCCAAGGTTCAGAATGAGGTCTCCAGGCTTGTCATGCTGTTGTCTTGTTTATAGAGTACAGCTAAGCGCAGAGGATACCGTGTTAGCCAGACCGTGTTGCTGATAAATTCCTCGCAGATTAGGAAAGAGCGTCTTTGCCTCTGCTGAACATGTCTTGCATTCTTTGCTCTGTGACAACCAGCGCTGGAGCTGTTGGGCTGTTTTCTTCTTCCTTCTTCTTGCAAATTGAAGCATCTGCACGCACAGTGTCCGTCCCATGAATCAGAGATAGGAGTAGCCTTCAGTGGCATAAACTGAGATGCAAGTTCAACCCTTGGCCTCAGGGAGCATTCCTGGCCACACCGACATTGTGTGTGTTTTATGCATTGCGAGTGAGGAATTACCTCTGCATCAGACAGTATCCTTTGTCCCGATGTACACTTGCATGGCCCTTAAAACAGAAAGTTTTAGACTATCATCCCATACATTTGTAGAACTTATGGAGCCCTTCAAATGTAAGAAAATAAAGACTGAAAAATCTCATTTACTTAATAAAATTCGCATCTGAATCTGAGTATGTGTTCTTTTGATAAGTTGTAACGCATTCTAATTAGAATAAATATAAAAGACTTAGGGTGCGGGCATTACATGGGGAAGGAATGTTATTTAGACTTTTAGTGCGTGCTGCCGTGTCAACATGTTTTCAGGGTTACATTACACATAGAGGAGATGTCATGTCATTTTCCCACAGGGATTACAGATTCAGCCAGATCCCATCTGGCAACCAATATGAACCACTTGTGAATCCAAATTGCATGCCATATTTTGAGTTTCTTATCAATTAAGTTTTCACCAACACATAACGGCAATGGCATTGAACAACAGCAACAACAAAAAGATTAGCCTTAGCATATTTACTGGTACTTGTGTGGAATTCCTAACCAATTTTCTGTCAAATTCAGAGTTCGCTCTGTACCTTTGAACTTTTCACCCCTGTGCCAATTGTGGTGATTGAACATATTTAATTTGCCTTGACATTTAAGCATTCCAATCATCAGCGGCTTTGTGCTGCAACTGGTTCTGGTGTCATGCCACTGCTGGGCGGAGATGTTCCCACATGCTGAAATGGCCACATGTAGAAGTAGCGTATTTGCATTTAAAATCCTTTCAGTTTCCACCACCTCTGCATCCCTTCCTCATGTGCACATGAAAAGTAGCTCGAGTTTGTATATCGTTGAATCGTGGAGCTTATTAAACACAATGTTATCGGGCAGAGCAGTAAAAACATAACATAATTGTCCCCTTCATAAAGGATCATTCGGCTAGCCTCCAATGCTGACATGAAGGATGTGAATTATTTAGCTTATTGTTATCATCTCTAAAATGTCCCCTTTTTTCCCAGCTGTACACATTCCTGTTTTTGGAGATCAGAGGAGAGAAACACCCCACCCTCCTCTGTACATTGTCTCTGTCTCTCCAGCCGTTGGCCCTTATCTCTGTTTCGATTGGCAGGGGAGCGCTTTTGCCTGGCAGCCTACTTCATGAAGCGTCACGTGAACCTGAGGTGCATAGGGAGGCGTCCGCTCGGAGGTATGTTTTGTGAGTAAGGACACGCTGTCAGCACACACACACACACACACACACACACACACACACACACAGGAAGAGAGGACTCTGCTCCTCCATCAGGAGTGAAGAGCAGGACTCTACCTACTCAAAGACTCTAGTCAGACGCCTTTCTGTCACATGCTTATGACTTCATTTACCAGCAGAATGGTTGCATATTGCATAGAGCTCATTGAGGGGAATAATATATTTAACACCCTATTTTAAATTCAGAGTTAATTCCTGGGTCTGTCATGCTAAGGTTCTGCAAAAGCATGGCTGAATCTGATTTCATAATATGAGCACACACACACGCACACTTACATTGAGTTAAACTGCATTAGATGGTTTTATCTGCATGGTGAACTTGCCCACTACTTTAGTGCACTAGCATCTTTTAAGTAATCTCACTCACATGGTTCCTACATGGAAAGTGTGAGCTTCAGTTATTCCAGTGTGTGCTGGGGTGTCATTTAAAATAATTTCAAAAGGGGTTCAGTAAAAGATTTAATAAATAAATGCTCACGACTTCCAAAAGCTGGTTAATTACAAGTGAAAAAAATAAAATAGGAAAAAGCTGACTCATAGTTTGGTTTGCTTTGACATTATTCAGGATAATTATCTGGAGCTAGAATAAAATAAACAGGCATACGTTATAAAATGTGGTTTGTTTTGCTTGCATCCTGTTACACTTAGGTGCCTTATTGACTACAGTTTACCATGCCCCATTATTGACATCTGCCGCTAATGGATCCTTCCCAGTTCACAAAAGCCAATTACTGTGGCCTATCTATGGACCGTAAATATGGACTCAAATTGTCTGTGTCCCTTACAAATTAGCATGTATGCTAAGAAAAATGTAGCAGTTGCAAATACCTGCATTTAATGATTTCCTGTTTTTATGCTGGTTTGTGAGGTACTTTGTAAGATCTTTACTTTCAGAGCTCCAAATGAATTTAAAAAGTGCACAAACTCGTTAAAAGTGCTGTGTGAATGCTGGTTTAGGTAGTTGATGTTTGTGGTCATGATGACAGTTTTTCCTCCCTCAGAGTTGCGTGTGTTTCCTGAGCGGCTCGTCGTGTGCGTGAGTGTTCCAGAGGACGCTGCGGAGCGCGGTGGAAACGTGAACCTGACCGTGGTGAGCGCTGTTTACATTCCCCATTTCCTTTTCCAGTCTCTTGGCAAAACGGAGCAAAGAGGCCTGTGGATTATTACAGAGCGGCGGCGGCCAAATTGCGCTCTCGGTTTTTATGAGTTGACGGTGTTTACACGAGACGGCCCCTGAACCCCGGACAGCCATTTCCCCAGCGTGTCTGCTCAGGATGGGAAAGTGAAGTATTTAGGAGGACCAGCTGACCAGTGTTGGAGAGGTCACTGTTGAGTGGTACGTTTTGTAGAATAGGCTTTAGGGCCCTCCCAAACACAGAGGAACAGAGCAGCTTTCTGTTCTAGCCTTTTACCCTTACCTCCTTTACTTGTGTCCTATCAGCATGCCAGCCATCCAAGAGTGTCTGACAGCAACAATGGGAGAACAGTTTCCTCTCCCGGGGAACCCACTGTATACTGCATTTTGACCACTCATGAAAATACCCTTTCTTGTGTGAAAAGCCTACAGTAAACACCCAAGCCTACTTCTGCCATAAACGATGGCTGGCTTCCAAAACAGCGTGGTTCAGACATCTCAAACTCTTTGGGTGTTGTGAGTTAGCATGCAGTTCTTGACTTTTCAAGCAATTTTAGAATATTTAAAGAAATGAAAACCTTCAGGCATCTACAAATAGGCTCCTCTCATCAATCTATACTGGCATAGGCAGAGATTTGGCTTGAGATATACCTTTATAGTTTAAGATATGTTTCCCCTTGAGCCAGGTATGAAAATGTGTGCTGCCTTATTTCTATGAAGGTGGATGAGATCAAAAATGATGACACTCCTCACCTCACACGAGAAGCTTATAAGCACCTTGTCACTGACGGGCGGAGGCTTATCATAAAGACACTCTCATGCAAATCCAGGTATGAGAGTGCGTCATACTACTATAGGATTTCCAAGACAGGATGGTCCTTTAATGACGAGTCTGAAACCATCAGTTGTATTCCACTGTACTGCACTGGGAATCAGGGCCCTGCAAGGGTAGGTTTGGGTCGGCGCCGCCCCCCTTGGAGCCCTGCTGTGTGTGTTCCCAGTCTTGTTTGTGTCCTGCCTCTGTGCTTCCACACGCCCCCTGTTCGCCGGACAGGCGTCCTTTGGACGTCTCCTCGAAAACCAGCCGGCTCTCCCAGGGGGTTGCTGGGAAGTGCGAGGAGCCTCTTACCTTGGCACGAACATCAAGCAATCCCGTCCCCTCTGTCCCACGATCAGCACTGGTGCTTCTAGCGCAAAGCTTTTTTACTATTGTTTTCCTTGAACAGTTTTTTTTTTTTCCCTCTCTCTTTCCTTTTGGCTTTCACTGAAAGCGACAATTGTAATATTTTTAGAGAGACGCATTCGTGAGTGAAAAGTTCAGATTGTGTAACTAATTTTCCAGCTGAGGGAGCCATAGCTTTCGTTCGCTTTTCCCTTTCTCAGGATGTGGGTTTCGTGTCTTGTGTGAGTTTGGGCTAGGGAGGGGGGTGGGGCTGTGGGCTTGCGGTGAGGCCCTTACTCACTTAACCTCTCTGGTGGTTTTTTTTTTTTTTTTTTTGAGGAAAGGTACCAGACAAGCAGACTGGAGTTTTTCACATGACAAGGCAATTATTTGTTTACCTCGTTCATTTTGTTGTAATTTGTCAGAGGGTTTGATCCTGTCAGGAAAACACGTGGTCGAAATGGAAAACGTGGTTTCACCGAGTGAATCACGACTAATGCAAAGTCATGTCATCAAAAGTGATGGTGGATCGCAGCTTGTCACTTCCTCTGTGGGCTGGGGTCTATGACAGGGCGGTCTGTGATGTGCACGGTGTTGCGTGACATGCTGCGTGTTTCCAGTGCTTTGGGAACGCACTTCAAGCTACAGGTGTTGCTTTCAGGTGGTTCGTCGCATGCAAGGTCAGACCTCTTCACAGCTGACTCACACTTTGGCAGCACCGTGTCTGCACGTCTTGGAAGGTTAACAGGTCAGGCATCACAGAAAACAGTGTGTCATCATCATTTCCAATAATATATGAGCATCATATTCCCATGCTTTTGTTTATTGTTTATCTTTCATGTTGAGGGCAGAAACATTAGTCATATCCCGAAGTGCGGTCTGCAAAACGGGGACTTTTGAGAGATTCAGTAATGTCTGTTGTAATGAAAATGGTGCAAACTGCCTACAGGGAGCAAGGCGGCCAGTAAATTACTCCGACGACACAAACAAAACAAGGGATAAATGTGGAAAAAGTAACAAAACAATGAAATAATCGTTTCCCGTTCCAAACCGTGAACTTTTACTATCTTTCACTCTATTACCTTACTGTGAACCGCGGTCAACTAAAAGGAAAGAACCTTTTTTTTGCCACATGAAAGTTGGAGCTTTTTCACGGTGGATCCTGTCAGGCCTTAGTGAGTGGATCTGAGCGGTTTGAAATGTGCACAGCTCAGCGCTTCAGCCTGCTGCCGCTGACCTCTCATTCCACAAGGTCACGGGCCACACTTACTCCTGCCAGGACCAGCGGAGAGAGTTAAAGAGGGAGAGAGGGAGGGAAGAGGCGGGGTTTTTGACTTTCAGACTCTCAGAGAGGGTGCTGGCAGAGTTCCGGGTGCTGTACCACAGAGGCGTGGGGTGTAGTATATCGAGGCAGTGAAAGGCATGTGTTGTCACCCCTGCCGTCCTTCCTGTATAGGAAGTATGGAAGCCTGTGTTCTGAATTTCTTTGTAAGCCCTGGAAGGATGACTGCGTTGCTATTCCCCCCACACCCTTTTACATGCTTAATGTGTAAAACGTAAGAACGCACCTCCCTCTCTTCAGGCATTTAGAGTGCTTTCCGCTGGGGCCTGTTTGGTTGGGGTCCACAGTTCAGCTCACCCACTCCTGGCACTGCCGCCCTGCAGACAACCCTTCTGCTGTGACCCTGTAGGGCTTGCTTTCTGAAAGCGTGCAGTTGAAAGGCGGTGAGTCTGAGATCCCGCAGGTCTCACTGCTCCCAGTCAGGGCTGGTTTTCACTAGCAGGGGCAGGAACCCTTCACAGTGCTCCTGAATAAGAAAAAAAATTCTGCGTTACCTAAACAACTCTGATCTCTTGCTTACTGTCACCTTTCCTTAATGGATTGTTTTACCTTGATCTGGCACAAAGTGTCAGGTATTCCAATCTCATCTGTCTCCTCGCAAAGAACCTTGCCCTTTCAGTGCCAGTGTCTTGGGCCCATTGACATTTTTCCTTTAAAAAAAAGTGGTAAGCCAACACAAACAAACGTGTTCCTTGGAACTGAGGGCTTTATCTGGTCTGTAGGCGAGCAGAGACAATCAAGGTGAATGAATCCTCACACACGGTAACCTTTTTCAAGAGGTCATTCAAAATTGTTGCTGAATCAGCAGCAGCTGCATTCATCGGAGGTGCTCATCTTACTAGTTTTGTAATAAACATGGTGAATCTGAGTACAAGCTGTCATTAGTCTTGATTTTCATAATTGGGTTATATATTGGGTGCAGTTTTTATGCTTTGATGTGGCTATTGAATGTATAAAAAAATCCAAGGAGATGGTCTGGCAGTGCTCAGAGTATCTGTACTGTTAGCTGAAAGTGATTCAACAACAATTCACCCAATGGCATTTTCCAGACAAAGCATGTCTTTTGTCTGAAAACAACCGCAAATAAACCAGAGCAACCGAAGTCCTAAAGCATATTTCATATTGAGTCAGTCATTGTGGATTATTGAGCCATCATAGATTATTATTGATTTTCTGATTACAAACAAATATAAGCAATGCTGGCAGGAATACAGTGGTATTTTGTGCCTTCTTGTCTGTCCCTGCCTGTCTTGGTGCTTTTGTCGGACTATAATTGTGAACCACCTTACCCTTAGATTAAAGGTTATATAGGCTATACAGATGACTTGGAAAAAACACCTTAATTAATAATTCCCATTTAAACAACTATTGGGGACACTCACCACTCAACAAACAAGTGATTAACATGTAATAATTTAACTATCAGGGGATTCATATGCATTTTAATGTTGAATAGGATTGCTGCCTTACTTGAAGACCTGCTAGTCCGTGAGCGTCTTGTGTGCAGTCCTTTGGAAAGAACACAATTTACTGCAGTCTGTATTTCAAACAGTCCTCTGAGGTAAATGTTTGAAGTGAAGTTTGTCAGCTGTGTCTAGGAGTATAGCTGGAAGGCAGACTTTTCACATTAAGGGTAGGTTACCCGTGCTTTTACTCCAATGCCAGGTGCAGCAGTAATGGAGAGGCCTCTGTCCTCTACAGCATCTTCTGACATGATGCCAGATCTGTACTTTGACCACTTTGACTTGACATCATGTGTTTGGTCCATATCCCAGCTGTACAGGAAGGTGGTTTGTCTTAAATCTGTGATTCCTTTGAAGGGGGAAAACACAAGTGCTTCTCTGGCTTAAATTTATAGTCTCTTACATTGTTACCCATTTTGAGGAAGCAGTGAATTGTGCAGATGCCTTTCCTCTCATGGCAGATGGAAGGCCAGGGGACAGAGGGCCTGACCCCCACACAGATCGAAAGCTAAATAACATCCATCCTTTGATTTACTTGGATAGTACTATTTTGTCAGAGTGCGTGACCTATGTTGTGTCACAGTCGCAATGATGTTGATCTGCTGTTGCCTTTCAGCCTAAATGCTGAGTGAATGTATCTACAGGTACAAGTGCATGCATGTGTTACCCTGTAAAAAATATGGAGGGGAGTTCTTAAACAGTGGGCAAATATAGCTAGGCAGAACGACGAAAAGGTTAAAGGTCAGTATTAACAGCAGTCATCCACAGACTTGGTGGCATTTAAGTCTGTTGTTTTGTCTTATTTACAGCCCTTTCTGCCCTGTGTGGGCTTTCTCCAGCCTTAGGGAGTTTACAGCATTCCTCTAAAGCTTAGACTCCAATGTTCCCACAGAGTTCTCAGAGTCTGAGTCATACTCCCCTTCATCTTAATTATTCAGTTTTCAAAATACACTTCTCTCCTTAGAGGGTGTGGCAGGCAAAGAAGAAAGCAGACTGCTTCACTTTCTCAGAGCACATCCCACAGCTTTTCACTCACTGTTTGTTGAAATCACAATGACTTGTTTTTTGTTTTTTTGTTTTTTTTTAATTTTCTTCAATGAGAGCCAACAGGCTGTAAAAACTTAATGCGATTCTATCCCACATCTCACTTTCAATAGCCTCATCTCGTTTGTATGCGTGTATGCCCTGGAAAGCATCCACTGTCCCTCACTTGTAAGTCGCTGTGGATAAAAGCGTCTGCCAAATGAATATATGTAAATGTCCCTTTGGGGACCGAGGGAGACATACTCCCAGCCACGCTCAGTCTCGGGGAACCCACACGGACGCGAAAGCGCTTCCAAAGACTTCCCCTCGGCTAGGCATGTCAGACAAAAAAACACAGCTAACTCCTTCGTTTGTGGGGCTGCCGCAGGTTCGGAGAGTACTGAGGTCTGGAGATGTGTCTGCTTGGATTGTAATTTTTATTTTTGTTTTTCTCTGTCCTCTCATCCACTTCTCCAAACCACAGCTCTGTCGCAAAGGCACAAACACCAGTGCTGCATTTTGCAGTCAGTGGATGTTGAGCACCATCAGAATTTTATAACCTCTTTTGTAACTACAGGAGTAAATCCTTGCTTCTTTGTGTCGCAATTCTTTATGTACTGTAATTATATCCCTGGTTTATGCTTTTTAACAAAAGCTGAACAAAACAGAATCTGATTGCTGTCTTTTGAAGAAACTTCTCAGGAAAGAAGATAGAGAACACACTTGTTTTTGTGAGAGGTCCATCACTGGCATATTAGAATAACATTGGAATAATATTAGAAGTAGTTGATTTAAGATTTTCCATGTTAAACGAATCTGTTTCTAAACCAGTGCTGTTCCCAAAGTCCCATGCATGTAGTTAGTTATAGGGTTTTTATTGATAGTCTCTGAAAACCAAATTAATAAAACTCAGATTTTATGAAGCACCATAGATTTACAAGAGTGACGTTTTTCACCTCCACTTGCTGTTCAGTTAACCATACAAACCTGCGCACAGTTCTTGCTCAGCCAGTCCTCTATATTAAGCCTCATTGTCAGTCGATGAAAAGCAACAGAAACCTGTGCTTGCTTTGTTACGGCTGGAAGGGTCTCCACCCGAGAGTCATATTAAAATGGAAGACTTCAATGTGTCTTGTTCATTGGGCAGAACTGTTAATTAAGCACTGACCTACCAGCCATGTACCAACCATGTACTTCTCTCTTGCTGTTTTCATTCGCTGTTTTTAGGAATGGTTATTTCTCATGCCTTATGCCTTCCCTTTTATCATGCCTGATGTTTTTGCACTGTTAAACCTTTTTTCCCCTAAAAAGCTGGCTACAGGTTTCTGTCCAAAACACGAATAATTAATAAGACAAATATGACTATGAAGTAATGACTCTTTGACATTGCCATGTAACAGATGTTAACAAAGACCTCTCTGAAACTTGAAAGGCTTTGAAGTCTCTTTGCTTGGCAATTTCACTTGTTAAGGGTAAAATGAATCCTCTTTTTCCATGGTTCTCAGCAGCTAACATCATTTTTATGTTATGAAAATGTGTTTTCATAGAATTTAGTTTAAGAAATGTATCAGCATGCTTACTTGTTATATAACGAATGTATTATGCCATTTAGCATACGGTGTTTAATTTGTATTAAATGGTAGTGACAAAGTTTGCTCTTGAGCTTATGGTTTCCAGTGGAGGCCAATAAAAACAATTTTTGCTTACACAATTATTGTTTGTCTTTTTAAGATGGAACACAGCGAACAAAGCAAGTCGGAATATTTTTCCGGCCCCCGTGAAACTCAAGACCCATTAAACAGCTCCACAATAACAAAGAGGAACACCCTTCAAAAGATGTGAGTATTGCCACATTTTCCATCAGGGATCAGGATAATAACTGCTAAACAAACACACCATTTCCGTTCGATCTCTGGCAGTGCCAAGAAAGCGAGTGCCCCAGGCTGTCCGAGCCGTCGGGTCCCGGGACGCGAGGACCCAGGGGGAGAGCCACCCCGTTCTTTTCCCATGGTGACGGAAGCGGGGCGTGGGGGGGACGTGCCCCTCCTTTGCTCGGAGGACGCCAAGCCGGGGGTTCAAGCGGTGGATGTGCGAGGGACAGAGGAAGGTGAGAGTGAAAGTAGAGCTCTGGTCCCCACTCAACCCCCACTTCTGGAGCTGAGCAGCAGTGGCTGCACGGAGGACCCAGCCGGCCAGAATCAACCCCAGTGCGAGGAGCAACCCCAGGCAGGGGTCCCTGCCCAGAGCTGTGAGTCAGCACTGCCACAAGCAAAACACAGCCGGGGCAAGAGGGGAAGACACAGATCTCAGGAAGAGGGAGAGGGAGAGGGTGCCAAGAAAGTGTGCTTTGGACCGGCTCCAGCATCCCCCGGTGAGGTCATAACGAAAACAGATTCTGCTGAGTCTTCCACACAAACATCCATGAAAAAGTCTCCACTGGTATCCAAGTCATGCCTCGCTCCGGGGCCAGTTGAAACCACGCCGCACCAAGAGATGCTTACTCTGGGAAAATGGGCCCCGAAGCCTCTCCTCACTAAAAACAACACGGAGCAGACACACCAACACAGCCAGGCCACCAGTGTAAGAGATCCATCTGTCAACCTCGCAGACTCTCAGTCATACATCACATTTAAACCTTCAGACGGAAAGGAGGGAGTGGAGAATGTGCCCAGAAAATCAAGATTACGACGGATTAAGAAATCCTGAAAGCAGACAGACAGAGAACACTGTGGAGACGTATAAGATTATGTACATATTTACGTCACTCGTACCCACATCCTGTGCATTCTTCAGATAGTCTGCAGTTTGAATTTTTAATAATTTGCCGTAGAGTTTTCCAGCAAGACCCTTTTTCCCCAACAGAATGGCTGGCAAAGTTTTAAAAGGAGTTTTAAACCAAAAAATATAACAGGAAAATTATTTTCAAGTTTAGATGTGTTTACCCATATAAGAAGTCAAAAATATCAGACAGGCGGGAGCAGAGAAATGCTGGGCAAGGTTTTGACCACAGTTTGTCTGAAAATGTCCAAAATATTGTTGCCTAACTGCTTCATTCCTTCAGAACTTTTTCAGAACTTAATCACACTTAGTTTACTGGTTGACACTATGGAAAGATGTGTAACCTTAAATTAATCCATCTGCTAGAGATAAATAAAGTCTTCCATAGAACAAAAGATGTTTTACAATTCAAATAACGCATAGCTTGGAAAGTGTGTCAGTTCAGCGTACTTTTAGTCCTTTTAAACTCAAACCCCAATAGATAATATTGAGCTCTGGGCAGCAGTGCCTGAAAGACCATGCTCACTGTAACGGAGGGCCTCAAAAATGTGCGGACTGGGCAGCAGTGTGACCTGCCACTGCCCCCGAGGGGGAGTGAGGGAACGGTTAGGACACTGGCAGAGGGCAGGGGACGTGACGCCACCGCCATCGCAGGCACTGCGAGGACCCCCTTTGTGAATTATGCAGAGTTAATGACCAGGCATCTCCCTGGCCCGCCATGCAGACCACCCAGAAAGGACCCGGGACAGCCAGGTGCCAGAGGAGGGTCCATGCTCCGCACTGCTCCGGGCTCATCCAAAGCGTGAAGCGCCTTTAAAGAGATGATTCATAAAAGCTGACGCCAGCGTTGATTTACTACTTCATATTTTTTTATATTGAAAAAAGTTCTATGGTTTTAATAAAGATTTTTTTTTCTTCCCTAGAAAGAGTCCCCTTGTATTTTATGGAAATTTGTGGACGTGACATGAATACATAGGGATGCAACAGTGTAATAAATCCATCCTGTTTGTCAGCAGCCTCTGTCATGAGCTCTGTTTGTTGGTTGGAACAGTAAGAGTAACAGCCACAGCACCCTCCCTGGCATGCGATGAACAACAAAAAAAACGTGTACAAAATTTGTGCTTGTCTGTTTGGAAAAATTTGACCAGAGAAATGTTGGGAGCTACATTTGGAGCTTTTAGTGTCTCTTTCCCTAAGGTTCTCTCCCTTTTTCCCCTCCCACCAAAAAAACTTTCCTAAGCTACCTTTCTGTGATGTATTTGTTTGTCTTCTCCAGATAGACTGTACATAAACAAGGCTCATGTTGTATTGCAGTTGCATTGTTCCTCTTTCATCCACCAAAGTAGATCCAGACCGCTGCAAGTCGACCATGATCTCTGATCAACAGCGCTTGAGAAAAATCCAAGTCTGTTTTGGATACAAATTTTGGGAATTTTCGCAATATTATTTATCAGAAGGCCTGTTTAACATGCTTTGCTCATTTTGCCTTCAGAATTGCTGTTTAGCTATGGAAAGAGGCCACCTGTGGAGTTTCTGACAGTGCAATGAAGCTGTCACTGTCAGCCCTGGGTTCATTTTTAATCAGCTCAGTGTTTGTGGGAAAGAGGAGAATATGCCTTGAGTGCATATTTTGTGAACTTGAGCCATTAAATTTGACAGCTCAAGGACAAGTATGTAATTCTGAAAGGTGAGAGGTTGTACAGTGATGGGACACGGCCTTCAGCACTGATTCACTCTTTCAAAACTCTGAGAGGAGGCTGGTACTCTACGCGCGAAAGACATGGAAGACGCGTACCGTGAATATCAATGTGATTTGATAGAGCCGTTTTGCAATGTCCCACAAAAACTATGTGGACATGTGAAATTTCACATAGACTTCCTCCACGCACTACAAACAAAATGAAACAACATACAGAAGTACATGTGAGGGCAACAAAATTGCGGACACTAATTTTGCTAACTGTAGACTTTGGAGGTGGTCATAGTCATAGGTTGAATGTCATCGCCAGTACACTGGAGCAACATAAACTTCAGATGCGGGTTGTGGAGCTGTGTTTCCCTAGTCCCTGTGAGTTAAAAAAACATTGAGACTGAATCAGAACTGACCCTCTGCCCTAAAGCCCTACAGGAAAGCACTGGGCCCTTTTGCTAAGTGCTCCTTGTAATCCTAAAATGGGACAAACGTGCTTGTTAACTGGAGGCCTCTGCTATCACATTTACTCCTTATCAAAAAAAAAAAGGAGCCACTGGATTAGCCAAGCCGCCTGTGGTGTTTTAACACCTAATGTGTCAAGATAGTTCCCATGGGACCCTGATAATCTATTGCTGCTGCTTTAATCTTCTCAAAGAGCTTCTCTACAGCAGGTCAAATCTCTACAGCACTTTTGTGGGCAGCACCCCTGACCAGGTAGACTTTTAGCAAACGGTGATTAGAGAGACACTTGTTAAGTGTTGCTCACTACATTCCTCAACATCACAGGCAGCAGGCTGTTTCACACCAACTGTGAGTATAAATAGAACAGGACAGAAAATAATCTGAGGCTACTTGCTATCACTGTGCTTCTTCCTCCTCAAGGGATGAGGTTAGTGATAGCCTGCTTGCCTGTTTCTGATCATTTCCAGGATTCTTGAAGACTCACTTCCTGATCCTGCCACATTACCAGGTTTCACAAAGCAGCCACGGGCATGTTACAGTGTTTTATCTTGTCAGGAACTTGCCGAGCACAGCTAAATGCAGAGCGGGTGATGACCACAGTTGGCAAAGCTCCATCTAGAAATGAATCATAAATGTAGTTTGTCCCTGATAGTTTTGATAAGTCTCCTGTAGATCTGTAAACTAAAAAATGACATACAAGTTGCTTATAAGAAGTCCTGAATCTAATATAAATGCATGAACCCGCACATCGGAAATCTATTCTAATACATCTGTAAAGAAACGTCTCTGTTGAACAGAACCAAAGGGTGCAGAGGGCACCACAATGAAACAGAAGAACTGATGTTCTTCCTCACTTAGGATTTCTAGGAGTAAAATCAAGCTTGTTCTGGTTTCATTCCTGGCGAGTGTGTATTCAGAGACCTCGCACTGTTTATCTGTGAAGACTGCTGGCTGTTCCCACGCAGGGTAGTCTGAGCACAGCTCCATGAAATGCTCTCACATGTCTGTGTGAACCTCTGCTGGACAAAGGAGTCTGGGCCAAACAAAGTCGCTACTGTTAGCCCGTTCGTGTTGGCTTGTCAGCCATTCGCACGCTGCATAAAATCATGATCTTCCTCTGTGAACAAATCCACTTCAAACTAATTTTAATCCTCTTTTCATACAAAATATTTAATAAATATGACTTTCAAGAAAAAAAATTGTATTGCCAGGAACAACACCTCAAAAAGTTTCATTCTCAAGTTCATAACACTAAGGTCAAAGTACACAAAATATTTCCATGATCTCAAATGTTAACAAGTGAAGTGAACATGCTTTTAAGAGCCTCTTAAAAGATGTGTGCAGCAGAAGCAGGGATGTCTGTCAAGCAAGGCAGTGTAATTTGTTGCGGCTCTACAGTGTTCCCATTTGGCCCTCCTACGGTTCAAGTATTCATGGTCTAGCTTATTACATTATGCCAATAAAAGCAGAAAGTAATTACAAATTGATTTATCTAAACGTGGTTCATTATACAGGTGCTGCCCATATTAACATAATTTTTTTTTTTCCTTTCTTTTTTGTGTATTTTTTACAGGCAGTCAATAAGCTACACAATATTTTGTTCCCTTAAAGTGTTTTCTGTGGCAAGCAATGAGTCTGCCACTGTTTCCTAAAACCCAAAGCAGCACGATACAGAAAGAAAAGTCCTGGCAAAAAGTTGCTGTTGAAACGGTTTCAAACACCTGACATTGTACAAAAACTTTTTTTTTTTTTTTTAGGCACAAAAATGCCCATCCTATTGTTTAAAAATAAACTATTCTCTCTAGAACACTTCAAATTTTGGCATTTATGAAACATGAAACAATATTTTCATCAAAAATAAAGAAGCTGTAAGCTTACAAAGCTATCAAAACCTTCAAATCTAGACAATACATAAATAAAAAGGAATGGTATTTTTAGGCTCTTGATTATTAAGTTAATAAATCAAATATACACAGTGATTAATTAATTTTTTTACATATCTACACAACGCTCTTAATTGACACTTTAAATTCTTCATATTGGCAGCAACTGCTGACAGTAACCCAGCCTGCCCCCCCACAAAAATATAATAAAAATAATAAATTAACTTTTTTGATGGTTGCTGTGGTATGGAGCTGCAAAGGCACTTTCAAATACAGAACTAGTCATACACCAACCATAGAGTCCTCATAAATACAGAAAATACTAAACTATATGGTCCATTTAAATATATATATTTTTATTAAAAAAGACTTAAGACTGTTTGCAATCACTTTGCAAAGCTTACGACTGAAGAGGAGAAAGGTGAAATCCACTTTTTAATACTCTTAAATATACCCACCATGTACGTTTGAAACTTGATTTATGAAAGGGCATTTGACACTAGTTTTGCATAGATGTGAAATGCAGCACTTGGTATTCCAGCCAACCACAGCAACGATCATTGCCAGTGTAAGCCAGCTTGTCAAAACTTAAATTAACACAGGGATTCTATGTAAATAATACCCTTAGAGTCATATTATGACACAACAGTTTAAGAACTAAAAACTCGGAGCCCTTTGCCTATGAGCAAAATGGGCTGGTTGCATGGCAACACCAATGCCTGCTATACGATATACTCCATCCGGTTTAAGCTCTGTGCCGTTTCTAAGTCTCTGTTGTCCTGCTTATTTGTCCAGTTTGGGTGTTTGGCGGGCGTGGTGTGCGCCGTTTTGTCCTCCCTGTCGACCAGGGTGTAGGCTGGCTGCTTCGCGAAGCGGGCCTTTTGAAGGTGCTTCTCCTCCTTGTCCTCTTCCACCTCGGGGTTGTGTGTCCTAATTTTGGCGATGACCGAGTTTTTCCCGTCGTAGTCCCTGATGGGGGCGCTGTTGGCCGCGTGCTTCTCGATGGGGTTTTTGATCTGGTTGAGCTGCTCACGGACGTTGTTGGTGGTGTTGTCGTCCGTCGTGGACGCCGCCACGTTGCCGTGGGTGCTCTGTTTCCGCCGCCGCCGCACACACCACAGGAAGGCGGAGCCCACTGCCAGGATCCAGAGCACGATGAACACGGAGCTGAGCAGGGGGACCAGGTAGTCTGCTGGAGGGAGGCGGCGTACAGGAGAGCACATCAGAAATGACCACATTGAGCCAACCACCTCACTATCAAACTGAATAGTTCAGTGCTCAAGGTTCAACTTATGCCTATTCTGTGAAGCCCACAAACATTTAGCATAACCTACATGGTGCAAAATTTTGTAAAGGCCATTACCTGGATATAACAAGCACTCACCAGATCAGTAGCCCTTACAGATCTGGAAATAATTGGTATGTCCAAAGAAACACTTTCCCTAAGGTTCACTTTCTAATAGAATAACCCGAGGTGCTTTTGAAGGCCATTCACAGAGCAGAAACAGTCCAAATCTCTCAAACTGTAAAGTAAGTTTCATAAATTTTGGTTTGCAGCAATTATATTTCGCTTTCCAAGCTTTGGGTATTAATAAGTCCCAAAATGATAATAGCAGTTTGGGTTTGAAACCACTGGAAAATGTGTCGAATGCATTTTTTTCCTCAAACGTACTGATCGATGTTCATGAACAATAATTCAATTTGACATATGTTTGCCTAAGCACAACATACGCCATGCCTGCACAAAGCCTTGCAAGGTCATTCCATGAAGACAATAAAATCCTCAATGATAGAGGTGTAATGTAAGCTCTGCAGAATGTCAAGTCATGTGATGCCCAGCGCCAACTCAGCACACACTCAAACACACAAACACAAATTCATCAATCAAGTAAAGTGAAAGCACAGCTACAATGGAAGCTTATATTCTTTGTTCAAAAACGCTCCAGTGCAGAAGCACACACCATATCTAACGAACTGTATTTCTGACCACTGAACTCCACGAAGAGTGGGGCTGCACTGATGACACCAGAGCAGTGGGCTGGCCTTTGCTGTGGAGAGGTGGGCTTAGACCCAGGTTTCCCTTACCCCCAGCCTGTAATTTTCCACGGGGTTTGTTTGCGGGCAGGGGGCATGGTCCCTGTCTGCAGATGACGCCCCCGTGCCGAAACCAATGCCGATCCCAGGGCTTTAAACTTTGGAAGACCCTCTCAGGCATGTGCCAGCACGGGCCTCTCCGCCAGCTTCCTTTCCCCCTTTTTGCGTCTCATGCTCTGCACTTGTGTGCCTATGAGCCAAAGCCTCAAGAAGAAGCAAAACACTCGGAATGCCACAGAGGACCCGTTTCCAAAAGAACGCCCCGATTCTCACCGGTTTTGCTCTTGGGTTGTCTTCGCTGCACCCGCACTTCTGCGATGGCTGTGATGATCGTGCTGTTCCCGTTGCGCTTACTGACCAGGTCAATGATATTATCAGTAATTCCTTTAACAGGGCTTCGGTCTAGTGTCTGGTCCTCTGTGGACTAAAATAAAGAAAAAGATTCGCATCTGTGAACATGAGACACCTCTGTGATAGGCTGCACTGAGCACTGGACTTACAGTTACTATAAGCTAGGCTATTAACCACATATTGTATCACAAAAACCAACAAAATCCCTATATTCCCACAATTGATACTTCAGGTTGTAACCCAAATGCAAGCAGAGTTGATACTTTTTTAACAGAGCAAGTGGAATATGTCCTATGACCTTTTTATAGCAAAATAATCACATGAAATGTGTACGTACGATGGCCACGTGGATCTCATTGCTGGCAGTAGGTGAGGGTTCGCATGTCATGGAAACCAAGAATTCGGAGGAGAGGTTCTTCACCACATACAAGTGCCGCAGCTCACTGCAAATGTGCTCGATGGTCAGGCCCTGGAACCGCACGCCGTCGAGGGAGAAATTCATTAGAAAAGGGGCTTCCCATCCAACCATTTCATGCATGGCACAGTCAGTTTCTGGGAATGTTAGAGCCTGCTATTGATTCTGATATGCTCCATTAAGAGAGGGACCACAAGTCTGTGCGCCTGTCACTGTCTACTGTCCTTGAGAATCCTAGAGACTCAGCACAAACAAGCAAATACCATTTATGGGACCAATAACAATTTTGGTCTCCAGCAGTCTCCGTGAAGTTCAGGTTCATATTATGCTCGTATTACGCTTACAGTGTTTCAGATTTTTTGGATGCAGTCATGGATATTTTGCTCAGGAATGCTTTTGTTTGGAGGAACACCCAACATTCAATGAGAATGCAGCCCCAGACGGGCAGTCTAAAGCTGATTTTTTTTCTCTCTCTAAGAAAACACAAAGTTTGGCTTTGAGGCTTTTGAGAGCAAGCTGGACCCAAAGCTCTTCTCAAGAGGCAGATCTTAGAAACGGCTGGCCTGAGGCTTGCAGCGAATTCCATCTCTCATAGCCCATTGCTCCCAGAGCTCTCCTAGAGTTCATGAGAGGAGACTAACAGCTTGAAAGCACAAGGCTCCACTGCTTTTGCAGTGAGGTAACTCACTTGTGGCATGGACTCCTTGTTAAAGGTAAAGGTGATATTAGCGCAGCTGTGCTCCAGGAAGTTGGACCCCGGGTGGCATTTGGTTCTGAGTGGAGGTGGGTTGGAGGGCCAGCACTCCCCCAGACCCAGACAGGGCTTCACGAAGCAGTGGTCGTCCTTAATGGGCATGCAGGTCTGGCCGACAGGACACTCTCCGCGGCTTTTGCTGTTGACCCGGCACGACTTAGGCCCACACCACATCTGTCAAAAATCAGACCAACGCATGCAATCAGGACATCTAACAAAAAACCCTATGGAAGTAAAGTCTGTAGGGTCTACGCCAAAGGAGCACGCCATACCTTTGTGCAGGTGACCATCGCATTCTGGCACTGGCAGGTGTTGCAGTCCTCCTCCCACTTGGCCCCATCAGTGGTGACGCGACCATTGGAAATGCAGGGCCGTCTTGTCACTGCAATCCACAGAGAAGATGTTTCTCAGGACCAGCTCAACACACTCCCATATGTATACAAACTGCACAACGAGCTGGATGTCATCACCTTATAAGGTTCCATTGTAGTGTTTAACATTAACACGGTTACATGATGACATCTGTATGTCTAGTATGTCTCATGTCTGCCCAAAGCATTACCATGATGATACAAAACACATTTCTGCAAGAATGACTATGGAGCTTTTCAAAATGAAGACCACACAAATGTTATAATCCTTTGTGCTGCCAGATCAACTGACCCTGAGTTCAGACAAAGGGTCATTAGATCCCAAACCAATGGGTTTCTGTGGGTATTTACTGAATTCTCCATCCTGCACGTAATGAGGGGCCATCAAGGATTCACACGCCAGGGCTTCGCTTTTAAATCCTGATCTCTGCCACTTTTAGTACCTCTAGGTTAAGAAGCTACAGCCACCAAGTGAAATCTCTGCGGCAGGTCTTGCCAATAGGGGCAGGGCATCACAGACTAAGTCTTTGGGAGGCACTGATTGGGAGGCACGGAATTCCCAGACAGGTCCTCACCTTCCTGACACCTGGGGCCTGCCCTGCCAGGGGGGCACAGGCAGCGGTACCCGTTGATCTCATCCACGCAGGTGGAGCCAAAAGCACAGGGTGAGGACTGGCACTCGTTGATGTCTAGGTATAACAGTACAAATCAAAATTGTTAATTAGTGACCTGCTTGGATATTTCCGAGCATTCCCCCCTTTTTTGTTGTGAAAATGAGTGACAGGTAGGACCAAACAAATGTGACTTGTCCCGTTTCCCACAGAAAGCAGATCCAGACGGAAAACGCCCGCCGTTTCACATTACAGCTGAACAAGGGCAAACACTGTCCAGAAACCCATCTCCATACACGTAACCAAAAAACAAAACTACACCCAAGAACACAAGAAAGCATAAATCCCTTTCTCATTGTGTCATTACCATCTAGGACAGGGACAGTACCGTCACTCACTGGGTTTACAGTTTTACAGGCTTTAGTTATCATTTACAGCTCGGACAAAAAAAAAATTTGATCAGTATCAATAGTGTAATGGTACTCCTTTAAGTGGCCAAGCCTGGGATACGCTTTAAACAAGCAGAGAGGAAACCCTGCGGGCATATGAAAGGATTTAAGAGAAAAATCCCTTTAATCAGCACTGGCGACAATAAGCGATTAGCTCTTGGAATTACACTTTCCTCCAGGGATCTGAACATTAAGAATGCAAGCTGACATCCCTCTCTTTGGCTGGAAGTCCAAAGCTTTCCTAATTGGACGGCTAGACCATCCATTTATGTCGCCGTGGCCCTCCAAGGCCCAGCTTTGGAGGTGGCTTTTGACACAGCAGACATTAATGGGCTTTAAAGGGGGATCAGCAATGGATTGGACGAGCAGAACTCACTTATCCGACAGTCTGGACCAGCGAAGCCTGGGGCACATTCACACCGGTACCAGTTATCTCCATCCACACATGTCCCGCTGTTGTAGCTACAAAGAGGAGGAGGCGCACAGCATTAGCCCCGAGAGGTCAGTCACAGGTCACCGCAGTCCACTTCCCATTCCACATGGTGGACTTGTATAGTCTGGCAAATCCCAATCCAAAATTACTCAGCCCTGTTAAAGCCACAACAATGGCTAGCGTTCAACTTTTACAACGTGGCTTGCCATTTATAAATGACGAACGTACATTTTTACCATTTTCATTTGCAGTAAACGGACAATGTTTCTAATCTCTTTCAGTTTGTGATTAGCTGATTTCAAGGACCTGACAGGGTAATCATGTTACAACAAGAGCGGTGGTGTTTCCTGCCACTATTCAGCATCTGCGCAAGCTATGACCGGAGACACTTCACTTCTGTAGTTTCATTTCAGCAATAGTTTCAGTAAATGGCTTTGAGTGACTTACCAGGGGTGTGGATTGCAGTCATTGGTATCTGCAAGAGAAGTTTTTTTTTTTAGTTAAACTCATATTAAGGCAACCATATATCAAAACAATAACAGGTCTAGGCTTGTCTGTGTAGGGTGCAATGCTGGCAACTACTGACTGCCCCACCTTATTAACCATGCACGGCAAGTCTCGCTGCCACCCCTCATCTACACTACTTCCAGGCTCACCCTAAATAGAGGTATTTATGTACGTAGGAGGAGCTGTATCAAAAGGCAACAACAGGAAGACAGGAGTAGAGGTAGGCCAGAAATTTTCAGGGGAATCAAGAGGGAGAATCCAGTCATCTCCTTCTTGCCTGAGGCCTGCAGCCAACAGCTCATAGATGTGTGACACAGGTGATGGGGGTCCTTTGGTGTGGCTCCTCCCTCTCCTGATTCTGATTGGCTGGCTTAATTCCCCCCCAGACTACACTTAAGAGCGGACACTCACTCTGAGTGCAGGTGTTGCCCTCCCAGCCTTCCTTGCACACGCAGGTGAAGGAGTCGCCGCTGACGACACAGGTACCCCCATTCTCGCAGGGGTTGGGCAGGCAGCTGCTATTCTTGGCTAGAAGGAAAAACAAACTGTTTCCACTGACGTTCTGCTATCAAACACAAATCCAGACCTTACAGAGATAATCCCCACCACATTACACACTGACGGAACTGCCCCCGTAATGGTTTTTATGCGCTTGCTTTTAGGATATACAAATCGTGAATTAACTGTTCTCGCAACTTGGTGAGGATAATCCTTTAATTCAGACTTTTTAAACAGATTACTGTCAGCACTAGCTGAAAATTACAAGGGAGGGAGTGGGGAGGGGCTGAAGGGATAAAATGGTGCTACAGCTACGGAACTGGTACTGTTTGTAGCCGTGGGCGTACCAGCTGGCACTGGTCAAGCCCCGAACCAGCTCGCGTACTCGTTGAACTTACCTATGTTACAGGTCGCTCCCTCCCATCCAGACGCACACATGCATTTAAAGGTGTCTCCTTCGTCGTAGCAGGTCCCGCCATTGTTGCAGGTGGCTTCGTCACACTGGCTCTCACCTGGAATGAATGCGTCTGTCAGCCTCACGTAAATGCAGGCACGCACACACAACCACACACACATGCACAAACAAGACACTGAGTGGAGCAGCGAGGGCTTACGGGAATGGCAGGTCTTCCCCTTCCATTCGTCCTTGCACTCGCAGTAGAAGTCGTTCACCACGTCTTGGCACGTGCCTCCGTTGTGGCACGGCCTTGTGCTGCAGTCGTCAATGTCTGAGGGGCAAGATCCCAAGACAAAATCCTCAGAATGGGTTAACCTTCCCTACCAAAAGAATCACCACACCTTCTGTGCGTGAGATTTCTGCCCAGCAGCTTTAACGCACACGACAAGTCACACTCCACACAGTAGAGAGTGATGGTTTTATAGACCATTGTGGGGTGGGAGAGAGAGGCAGAACTCACTGGTCTCGCAGTGTACTCCCTCCCAGCCGTCAGCGCAGATGCACTGGTACACGCTGACTTTGTCGATGCACGTCCCACCGTTCCGACACGGGTTGCTCTCGCAGTCGTTGATATCTGCCGTAAACGGAGACAGAGGGACGGTGAGATGCTGGGAAACTGCAGGGGACAGACAGCCTTGCTATAGCCCACGGTACATAAACTTGTAAACTGGGATCCAACATTTACTTTGACAGGCTGGATTTCCACAGCACAGACCGACTGTTTTGAACATGATCAAAAAGGCCTATTCAGTAACAAATGCACAATTTCATCCCTTTTGCACTGAAAGGCTGTTGTCAGGAGGGGAGACAGCCAGTGAAGTTCAACTTCCCCAAAGGGCAGGCCTTTTTTTCCCCACAGCCACTTGAAACCCCAGAGGCATGGGGGCGGGGCAGTAGCAGCTCATTAAACATCTTCCACTCTGACAGCCAGCAACCTTCCCCGTCTCGCCTTTCAGTCGGCTCTGTCACCAGCGCGAGACAGCCGACCTGCTCTCTGGCCTCCAGCTGCTCTGCGGGTCCTTCACCAGCCGAGAACACACACGTCTAAAGGTCCCACTGAAGCGCCACTCAGGGTCACCTCACTAACATTCAGACACATCAAGGCCACGGGTCTGAAGTTTTAAAAGGGCCCACCGCATGCTCGAAGGCCTCTGTACCCAAGGGCAGAGGCAGCCGTCATCAGCGGAGACTCAGCTGCCTTCCCCGCCCCCACACACAGCCCGTACACCTGGGATACCCGGATGATTGAAAGGGCCTTACTCTCGTGGCAGTACGTCCCGGTGAAGCCCTCCTGGCATTCGCAGGTGAACTGGCCCCCGGCCTGGCTCTTGCACCGCCCGTGGGGCCCGCAGACGTTGGAGGAGATGTATCGCACCCCCTCTGGGGTGCTGTTGGAGGCCACGGCCACAGTGCAGCTGTCGATGACTGGGACAGAAACACAAGCAGCATGTCATGAATATGGACACGTACTCAATACCCATACCCCGACTAACAAACGTGCCACACAACCAGGCGCTATCCCAGGAATTAATTTCTTTAAGGCTCTGAAATTGGGTACGCTCTGACAGAGGGCAGTCAGCGACCCTCCTTAAAGGGACAAGAGAAGAGAGAATGCAAAGAAAAAACGTTAAAAACCCACACGAATCAGTTCACTTCAGTTGAATTTTTGGTTCAACCCCTCTCTCCCTCCTCCAGTCTGACATGGGGAATTGAGGGAGGGGAGCAGAGGGAGGCATGTGGATGCAGCTCTCTTATAAACATTAACCAACAGCCCCTGCCAAGCAGAGACCAGCACAGCCGTTATCTGGCTCTGTGGTTGGTCTGACCTCGTCCCTCTCTCTCTCTCTCTCAGCATAGAAAAAAGGAAAGCCCACCAGCTCATTGCCAGGAAGAACACACACAGAGCTGTTAACAGTTCACCAGATTTTCGGTAGAGCGCAAGAGAGGGGGAAAGGGGGGAACTAAAGAGAAAAGAAGGGAAATATTTTAGGTAGGCGAGGTATTTGTCAAGGGACGGGGGAGGAGGGGGTTGTGTCAAAGACGGTTTGGCAGCAGAGCTTGAAGACATGAAACAATATCCAAAGTTTGCCATCGGTAATGAGCCCCTGCGGGCCAGTAGAAATTGGTTAGCAGTGAGATGCTTCATCACTCAGTTTTTGCACAATGTCACGCCATATACTGTCAGCATAGCCTTCTGCTGCGAGCACAACTTACAAAGCAGAAACAAGCCGGTACAAGAGGTCTCACCCTGACAACTTGTTGTGCGACAGTGATCTTTGAGATGGGAGCAGTTCTTGCCCTCATAGTCTTCGGGGCATTTGCAGAAGTAGTCGGTTGCGAGGTTGAAGCACTGCGCTCCGTTCTGGCACGGGTTCGGTTCACAGTAATCAATGTCCAGCTGCAGGGGAAGAAGGGAGCTTTAGATGTAATGAAACTAGTGTGACATTTCATATTGTCTGAACAATCCATGGCATCCCCGTCACAGAGGCTGCCAGGAAACCGTCCACAAACACTCAAGAGGGAAAACAACTATGTCTCCTCGCATCGGAGTTAAACCGAGATGAATATTTCATAAGCGGCCTTCAAGCTGAACAAAGCCCTGGTTTTACACAGCGGAAAACGGGCATTTGGTGTGCAGTTTAAGGAAAGGGGTGGGGGTAAAAGAAAAGCAGTGGCAACAATGAGGAGGAAATATAAAACACTGGGCAAGGAAGAATGAGAGGAGGCTGAGTGTGTCAGCGCTGCCCACCTGACACAGGTTACCCGAGAAACCAGCCAGACACAGGCACTGGAATCCGTTGACGTCATCCTGACAGCGACCCCCATTCAAGCAAGGGCTGCTGGCACACTCGTTAATGTCCGTCTCGCAGTGTTCCCCAGTGTAGCCACGTGGACAGAAACAGCGATAACCATTAACCAAATCCTAGAGGAGAGGACAAAAATGTAGGAGAAGTAGGAAGGGAAATGAGGGGTGGGGTGGAGCGGGGGGAGGTTGTTCGAGAGGGAAGGTGGAGTGGGAGAGGGAAGGAGAGAAAAAAAAAAGCATTACAAAGATCATCATCACTGTTCCAAAATAATCAAGCAAGATTTTCCTGGCAGTGTCACAAGACAAGAATGTTTATGGTAATTCAATCTATTGTAGTCAAAGAACCCTCCACCCTCACACGTTTGCCATCTCTGTCTGTTCTGCAAGTGCCTGAATGCACAAGAGAAGTATTAATGGTTGCTACTTAAAAAAGGGTTACTGTTGGACACTATTGGAAAAGTAATAAAAACAAACAAAAGAAGCAGTGATGCCAGACAGAATCTTACCCTGCAGGTTCCACCATTCTGGCATTGGCCATTGCAGTCATTGATATCTGTGAACCAGGAGAACATATTACATAAATCATTTGCAAAGAGACCCCCCTCCAAAAAAGCAAAAAAAGAGCAAAAAACCTTGCTCACAGGTAGAGTGGCTTGATGAAAGTTTTGTCAGATTTCCAGCATGCTTTCACTTAGATAAACTTGTGAGAATAGGTATGAAAACTAAATGATGGTCACATGGTTGTCTTAGCTGGTATCATTGGTACTTAATTGTTGCAGGCTAATTGTTCATTAAAAAATCATATAATTCCATTTCATACAGACTTATCCTCTTTCAGAAAATGTGATCACTAGTCCAAGTGCTGTGAATGGACATTGATCTGAGTTGGGACAGTGCAGAAAACAGCAGCTAGAGCAGAGCCATAAGGATGTGTCAACTCACTGATATCACAGTTCTGTCCCATCCAGCCTGGTATGCACTCGCAGAAATATCCACCAATCAGGTTGCGGCAGGAGTTGGCATTCACACAAGGTTTGCCCTCACATTCATTGGCATCTTAAAAACAAATACAATGTGTGATGGAAAAAAGCAAAATAACAGCACAATACAGAGAGGGGAGTCTGTTGCTAGTGCTAAAAGGCACTTGGGTTAGCCCAAGGTGAGGGTCTGGTGCATTGTCTCATATTCAAACTGATCCAAACTGGTTGCCATGGAGAATAACCCTTTACGCTCAAATATACAAAAAAATCCACAACAAACAAAAACATGGGCCAGAATTAGAGAGAGAAAGAGAAAGAGAGAGAAAGTGAGAGTGAAAGAGGTGGGGATGTGGGAGTAGGGGTTGCTGGATTAGAAGAGTAAATGGGATCAGTCAGGCATCTCTAACAGGCTCTGCAGCTCAGGCCAGCCCTCCCTCCCAAACGCACTCGCTCAGATTAAAGAGGCAATGGGGGAAGAATTCCGACAGCTCATTCCTCATGAGATCATCCTGGCTTTGGGAGCTCAGCTGTACGGCTGCAGACCTGGTGCTGAAAGCCGCTGAGCGACGAGGTGGTTCCTGCCTTTCCCACAAGACCCCCCACCCCCACCCCCTTTCCCTGAGACTGAGCACATGGGAGCCCCCTACTCCCACCCCACAACACCCTGGCTCTCACACTGGCACATCCAAACTGAACTGAGCACCCTCCACTGTGTTCCAGCTCCCATAGGAGACTGGGTTTTTAACCCTTGAAAACCGCCAGGTGCTTCTGTGGGGAGGTCCACTTTCAAATCAAGCATAAAGAGGTGAGGAACAGTTATTTTTGGGAAGGGAAGGAATTGTCTCTGCTTGGGGGGGGAACTGAGAGAATGAGGGAGTATCTGAATGAGGGTTATTACTTCTCGTAGGGCTGCTGGTCACAGGCAAAATGGAAGGTGAGGCATGGAATCGAATGCTCACCGATCAGACAGGTTTTGCCAGTCCACTGTGGAGGGCAGCTGCACTTGAACCCATTGACCAGGTCCTGGCAGGTGCCACCATGGCTGCAGGGGTTTGGAGCGCAGTCGTCCACATCTGAGAGGGAGAATGGAGAGCAGGGTATTACCGCTGTAGGGACCTCATCAGCGGGGCACTGTTACCCAAAATACCGAAGGCCACGCAGTGCTTACTGATGGTGCAGGAGGGGCCACTCCAACCCGGCGTGCATTGGCACTCGAACCCATAGCCGGTCTCCACACAGCTCCCTCCGTTGAAGCAGGGGTCAGACAGGCAGGCGTGCTCCGCTGGTTTGGGGGGGACATGGGTTTAAACATACAATTCTCACACAGCAAGGGGTGTACTTTCCCTCCACAACACTGCCTGCGCGGGAAACCCCCCCACTCCTCCCCCAGACCACCCCAAACGTCCCTGAGTGCATCCAGGAGGTAACCCGCGCAAATCTCATCTCATTATCATTAGCCCTGCACCAGGTCACACAGCCAGGAAATCATCTTTCATGCTAAGTTGACCTGACCAATGCACCGTGACTTCCATTTGACTGCCTGGGATTCCACTCCCAAAGAAGCTGCGGTGGGGGGTGGGGGTGGGGGGGGGAGCATACTCATCAGGATGAATTCTCTTCCAGATCAATTAATGATTAACGCTCCTGACAAGGTAGCTGGAGATGGCCCACTGATTGGTGTCGGTGGCTGGGACGCTGAGATGGGGCGACCCAGGACGAGTGGGGGTGGGGGTGGAGGCAGGTTTCGGCAGGGATAGATCCCCTCATGTCTAACATGACTGCCAATTGGATGTAATCCCCCCTGGACCTCAGGCCTCTCACTGCAGAGGGCAACTTTCTCCGACACCCTGACAATAAAGCTGTCAGCACCAAGGCATCATCCCTTTAATAAGAGGCATTTTTTCAATTTGGGATGTCCCTGCAGTGAAACACACACAGATTTTTTCCGCCCATCTATCAAGCTGCCCCACTTTGAAATTGAGTTTGACTGCAGAGGCAAACTCAGGCACATAAAACCAATGGATTAACTGAGCAAGCGAGCCAGCATCCACCTTGGGGCATTGCTGACAGATTAGATCTGGTTACTAACACCCCCCTGATCATTTTTCCTCTTAATGATTCCAAATGAGGTCATCTCTCCCATTACACAGCTCCATCTGATGGTTCAATGATATCACCTGTGAAACGGGGAGCTGGCCATACAGATTTCTCAGAGAGCGTGGCATATGCACACGGCTCAGCAATAACCTACAGCCTATGTTTCAGAGATCAAACAAAGCAGAGCTCAAGGCTGCCATGCTTTTTCTTTCACAAATGTTATTACTTCAAAATTATAAGAAAACACAAAACCATGGGTTTACAACTTTTTTTTATTTGAATGTACATAAAATGGTCTATAGTGATATTATTTGGTTGATTACATTATATTTTAATTGTGTAATTCAGGCATGCTCGAGTCTAACTAAATATGGGTTTCAGATATCCAGATTAAATAAGTCATATAAACTCCACTACACTGGAAATTCAAAGAGACATGCACATCAGAGGGGTATACAATCAAAGCTGTGCTAGCACATATTAAGAACAAGCACTTCCCTTTTGGACCAGGGTGAATGATTACTGCAGCTGTCCAGCATGCATATATGATGCAAAAGCAGGACACTGGCAACCCTGCCTGCTCTGGCTACAGAGTACCTTACAGGTGAAGGTACGTACCCCTCTCACAGTTGACCCCAGAGTAACCTTCCTCGCAGGAGCACTGGTACTTGTCGGGACCCGTGTTGCTGCAGGTCCCGCCGTTTCGGCAGGGCTGGTGGGTGCCGCAGTAATTCAGATCTGTTGGAGGAAATCACCAGACAGGGGGATGGGGTGGTGGGAGGAGTCATACAGGTGAATAAAACGGACAGGTAAGAGATCACAGCATGTAGGCCTGGGTGCAGGGTGGGGGAGGTATGGGGTGGCAGTGGCTATACCTTTGTCGCAGAGTTGACCACCCCAGTTGGTGTCACACAGGCACTGCCAGGGTTCTACACAGGTGCCGTGCACACAGCCTGGATGAGGGATGCACTTGTCGCAGAATTGCCCCTGCCAGCCATAGAGACATCTGCAAGAACATGGACACAAGGGGCGCTTTAGAGACCAGACATTTAGATAAGCCCACACATCTTTGATGTTTTTTTTTTTTCCTCCGTTTTTAATGTAGTCACTGTGTTGTACATTATAAACAGAGAACTCTACAAGAATCATCCGATTTCCCAGGAGATTAAGGTAGCTGAAAAGATTTGGAGTACTTGCATATGATATCTTTGTGCCCTAACACTGTTGGCTTATGTGGCAGCGTAACAATTGGTTTTCATAAATATTGAAATAACTTGGCAGGGTTCTGCAGCCAACTTTCTCACAAAGGAGTCCTGTTCTTTTGAGAACCTGCACGGTGCCTTTGAGCACAAAGGCAGCCTGGTCCCTGCCAACCAGAGGAGAACACAAGTAGGGCAGTGTACAATGCATGAGGGCTATCTGCAAAGCCATGACACAAGGAGTCCAAGCACTACATACAGCCAAGTAACTGAGGAGATGAAGAAAAAAACAGGCCTAGGGGACAAAAGTTCAAAAACAAATATACTGACGTACCCAAATCACAATGTTGCAAAAAAAAATTACATATATATCCCAAATTAGGCTTGCACCGTAAGCATTTCCAGTTCAAGCTTAATGTTGCAACGCAGGAACAAAAGGAAAAAAAGAAAGTCTTGTAAAATATTTAATGCCATCCCACGAAAACAAAAACAAGAAATTAGAATTCCACCATTGTCTTTTCCGCGACTAACATTAGAAACGGTCTGGCCGCATGCTAACACAACACTGCGACTGGTGGCTGGGCTGTTAGGCTCCATTAAGAGTCCCCGAGGAGCTGTCCGAGCGGCTCTGAATGCATGCGAATTAGAGACAGCCTGGCGCTGAGCGCAAACACGGCGTTCACACTCGGCAGGCATGGCGCAGACAGCTGGGAGCCACGTCCCGTCCTCTCTCTCTCTCTTTCTGCGCCGCCGCGCTGTGTGTTCACAGCCCTACGAGATGCACTAGGTCCTTCATGCAGCTTCACACAGGACATGACGCAGAAAAACTTTCTGCCAGCAGAGAGCTTCCAAATTATATTAAAGCGCCGCATCAAACTTCACATGCATCGCTTGGCTCCTTTAAATAGTCTATAATGAGACAGAGAGCCTGCGTGGTGCTGTGAAGAGAAAACAGACAACAATTTGGAGGGCAAAAAATAGCCCTGGGCACTGGCTTAACAGTGTAAATAAATGCAATGGTAAAGTAAACTTCAGTCTGTGATTAGAGAGGCAATTCTTGAAGAGAGCAAATCCTCACCATGAAAAAAAGGACAGGAACCTTGAGTGGAATAATTTCCGGTCAGCGGTTAATACGAACCTTCTGCTGGCTTGGCAGGGTAATAAACCTTCCACCGGAGCCAGAGGAAAATGGCCTAATGTCTCTTTAAACAATCCACCTCTCTGTTCTGCTCATGGCTCTCAGCTTTGAAGATTTGGCTTTGATACTATGCAACGCTGGAATCGGATTTGTGAGAGACCGCTGTGAGGGGCATCTCAGCAGCGGCATGCTGTCCTGGTCATTTTAAGTCTAAAGGGGTCGTCCACCAGTCACGAGACCCTGGACAGGGTAATGTGTTCCGTGCTTCAACCTTCCACTGTGTGCAACAGTATTTTAAAAAGGCAGATGCTCTGGGCCTAGCTGGAGGCTGGCTCTGTGGTTCCAGGATGGGAAAATACATGCAAAACTCTCTGCAGCTGAACAGGAGGCAGGGGTGTGCTGCATTTTCCGACTGCCCAGACACAGCAAACCAGCAGGCTGGTGGCACCGGCTTCATGCGGTGGCTGCACAGCGGACCGCTGTGTAGTCAGGCGGCTCCGCTGTGGGAAAGCTGCACCTTAACTAATTAAAAGCGCTGCAGCTTGTCTGGATGGTGCGCAGGAGGAGCACACAGGAAAACAGACCCAGACTGTTCCCACTCGGGACACGGCCATCCGCTCTGGGGCATGAATTTCTCTGTGGCCGGGGTGCGCAGACGAGAAAATCACTCCCATATTAAGCATGCTGGACCTCTACCCGCTATTTTATCAATGGAAACTTTGTACAGTAAAAAAATAACAGACAAAGGTTCAATGTATCTGATATGGGAGTTTTTTTTTCTTTTTTGATTTGATTATGCAATCTTTTGGGGTTATTTTACCAGTGCCACAACATTAAAGAGATCATCATGATACCAAAGTGTCCTCGGGCTGGGGTGTAACAGTTATAGTGGCAAGACTCCTCTGATGCAATTATCTCAGCCTGCCTCTAAATCAGAGCCTTTAATGAGCAGCTTTAAGAAGCCATTAATCAGACAAGGACTGCCCCTTAAGCTGATGAAAGCACCATTAAAGAGTCAAACATGGCTATCTGATAAAGCACACATTCTGGCAGCAAGTCCTTACTTAAAAAAAAAAGTATGTGAAAACTGGAAAAACCAGAGAAATCATAAAAAAGAACAAACGTACATATTTCGAAACTCCCTGACTGTTTTCGCTTCCCCTCTCTAAAGTGTTCGATTGTCTCCAGCAGGCCGGCGCGAGGGCGAGTGCGTTCACCCCGCTTTGATTCCAAGCTCCAACATGCTAATTGTGAAATTGCTCAGGGTAGATCTCGGAGTTCTGCTTTTCATTGTTTCTTGGCCAGGAAGGGGGAGCTACATCAAAGCGTGGCAGGAAAACTCTGAATTCATCAGTGTCTTCTGACGAGATTCCATGCCTGCTATTAAGCACTCAGCACTCCAGGGTCTGGCACACAACAGCAAAGGAAAGGAGCCGAGTGCCCCAGCTAATCCCGCTCCTGAGCAAGTCCAGGTTCTGCCCGCTCTTTGAGTGGGGCGTCCAGGATGCCCATCTCAAAGCCATGAAGCTGGCATGGAAAAGTGGTATACCCACACCCTGGACCACTCGCTGCCAGCCAGAACTGCCCCAACGGGCCTATCCCTGTTATTCAGAAATCGGGGCAAAAGACGTGGGAGATCCCACCAGGCCAGTGTTGGTTCAGCCTTGGGTTTGGGCTGTGGCTCAGCCTGCAATCCTTGGCACTGGAACACCCAATAAAACCCTCACCCAATGACATTTCGATGGTACATAGTATGTTAACAGCTACTTTAATTATAATGTGCGTTTCATCCTTTCTCAGCTGTTGATGGGGAAATGAACAATTGTTGTAAAACGGCATGCCACTCACTTGCACTCTCCTGGCAGTTTACAGAATCCGTGTTCAGTGCTGCAGCCCTGCCGGCATATAGCTGGAGCAGAGGGAGAGGGAGAAAGAGAGGGAGAGAGACAGACACACAAGAGTCAGCATGTTGGTAGCCCCCACCACCGCCACCATATCCTTACTCGTGGGAATGAACTAATCTCCTACTAGTGCAGTAATCCTAAAAAATCCGCGATTTATCCGAGCCCTTCCATCGTTCTGCCAGAAACAAGCTAGGGTAGATGGTGCCTTATGATTGCAAAGCCATCAGTTCAGTTTCTAACAATAGACCCCCGCACTGTCAACAGGCAACACAAAGTAAATTTGTTGGTACAAGACCTGCATGCTTTAAAGGGAAGTCATCAGATTAACCCAGGTAAAACCTTCACATTGCTCCCTTTTCTGCTTGGTCTAGCTGAGTGAAAACTGCCCACTTCCTTTTCCATTTTCCACAAGTCCAAACATATCCACATATCCAAACCTCCTTGCTGGCTGTCCCCCTTAAACTCACACAGGCAGGGCAAACGTGTGCTCTCTCTCCCTGTGAAGATGACAGGAGCTCTGCTCCTGAGTACCTGTGGTGCAGTCGGGTCCAGACCACCCCTCCAGGCAGGTCTTGTTGCCGTTGTGGTCACAGGTGTAGTGCCCGAAGAACTCATCGCGTGGACGGCAGAACTTGTTGCACCCAACGCCGTAGTAGTGCTCATCGCAGGTGACCCGGATCTGGTACCCGAACTGGGCCACAGGCCCGTTGTGCTTCAGGGTCTGCCACTGGCGGCTGGGGTTTATCATGCCGGAGTGGACTGCCTTCTCGATGATCTCGCTACCTGCAGTTAAAGATTTTGACGGGAGACGATATGGTCTGAGTACATCGGCATGAGATACACATGGTGTGGTTTTCCGGACCACGGCAACTGTAAAAGCATCTTGGGAAAAAGAAAAATGCTGTCGCAAGCCTCCAAAAACCAGATTACAATGTGGACCCTCAGGAGCAATCTCTCTCTCTCATTTCCATCTAAGGTTTAATTCATGTGTGCTGTTTACAGATTTTTAATGTTACTGCCTTCAAAGGGCCCTGCTGCCCATTTCCTAAATGCAAGGCAGATCTGCAGGTGCCTTAAATTACAGAGCCGCAACACCAGGCCCATCCTGAAACGGTAAACCCCTCACGCACACACCATGTGCCCGCTGTGCCAGCACCAGCCTCCTCTTCACCCTATCAGACAACCGAAAAGGCCCAGGGGATTGTTCCGGTCCCTGGCGCGGAGACAGGACGGCTGCGGCTGAGCTCGGACAAGCTTTTCCACATGAGCAAATACTGAAATCCCGAGCACATCAAGCATCACCAACGCTGATGATCTCCGGGCAAACTCTCACTCTTAACGACTCCCTACCCCCCCACATACACACCTTTTAATGACAGCCTTTGAAGGAGAAAGACTGAAATACGGCAGGCAATTACATTTCATGTTAGTCTAGAATCCTGAGCTCTTCTGCGGTATTTCGCTGCCGGGCTGCAGCGTGTGTCTGGAGTGAGGTGACGCCCTCTTACTACCTGCTGCCGGAGCCACTTTGCTGTCAGGCTGAGACATAAAACAGAGAAAGCATTTCAGACCCCTGCGCTTAAATGACAAACCCCGGGAGAAAAGAGTGACTTTGCATTGAAGGGACCTGAGGAAAGCACCGGCCTTTGATCTGAAATATAGCACAGAGGTACTCTGCAGACAAGTTGTGTAATACCTAAGGCACTACATGGCAGAATATCCAACTCCAAGAGAGTTTCGCAACTATATTTATTATTCTGTCAACTCTGAATACATCACTGAGTAATTAAATGCCCACTGATTTGAAGAGAAATTAATAAACCAAGCTAATGAAAAGAATATTGTGAGTCACCACTAGAGGTTTTGTTATAAAGGCTTATTTGACTAAAATGACATCATTATCTACTTGAAGACTTTACTGTGGAGAGCTCAAGAATGCCAGGGAGAATGTGTTGCTAAAAAAGGGGTCATACTGATGTAGCAGAGTCAATATTTGACAGATCCACAACAAGCTTATCTTTATTGATGTTTTAGGACGTGACTAAAAAAAGTAAGGAACTTCAGCCTTATAATAATCTATACCATACTTCACTCATTGTGTCTGTAAGAATCTAAAGTACAGCTTTATGATACAAGCATATTACAGCTGTGTGCCAGTGCCCAGAGCCTTCGATAAACAGATGTACAGATTTCCCCGTTCTCTGCTGCTCTTCACACTGACAGTCTAATGGCTCTCCGGGAGATGACAAATATAGGGGAAAATAACGGGGTCCAGCTGAGCTCAGAATAGGCCAGGTTAAACAAACACAGTGCAACACCAGCCTTCACCTATTTCTGAATCAGGTGGGAGACTTATTTTCCAGTCGGGTGCACCCCATCTGCCCTCACGTGTGGATGTGAGCCCTGCGTTTGGGCCCGGCAGCGCAGCGTGTGAGAGCCTGAGGCCTGTGCTGAGTCGGCAGGCAAGCCATAGCTCACAGCTGTACCCCCCCCCGACCGCTTCATGGCTCAGACAGTGCTATTACATGACCCCGGCTAGCACCTGCCATTAGTCATCAAGCATACACAAACATTTTCATAAGCACGTAAGCCCCTCTCTCTCCTCTCTCCCGACTGGGGCGCTCTCTCTCTCTCCCCCTCTCCCTCTCTTCCCCTTCCCCTGTCAGGGCCACCTGTCATCACGACCTCTTTAACACCGGCAACGTGGGCACATTTTCCAGGGGGAAGTCAGGAAAAATAAACTTCCATTTCTGTCCTTAACCGGCGCTGCTCCCAAGGTTAACGATGCGCTTTCCCAGAGTGGGTCCCCGACCCCTCCGGGGACGCAGAAAAATGCATCCAAGTCTGGAAAGAATAACTCTGATAATTCTGACAGGAGAAAGACATGGCTTCCTGCCTCCTTCTCCTCCCCACACCAGTCGTGCAGAAATACATATATATATTTTTTTTTCCTTTTTCTTTATGAGGACCGATACTTCCTGCCTCAAGCCCCTTGCATTTGTGAGATCCTCATTACACGAAATGGAGCCACACTAAACAAAGAGAGGAGAAGTGATACTCACTACCACCGGCGGTGTCGTTATTGAAGTCCAAGGCTTCCACTATCAAGGTGTAGGACCGCTGGAGAGTGAAAGAAAAAGGTGCAGGTCAGTATGATGAAAGAAAGACCACTCCATCTCACACCCCCCCTCCTTTCATCAGTACTTTTCAAGGCTGCTTTTTTTCCTTCTTAAGTTGAGGGTACAGTCCATTTCCAAGTCTGCTTAAAGAAGGAGCTTTGTTGTGACAGAATCTTGACACTGGGAAAACACCTAAAAAGAAGTTCTACAGCTGATGGTTCAATAAAAATATTTACTTTTCTATTTCTCCTCTGATCGGATTAAGTGTGGCAAAACAAGATAATCCTGGGGGAAGTCCCCATGCCCAACAGATTAGGTAGTATAGAGAAAAAATGCATAAACAGCAGGTAAGTATTTGTTTTTCAATTGCTTCATTGTGTTGAGGCTGGAGAATCATGGTGAAACTCTATGTACCTCAAAATAATTTAATCTACTTAAAGTACAACATCACAGGGGGATGCCTGACAGGCTCCAAGTGTTTGGCAAACAACACCTCATCATTTATGTCTTTACCAAATCTAATTGTCAATTAAAAACTGTTGATCTTGGTCTTGTTTAAAGGAAATGGTCTCACTCACCAACATTGAAAAAAAGTAACATATTGTCCTGAGGAAGATGAAGACAGCTAAGAGTTAATTGTTTATTCATTGTGTGCACCCTTGAACTACATCCCACTTCCTGAAGTACCCCTGAGAGGTGGTACTCTCAGGTACCTAATTCATAAATACCAAAATCACCACCATATTAAAAGCCATGTCTAGCTTTAAATATAGAGACCAATGCTGGTCTCCAACAATGACTCCTGCTATTATTTAAAACTTCTCACATTCCTTTGTTTCCTCCCCTCTGTTCACCTCCCTGTATTCAAGAGATAAAAAAATAACTCTACCGTTGATCAGGCCCATTTGTCTTTGTTCTATTTTTTTTCCCATAGAAGTGAATGTGGAGCAGGATTCTGAGGAAGCCGCACAGAACAGAACAGAGCATGGCACCTCAGAGGGCCAAAACTCTGGAGATCATTTCTTTATTTCAGCAGTTCTTTGAAATGCTTTGTCTATCTTAAGGCCATCATGGCTCTCACCACTATCAGGTAACAGACAGAAGAGAGCTGCGCTGCACCCTGCCAGCGTGTATGTGTGTGTGTGTTTGTGTGTGTGTGCGCGAGTATGTGTGTGTGTTTGTGTGTGTGTGTGTCTGCGCGAGTATGTGTGTGTGTGTGCGCGCATCCGCAAGTGTGTGTGTGTTTGTGTGTGTGTGTGCATATGTGAGTATGTGTGGCTAGGTCCACTCGCACCACCTACTCGTCACATTCACACACTCGCTCCTCTTGTTGCACATTTCAATGGAATTCTCAGAGTAATGAGGGCGGCTGCCATCGCTGTTCCCTACTAGCCACTGAGGCTTGGAGCACTGCCAGGCTGTCTCCTTGGTCCAGGACCTTGCCATTCTGCTCTTTCAATCTAAATGATCAAGACATACCTGCAAGAATTTCCATCCCCACGCTAATCCTGGGTGCTCCTGATCTACCCCCACTTACCAGAATTCATTGCTGGCAATTCAAGACCTTATCTTAGCTTTTCACCTTTACGATCTGGTATTGTACATGCCCAATGTTACAATACAGCAGAGTGCTGTCATGTCACCTGTGTGTTTTTTTCCACTGAAAAATGTCAGGTGCCCCTCCCTTTCAGTAAGGCCTCTGTCAAGCCCAAGGACACTGCAGAAATGTTTATCCAAAAAGGTAAATAGCTGCCAGCTGCGAGCACAACATCTGTCCCCTGTTAAATTGTGCTCCTCCGAAAGGCCATGTTACCGTGGCCCAAGATCGAGTTCTGGAAAGGTGCCAAACTACACGTTTCATACCCCTCTTGAATGAGGCTATGGTTTCACTTACTGATAACTGTGGGAAAACACTTCAGACAAAAGTGAATGCGGACAAGTCCAGACAGGCACCCTTTGCCTCGGCAGAAAGGGAACCGGGAAGATACCTGCAAGTCAACAGCACAGGCACGCGGCTCAAACAGTGCTCTTTACGTCGAAAATCGTTATGGAATCATGTTTTATAACCACTCCCAGGCACTCATCTCGTCAATTCAAACTAACAGGGGGCTGTTCAAAAAATAGTAAAAATGGTAGCCTTCAGATACTTACAGTCTGAAATGCACCCATTAAAAGGGAATCTTGTCAGTAGCTGTGGAAAGTAAACAGGAGCTCCAGGTTTTTCCAATTAATCTCACTCCATAATTCACAATCTGGTTATCAGTTCCGAATACCTTTAGCCCGCTGGTTCAATTTTCCCATGCTTGCCACTGACCCCCTCTCCTCTTTGAACATTTATCCCCTCCCACCCCCTCTCCAGCCCAGCACTGCAACACAGCTCGTCATCGCTCGAGGTCTAGACAGCTTCGTCCAGTACACAGACATGATCTGATAAAGACCAGCGAGGCCTGCAACAGAGGCCATCATTCAGTTTGAGCTGCCAGTTGAACAGTCAGGAATTCACTCTGCTGTTTTTCACTCAAGTTGGCTGGCAAACAGAAAAACAGCCTGCATCGATCACTATAAAAGCTCTCTGTCAGTTCCTGTCTGAAAATAGCCCTTAGCCCAAAAGTACGCTCTCATTCCAAGCTCAGTCTCTGACAATGACCATTGCACTCATCCTGGTCAGTGAACTACACAGACCAGACAAATGTAAGTACATCGCATAAGTCTTAATGAAAAATGAGTGAAAAATTAGATGTCATGACAGAGCAGGCACCTGCCTATTGCTAAGTAGTGTAAACAGTAGACCTGAAAGGTTCTTGTCACTGACTAATTCTTTCAGCCAATCCACAAGATCATGACTGCAGACCTGCCGGAGAGCCATCCTCCATTTGTGTACGGCTGCTCCCTGTGTGAACAAATACCTCCCCTTCAAAAAGAGGAAGGTTTTAACAATCACCTCAGAAGCAGCAGACTCCAGGGGATGGAAGCAGTACCTTGTTTGCCATAAGATTTCAATCAAAACAGGATAAGGAGATAAGAATTACTTTCACTACATTTCTGGCCAAGTCCGAGTCTGGGCTCTTCATGAGGGATGAGCAGAGCTTTCCTGATACGAGGCTGTTAGCACTCATTTATTTCCCTGAACCTGGGCAAGGGAGTATGCTTTCTGATCTTTTATCACAACACAACTGACTAGAATTGATTAACTTGTATTAACTAAACATATATCACTACTCGCAATCTATTAAACAAGCTTGTACCTATGTTTTATCTTTGACAAGACAAGGAATGGGAGAGCACATCAGCAACAAAAAGCAATCCCATATGGTCCATCAAAGTATATAACACGTAAGGCACAGAACAGAAGCTCTTTTATTTGTGAAAGATTTGAATGCCATTTGCAGACACTGAAAGTCTTATCATTAATGGTTTTTACAATTCTAGCTATAGTGCTTTGTATCTAGCACAGTGCCGTTGAATAAGCTCACAAACCCAACTCACGAGGGATAAAAAATAAAAACAAAGTTTTACAAGCACATGTAACTGCCAAATACAAAAAGGATAAATTAAGCAAGCGTTCATATCTTTCATATCATCATATCCCACTGCTGCCCAAGCTTGCATGGGCCTGAGCTCACTAGCTGCCTTGCTGCCATTAAATAAAATGCGACAGAGGATGACATAAAAGATGGTAATCCCAACATACAGGCTAAATATCACTCTCATTACATGGGGCCAACGTCTGACCCCGCAGGCCTGTGGAAACTGAGTATTCTGTGATATACAATATGCTGAAGTTGCCATTATATGAAGTAAGGCCTGGGTTTGTCTGGGAGCCCATCTCTGCTGAGTCTACTGCTGCTTCCTGTTGCTTGTCCTGTATTAGCATTATTTCTGGTTGGGGCCCCATTATGTGCAGTAATCCTCATTGTAGTCAGTTTGGGCGTGCCATTGTTCTTGCTTAATTTTAGCTGTGACTGATTCTGTCTGGGTGGCCAGACCGTAACGTTTCCTAAACTCAGAATGTACTGACCACGAGCATGTTAGCGGGTGAAAAGAAGCCGATTCCATTACTGGCTGCACCCACTAGAGAGAGCAATTTAATATTTTGTGCCATAAAAAGAGTTTTTTTTGGACACAATATTACCCTTGTCAACGAACTTACTTTTGAAGAGACTGCATGCTGTATGAGTTCTACCTCCTCCGAGTGTTCATTGGTAGCTTTATTAAATACACCAGTTTCTATGGGTTAAAAGATGGAATACCTGGTGTCCAGGCAAGCGTGAATTATACAAAGGCCAGGTCTGAATAAGAGGCCTCTCTGCCGGCTATTTCAGGCAGAGTTCAGAGGAGTCCAAAGTATTATGAGCCAATACAAACCACTCCCACCGACCGATCTGCTGTCTGTCCACAACCTCTAATGAACTTATAGAGTGCAATGAGTGGCATGTATTACTCCCCAGTGACCTCATCTGGAAAGAACAGCAGCTGAAATACAGAAGGTGCAAGACCACATATAACTACTCTAATTCACTGAAATGTTTACAGATGATGGGCTATATCTGGGCCTACAGATAAACGTCTAGGGAACAAATTAATTTGCTATCATATTCTTCAAGAAGTGTCCTTTCTGAGTTCCATTGTTTCAACAACTGATAAACCACAAGTTACAGAACTGTAAAAATCTGGTGAAAATTTTTTAAATCAGCAACAAAGCTTTACAGCTCCCTTCCTTATAATGCACTAGTTTGGCAGGTTCAGTAAGTATATCACTGATTCCCATAATATTTGTGCTCCTCCCAAAAATAATTAATGATCACAAATACAATGCTCACCTTGTTAAAATGTGATGAACAGGTGCGTGTAACTCAAGTTCAGCCTGAAGGGCAATCCAATGTGGCTACCAATTACCAGAGGACTGTTAAATGAGCGTACATTACTAACAGGATCTGCCCGGTTCACTCAAACTCGTTTACCCTAACAACAGAGAAACAAAAGCCTGTGACTAGCAGTTCCGTCCATGCATGAGGGAACTTCACGCATTCATAGGGGAACCTTTTGTACAACACAGGATCAGCCACTGCAGGCAGTAGCTCATGACATGAACCCTCATTACACAAACCTCAAAGCTGCCAAACAGTTGACAGAACAGCAGAAGCAAAAGACCACGTACCTCTGAGACTAATCAATGATTTCCCCAATATGATCTGCCCTTGCTGGTGTGTACACAATTTCCATTCATGCAATCAAAATTGCACAGTTGTCAAATACACAGCCTGCTATATATTTGTGCACATTTTGGTGCACGGCCTCCATATATGACAGATGCACTGCAGATGCAACAGATAAATTGCAGACATATTGTAAACTGAGGTCATACCTGTGTAGACACAACTGCATCTCTCTGGAGCATGAGCTAGCAGTTCATTTGTCAGCTTTTTTAAGAGGATCAGTGGAGTAACAAGTGTTTTGAGCTAGCACTACTCCACATAGCTACAGAAGACCACTGGTAAGGAGGTTGTAAAAGTCAAAGCTGCATTACAAGCACAAGACATATTACCCCAGAGTCCACCAGCTCAAAATGGGCCACAGAACCCTCTTACAGAGGAGCACCATTGCCAGTCTGTCGCAGTGTTCAAATTCTCATTTATGTGGTTTCAATAATTAATTTTTGAAGCTGAACCTTACACTTTGACAATCACACATGTTAAAAAAAAAATCGCAAGTAAGCAATACCAGTCAAAAAGTGAATTCTAGCACAAATTTGTAATTAAAAAATGAAGCCGTGGGGCTGAAACCACATTTTACATGCACAAATGGCAAATACATGATTTTTGTCATGTACGACTATATGTTCTTCTTTTTTTTTAAATCATGCAGTTTTACATGCCACTTTGTTATAGTTGGCATGTATGGGATACTCAAGTGTTTGCTTTTTTAAATATTTGAAAACGTACAAGAATTCCATTCCATCTGACCCTATATATCATATATTTCCTAGTATTTATATAAAACATACATAATCTTTCAGAAACACATGATGCAGCATGTCATTCTGGACAATGCCTGAATCTAGACAAACAGCCATATTTGGTTCTGAAGTTGAGGGGATTAATAATTACAATGACCTTCTCCTTTAGCACCTAGGAAAGGTTGAGAAAGAAACCTTTCTGTCATCAGGTAGTAATTATACAGGTGTGGGAAGGAAACAAACATAAAAACCCATCGTGCAGACAAGAAATATAGTAGGAGAAATAGCCCACAATTTTAATGATGCACTATGGAGAAATTTTTGGCCAAAATTAATATTAGTTACACACCTTCCTTTAACTGTTTCACTCTGCCAAAACGATAACCAAGAAACACGAATTTTACTTCTTTGGCTAATTGCTTCATGAAAAAAACCTCCTGACACAACATTAATTGAACGTTTTACTCTAAAACTGGGACATCGTGGAACATGAGATACGGCAAACCACAAATGACCATACAAAAAAGGCCGGTCAGATTCACTCAAAACAATGGCAAGCAGTATTCACAGCTGACACCCTTTCACCAGTTAGGTCATACTCATGTCTGTCCACAGCCAACATTACTGATGTCCTCAAAACAGAGAAGGAAACGTTTTCCAGGTCTGAGACAAAAATAACACCTCACGAAACTGGAGACAAGCACATCAGTGAACTGTTTGTGGTTCACCTATCAAGCATGTGGAAAGACTCAGTGGGCTGCACAAGGCCAACATTTTTATCTCCCATTTCACTCCCAATTTTTATCCATACTGCTGCCTGATACCAATTTGTTGGCTTGTTTTATGAGAAGCCTCCCTTTTCAGACCCCTGCCCCCCAAAACACCCACCACACATACTCTCTCCATTCTCTCATTTACAATCTCTTTCATTCTTTGAAAAAAATTAAATAAAGCAACTCTAAAAGAAGAAAAAAATTTTCCATTTGAAACAGGCCCAGAAATTGCAGGTGCAGTCCTCTTCATGCACCCAGTTCCATCCCTGCTTGAGCTTGTTGCCTAGCAACTTATTCAAACTTCCAATCACTTTCTCCCATTTAGGGTGGACTACCTCCACACACATCACTCACTACAGAAAAACCCCAACATCCAAAACCCAAAAGGGAAAAAAGCACAACTTATACTAGAATGCAACATGTAAACAAACATACTATGCAATTATGTTTCTTCTTTTCCATTTCAAAACATTGTCCCACACTTTTTCAGTCTGGCTGGATTAAACTGTGAGCCCACTGCCCAAATTGCTAGGTAGAAATCTAATGGAAAAGGAAGTATGCAAGATGACAATGTCTAATTAGCTCAGGCTTTTCAACAGAGGAATATTGTAGGAGGTCTAGAAAAAAGCAGTATTACACATTTTAAGAACTAGTTACTGGGGAAACAGGTCACATTCTTGTAACAATGTGATTTGATCTGCAGGAATGTTTCTTTTCATTTGCTAATCTTTTTCAGCTGTGAAAATAAATTAGTTTTACGAGGGCATGACTGCTAATTCAAATATATCCTCCACTAAAATCAATAACAACATACCTTTTGATCAATTTTCATGTATTTTCACGTTGTTTTAAGGGCGAGACACATGTAGAGGCCATTTACACTCCGGTCGGAGGTCGGGTGTGGGGGAAGGGGCAAGGGGGTGCACATACAGTAGGTCAGACAATTGTGAACGAGAGTGGTAAAATATGTCTGACACAGTAAGGAAGTTGTGACGTACGGCAAATTCTACGTTCTATTTTAAGTCATGCCTGTGGTGGTGACAAAAAGTATCGTCTCTCTGTCCGGTTGAGGTGAAGAGAAGGGCAGCGCCTGTACTGGAGAAGCGGCATGTTCAGGGCACTGTTACAGCACATGCATTCTCCTCAATCATATCAAACGCTCCGACTTCTAAGTCAAGGAGGAGCCGCGCTGCCTCTCAGCATTGTGTGTTAAACATGTCAAGCGGATAACGCGGGTGTTATATTGACTGTTATGAAAAGCTTGTATAACACCGTACGCATTGTCAAGCGGTTAAATTACTACCTGCGCAAATAAGGCAAACACAAACTTCCTCGAACCCAACTTCCTTGGCAGAAACATTGTAGCTTTGTGGGGCCCAACAACAGAAACGTCACAGAGCATTAACTTCAGGGGTTGTAGTTACTTCCAGCCTAGAAAAATGGGGCAGATTTGTGTGCGCATTAAAATCCAAAAAATCCGGCTTGTTAAAGCTTATTTGTTACAGTTCAAAACTATAGCTAGCGGAACCCTTAAGCAGTACTTAAATTGTGACGCGACGCTTTTGCTTTAACCTTTTTCATGTATTTATTATGCTAACCAGCTGGCTAGTAATTTGTCTTCCGATCATGTCAGCATCATTTCGGAACAGAAACCTTGATCTAGTTAGGAACATAGCAGTGAGAATCTCAATGTAATATCTACCAAAAAAAGTTATTTTTTTCAAAGTTGCTAAATAATTTACTGCTAACTGTAGCCGACATGTTTTTTTTTTTTTTCAAAAATAACTTAAAATGACCCACAACATGGGTCACGTATGATTCACTCTTAATTCATTCTTAACTGATAACACAACATTCAAAACTACTTTGGGGCGTGGGGATTTGAATGACTGAGGTATAACTAGTAGATGAGCTATGTGTAGCTAAACCGTTGTTCTCTCCCTCTTTCAGCGCCATCCACTACACGCTTCGACTTCACTCTCACTACGGGGTCCACGGCGAGTCTGCCACCGAGCGACACATTTATATGGTCTGTACGCAAAGGCTTGTAATTTCACCATTTAACATGTCATGCGAAAAAAAATCTCTAAATACTTAAAATGTTGTACTTGGCAAGAGAATACCTCAACTACGTAATTAAGTACGTGCAACTAACTGGTTATGTTTACAAAGACTGGTACCCAGTAGCTAACATAAACTACCAGCAAATACAGCGAGCCACTTTGAAGCAGCAACACGATGACATAAACGCGCACTGGCTGGCAAGACTGCGAACTTATCCGTCTATCAGTTTTTGCTCGGTACATCCCTTCGCCCTTCCTACTAAGGACAGATTGCACGCAACGATTTGAGTGCAACAGGGTTTACTGATTTGCTAAGTAAATCTAATCAGAAGTCATCATGTTTAAACTGGAAATGTATAAATGGATAAAAGATTACTCTTCAACAAATAGCACGTGAGTTAGAAAGACTTTTTTTTTTTTTTTTTTTTACCGAAAATGAGACTTCTCTGACGTTCTTACTAAAGTCTGAATTGAAAATACACCAGGAGATGTGGTCGTCCCATTATTTAAAACGCTAAAACCGGGGGAAATGCGGACACATCGTCCACTCACCGGCCAAGCGAAGCTGAAAGGCAAGACAATCCTGGCTTTTTCACTCCTCATTGTGTTCTTCAAAGAAAATGTATTCCCTCCGATGATAGGCGTAGATCCTGTCCCGAAACTGCAAGGCCCCGCAGCAGACACCCTGGACTGGTATTCCTTTAAGCACACTTTGAAATACGTATCGCACTCATCCCTTATGCATTTTCGATCTCCTGGATTCCGAGAGCCGTCACAACACAAGCCGTTCTGCAATTCGCCGTTGACATTCTGCATCGATAAGATCTGCAGCTCGAAGTGTCCAGATGTTTCAGACACCTGTTAAAAACGAGAACAGATTTCAGTAGATTTTTTTAGACATTGCTATATCAAGAGAGTAACTATAACTCGCTGGTTAGCTGTGTGAAATAAGTTTAACGAGGACCAGAACAGTTTTAGCTGACTACAGGTTGTTGCAAAATTCATAAACCTGATACTTTGCTGGAAGTCCTTATAAAACTTAGAGGGAAACTGAATCCATAAGCGAACATTGAGCTTGCATGTCCGTTGATTAAAAAAAAAACAAACAAACAATGAAAATGTTTCCATAAAATCAGATGACAGCACACAAAATCAAGAGCAACATGCATTGGAGTTACTCATCCAGTTTAACAGAATGAAACGTTTCCCAGGATAAAAATATCGCTAAATCTATTTTAAACATACAATGCATACAACTTGTCATCATGTACAAACAGAGTATCCACGTACCTTTCCTCGTAAGCACAGTAATAAGGCATGTAAGGAAAACGCAGCAAAAATGGAACTCCGTCTCAAAATCATGCCTCCTTTCTGATATTGCCACTCGCTTTGAAACTAAAAGTCTGGCCGACACACGGCTCTAATATACTCCGATTTAAACATGCACGGGTGGAGAACAACACTTTTTCAACAGAGCACAGATTTCAGATGCAAAACAGCCTGGCTCCTCTTAGGTTTGTATTCTTCTGCAGCTTTTGCGATTATTGTTCTTATTCTTTTTTCTGATCAGCTGCACAACAACAATACACACGAGCTAAGACAGCACCGTCTCTGAGTGACTGGATTCATACATACAAGTTCTAGGAGTGGGGGTGGCAAAGCATGCTTCTCTTTAATATTCAAGAGATGGGGAGGTCGGCCGACACAGACTCCACCCTATCTTTGAATCCTCCTGCCTTGCGTATTGAATGGACTTTATGGAAATAAGCCGCAAAATAAGGCAATTCTGAATACATTCGATTCTATGGGATGTTGCCCCACATTTTCACCTCATCTCATGTCTTAGCTAATGACAAATACGTGCATTTATCTTATTGTGTACGTTCGATAGGCACGAGGCTTCTGTCAAGTAAGCAGCTTGAAATATGTCAACCTGTGAACGTCTGTACAAAATTAATACAAGCAGTGGTTCCGTTTAGATATCGACGATGACCATACTGCAGTTAAATACACATTTCAATGTACTGTACTATACAAATAAATATTAACTAGTCAGATTCTGTATGCAATAAACGACTTTTGCAGTTTACCTGGTGCTGTTTTCAATTTCTAGAATTTCTTATTCTTCTTTTTCTTTCTTTCTTTCTTTCTTTCTTTCTTTCTTTCTTTCTTTCTTTCTTTCTTTCTTTCTTTCTTTCTTTCTTTTTCTTCTTATTCTTCTTCTTCCTTTCTCCCTCTTCTTCCTCTTCTTCTTCTTCTAGTGACAGCTAGTTATATTGTGTTCCTGCAGGAGTCCCATTGAGTGCAATGAAATTATCTGTCTGCCCATAAAACCAGTTGAAAGGTACCTGGGCATACCTGCAGTCTGTAAAGCCCACCAGAAACTTTGACTATGCACAGTGTATTTGACTAAATGTATCTTGCACATGAATAATTTAGAAAACAACTACATACATCCAAAGCCTAAATGAAGAGTTAAGCTGTAGATTGTGCTAAAATGATAACAAACAACTTGACAAACTGATATCTTGAAAAATTGGTATCAATGAAATAATTCTAGACAGTATATCATTCAGCTTGAATGGATTTAGTTTTGCAGGCTTACAGTGTCACTTGTCCAAATAATATGATATGATATGTATGTTTCATCATTTATTATCTTCTTATATAGTTATGCATTTGAGTGGAACACAAATTAAGCATGCCACTGGTAACCTACAACACTCTATATGCAAGTTTAAATTGTTTTATGATAGATGCCACTAGCTTCACAATTTTTTTGTAATATTCCTCCTCTGGGACTCTGACAATAACACTTCAAGGCATCAGCATAACAATACATATGCTATTTAATTCAGATTAAACTATAACAAATGAACAAAGGAAGAGGAAAAAGACATTATTATCTTTTTTTTAATTATTGCCTAGCCCAAACACAGGTAAGTATACCATAATCACAGAGCTTTGATTGCAGCTGAAAGGGGGGAGGGGCACCATTCTTATCATAACATGCAGGAAATTAAAGCATTGCACAATATAATGACTTCCCAGGAGATAGACACAACCTTGATTGCAGCTGTAAAGGTGTTTAATATTTCAGGACTATGTTGTAGGAGAAAGAAATCTTGTGGGTGCCCACAGATGGGACCTATTTGTCATGGTGTTTCGAGGTAATACTGACATACAAACTCCCAAGGGCATCATTATCCTTACAGTTTCTGCCTCTGAATAATTTGATTCTGCAGGGCCTTGTCAAATATCTGAAAACATGCCAATAACAATTACCTCTGTCCAAAACTTGTAACAGACATGCTTGCTGGTTTAGTGTGACTTGTTTCTTTTAAGATAATTGTTTTTTTCTATGTTCTACCAGTGTCAAGCAAAAGTATCAAAGATGTTTTCCTCACAAGAATTTGTATATATATATGTAGTGACAGATATATGTGTCACTATTTAAGATGACATGTAATGAATCATTCATCTTATTCCTTCAATATGGTGGTCTTTCAATGCATTTCTCTATGACCACATTTTCCTTGCCTGTCAGTTGAACTTTGTCATGGATGAATATGTAGTGATTCATGCTTATTCATGTGTTCTGTAGTAAAGCGCGTAGTTAGGCTAACATGGCACTTGCCCTCATTGCCTATACTGCCCCCTAGTGGATTCACTCCATCTTTCAACACCACCAAAAATCTGACAAGGGAATAACAGCAAAGTTTTTTAAAACTAAGCCTCTCTTTCACCCTGCCACACTGTTACTAGATGAGTCATCAGCTTCCATTCTTACAGTCAATTGGTCTTGGGTCTACCAAAACACTGTTTGACTGTGTAAGCTCCATCATATGTAGATAGAAAGACAGGAACATTTGGTAGTGAACATTCAGCCCCAGTAATACCACGCAGGTTTCCCTCGGGCTCAAAAGTGTTCGTGATGATGAAACTAAACTGCTGTTAGATGGGTCTTGGTCTCCCAATGGAAGTAATCCATCCTCTCAGCATGTGATATTTTTCTTGACTCCATGTAATGTTTCAGATATAAAATGTCCAGAGGTATGTGTGTACTGTAGTTGCATATAAGTGTCTTCTCTTCATGAGTCGAGGCAGTCCTTGATCTCTACAGCAACGGCTGTCATAGAGAAGTGAATGAAAGGAGTCCTTTGTTCACAGCCCTCTCCTGTGTGAACTCTAGTGAAAGTTTGTTTCCCTGTATCTTTGGGCTGAATCTGGGTGTGTGTCAGGCAGACGTTGGTCTACACAGAAGTAGGAAGTGCCCCTGCACCTTGGCATGTCAGCATTGCCAATGTTGACTTCCAGATGACAAAAGCTTATCATATGTTTGATGGGAATTCAGTTAAATAAAGACCATTTTGTATTTCTGTTTGCAATAAATGTTTTTACAGCCTTTTTCCTCTTTTGTTTTTGATTTTCCGGTGTTGTTTTTGGAGTAGTTGTCAAGGTCCATTGTAGGAACCTGTACAGTACATCAGTTCTTTCATCTTAAGGTGTTACCACACATCTGAATAAGACATGTTAGAAGAGAGAATACATCTTTACTAGTGGGGAATGGAGAGTTATACGAATGGCTCTCGCATAAAAGCAAGTCTGGCAGACATGAAACAAAGAGGCACAAAACTGACTGGTGATTTGATGTAGACAAAAGTTAATATGAACCAATTAAAAAGCATTGATAGAAATGTTCCTTTTATACCTTTTTGTGGTCCAATGTTTGGTTTGAATGTTTGGATTGAAATGTGAGAGGGCTTTAGAATATTTAGATGTTTTAAACATTTTTCAGGTAAATTTTGCAATTATTTGAGGAAATTACCAAACAAATGACTGCTAAAGTGTGATATATCCTGAAAAGTACTGACTGTATTGTGTGGCCACTGAATGTGACGGATGAACTTGATCTTTTAACTGTAGATGCTAGCATGTTTCCTGTTGGCACAGACTGAGATGAAGAGATATGCCTCCCTTTATGCTCTCTTTAATGCCTTAAAACATTCCTAACCTCTGGGCTTCTCACATTACTCGCCGCTTTCAAATGTCCACTCTCAGTGTAATTAGGGTTAATTACGGCAACCTTTCAAACCCTCTGGGGAAAGCAGATCATTCGTCCAAAATTATATGCTCATTTACATTTTGTCAGTGGAAATTGAATTTTTGAGTTGTGGACAATTGGGGGTGGGTTGTGGGGAAGTCTCTTCCTCCATCTGCTCCTGTGACCCATTCCAGATAAAGCTGCAGCAATTGGAGGTGCCGAAGACTCCTGTCTCAGTCATGAAATCTTGGTAAGGCTGCAGAATTACCATCGATGTCTTTAGTGTTGATGTTGGAAACATAACTGTTACTGCAGAATTTACATTGATCATGCATGTGTTTCCATCTGTGCTTTAACTCAAAGTAGCCCTTGAGTGTTCGATAGCAACCTTTAACCTTAGCAAAGTTATATGATTAACAGTGATTTCTAAGCATCTTTAGTGTAAGATGAAACACATGATGTAACCTGGTCCTACACATGGGCCAATTAACGCTAGTAAAAATCATAATTATCATCGTCAATCACCAAGGTAAACCTGGAGGCTCTCTGAACACCTGTACAAAACCTGATATTTCCCTTCAGTTGTTATTGACTTGTATTTCACACTTCAGATGTTGGGACAATCCCATTATTTACTGTGTTGGCGTCTGATTCAGGGAGTAACAATGTGAACAGTCTGCAGTCAAAGTAAATGTTTGACTTAATTCTCATCTTAAGATATTTCTGTTGTGTTGCCAAGAAACCATCATGCCATGAAAACATTAAAGCATCCCAATGACCATTTTTTACTGATTGACCTAAAAGCAATGGGAGCATTTACTCTTAAAAGGAGTGCTCCAGCAGTGAATTAGTATCAGGTGAACTGTGTTAATGTGTAACCCAATGTAGCACTGTTTCAAAGGAATCTCTTCACTTGCTGCTGTGGAACATTTTGTCTGCAGGTTAAAGACTTTGACGCAAGTCTTTTTTTGTCAAACACGTTGCAGAGAGGTCACATTATAGTTTTATGTATACCTGTTTTCCAGTGTTTTAAACTGGGTTATTTTTCTGGTTTGCCTGGTGGTTCATTTAAAGGTGGAGTTTCTGAGTGTCTCTGTGTTTTCAGGGGGAGCTCTTGCCTCCTGTTTGTTGGAGACACAACCCTGGTGCACCTTGTATAGCTGATATCCTCTTAGTAAGCGATTCATTTGAAATGACTACAGTCTGGAGTGGATGACACACAGGAAACCACTCCTCTGTTCTAAGATATTGTTATTATCCATCCCTGATCAAAGACAGTGAGAGGACACCTTGACAGATGCTGCAGCAGGAATTGTCCATTGCACCTTCACAGGTCTATGCACTGATGGCTTAAAGATTTCAGAGCCTGAGAACACTCACATACAAAATCATTGAAATAGTTACAGCACTGCAACATGCTACTGCAAGCTGTTATCTCCACCTCCCCTGCACAATTGACAGTTACAGGTGTGTCACTGGATGTCTGTCATCACACTTTTATGACTGGCATGTTTTGATACACTTGATAGGTTATGGCTGAATTCTTCTCGTGCGACTGAAGTGTTTTTACAGAAGTGCTCTTTCAAAAATCACTTATCCTATTCCATTCTTTTTTTTTATATTCTCCTTATACATTTTCCTCCTTCTTGAATTTGGGATTATCGGGTGTACTACACTTGGCTCGTCTCTTTGCGCACCCTTGCCCAGTAATAAAGGTGTGCTGAAGTGACACCAATATAATCCTGTGATACACTTGCACACAACCAACAGCTATTTTTCTCACTTAAAGTACACCACAGTAGGCCAAATGTTGATTGGAGGAGAGACACATCTCCACTGACATCATCTGAGATACTCAAAAGTGCCTCATTAGCCAGTAGAGGGTTGCTGACCAGGGCTGATGAGCCCCACCCTACCCTGGTAGCATATTAATTATTTTTCTGAAAGGTCAATTGTGTTTTGCTGTTATGGGCTCCTAATTTTTGTTGGCAAATGGCACAGCTCTCAAGTGCCTTAACAGGCTGAGCCACACAGGAGCTTCTTCTCCTATTATTGACAACAGAAGAAGTTGCCATCTTACTTTCAAGGTGATGGTTTCTTTTATCTTATGAAGAGAGGATAATATTATTACATCTGTGTCACACATACTGTAGCTGCAGGTGGGTTAAGTCACTGACATATAGTGTGTCTGCAGTAAAAGATGAATTCTCTGTATAAAACATCTTAGCCAGCATATTCTGTGAAAAGTCATCACCTGTGGCCTCCTGATCACCCAGACAACAGACTAAATAGAAGCGGGAAATCAAAACAGAACCCAGTAAGTGAATGGCAAACTCCCCCAAACTATGGGGCAGCAGGTGTCGTCTCGCAGTAATGCGATTATGTGAATGATCAACAAGTAATGGCTGGCTGGCTTTTGTGAGTTGGAATTGACTTGTGCCAATGGGACCGTGGCTCTGTCATCGCTCATTGGACCATCTCGCCTTTGCGACCCTGCCTTGTTGATACCCTTTGCTGTCTGCCATCCGATGGCGTAAACCAATCCAATTACTTAATCCATCACATTTGCTTGCGCCTGGGTTCACCACTGAGGCGTTGGGGGAGAGCTGGGTCGGCTCCTCTTGCAAGAATGTAGTGGAACAGATTATTGTCCTTAATGAGCACTTGCCCCCTTCACTTCAGGTTATTTCGTTATTATGTTATTTAAAAGTCAACCCCGGACCCTCGCCTTGGTGGGGCACTCAAGCTATTGATGGAACAACTGATCAAAGAGAGCACTCAGCATGTGGAATGGTATGAGGAGGACACTTTGTGGTTTTGAAGTGTTTCTTTACCTCCTCTTTTTTTTGCAGGACCGCTCTCTGCTGCTTTTAATCCGATGAGAAGTCTGATGTATGCCTTGGAGGAATTGAGACAGGAAGTGGTTTATTGGTATTCTCACTGTGTGGTGTGTGGCAGATTTGACTTTTGAACGTTTGTTCAATTCATCACAGCCAGTCGGTCCTGCACCAGGATAGCATGGCCAGTGATGAGTTTAAGAAGCGCAAAATGAGAGACCTTCGAGCAACAAGCCACTTTTTGAAGGGAATATGTTGCTATTCCTTTGATTTGTTTGTTTTGCCTTCCATAAATTCTATGACAGTCTTTGTAATTACGCCTTGGCTATTGGATGTTCAACAACCAAAAATCATCAGATTTTCCTTGATATTTTTAGAATCTGCTTTGAATTTGATGCCTGTGGTGTGAGAGGAGCATAACTTCTCATATCATATCCAAACAATGTAATGAATGGGAAACAAAGTTAAACATTTCTGTTACTTGTTTGGTGTTTAGTGTTATTTCATTTTATTATAAAAGTCATTTGTAGGACTGCAGAGAGAGAGATTGCCTACCAGTCTCACAAAGACAGAAAAAATAAACATAGTTACTACTTGGGGGAGGGTGATTCGCAGCTCCTGTAGCGAGTCATTATTTGCAGGCTCTTTCATAGAAATGTGAGAATCTGATAGGCTTAACAAGCTTTCCATTCTTCTTGGCTGAGCCCTCTGTGGAGCCAGCATGCCGTTGACAATAAACACTAGGAAATATGACTTAGTGCATCAATGACTTCAAACAAAAACACAGACAGCTGGACCCAGGGAAACATGAATTGGGAATAGCTGGCAGCTGTATAAAAAGAAATCAATTAAAAAAAGGGGGGGGCATTTACGAAATTAGAACATCTTGCGGAAACAGTGATGTCCGTTACCGCTGGTCCAAAAATACATTTTCATTGTGTATATTTTGCATATGCGAGGGAGACAGGGACAGAAAAAGCTCGGCCAGATGTGTGACACAGCACCATGCCAAGGAAGAGTGCAGACTGGGAAGCCTGGGTTAGCGTTAACGGATGTCATGGCTTCTGGTTCTGTCTTAACGAAATGACCCCCCTGAGTGTCACAGAGAATCCTATGCCCTATCCGAGGGGCCCTGGGTCCCACTCTGAAAGTGGGGACATTGGCACTGAAGCTGGCCAGGCAGCTTAACGTAAACCTGGTGGCGGTTGGAGAATGAAAGACCGCTGGGGAATGTTTAGCTATTTAGTAGCTTTGGCACGTCTTAACCCTGGAAAAGGTACTCTTTGTTTACGAGTTGGGCTTTTACTGAATGCATTAAAGAGAGTATTGATGAATTCTTCTGAAGTAAATATTATTCTCCTGTAGTCTTGTATTTTTCAACATTTATTTTAAACCTGGTCCATGGGAAAAGGATGACGGCTTTATTTTTATCTCAGTGTGGGATGATGCTGTCCATTGTAGGCAGCGGGAAAGTAGCAGGACTTTTATAGAGAACATGTCTGACTGTCTGATGTTTCCTTCTGAGTTTTTTTGGAGACGTGACAGCTTGGGAAAGCACGGCTTTCGGCCTCCGCTTTCATGAGGCTTCTGCAATGTGGCTTGTTTTTATTATGGTGAAAACCCCGCTGTGTGGGCGAGGAAGTCTACATTCAGCCCTGAATGGGATCAGGCTGGTGGGCGACAGCTTTACGGCCCCTCGGGTTTTTCACTTTCTACGTTCTCGGTCGCAGAAGACGGACGAAGCGACAGAAACAGCCAAGCATGCTGAGTAAGCAGATGTTTTTTTTTTTTTAAGGACATGCGGCAGGGGCGCAGGCTCAGAAAATTAGCGGCATCCTCTCCTCTTATGAGTTGAAACCCCCCAGCCCGCACGAGATGCGTTTCCAAGAGTACGAGTCACGCCGGCGGCGGCGCCTGGCGCGGTGAGCTCGGGCGATGAGGTGATATAATGCGAAACATGGTTTTTTCGGGGGGCGCGGGCCGTGCCATTAAAGCAAGCCTGGGCCTGGTGTGTTTTATGGAGTGAGATGGGGCTCGACCATGCAGCAGTGCTGTGAACACCAGAGACGCTAAAACCACTAATTCCGGGGCTGCCATTGGCTGCGGGCAGTCCCTCCGCGGAGCCATTTGGCGATGATTCATCTCTCCCTCTGTTGTAAGGAGTGCAGAAGCACATGAGGTCGGCCAGGGTTAAAGGCCTGGGCTGGCTGTGGCCTGCTCAGGATAAACGGCGGACACTGCCTCTCTGTCTCACCCTTGCTCTGCAGCTGGGAGGTCAGCGGATAGCGTAATAGAATTGCTGGACTCCTTTTGCTGCCGTTTCCACTCTGTGAGGGAAAGAGCAGCGCTGCGTGCTGACCCGCGGGCTTTGCTCGGAGCCGGATTGTAATCTGATCACATCTGAAGGAGCTCCGGTCCCCTGGCTTTGAGAGGTCTGTCTTGAAGTCAATTGCTCGCTTACAATAACACAAGATATGAGATCATATGGTGTTGAAAAACAAGATCGAGCTTGTGATTTGGATGTAAAGCATGGCGACGAGTGATGTAACATATAGAGGAAGTTAGTAAGTGTATACATGAAGTAGGCTCATGCTTCATTCATAAACTGAGAGAATTAGGCAGTGCTGCTATTTATGAATGACAGTGTTACATACATGCATGTATGTGTGATTGTGTGCCTGCATGTGTGCATGTGTGTATAGTGTGTATGTGTGTGTGTGTGTGTGGCAGGGTGGGGGGGTTGTGAAGCTCAGATGTGACCATGCAGGCACTGGAGGGCATCAGTGAATGGAGCTTCTGTCTACTTATTTTCTCACACCTCTTAATCCCTGCGAGGTGTCTGATCTGTTTGGAAGGGGATTACCTCAATGTGCAAGGCCACAGATCAGATTATCCTCCTCATCTCCCCACACAGACCTACCCTCTCCCAGTCCCTTCTTACATGTGCTCTAACTCTCATTTCTCTTTTTGACCGGAAAATGTGAACTAAGCAAGTTTTGAAACAAATCTGTTTTGTGAGAAACTGGCCTCAGTGCTGCTTCAGGATAGATCTTTATACGTCCAGTGTCAGCTGTGCGAAAAATTTTCCTTTCTGCTTGTTCCCACATTTCTGAGTGTCATGTGGTCTTTAGAGTCACCCAGTCTGGCGTTCCAGAATGAGTGACATGCTTGCTGTCCTGTCGTTACAGCTCAGACCCCTGTCCATTTTCCCATAGTTAGTCAACTGAGGAATTTTGCTGCCGACGCTGAAAAAATGTTGACTTGATAAGAGGGAGAGACGGGGGGAAAATTAAATGCCATACTCTTTCCCGAGGGACGGGCAGCCATCTGGAGGTGTACGCTCACTTCATTAAGATAAGAGCTCTCTATGTCCCCTTGAGCTAACCGTGAAAAAAATATATAAAGAAATCTATGTGGGAAACTAATGCTGTTGCACGCTCCCGATGGCTTCTTTCTTTTTGTTTTTGTCTGCAAAGAGGATGGTTTTACACAACCGAGTCCACGGGAGGATGGCGGCACAGCCATTATCACACAGAGGTGAAAGAACAGTGCACCTACACACCTCCGTGATGGGGAAGCTTTGGCACGGGCCTCGCGCTGGCTCAGCCTACCTTTTCACACTCAGCGAGCTGGAACACTGTCCTCCTAAAGCTGGCCTGTTGCCCCAGTGAGAGTAATTACCACTTTCCCATTGATGCTTTTAACTCTTCCTCCCAACCTCCCGTTACCCAAGGCTGCCGTGGCATGTGTTTAGAATACCACTGCTAATGCAGCGTATTTATTTGCTCAAGTGCAAAATGAAGCAACTGCAGCAAGCCGAGGCAGGCGGGCAACGGGAAGAGTTAAAGCCTTTGGGGTTAATTGGTCAGTCCATTAAGAGCTGACAATTTGAGAATCTTTATGTGCTACATGTTCCACATCGTGGAGAATGTTCATTGTTTGACCCCTCTGGGTGCCCCTTCATTCTCTGCACCAGACACAGAAACCAACTGAGAAACTTGGAACACACCAGGGTCCCTTTCTTACAACCCTTGGCCAGCTTCACATCACATCAAGTCCAAAATTCTAGAAAATTCACTTTCATAGGTTTTATTTGCCACTTGAGACGTACTGAAGGGGTGATGCCTGTGGGGAGGTGGTCTTAGGTGATTTGATGACATGACAACGTAGGTCTGCTAAGGTAAGCCAGCTTCTGTACACACAAACCTGACCATCAAATTTAGACTGTGTAGACTGAAATGGAATTTTTTTTTGTTTCATTCACCAATTATTTTATACTAGAGGGGATAAATGCACTAACGTGGGTAAATCAGCCCTAATTATGCAGTACAAAGCCTGCATCTTAATTCCACTTTCAAAAGGATTCATGCAACTTACAAGGAAAATTAAACATGCTGTCAAATGAAAAACATTATGAGCCCTGAAGGGAAATATTGATACTGGCAAAGAGTCCGAATGTCTTCCCGTTGATGACATAGCATTTTTCCATGACACTTTGATGATTGCTTCCAAATGCCCTTGTCAGTGCTAATAAATCTGCCTCAAACCTTCCACTTTCCTAAAGAAAACAAAATTTGCTCATCACATATGTGTAGTTTCAAAGGCAATGAGTTGATGAAGTGGAGCGGGCATAATTGTAAAGTAAACTAACAGTCAATTTGATGTTAGACTTTAGGAAAGAGTGAGAGGTGTGAATTTGTATTGTTTTCTTAACTTTGTAAAGTGAAAACCATTGTTTCCCATTGTTATATATCAGTCAATATCAGGAAAATAATTAAACTACAGTACATCTTCAATCACAACACAATTCCTGTCACTCCTGTCTATGTGAGCATCCTTTCAATGTTTTCACTTAAGTACAAATTATTGTTTCATCAGATTTCTTTCCTTCACATAATGCCTTAGCAGTCAGTTCTGTAAGTTCTGTTCAAATGTGGCAAAGACCCAACCCGCTCATAAATCATTTAATCACAAATTACAAAACAGTTCACCAACAATATCTGCTTTTTTTGTTTTCTCTTCAAGAGACGTATATCTATATGTGTGTTTTTCACTGTTGAGTCCTAAGTCACAAATAGGTCAGGGTTAAATTGGTTCAGTATGTTCTTGTGGGTCTTTATGAGGGACCAGTCCAGCTGTTGTGGCGTGGACTTTCTAATTCCTATCTCAGTAAGTCATTTTAATGAAACACTTAAGTAATACAGAAAGAGGCAAGTGAAGATTACGAATCTGGAAGGAGTCAGTGTGTCAATGGCGTGTTGATTTGCGGTTTAAAATATATATCTTCTAAATTGTTTGTGGAAGTGGTCCCTCTTGTAGGGTCACCAGCCAATGATCACCTCCTCTTTCACTGTTATTAGTGCTGATGCAATTTTCACAACACATGCAAGTGGAATGCTAATATGACTTTTTCAGCATTCCATCAGGAAGTATATATTCTTCGATGGAGACATTAAAAGCGCTTTTAATGCCCAACAGATGAGGCTTTTTCTTTTTTTTTAATTTTTTTTTTATCTTTTCAGACTTATTTTGATGTTTTGCTGTGTCCTGGGTTGTATGAGGTATATGCCCATGATGCTAATCAGCTGTAATTTTTGCTAATGTTCCCGCAGAGCTGGACATTGTTGGTGCCGCTCGCCACCTGCCACCCAGACTGCTTTTAGCCTTTACACAAACCCAATACCACGACAGCGTGAGGATATACCACATACCGCATGCTAGACACTGCAGTGCTCTCTCCCATGAGATGATGAGGTCCAACATTTCAGAATGTAGCTGATTTTTTTGTGATTGGTGAACTTGCCATCTTATTTTTGTGAAGAAAAAAAAACCGTTCATCTAATTGTGAGTCAAAGATAAGGAAAAGTTTTGGTCCAGGCCTTAGCCTTACCTTAGATACCACCATGACGGGTGCCCCTATTCTCTCCTCCAGCCGAGAGGAAATGCACAAATACCCAGCATGGGTGACTGGCAGCAGTCAGGGTAGAGGACTAACCTGCTCTCACTCCTCTGACAGATGAAACCAAAAGGCAGGCAAGATGGAGGAAGGAATTGCTATCAGAATACATTTCACTTCTAGCTGTGTAAAATTAAATAAAGTGCCATGTATTTTTAAGAAGATATCAATGCACGGTCTTCAGATGATTGGAAGTATAGACAGTTTACTATAAGTGATGATGCTTTCCAGTGCCTAGCAATGCGATGAGAGTTTTGCTCCATTTTTTTGAGTGAAAAGGTAATGCCCTTGTCTGGATTGTCCCCACTTTTGTGTCATGCTCAGAGGACAGGGATTAGTGGTCTAGTGTGTATACTTGTCTCATGCAATGCTCTCGGGGATATAGACCAAACACCAGACTTCTGAAAGCAACCGTGTTTACTTTGTGTTCTCTCGGAAAAAATGTATTTTGTTTAAAACAGCTTTGGCAGCAAAAATAAACACTGATTTATAAGACTAAAATATGTGTGCCCCTCAATTAAAGACAACATGTGGTCATAGTCGGTAGCAAGCTGACGTTATTACTCGACAATCAATCATACAGAAACAATCTTACAGGAATGAAGACCGTCCCTTGTCCAGATTTTTTGGTGTGGGGAGATGGTTATAACAAACACTGATGATGATTGAATTCGTTTAAAAAGGGCACTTACAAACTGTGACTCGTTCTTCTATTCAGGTAATTATTTTCCATTCTGTCGCTGGCAGGTTATATTACATTATTTGCAGACAGGAGGGGGATCCACTTCTTTTGCAGTGTGTTGATGATGTGTATGAATGTCCATAGACACATTAAAAGCTGATTTAGGTAGGTTCATGGAGGAATTTGAAAATAGAGAAATTCAAGCAACCATTCCCAACCACAGCTGCATGTAGTGTGTGTTGATTGATGGTCCACAGCGATTGCTGCTGCATGGACAGGCCTGTCCTCCTTTTCCTGTGACCTCATCCTCCACTCGGAGAGCACAGCATGAGAGAATGAGCATCGGCAGCAGGAACATCTGCAGCGTTTCTGTTGTTTCTACACGGAGGTTGGGCAAACAAATAATTACAGACTCAGCAGGGTGTAAAAAAACAAGAGTTTCTCAGAGCTACATGAAAGCCAGGCGGTAATTCTGCACTCTAATTGAGTGTTTACAACTTTTAAAATGTTGGTGGTGCTACTGTAAAAGACGCCCCTATTTTTTTTTTTTGAAAAAGAAGCTGTTCAGTTTAAGTATTTTACTTGCCTCCAGCTCAGAAAAAGTCTCTCAAGAGCTCTCAAGTCAGTGAAGGTGCTTACTTGAACCACAGGCTAAGCTCTTTGTTTCAGTGCTGACTGCAGTTTCAGGCTGTTTCAGTCAACGTAAGGGCGCCTACAAAGCTACAATACTGACATCAGCGAGATGAGTGCTGAAGTGGAGTGAGTCAGGCTGAATACTCAGTGAGTGATTCCAAAGTTGGAGTGAAAAAGGGGGATTAAAGAAGCATATTTCAAAAAGGCGATTTTTGCTGCTGTGTCCTAGTTTGGAGTTTCAAGATTTCTGTTCTATATTTTCACAGCTTTTCAAGCCCATTTATAGTGTCTTAAAACTACTACATGGAAAATAACTTTTATTAGGTTCACTGATTGTTGTAAAAAAACTGATTATAAAATGGTTAACCCACTGTAGCTGGTTGCAGGTGTTCATGGATTAAAAACAGCCACCTTGGACATCTTGGCAGAGCGAAGTTCCAGAATAAGAAGAGCTTTGCTGAAGTTAATGCACAGAGGACAAGCCCAGCTGCAAGCACTAACTCAAAGAGCAGGGTTCTCACAATAGGTTTAGCCTATATCTTTATTCTAGTCAAGCATTGTTTACTCTTAAGTGGGCAGAAGTCAATCCACTAATTACTGTTTGTCAGAGTAATGACCCTCATGTTAAATATGTTTTTTCCCTCTATCTCTCTTTCATTGCACTTATCGTATGCCCAGGGGCAGGAGTAAGCAGCTCTGTGCATGTAGTGGTTTGCACTGGACTACTCTCTGTTGCCATGGCAGCCGCTCACCTAGTTCATCCACCTTGTTTGGGAAGCACTTGAGCAAATTGAATGCAAACCCCTACAAATGCACTTGTTAGCAGAGGAAGCTCAGAAAACCACCATGTAAATTCAATGCATCAAGCCTGCTGTTCCCTTGAATATAAACACAGACTTTTGTCCTTAAGAAAGAATATAATTTGGTTTGAAGGATTTACTGTAATAGGCAATTCATTTCTGCTGTAAGTAATAATACAAGGGATTGTACTGATACCCTCTAGAAAGGTAAAGTTTCTTAGCTACATTTTTTGTTATATAAAAAGCAGGCTTTTTAGCCAAATGCTGTTATCAGAGAGGCAATAATAATGTTAATTTTATCTTGTGTTATGAAATGTGGAGCCAAGACCACATATAATCTTATCAAGACATTTCCTTTCTTGTTGCAGACTCTAAAATATATAACAGAATTAAGTAATGATATTAAAAATAAAAATAAAGCACAAACAGGCAAAATTAATCTTGTTTTTATCTTTTATTTGCATTTCACAATGTTGGCCATGGTTTATATGAAATGCGTTGTACCCAGAAGTCTCTGAGACGGTGGATGGTTGAGTTTGGCGTGCCTTTGTATTTATTTTACGGGAACTGATTTAGAAACCCAACCTTCCGGACTGAGAGTGGAGGGGAATAGCTGGAAAAGGCGAACTTGGGTGGGGCTGGGTGTAAGTCTTTCTTAAGGAGGAATCTATGCTTTTATTTGGAAACTTTGCCCTGGGATGAGGTCATATTCAGCAGGTAGGCACTTGGAGAGCTAGTGGGTGAAGGGTGTCTGCTTTTTAATATATATCCCTCCCCAGCATTTCTCAAAATCTGACCATATACAGACGGTTCCATGGAAAATAATAGTCTTTCAATGAGATATTTCATATTCCTTTCAACACACAACAAAAAAATAAAACAAGCTTGAAAAGACACACCCCAAAGGGATACCACCATCAGGGCAGTGGTGTCACAGATGGCTTTGAAGGTATCCCAGGTTCAGATTACTATCAAAGGTAATATTAGCTATCCTTATGTTGTTCTCTTCTGGACTAAGTGTTCCAGAAAACAAAAGAAATGAAACCGGGGATTTCGTGACAAACTAATCTCAAAATAAAATGCATCTAATATTGATAAAAAGCCAAGAAGATGATAATCATGAAATTGGATACTGTTGTTGACTGTAAGCTATGTAATTCTGCAGGGAACAAGAACTTCAGGGAGGCATTATGGATTAATTGATTTGTAAAATTTGTACAACACTTTGGAATGATCTGCTAACCTCAACAATAGCTTTGTTTCTAAAAGGTGAATAAGAGAATAAAAAAGAGAAAACAGTCAGAGAGGTAAGACACACAGAAATGCTCTGGACTCCAAAGCAAGCCAAAGATCCCAGCAGACCTGCCACCTTTAATTTAATGCTGTATCTCTCCACTGTTGAACTGTTACCAGTATTGCCAATATTTTGTAGAGGAGTACATCCCCTTTTTATGTAACAAGGCAGAAACTAGCATTCAGTTAAACCAGTGAATTGTGACATCTGATTTGCATGCAGCCCATGTATTCACATGAAGTAATAAAGTTCTGTTCAAAGGGAAAGAAAAAGCTTTGGCAAGGCAGAGTGTCTGAATCACAGAATTGATATCAGTTGTTAAACTGGGCTGCTGTGAAAGTTCTGCAATTACTGCCAGACAAAGCAAATTTGGTTGCCTTTGGTGTAACTGAAGTTCCAAATCAAGATGCAAAAGGAATTCTCAGTCGATCCAAAAAAACCGTTCCCATCTCCAACCATAAAAATCCCACTTAACATTTCCTTTTCATCTCCCTGCTTACTCCCTGTTGTTGACGTGGGGGGTCAACAACTTTGGCCCATGGCTAGGTACAATTCTTTCTTCTGACTCCAAGCCAAATATAAAAACCACTGTACCCGCGTCAACAGCAACCTTTTCTCTTTGCTTATACGGACATTCATATCTGCTGACAACAGATTTTGAAAGCATATCTTCATATCTGCTGAAGAAGCAGATTTTGAAATGTGGGGCAGCATTGCACCATAGTGGTTAAGGAGCAGGACTTGTAACCAAGAGGTTGCTGGTTCAATTCCCCACTGGGGACACTGCTGCTGTACCCTTGGGCAAGGTACTTAACCCACAATTGCCTCAGTAAAATATCCAGCTGTATAAATAAAATTGTAAAAAACTGTAACCTATGTAAGTCACCCTGGATAAGAGTGTCTGCTAGATGCCAATAATGTCATGTAATGAAAGCAGAAACAATAATCAGAGGTCATGATTTATGTCAATGGACTGAGGTACAAGGCAGTGTGGGACTGTATCTCATCCCTTTGTTGTGACTTTAGTTTGTCTCTATCTAATACCCTTCCTTACAAATGTAATGAAACGTTATAAGATTTGAGCAGTTTAATCACAGAATTAGTAAAATGTGACAGGGTGTGGTGTGCCATGGCACCGGTCACCAGGGATGAAAAAGAGATCCAGTTTTGACCTTAAGAGGAGTGTCGTGCCCCACTTACAGTGTGTCCCTGACATGCTGCAGTATGACAGAAAGACAACTCCTTAACACCAGTTTACAATTTCTGATTTATTCCTGGCTCAGAATCCATCTAGCTGATGAACAATGCGTAAACTAAAGTATAACAGAAGAAAACTGCTCAATAAGGGATTAAATAGGTGTACAATGTTAAGTACACTGCTGGTCCATATACTGTAGTCTATGGAAAGGCAGCAACAATAGTTAGCCAACTTATCATAGTTTAATATGAACAAACAGGTAAGATGCTAACTTGAATGTATTCGTAAATGTATATTTAAACATACCTATATTCCATAACAACAGCAAAGACAATATTAACTGAGAATATTATGGAGACAAATGTAAAGCAAACATGGTGACATGTAGAGAAATCGCAATTACTGAGGTTGCAAAACTAAAATGCAATCATAAAGAAGAAAATGTCACAAACTGTTACATTGTAACCTTACAGGTGCTTAGATAGATTGACTTTGACAGAATCAGATAAATTACTAAAGTTTAAATCACAGAAAATAACTAAAGTTTGTTTTCTGTTTTTTGAAAATGGTGATTACAACAGAAATGCTGAACCATATAACATTTGATCAGACAAAATAACATTCTTTCACATCAGTTCTCCAAACATAAAGGGGACATAGCTGGAAGCAGAGCAAACAGGGTCCCACCAAACAGAGAATACATTAAATTACATTTTAAATGAAAAATAAAGCTTTCAAAATTTTCCAATGACAATAGAGACAATATTTTTCTGCTAAAAAAAAAAAACCCAATCAGATCTGTGGTGTATTCCATTACCAGCCCTCATGCTGTGCAGTCCTACCTTTTAAATCCACCACCAAGTAATACAAGTAGACACATTTTCATTTAAAATTCATCATTTGTAATCCACACAATCCACAATCCTGTAGTCTAAATTAATTTGCGTAAAAGGATTTTTTCTGTCGATGGACATTAAGGCAGAATTTATCATTAAAACACTAGGCAAGTGGCAATAAGTGGTAAAGCTGTGCAATGGCACCTGAGAGAATCAATGATCTTGATCAATGATCAATATTCAGCAATCGTGGGTTACAGCACTTATTTCACCTTTCAAGAAAACATTTTGGTTGGTGGGACTTTGCAAATATTGTGATTCTAGGAGCTTCTAATCTTTAGGAGCTGCCTCTCTTTTTGCCATGTTGTTGTCATCTTGAAGCGTCTTAGTGGGATCGTGCTCTGAAGGAGCTGAGGGAAGCGGGACTCAGGGAAATGTGGAGTTGGTGCACATTTATGCATGCTTTGGATCACCAGTGAACGTTATCCTATTGAGGACGCCACCCCTCTGCATTCTTTTTTGCAATCAAGACTTAAGTGAGTTGTTTAGATGGAAAATCCCAGCTGGAACAGCGTCAGCCGCTCCGAAAAGAATGTTATTGACAGCGAGCGGCGAGAGGCAGTTTGTAAACACTGTGAGGGACGGCTTGAGGAGGAGGCCTTCTGCAAAAGCCCACTGCCTTTGCTCTGTGGTTTCCCAGCTCTCATGAAATTTGCGGCTCAATTAATCCCAGCAAGGCTCACATTTGACACCAGCCATTCCGGACGCAGCGGTCTAAAGGCCATTGTCGCAAGCGCTTGAAGGATTGTTTTGTGTAACGCAAGAATGATGAATGACCCACACAGGGAGGCGAGGAACAAGGCTACCGTGGACGTATGTGCCTCTTCACCCACCTTGCCTGCGCAGTCCTCGCGGATCATGTTTCAGGTGGAGTGTTGGGAGCAGCGATGAGCAACACACAGGGCCATAAATCCCATAAGCTTTGAAGACTGAAAGGAGAGTTTCAGAATACTGCAAACAATAGCGATGGCCCTGAAGATAACTGCAGTGCACTCCGCTGTGAGAGGCTGGGTTGGACCTTGGATGACTCAAATGAAAATGAGACTGGCTCCATTTTTTTCATCCACCTCCAACTGAGGTACATACCAGTCCTCAAGAAACATTTATTAAAGGGGAAAAAAATCCAAAACTGTATTCCAAAAATCTTTATTGACTGTGTTGAACTATAATTTTTCTTTTTGTGTGTCAGCATATTCCAGTAACATAATTCCATGCAGTCTATTTGATTTACATGCATAATTTTTAGTCAATAACATGTCTATAAATTGCACACAATGTAAATGAAGCAACATGGAATTGGTGTAGTTATAGAAATTTCCTGTTGTACACTCTATAATCTCATTATAGAGTTGGATTTCTGCAGGTGCTGAGCACACTCAGTGGTCACAGGTTAGAGGTACCAGGTCTGCGTTCAGCGAGTCGAACTCCACAAATAGTATATTTAACAAACCCAGGACTTCAATTCCCATCAGCAGCTGAGCAGAACTCTATGTGGTGTCCTTGCCCATAGAGCACAGCCCAAATGCCCTGTAGTCCTGAGGAGATCTTTGCAGACATGTGTTAAAGTGAGGCCCAGCACTGTATATCCTGTTGTGCACAGGCACTTCATGGAGCTTCATGCACACAAATGAGCCTTCCTCCACTGTTCAGTCTCCTTAGTGTGACCGTAAGTGATGCTTGTTTCTGCCCAGTGCTGACATTGAAACTCCTGTCCCAGAGAATGTTGGTCCATTTAAGTCTGTGACAGTGTGAGTGAAGGGCCCATTCATTGCGTGCTCTGGCAGTCTCTGCATCTGCACTCTTCTCTGTATCTCTCACTCATGCCTTGCCTAAATCTTGTCTGTGTTCTGATTGTGAGTAACAAACATGAGAGATCTGGACCCTGACCCCCAGCTCTAGATCCCCCATACCCTCATCCCATCTCATTCTAGTTTCCTGCATAACCAGGCACCTCCAGACTGCTCAGGGTGGCAGAGTCCAGGATCAAGTGTGCCATGCACATCCAAGCAAGGGTGTGGCACACTCCCATGTGCCCTGCTTCTTAGCCTCACTCTCTCTTTAAGTTTTTCCCTTAAGACTCAAGGCTCCATGGTGAGTGCATGGCAGAAAAATGGGATTGCCAGACAAGAATCAGTGGTGGCGGCAGAGGAGGAGAAAAGAAAGTAAGTATCATTTCAGCTGAATGACATCAAAGCTTGGGCTTGTTTGATCAAAGGATGGAACGCAATGCAGGCGTCTTTCCCTGCCCTCTGGAAACATATTTCACATATAATTATGCTATCACACCTGAGGAAGGTAACAAGCAACACAGCAACTTTAAAAAGGAGCAAAAACAGCTGAAGTAAGCCACATAAAACTTGCTAATCCGACTGTGCCTAGAAAGGGCTTTCTTCTGTTTTGATTGGGCTCTTTAATTGTTTCCTTTGTGTTGTGTAGTGTGCAGTGTTAAGGATCACAAAACGCAGTGTGTTCAAGAATCTGTAATCAGCTTCTTGACATCATTCACTTCAATTCCTTGAATGGTAATAAAGTTGCTAAAAGAACATTTTAAACTTTTAAGCAGTACAAGAGAGAGGGCTTTGACCCCCCCTTCTTTTTGTTATCTCAGGTAATCAAAGAAATCTAAATAAACATATTCCATATCACAAAAATCATAGAACATATCAAAATATGCTTTTCAGATGCTCGTATACATTATGAATAACATATATAACATTTTACATATTGTCCATTTATATTTAGTGGCCAGTTTCTGAAGAAATTAAATACCCTGCTGAAGGCGACAGCAGTGCCCCACAGGGGATCAATCCAGCAATCTCCGGGTAACAAGCCCAGTTCCCCAACATACCTTTGCATCCACTGTTCTTAAAGTTCACAGTAAGCACACAGCCCTTTAGGTTGGGTGTATCTCCTCTTTCACAGCATCAAACAAGCCCTCTCTGTGGTGTGGGGCAGCAACACTCAGGCTCTGTCTATTACCAGTGTTCCAATCAGACGCTGCACTTAAGATACCCCACTCTGATAATACGTTGACCTCAGTCACCCCGCAGAAGTGGCCAGTCGGTGCGTGGTGATGCTGAACAGAGGGAACACAAAGGAACGGACCGGTCTGGAACAGGGGTGCTGACTACTGAGACATCCCAGGCCAGGACCTGCCATGTCCAAGGGCACCCCTTTCTGCTGGACCTTGAAAGGGTCATTGGAAGAAAGAGAGATACGCAGCCCAACAAGAAAGGCGGAATGCTCTGGTTAGTTTGCAGGGCTGTGGTGATTATTTTCCCATTAAAGTGTCTTTGGCGGGTGAGCGCTATTTGCACAGCTGATTCCTGTTTTCTGACCAGCAATACATGGCGGTGTTTGTTTTGAGCGATAACGCCATTGTTTTAGTTGAGGCTCAGATTTATTTTATTAAGGATAAAATGTCAGTGCTGTGCCAGAGTAATTTTTCTTTCTGGTAGTCTCTTAATGAATCTTCCAAAGATGCAGAAAGCAAGAATACTAAGGAGTGGATTGACCTGCCTTGTCTTGAACTAGAGGTCCTGCATGATGTTTGGAGCAAACAATTTCATGCCACAGGAGTGATACAGTCCACTACCATATGTTGCAACTTAGGCAAAGTTGAATTTTTTTGAGTTGTGGAGATCTGCATATCGGCTGACTGTGTTTTGACATGGTGTGGTGTTCTCTTTCACCAGTTACAAAAACTTATCAGAAAAAGGACCTTCTGGCATGTCTGAGAGTGTCTTAGTCACAAACAGAATAAATATTCATTTTAGAGGTTAAATGCTGTGCCATTTCTGTTTTTCTTTGATTGATGACAGGCAAATCCTATTTAGCTCAGTTCTGCAGTTCCTTCTTCACTGTGGAGAGAGTGTAGTGTTTTGGACAACATCAAGGAAACCATTGCACCACTGTTTGTTTAAATCACAAATGTTTCCTTTATAAAGAATCAAAACATTTCTTAGAAAAATCTAACAATGCCTGAAATGTATAAAATCACAAGGTACGTCTATACAAAAAACCCAACAACCTACCCTCTGCCATATTTGAGGCATTAATACATGAAAACTATGGAAAAAGAGTGGAAGGCTGTAACTAGTGAAGTCTGTCTAAAGTTCACTGTCTTTCCCTTACACTGAGATCTCTTACATCCCTCTGTTTTTTTGTTTTTTTTTTTTTTTTTTTTTAAACAGACTGCACTATGTTACACAGGTTGATGTAATTACATTACCTCAGCAGTGAAAAACAGTCCACAGAGCTTCTTGAACATTTGCATCTGAGACTATTGGAACTACCTCAATGTTTTCTTTTTTTTTCGAATTGCAGGGGAAAATCCCATGTCCTAAATGCTGTTTGAATAGAGAACTGAACAGTGCAGCTGGAGAGGAGGTGGGGCAGTGGAATAGAAACTTGCACTCTCACAGATCTCACTGTCTTCATCCAGAGTATTTTCAGAGTTGGACTGATATCATAGCCAGGCTCAGTTCTCAAATCCTCAGTTACATTTCTACTAAGCTGAATTGTGTAAATTTACACTGCTGCCTGGAGACCTGTTAATTCAATAAAGAAAAATATACAGATTATAACACACTTTAAAATGAAAAGGCAACAGGAAACATCACTAATAATATGTCTGACAAAAACTTGAATGTGATGCCATCTCAGTAATTTTTCTCAGGGGAACTTACACACAGCGATCAATAAAGCCAGTCACAGCTGTACTGACAGTATCACTAACAATGGGCTCTTTAGCAGTAATTACAACCTATAAAACAACCTATAGTGAACACCTGAAACACTACCTGCTAAAGCAATTTCTTATGTCTTAAACTTTGTTTTCCTTAAATAAATTCTTCAAATCTATGGTTTCATGCACTTGTACCTCTACTAGCTAGCTTGTACTTTGTCTGGCCAACTATTGAAACTTGCCCAAGCAACGCTTCTAATATTGTTGACTCTTGATATGGCTATTTGCTTGTGTCATACTCTGCCTCACTTGTAAGTCACTTTGGATAAAAGCATCTGATAAAAGAAATGAATGTAAATGTAAATGTAAAACATGGTGATGTCTGTCAGATACAGAACCTTCATAAGTTGCAAAGTGAGGCAAAAACAGCAACAACATGAGGAGAAGAGGCAAAATGCGGTGATGCAGGCAGGGACAGGGGTCGACTCGGTTCATTCCTGTGGCCGTTTGGCTGTCTGGCTCTCTGCGGTGCCCGTCTCCCTGCTCCAGCTGTGCCCCAAGACCAGAGGAATCACTCCCGAGACAGTGGTCGCGATTTGTCACCATCCGGCTCTCCTCTCCACCCATTCACTGCAGAGTGGGTTTAATCAACGTTCACAAACAACCAGCCAAAACAATTATCGTAACATTCTCAGACTGTCCTCCCCCCTCTCCTTTCTTTCTGTTTGTTTGTGTGTGTGTCAGTGTGTGTGCGTGCATTGATTTATTCCAATTTGCCATTCTAGCTGAGACATCATGTATCAATTTGAAGGTCTTTGTTATGTTAGGAATTGTGGGAGAAATATGGCAATGTAGCTGGAGTGAAGCTGCAGGCATATAAACACTTTAGATGCTGCATTTAGAATGTGTTCAAGATGTTTTGTGGTCCTGGTGTTTAATCTCAGTCAAACACCTCTGTGTGACACTGATAAACTGTCCTTGCCGTCACTAAAGACATCTAACAACTCCCTTAATGGCGAGAAAATACATTTTATCAACTTTATCTGCAATGCTTATTCTGTCTGGAAATTTCATGTGTATTTTTGGATGCTTCAGTTCCTACTAATCTTGAAAATATCTAATTAATTAGAGCGGTGTCAAGGTGCCAGGGCTTGATAATAAGATTTTGCATATGTTCCTGGAGGGTCTTGTTCAGCAATAGTCTGATTCTGGGAGAATTGATGCTGCAGAAGTCTGTTGATAGTTTTCGCATTTAATTAAGAAAAGTGCACATTTGTTGACAACGATCAGGAGACCACATTAGCAGAACAAACTGGCTCTGTACAGTCGGGGGTTGGGATGGGTAGGTCAGCCAGGATCCCCTTGTCTTTCTCCTCTAAACACACTGGATCTCACTTGGACACCTTTGAGTTACTCAGATGGTGTCAGAAGGATGTGCCTATTCTCCAACAGTATTTGCCTCCTAGTGCACTGTGGGATTTGTAGTGTGAAAAGTAGTCCTGGTAGGCATGTGTGCGTATCAGAAGATTACAGCTTCCACTCCTGAGAGGATTGTTGTTGTTGCGGTGATGATGAGCTTAAATATATAATTAGTGACTACTAAAGGCTGGGTGAAAAATGTGGAAAATGCAAAAAAAAAAAAAAAAAAATCCAAGTCTGTTTGCTGCGCCAGATTCATAAAAATTTGACGGCTTTTACTGGCTGGTGGTTTGTGATTTGTGACTGTGTTTATGATACGCCAAAGTACTGGCTGATCAACAACCATGTGGCGTTCCAGAATGGCTCCAAATCAAAAATATACAAATAACGAACAATACCAACAATTGCATCTAAGTGCACAATGATTTGTTATCTCTGGATGAGATTGTGAGCATGGAACAAATAAAGAATTACAACAATAAATAGCAGACAGTCCATGCAATGGACTTTGTACAGATTTTGCATGCTGTAATTTCTGTTGCTATGAAAATTGCTTTCTACAAAGTATGTCATTTTCTCAGCATTTACTTTTGACTCGGTAGCTAACTTTGCCTTATAATTCAGACAGTTTTCATTTATTTTTATGTCCTAATGACCCCAGGTGATTTTTCCACAAATGTACATGTTGTTCCTACCTCAATTACATGTACCAGATTAGTACTGTTAGATTTTAAAAACCATGTTCAACCAAAATAAACTGGAGAAAACACATTTTATCTGCAGGGCAAAGCTTTGAAAGGGGATGTTTGTTCCCTCCTACTCCCCCACTTCATGATTAGGACCCCCAGTCCTGTTTTCACACCTTCTCCTCTTCTGTAATAGCGGTTTACAGACTGTAATTTCAGTGTAGCATGTGAGAGGGGGAACTTCTGCCAGTAGAGCAGGGATAGACACCAGGCATCTGGCATGTTGGGTTTTTTGTGATACACTTTGGCTCTAGGGAACATATGTGCATGCTTTAGGTTGTTGGATTGTTCTGTGTTGTTTTTGCTGTTGTGTGTATGTTAGGAGGATAATGGGGTCCAAGCATGGCACACAGACCAGCAGTACGTGTAGTGATTTCTCTGGTCTCAAGGTGCACTGGCTGGGCCAGCTACATATGGTGAGTATATTGGGAGGGTGGCACATCTGGTCTCATACCCAGGGTTCAGATACAGGGACAGCTCATGTATTGTGCTGTCTTTCTCTATAGTCCTCAGTGGGATTTCATTTGGCACTTGGGGCCGGTGTGGCAACTGTTCAGGATGCCTCTTGTGATTGAATGTGTGTGTGATTTGTGTGTGTAGGGCAGCTGGCTCAGTCTGGTTTCAGGTACAAGCTGCTTGCCATGGGAGCAGGTTTTCCGCATGCCTGTGAGGATTCAAACACCACGCCATCTACAGGAGGTTAGAAGAATAGAGCGTTAACTTGCTAACTCCCAGCAGCTGCTTTTCCCGCCGTCTTCAAAGGGTGGCACATGGCGTTCCCCCCATCCCCCCTTTCATCACAGACGTGCAGATTCATGGCCATTGCTGTCAAGATGGCATTTAACCCGTGCATTATTTCAATTAGGACGATGGTGCAATGTTTTCAAAATAAGATGGCAAACATTTAAACCGAAAGAAAAATGGGGCCAGTACGATTCCTCCATATGGCAGTGTCAATGCGCGCAAAGCGTTTTCTCTCAGTGGCGGAAAAGAGGGGCCCGCACCCCCCGTGCTCTCTCATCGAGGGACTTGTGTTGCCGGGGAACGGACCTCACACACGCTGCCCGCTGCTGACAGTATGGATCACGGCTGCTCTGTGTGGTTCTCCCTGTGCCAGTCACCCCCAGACTGGCTTAAGTGAATTACATTACATTACAGCTTTTTCCTGCCATACGCCCTCATGCAGGGCAGCTGCAGACAATCTTACATCTCCAACCAAACTAAACAGCAGCAGTTTTACTGGAGCAACTGAGGCGAAATACCTTTTCCAATATTACAAAGGCAGAAATCAAAGCCTGAATGAAAAGCTTCATCCTTCCAGGTTAGAGTCCTGCCCCTTCACAGCTATCTTATACTGCAGTCCATTATTAAGTATTTTTGCAATGAAAATTAAATATTATACAAATGATCAGTTAATGTGATAGTTCATTCAAATATCATACTGTTCCACCTCTCTGAAGTGATGTGGTCAACAAATGGGTGAATAGCTTCTCTTTAATGTCTGAATAAGGTTACTCTATCTATCCAATTAAACTTTTTAAGGACTGTATTTGTGCTTGAAGATTGTATCTCCTGGGTGTCGGTTTTGAAAGAAGCTGTAATGTGTTTACAAACAGCACTTAGGGGTGGTTTCTGAGACACTGGCAAATGCATTGTGACAGATGGACATGCTATCAAGTTTGCTTAAGCCGAAAGGATAAACAGGAAATCTGAGCCAGCCGTGCCCTGAGAGTCTTCAGGTTTCCCCGCCGGTTTTTGTCTGAGAAGTGTTTTGGGGCCAGGTTTGATGTGAGGCAGTGATGGTGACCACACCAGGCTAATGACCCCTCCCAGGCCGGGGTGTCTCTCTCATTCTCTGATTAACACCACCGGTGGTGGCCACCTCCTGCCTTTTGATCTCTGCGGCAATCCCTTTTTCCAGTGAAATGGAGACAGTGGACTTGTCAAAACCCAATCAGCAGACAATCTGTAACGTGTTCCATCAGCTTGCGTAAGACTTTTTTTTACTCTTTATTCTTTTCCTCTATGTATGAGCAAAACAGCAAGTTTTTTCCCCTCTGTCAATGCTTTGAGCCGTTTCAAACCCTCCACAAAGAATCAAAGAATGCATTACAATCAAAAGTTTGCATTACAAGAACTAATTCACTGCATCATTCTTGAAAAGCAAAATAATAATAATTGAATCAGAGTCTAGATGATGGGACTCAGTTCCATTTCATCCTAAAAAAATAGTCAAATTCTGTGGGGCAAAATTCACTGCATAATTTTTTAATATCATAGACAAATCAATGTGTTAAAAGTCTGCATATTATGATACCTGAATGACTGCTGCATGCTGAAATTATACCCACAGAATTCACAGTGAGTACTCTAATTTTTTATCATGTCTCTCTCCTGTCTACATGCCTGGTGGCCCATGGGCCCATGAACATCACGTATAGTGTGAATGATGAGACCTAGCCAATGACCATGAATGGCAAAAGGGACCTGAATCACCTTCTCTGAACAATCCACTCACAGCCCTGAAAACAGGGACAGACTCCACACATCCTATAGTGCCTCACCACCCTATGGCAGAGTAACTGTTACTTCATGAAATTACTCATATACATATAACATGTCCACTATCACATATTCTCAATCACCTTTTGAAAGACATTTGGGATTTTTTTTTGCCCCCAATTTTTCCAGTCTCACTGTAAATTTTGAACTTTTTATCTATTTTTCTTCTGTCCAACTTTTAATTTGCAGGGTCCATCTTGACTGTCAGAGAAACATTAACTTTTTTTGACATAAATGTATGTCATTACACAGTATTATCTTCTCTTACCACAGAAGGCCTCATTATATGTGCCCTTGCCAACAAAAGTTGAGCAGTCTACAGATGGAGGAGAATGCAGGGATACCTCATGTCCTACTTGGGGGTTACAGTTAAAGGGTAAACTTTGTCAGTAATCAAAAACTCTGACTGCTCACCTGCTAGAACCAGGACCAGCAGTCCTATTTGTGATGTTCATCTGAGAGATGTGTCAGAGGGATCTGTGCAGGAGATGTATGATATGTCAAAACCATACTGCAATTACTGGTGCCTATTTCATGGTCCAGTGTCTTGCAATCAGATCGAAGCAGCAGATGTATTGTATTTCAAAGACAGCTGCTATAGAACTAACCCCTGCGCTCTAGTCATCGATATAACCTGCATCTCCACACCACATACTGAAATGGCACTCCTCAACCATTCATGAATAGTGGCCAGGCACCAGCAGTATGGGCAGCAGTCAGGCTACAATTGCTCCATCACATAAATATGTCTCCTAGGCATAACGAATGATTTGATTTTGGGGGTATCACACTCAAAAATGCCACCCTTCAGTTGCACGTCAGCTTGGACTCTGGTACTGTTGTCATCCTACATGTGTTGTGCCTGTGTTGGGAATTGTGGCTAACATGCATATCTGATTTTAATCAGGAGTAGACACAGACGCATAAACATGCTTTTGCACTTACGGTCCTGTGCAAGCTCATTACTGCACACTTGTACTTTGCGATGGTGATAATTTTGGTGAGGACACCAATTTTTGGTCGGTTAGTCAACACTCATTTTCCATTTCCCCACACATTAGCTCATTAGGGGCATGTTTATTTTAGGGATTCCAGCACACTCTATGCATACATTTCCTTTATGACTTTACAGTTAGCCATGGGCTGGCTGGGGGGGGGGGTATGGGGGGTGTTTGTCCAGGAAAACATAACCAATTATTACAGTCTAGACACAGAATAAAACCATGCAGATGATAACAGTAAGCTTTCACAGAAGGTCAGTAAATGCATTTTCTTTAAGTGCCGGTATGGCCAGTTTACCATTCATTATGGAAGTGGAAATGTGCAAACAAAAATTTTCATATATTGCTATATTTTATTATATGATATTACATTCCCCAATACTCAGGCGGAAGTCATATAAATGCATGACTAAAAGCATGAAAATATTCTGAATATTATATTCTTCTCCAAACATTAATAGTCATTGGTCAAGTGGAGGGGTAGTGGCAGTTTCTCATGCTGTATTGTTTTTATGCTTTAATCTCAAGCATTTGAGAGGGGGGATTAAAAATAATCATTACTTGAACTGTTTAACAGATTAGACTGTTACTATGAAGCAATATATGTGAAGCACATATATGGGAAACTACTCAGTTAACCATTGGACAGAAATGGGATATTCAGCAGGCAATAGAGATTTGAATTCACCCTGACGACCATAGAGAGACCCTGGCACACAGCGGTGAAAGGGATGTACTTTTATTTCCAAATCCTTTATTTAAAAAGACCTTTCCTCTTGAAATCTCCCCTTGTGTCTTTGTGTGTGAATTATTTATAACTCCTGAAGATGGTCATTTTCCCGATGGCTGACTCTGACCTTATGCCAAAAAATGCCTGTTATTTTTAATGGTCCCACGCCTACCATATTCTGGAGGCACCTCTGATAGATTTATTGCCCCAGAAATGTAATATTTAGGCAGTTGGACTTTAAGGGGGAGGAAACGGCAGTGTTCTGAACAATTTGATAGCTTCTGCTGTTCAGCGTGTGCTCTGTCTCCTTAGGTTAAACGCTGATGAGATTAATGGACTGTGGGTTCCCATAGTCGAAAGGCTGCCGAAATACACTTCTGCAGCATTGCATGTCTCACTTCAGTTTGTGTACCATCTGCTGTGATTGGGCTGTGCTTCTGCACCAATTAACAGAATGTGGGGTGCGGATTCCGCTGAACAGGAAACATGGGTGGCTCAGTGGCGTATTGACCTCTGTGTCACTGCAACCTCACATCCCCAGGATCCTGGGTTCCACCCTTGGCCTGAGGCTCCTGGACAGAGTGACGTCTCTTTGTTCACAAGGAGCCAACCAAGGCGTCTCCCAGACACCCTGATATCTTTCTCAGCTTCCGAAGGGAATGCGTGTTTGACCTTTTTGTCTCAGTTACCGCACAGATAATCCCTTGATGGACTAGTGTCTGGTATTGGGCTAGCTGAGCATTGTGCCTCTGAGGTAGTGTACAGTAGCAGTGCATCTCTGACAAACAGCAACAGGGCTTGAGAAAAGGGAACGGAAGATAGCTGTGAATGGATTATCTTTCACATGCATTTTGAGTGACTTTCTGTAGTATTCAATGTCTCTCTGTCTCACCTTTTGGAGATGTTTACCTGTGAGCTAAATGAGTGAGAACTGACATTGTCCCTGAGGAGAATGATGCGTGGTGGCTTGATGTGTGATCATTTTCACATGTGTGCTCTCCATCTATCTTTCCCTGTTCTCGCTGCTGATAAATTCAAAGGTAAAATCTTGTTGTCTGATATGCAGAAGACAATGCGTGTTAACAGCAGACAAAACGATCTGTTTTCGCACAGAGTTCAACCCCCGATTCCTGAGGTCTTGCTGGCTCACCAGCGTGCTGCTGTTCACAAGAGAATGTGGAATTAGGCACAATCCTTTGATCCAGGTCTTCCATCAGAGCGCAGCTGCCCTCACGTTGAGAGCCGGTGTGCATCTGCAGGCTCTTTGTGCAGGCAGAGGTTTTTTTTTATGTGTGTCCCTCTGCAGCTCTGATCATCTGTGGCCAAAATGAATCCTGCCTGTTTGCCGTTCCTGTCACTGGTGTGCATCTGCGGCCGTTAAGGCGAGCGCATGTGCGCGCCCGTATGCGTCTCTGCGTTTGACTATAATCACATGCTTTCTTGCGTTATATGGGCCTTGTGTTAACCTCCTGGATTGTACCCCTTTTTCATTGTAAACATGTCAACCGCAATGTCCGTTTCTTCTATGGAGCAGCTGCTGCCTGTGCTACGTGGCTGTGACGGGCACAGCCTGGTCCTAAAACCTGGGACAGTCAGGTGCTGCGTGAGCCACAGTGTGACTGTCCCTGTATTTCCCAGCATGCCCCTTTCCTCTCCTGATCAGAGAGGCACGGTGGCTCCAGTGACTTTCTCTCATGTTAGTCACGGTACACCTCTCTACACAGATGCTGCCTTATACCATTCCCAGACTATCTGGAGGTCAACAACCGTTAATTTGCAAACAAACAAAAATAAATAAAAATCTAATTTGGCGTGATGTTGTTAACTAATTTGAGAAAGTTCAATGATATGTTGGCTCAGAAACAGAAAAGTTGTAAGATGGCTTAAAATAGAGCTGTTGTATTTTTTTTTCCATTCCCTGAGAGGATAGCAAAGATCATTTGTTTTCCTTTTGCATATGAATTACTTACCTTCCAAAGTGGTTTAGAACATTGTGGACATAATATTATGTTTCATTGTTTGACAAGTGAAGTAAAAAAATGAAGAATAGTTTTGAATGCTGTTCTGAACGTTGCTTCTGCACCTGTGAATAGCAAGTATATTAAGACAATAGAATGTAATTGTAGGAAAAGTATAAGTGAATCAGCACATTGGGCTCGTTTAGCTAAAAAATGTGCTCACACAAAAAAACTTGGGCTTAACTAAATCTTTTTCTTGGGTAACACTCTTCAAACAAAAACCAGATAAATGTGTTCTTATCACAGCCAAGGCACATAAACCTATCATGGAAAAGCAAGGTATGACATATTTGAAAAAGGGTTCTGAATTTTTTGACTCGCTGGAGATGGAAAACATCTTTTTTAAGGGGAGGAGGGACAATAGGCCTTTTGTTCCTGCAGGCTAAAAACCAGCATAATCTTTAAGATGTGGGTTATAGAATATTTAAGTGTGATTTCACTTGTGTGTTCTTGAAACAGTGTCAAAGTCAATTTGAAACCAGCTTCCACCATGCTGTCATGTGTACTTGGAGCAAACAGTATAAAGCCTCATGTCTGGTCTCAGCTGTCATCATCCGTAATGGTTCTGTTTTTGTTATTCATGAACTGATACTTCATGGCCACTCATCCTTACCATCTGTGGTATCTTGTCTCCTTCAGAATTTGCCCTCATGGAGCTGTTTTAGTCACAAGCGATTTCACCCCCTTTGAAAACACCATTGCCTGGAGGAGCCTTACAGTACATTCTGGCTTGACTCTGGAAACAATTTAGGCCTGAAAATAGTTTTCTGTTTGTTGACCCTGTGTTCTCCAAACTGACAAGCTAACAAATACAGATGTGTAGAACTAACTATTAATCGACTATTTTTGTCAAACTAAATTATACAGAGAAACGTGATCTCTAATGGGAGTATCTTAAATCTGACCTCTTTGCGTGTACTTTGTTCAGCTGTTGCCATGGTGAAATGTGTAAGAGGTGGAGTGTAAGGCATAGTGCAGTACAGAACAAATGGACAATGACTACATGGATGGACAGCAGCCAAGGGCAGGCCTGAGTCTCCATGGCGTCATACTCAGACAGGCCTCTTGCAAAGCAAGAGCAGGAATATGGGTGCGGTTGTGGGGTGATGGTGGTGGCTGTGGGGGTGGTTAAGGGGACCACAAACCAGTTAAACCCAGTGCTATGAGGAAAGAGCTGGCATGCACCAACACACACAGTCCTCTCTGACACGGCTCTGGATAGGGTCGAAGACCGTGCTCAGGTATCTCGCCCAATGAGGCAGCAGAGGGGTGGAGTCAGCTTTTTGAAAGAGATGTGGATGCCATTAGGGGTTAAGTCCCACCACGTGCACTCTGTTGGCTAAGCAACAAGTGGCCCTATGTACTCAAAGTGCAATATAACAACCGATCACAATAGCGGTACACAGTTTTTGCAGTGTTTTCATTTTAAAGGGGAACAGGGCAGCTGTGTCATCCAGGACTGAGGGAATTTGTCTCATAAACAAACTGTTGAGGGTTTGATTCCCAGGTGTGGGAGTGCCTTTTTAAACTTCTGCAAGATACTTTCAGCTAAAATACTTCAGATAATATCTGGCTATGTATGTGGATGATATGTAAAACTTAAGCTCTGTAAGTTGACCTGGACATGACAGGGGTCTGCCAAGCAAATAAATAATAATGATAACAACCTGTAAGAAAATGAGGCTGTCTGCTCTAATGTGTAATTCCCCCTACGAATTCCATTATTTCTTTTCCAAAGCAGTACAAAAGTAATTCAACGGTGCAATAACCTGAAGGTGAAACCCAGAAAGTGCCAAGGAGTAAAAAATAATGGCTCTCTGGCGCTCTCTGATGTGTCCAGACTCGCTGCCAGCTCCTCCTTCACAGTCACTCCCCCTGAATTTCAGTAAAACGAGCTGTTACTGGACTCTTGACATGTGGTGGCTGCTTTTAAAAATACAATTGGTCTCATATTTTGGATTTAAAAACATTTAAATGCCATTATTTACATATTAGGCTTCCAAATTTAATTCGAACAGGCCTTTCGCAAAAATTGCGGTTTTGGAACGAAATTTAATTCAGAAGAGTTCATTCATGAGTAGTGTTGGAGGCACCCCCCACCCTCCTCCCCTTTCCCCCTCGTTTGCGTTCTTTGTGTCCCTGCGTTGTGTCACCGTGACGCCGAGCTGTGCCTGTCACGCCAGGGTTGCGCTGAGGGGAAGGCGGCTGTGGTGTGTCTGCTCCTCGTCTGCAGTCGAGCGCAGATGCCGAGGCGCAGCTCCGAGTGGCACTGGAGCGCTGCACCGGCTGCCTGCGTGTGTGTGTGTGTGTGTGTGTGTGTGTGTGTGTGTGTGTGTGTGTGTGCGCTGTGGCATTGACGAGGGCTGGACAGACATGCTGCGGTCACCTGACGCCTGCCTCCGCTGACGACGCTGGGCCAAATGGTGTTTGTCTGCTGCGTGATGTGTCATCTTGTAGGTATTAGCGGCACAGAAAGTGTTTATGCGTGCGTGTGTGTGTGTGCACGCGTGTATAGGATTATGTGGGTGTGTGAGTTTGTTAAAATCTGGTGAACTCGTTATTGATTATTTCCTTTGGAATCAAATGTTTGTGATTGACTACAGTGTGCCCTGGGATCAGCCTGTGTGCCCTGTGCCTCACGAATAGGCCTTCCCTTTCTCACTGAGGATGTCATCCCAGCAAATCGAAGATGTTTACAAGACTGCGAGGCCTCCATTAATCGCCCGCTTTGTCCTGCTGGGGGGAGGTGGAATGCAGAGGGGGACCAGAAAGGGCCACCGCGGTCCCAGAGAGAGAGAGAAGGGAGCGGGGACGCCTGGTGACAAGCAACAGCCCGCTCATGGAGGCCCTCTGAAAACCACATCAATCACCATCACCCGGTAATTAACGACAGAGACAGACAGGAGGCAGAGGAGCAGAAAATTCAGAAACAGCACTGACTTGTGTAATCTAACAAAGATACAGCAGTCCCTTGATGAGCCAGAAACAGTCCCATTTACATGATAGACAGGCACTTTTGAGTGGGTTTATTTTAGATGAACAGGGTGTTCTTGCATTGGGATGTGCCCACATGCCGTTGACGCCTACAGGACCTGAACCGCATTGTGACGTTGAACAGGGCCTTGTCCCTGGGCTGTGAAGAATGTGCCTGCTGGATTAAAATATTTAGTCACTGTCAGGTCTGACGTGCACCAATCAGTCAGATTATAAAACTTTTCATATTTTAGAAGGAATGAGAGGATGACAAAAGGTGTAGTTTTTCTGTAAACATTACATTTACATAACATTACATTCATTTAGCAGACACTTATCCAGAGCAGCTTCCAGCATAAGAGAACATAAGTGTATCCATGAGTGTAAAGTAGTATTCTTGACAGAGTTTTTTACAATACAAAAACGAAATACAACTTTGTATTTGAATGTTTACGTGTTTGCCTGTATTCATCTTACTTTAAATGTTTTGGTCTTAGTTATGAATATTGATTCTTGCCAATTGTGATCTGTGATGGACAAAGCCAACTCCCTTCAAAAGCAAATAATTTGCAAGATTAATGCAATCAATCTACACACACAGATAAACTCCACATAATTTTCAAGCCATTTTCTCTCCTTCATGAGGAGAAATCAATTTGATGTGTTTCTCTTTATCAGTGCCATTTAAAGATGGTCAGTAGTTTTAGGGACCGTGCGGGCTATACCCATGGAAAGTGCCGGTTGTGGTCTGAACCACAGTGCATTCCCAACGCTTTCTCTATGTCCAATCCAGGGAAGGAAAAAAAGAGAAAACACTGGATAACATGCAGAAGTTTTCCTGTCGCCAGCCGTTAATGCTTTTCCTTTGATTTGCTTGCCAGTGTCATAAATTCAGAACTGAAATTGGCATTTACCTCATCATGCTCATCCAAGACAAAAAATACCACGGGAGATGCCAAGCCATGCAAATATCTCCCAGAGAACAATCTTTTTTGCACAGGACATGATGCAGAAACGCATCAGCTATAGCAAAGAAATACATTTTACATGATTTTTGTTAATCTGTTGGATTGTCAGAGCAGGACAATGTTCTGTTGCGATAAGTCTACAATAAGCAGAACTAGTGGAAAAAATGTCTCATCTAGAGCCATGCACATGGGTCTGTTTAACCAGCAGATGAAGGACGCAGGAGGAAACAATAATTACACAGACATTTCCCTGCCAGAAATGGCCCTTTGTCATAATTTGGATGATAGAGGAAGAATAACTGTTGATTTGTCTTTTTTATGAAGGGGAGGGTGTACAGCCATGATGTAATTATTAATAGTTTAACAGTTTAACAGTAACAGAACAATATGCAAAATACAAAGAAGTTAATTGCTCAAGTTGGTATGGTCTGCATTAAGTTAATTATACAATCATGTGGTGTGTATGATGGCCAGTGCGGATCAGAGCATCTCACAAACAAATTGAATAACTGGAGAAAGATTGTTACTACTGGTATTTTTCTTTTTTTTGACAGCGTATTAAACTTGTAACTCAATCGGTGAGAAACTAGCGCAGTTTACAAGTATCCAGAATTAGGAATTTCCATGGGTTTCTACACAGTTGATTTCACTGTGGAACATTTGCTCTCGTTAATAATCAAAGAAAGCTGTGGCAAGAAACAACAACCCGCTTCTCTTTTTCTTGGATGGCATTCTGAGCCTTTATCTTAAAAGCTTGCGGGACATATTTATGTGGAGTCTGATTAATTGCTGTTGTCGTCAGTCAGACAGAATGAAGTTATAAGCCTGCCCTTTTTCATTGTTGTTTCTTCAAAGCTGGATCCACATCTTGGCTGCCAATTAAAAAAAAAATATTTCAAGGATATCATCTTTCTAGTTTTGGTAAACCTGAGGAGACAGTGAAACCAGGATGTACCAGATTTAGTCCTTACGCGAAAGAGCATTAATGGGCTTGGTTATGAAGTTGAAAAGGTTTAAGGAAAACATTTGTAAGTAGATTCATAGTTTTTGTTTTTTCGTTTGCACATATACTATACAGTGTTCCTCACTTCACTTGGAATTCAGGGCAAAGAGTGTTTCAATGGATACAATTACCTTTAAATGCAATGAATCTAACTACACTGTTGTACTGTTTTCTAATAGGTGCTGCAATGTATTGTATGTCAGTGGAAGGATTTACATGGGTCAGATTACAATGTGAGAGAATCTGACCTGCAAAAATACGCCATGCAGTATTGTACTAAAATATCTTATATTACCAGTCAAAGTGCTTGTCTTACAGATCTGATACTGACAGGAAATCTCAGACACTAACAGGAAATAATGTTATCACTTGTGGATGATTAGATAATGATTTTTTTTATATATCCATGAATTCAATCTATGTAAAATAATTTTTTATTGTTATAGTAGCCCAGACTATTTGTGATGAAGGATCAGAGTCAAACTGCCTAGAATGGGCTGTTCAAGCTGGGTCTTGGAGGGCTGTAGTGTCTACAGAAAGTCATTCCAGCCTGGCACATAGGCCACCTGGGTTAACCAATGATTGCCTTGACTGAAAGAAGTCAGTGTTGCTTTCCAGTTCCCAGAGTCTCAGTATTTTTAAGGGAGTGGGTAAATCTGCTGGACTGTAGCCCTATAAGACCAGAGATGAACACTCTTGCTCTACAGTACATGATCCTTGTACCTCACCACACATTTTGCTAGTTGTGCAGACCTGCTCTCACTGACATTTCTGTAAGTTAATCTGTTTGCACAATGCCAAGGGGAGATATATACTGTTAGGTCCATGCAGGCCGAAGTAGTCAGAAACTGCACATGCAGAGGAGACAGAACAGAGAGTTAGAAGAGGCATTTGCATTCCATAAAAAAGAAAGAAAACATCTGAGAGTATAATGCCAATTACGTGAATCAGACATCATGGTGTAACATGGCAGGGTTTATTTTTAGTGTGCCGAATGATTAATGGACCAATAGGGGAATGTGTGACAGCAGCATCTTGATTAGATTTACCCATGGCTTTACACAGAGAATAGGATCCTGGACATCTTTGCTATGCTGGAGACTGTATAAAACATTAATGGAAAAAGATATCCCAATACTTTGTACTGCATTCCTTCCCGATAAAATGCATTACCAAAGACAAAGAAAGGCGCTCTAAAAATTAAACAAGGCTGGGACTGGTGCCGATGAGATTCTGGCAGCGTTCCCCAGAAAGCCACACATGAGCGTATTTAATTGCCAGACAGACCAGAATAATGCTTTCATACTACGAATTTATACAGTCTCTTTAGTGGGTCCATTACATACTGACAGTGTATGTTGGAAATCAAAATGAAGTGCCTTTCAGAACCAATGTGGGAGCCGAGAGCATAATACAAACATTGTGTGCCGAGGGTCTCATCACAGTAAACCATCAATGATTTAGAAGGACAAGTGACCTTTTTTTAACGTCCTCCGAACATTTCCAGCAGCAAGAGAGACATCCTTCAGTCTTGGACAGTGCGCACTTTTGTCTAGCCAGCTTTTTAATCTTGTTATCTTGTTAAACAGTGATCTGCATGGGCTTCCTTTGCATGCTCTCTCTCTTTGGTCTGTTGTATCTTTTTAAAATCATTTTATGGGAGTGGGGCAGTTTTTCTGAGGGGTGGGCATGGGGCGGGGTGGTGTTAGCGTTCTTCCTTAAATGATTCATATCTGTAAAGGTCACCGTTCCCTGGAGGAGGTCTCTATGTCTTCCCTGACCCTGGATCAGCTTGTCCTACCACATCTGCCATTCTCTCTCCCTCGAGGGAAGTGAGCTGGCAAGACGATTGTGCAGCTGGGGCCCTGGAACGTCTCCACAAAGGTGGGCCACAGAAGGCTGCCTACACCTCACAGAACACAGAAGCACTGCTGGCTCTGGTCCATGCCTGCTGCCAGTCGCAGAGACACAATGCAGACACCAAGATGGATTGCACTTCTTTATATCCTCCTTCTGCCATGCACTGATGGCTCAGATGTCACTGTTCATCTCTTCATTGAAGTGCAAAAAAACATGCCTGATTAATTTACTGGCATGAACTTGCAGCATTAAAATCATAAGAGGTATCTGGGTGTTGGTTGCTGGAATTGGTAGTCATAACTGAAGAGATGATTCTTACAAATTAACAGTACACAGTATATAAATGTTTCTCTTTTTAAAGTTCATTTTAGTTTTAAATCACCCAGTGACTCAGTTTTTTACAGGAATGGGTGTAATCCCTTTCTCCCATTATAAATGTTGTGCATTAAATAATCACTCTTAAATAATGGGGATGTGACAAATTTAGTGTTCAAAGCTTGGTATCTGATGTTTTGTGTACAAGACTTATTAAGTGGTGCTTTTCCATCATAGAGGAGGATGACTTTAAATGTGTTCAGCCTGTACTCTACTCTGTAGAGTACAGGCTGACTACTGTACTCTAGTAGTACTCTACTATTTAATGTCTCAGTTGTAGATGAGCTACAATTTGTAACCAAACTATGTTCATTACTGTACGTTCTGTCTGAGCTGTGTTTTGAGCTGTACATTCTGTGTTAAAAAGTCAAGTGCATACGTCTTAAGAATGGAAGCTGAAATCTAGGAAGATTACATCAGTCCCAATCACAGCTGAGATTGTGCAGAGTCATTTGCCGTAGAGGGTGGAGCACAGGGACTTCCGTATACGATGCTGTAATTAAGAATTTAATGAGAACTGTGTGACAAGTACTTCAGCGTGGTCTAACACAAATGGAATTTGGCTCTCAACAAAAAAATGTAAATTTTGAAAGACTTCCCTACAGAACTCTGTGTCTCTGTGTTGTATGTGTGTGAATATGAGAGAAAGGGAAACCCCAACATATGGAAAGAGACACATAAAACATGAGTGCAGAAGAACATGCCAGTGTGCATACAGATGCATCATTGCCCAGACAACAACACCCCGACCCCCCACCACCAATTGTGTATATGCAGAGGCATCCAGAAATTTCCACAGAAATCAAAAGTCATCAAAATGGAGGGAGGAGTGGTAGGCCATCTGTCCTCTTCTGGACCATCTAATCCCTAATAGATCACGCACCAGGGGTTTAATATCAACCCAGCTGCTCCACCTCCACCTCTTTCCTCCACCCAGTTTGGCCATCTGCAGCCAGTGTCAGGAAACGGCCCATTCTATCTGAATGAAAGTGTATTTCATTTCTTATCAATAAGAAGCTAGTTGCTGTCACTGAGAATCCTGCTCACAAGCAGTGGTGGAGAAATGAAAGAACTCTCATACCGAGCCAAGGAAAAAAGGTGTGGAGTTTTTGTTGAGGCTGAGATTTGTGTTTTGCACTCAGGGTCTTAGAATTATATCTGATGTTTTTCCTGTCCCTTTCCATATAAATAATATGGGCAACACCCTTTACAAATGCAGGCCTAACAGTTTCATTTTTAGAAAATTTACATGCATATTCACACATGTTTTTTGGGGTTGTGGTTAAAATGATTACTTTTTTCATATCTAAAGAATCCACATTATCAGGAAAAGGGTGTGTATAAAAATGCGTGGTTCATCACCTATTGAAGTAGCATATCAAATATCCATGAAAACTTCACATTTATGTAAAAGCTTCTCTCTCAAAGAAGTGGTTTGAAGTCATGCGACCCTTTGGGGTCATATGGAAACTGTATGCCAGTTAATACGGCCTCTGCTTGAGTGCTACAGTTTTGGGAGTAAACAGATGGAAAAGGGTCTACATGGACTTGTGGTAAAAATGCGTTTTTCAGTCGGTATCTTTAGACTGTTGACCTCAGACATCCCTCCTATAATGTATATTTTGCAAGCAAAATTTGTATTAATGGTAATGATGATAATTACAAAGAGAAGAGGGAGATATTGTGTCCTTGAAGTTAGAATCCCTATAAGAATTTACTGCAAAGGTTAAACACATTTGAGGAAAAATTTCTGTCCACCACAGGGCTTAGTCTGGAGTCCAGGAAATACTTGTCATATCAGCATTTAACACTCTGGGAAAAGTGGTGGTTTCAGAAAATATTAGGTTAATATTATATTTTATAGATAGGCCATTGCAGAGGAACCCCCTACTCTGGTGGTATGTGGATTGAGAAGCTCAGTGGGAAACTCTAAATAATTGATGTGTTATAAATATAGCCCCTTCTTACTCCCTAAACCTGATGGCCCTGTTGTTCGGTAAATTAACAAAAAAACCCACTTTCCTAACATACTAATATGTGTGGAGCTTTTTGGGTCTCAGATGTATGTCTTCATGCATCTGGAGATTGCAGAAATTTGTTTTTTTGTGTGTGTGTGTGTGTGTGTGTGTGTGTGTGTGTGTGTGTGTGTGTGTGTGTGTGTGTGTTTGTGAGAGGAGAGAGAGACAGAGAGAGAAAGGCTCTCAGCCTCTCTTACACTTACACTCTCAGTCTTACATTCCCCTGGCCTTGGGTAAAATGACTGACTTATTATAGAGTCCCCTCAGTTTTTCCCACTAAGACAGTGATATTTTAAAACAAACCCTATTAAAAGGCAGGCAACTGCATTTTACAGCCTCAGTATGACGCCCTCTTAGGAGGCAATTGCAGAGTGTAGTGGAGACCGCCCTTCAAAGACACGCTGCTGTACTAACTGTGTAATTACAAAGCACTCCTGCTTTTACAGAGAGTTGTTTGATCATCAAGGAGATACCTTATGGCAAAGTAAGGGAAGGTATGGGATAAGGGTCTGTTTGAAATGTTGCTGAGTTAGCTATTGTTAGCTGTAGGTTTTGTTATTGGGCCTGATGTTCACTGAGACAGAGAATACTTCCTGCCACCTTTCCTTCCTGTTTGTAACTTTATGGTAGTAGCCAAGTGATTTATAGGGCTGTTGTTTCACAATAAACCAGATATGATTACTTTCTATGTTACACAATCCCGAGCAGGGAATAGCAAGCCAAGCGGCAATGATCTCAACTTCTTTTACATGCGGAATGATCAAAGCTTCATTTATGCCAATAGGAAATCCATACTGCATGGAGCATAAACAGAAAGCTGACCTGACCTGGTGCTTGAGTTGATTGAAGTTGATTATTTTATTAGGGTTGTGATTTCTGGAAAGTGTGCTACTGCTTTGTGTTTAATAGTAGAAAGGAGTTTTTCATATCTTTTTGAGAAAAAAAAAAAAACTACAGAGGATTATGGAATTTTTTTAAATTACAATAATTAGTATGTATGTGTATGTAATTAGAAGCTTACTGCATTCTGTATAAAGGCATTGTATCTGATCTATGCCCAGACTGTCATTACAGTGAGGCTGGGAAACACAGTGTACAGCTCTTCCCCCTCCAGTAATCTAGCTGGCTTTTTAAACTGATGAATATTCATGAAAACCAAGCTGGAAGAAGGGCCATTTAAAGTCCTAAAACCCTCTCAGAAAGGCACATTATACAGGAAATGGCCGTTTTCCTACAAATGTTTACAATAATGAATCGACATAACTGTACTCTGACTCATGACTCAGACTGGTCTGTGTGTATATATATGTGTATGTCATTCCATTCATGAGACGTCAGCATTGAGTCTGTCCTCTCTCGTCTCTGAATGGTGTCCGTTAGGGAGGCCTCCTCCTTCCCAGCTCACAGATGCAATTGTTCGTGTCCAGATCCACCACAAATCACAGTGAGGGCCTTTTCAGCGAAATGTAGGAAGTGTTCCACTTTGATGTGACAGAATAAATGGGTGGTAGTGGTGGTGGGGGCTTGATTGCCTGTTTCAATGAACCATCTGATTTACAGAATGGTATTTGTGTAAGAGGACCAAGCAGAGCCCACTGAAGTGATTCAACTGTCAGGCCCAACTCTGCAGACTCCTCCACCAAGAGCACCCGGAGAAGAAGAAAGAAGGTGGGGGGAAGGAGGGGAGGGTGGTGGGGCAAGGGGGAGCTCCAGACAGGCTAGAACAAGAAAGAAAAAGCTCTAATTGGATTCAAGTGTCCTGAAAGACAGCGTAGGCGACTGAATTCCACTATGAGTGCTGTTTTTTCCATCTGAAAAAAAAAAAAAAAAATTAAGGGGGGGAAAAAAACACATTCAAGAAGTATTAGAAAATGCTCTTAATGTGAGAGCAGCTTTTCATTTCTGGGTGGTTTGCTGGAAGAGAATGTCAGAATACAGGGGTGTGTGTGGTGTGTGTGTGTGTGTGTGTGTGATGGTACACAGAAGGCTCTGCTCACAGGCTGCTGAGAATTCAGCATGAAACGTGAGCTCTGTGAGAGATGGTCGGCGGAGACGCAGTGGAGACTCACCGGTGTCTTCCAGACCCGGGAATCTTTAAAGGGTCTATAAAACTGCTTCTTCTAACATCTGGCCTGGGCATTGATTGGTTTAGTGCTCCCCTGAGCAGTATCACTTGATTCTAATTAAATATCCCATTTAAAATGAATCCTAATTGGCCGTAAGTGCTGAGGCCAATGTTTCCAGTGGCTTCACAAAATGGGATTTCATTTGGAGCCAGGAAGAGCGGTCAGTGGGCAGCACAAGATGTCAAAGGTCACCGCTGCCCTGTCATGTATACTTTCCCATGGGCTGTACATCATTAATGGGTTACTTTCATTTCAGTGTCCTGTTACCTCAGCAGTTAATGGATAGAGCCATGTGCTAATTTGTTAGGAGGCTCCTTACGAGGAAAAAAAAAGAGAGGTCAATTTCTTAGCTAATGGATTTTAAATTGCAGCCAAAAACAAAGGCCAGAGCAGAAATTAGAGATCATATCATATTTCCCCTAAGCAGAAATATGTAGGTAACTGTGCTGGAAGCTGGAATGATTAAGACAGTGGCAGAATTAGTCGGAGCATTTGTCAAAAGTGAATATAGTTATGAGATCTGGAGAACAGGAGGCAGCACGCAGCGTTTGGGAAGGGCCAGCACTTGGCAGGGCCCTGTAACAGTACTTATCTCTCCATAAAGTGCCACTGCTTAACTTATACACGCACACACCCATTTGCATACCTCAGCTCATCGCTGTGTACACTGTCCTCCGTGCTGCCAATATCATTTACTGTATCTGTTTTCGTTGGAAATGTCAAAGCACATAAGAAGAGCAGACTCCAGCTGCAAGGAGGAAGGTGGAAATAATGATGCTTTGGCTGCTGGTCATCCTTTTTTTTTCCCCCCCTTGGCAGGAAGTGATCCTGACAGAGCCAAAGCACCTGGAGAGTAGCCAAGGCTTTAAGGTAGAGCTGACAAAGGTGAGGCACCCCACTCCGAGGGGCAATGCTGTGTTTGACAGCAAGTGAAAATGAGAGTGGGAGACCTCGGCACCTTGCACGCTTTTCCATTTACACGCCACGGCCAATGCGCTCACTGAAACCTTGGGAAATGAAACGATCCTTTAAATGGCTCTGTAAATGGGCAGCTTCAATGGTGTTTTTCCATGGTGGTGCATTGCTTCTGGTGGTGGCGGAGAAGGGGGGGGGGGGTGTAACTGAATCAGCGGGGGGTAGGATTAAGGAGCTGCTCGATGGATGTCGCTAACTGGGAGCCCGGCTGCAGCCCTGCTGAGTGTGCAGGGTCTACGGAGCGGGGGAGGACAAGGGAGAGCCGGCATGGGGTCAAAAATAACAGTCCATAAGTGCAAAAACACTCACCACACACTGAAGGAGGTGGGTGAAGGAGCCGCCTCCTGGCACCTCCTCGAAATCCCCAGAGGCCTCCCTGTGAGGCCGGGCCCACGCTTTCCTACCCTCCCCGTTCCTAACCCACCGCTTGGCTCCGAGACCGTTACCGCGTCCACCTCCGGAGCTCACGTTTATTTGTACTTTTTCATCCGCGTGCAGTGTCCACAGTCAACACCACGGTCTTTTAATGTTTCTGATGCACCATTACACTTTGTGGCCCCAGTGCGAGGGTGACGTGCCTTTGTGATACAGATCAGGTCATCTGGTAGTCATGAAATTTGCACCACGGGCTTTTTGAGCCTTGCCAACATTGTGGACATTGGCCGACGATACAAACATGTAAATTACCTTTTGAGGAACAAAGTCAAAACAGTTGTTCATTTCCGCTACCCTCACACAAACCGCTATTGTGCGTAGCAGGTGGAATGGGGGAAGGAGACATCTCACATTTCCCAGAGTCAGGCGTTGGTTTGCTTTTGTGTTTTACAGTAGAACTGGATATGTGTGTCAAGGGGCCAGTGTATGCAGGGGGGGATTATTACTGTGATTTCAAGCTTCTGGCTCTTAATGGCTCAAGCAACCACCCGGATCTGGCACCGCAGCCACCGTAAGGGATATGATGTGACTCGGTTCATTCATCAGGTGAAAGACCGATTCTCATGCCGGGCTTACCCACTCCTGGGGGGGGGGTGGAAATGGCATGTATCTGCAGATATAGTGAAGCCCTGACACACTAAGGGAGGGCGGTATCTTTCACACCACTTGAGGTACAGAGGATGTGGTGCAGCTGAGGTGAGCAGGGGCTCGTTCCACTGTAGTGGCTCCATTTCTTTTCCCAAGTGAGAATCTGGAGGTTAGATGAGAGAGGACTTCTCATGAGTAGGTGTTTCTGGACCCCTGTGCAAAAAATGTAAGGAAAATCCTATTGAATTAAAAAAAGGTAATATCAATGTGGAAAACATTTCATAATGCTTGTGAAATAAATGTGTCTGACAGTAGAGGAGTGGGTATAAGTCTTTACAGCTAAATGTGTACTGGCAATTGGGAAGTTAAGATATTAACTTTTACATATTACAAATTTACATATGTTGAGGAAGGCTCTGGTAAACTCTCTGGTATGGTTACATTATTTAAACCTGTGTATTAATAAAAAATTATATGCCTTTGATAATGATTGTACAAACTCTGCATCCACTGTGTGAACACTTCAGTTACCATTAATATTGTGTTATTCACAGCAAGGTAACAAAAGTAACCCCTGCTGCTGCATTTCAACATTAAAGTGCCACACACTGTTGAAGGGGGCTCAAGTGGCCTGTAGGCACTAAAGAAGGAGCCCTCTGTGTGCTGGTACTCTCTGTTTGAGTGTCAGGAACAATGAATGGGAACAGGAATCTGGAGGGGGTTTTTATGCTGTATGTAACAAGATTCAAGGGAACACCCTTTCTCTCAATAAAACCAAGCGAGGGAGAAAAAGGCATGTGAGGTCACTAAATTACTTGTGCTGACAAATTCCATTAAGGGGATAAAAGATCTTTGTGGACACAACGGTGTAATGAAAAACAAATCTGTTGAAACTGACTTTACAGCGCTGAACCTGTTACGTGGAATTCTTAGGCTTAAGATGTTATTTAAAAAAGGTATCATTGCAGGCCCCTTGCTCTATGTCCGATTGTAGCACACTCCTGCAGCCTTAGGGCTGGGCAAATGACAGTCATAAGTCTTTCTTTCATCCTCCTTTACCTGACACTCCTTTACATGTCCTGATACATGTATGGGAGGGTCTGTTTAGCAGTCATATGTGGCGTGTTCTTCATGTTCATTTTCACATCAATGCACTTTAGCCTTGGGGTTTTGAAAGGTGCAGTGCTATTTTTAGGTAGTTTCGAGTCCATCTAAACCAATCTTCGTTTCTGATCTAAATCCTGAACAACTGTCTGAAAAAGTTCAGAATTAATGACTCTGTGCATCCATGTCCATTAAAAAAGCAAACAAAAAAGCAATATACACCCTATAGGAAAGGAAACTCTAATGAGTTTGACATTTAAAAAGTTTTGCAACTGCGCGTGTGAGTGTTGGAATAAAGTACTGCTGATGTCCCTGTGAAGTCACGCCCAAGCCATTAGTAAACAAGGCACTATTTGTTGTCATCTTCACAACAAGAGAAGAATTTGTCAGCTTTAGCATTAAACTGGAAACATTTACTTTTCTTTTAAACCACGGCTCATAGCAAGTTATCTGTGCCAAACACATTGGATTTTTTACTGGTATATTACATATTTTTTCCAAATACAGACCGTGAATCATGCAATTCAAATTTTTTTCCTGTCAAAACCTTTAAAATTATTTAAGCATAAATTTAACTCTTGAATGCACTGTCTGCTCAAAAGTGAGGTGCATTATGTTACACACCCAGAGCCTGAAGGTGCTTTCTCCCCTTAGCGAGCAAGTCGTAACGTATTTTGACAAGTCATTCCTGGCTTGTTGTTTCCCAGTCGAAAAAAAAAAAAAAAAAAAACAGCTACTGATCTGGAGTCAGCAAAACGTCTCTCAGCTCCCACCCTGTTGCTCCTCCCTCAGCTGCTCTCTGTTGCCCCGTTCACACTAACAAATTTCATGTGGAACAATGCATTAGGAGCCAGCAGACAGGCTTAGGCATGAAAGCAAAAAATAATTAGCATGTGACTCTGGCTGGGCTCTGCCCGCATCTTTCAGGACAACAGGAATAGGTCTGTCTCCTCCTGTCCTCTTGAAACATGTGAGGAGGTCCAAAAATTATTTGATTATTTTCTTTTTTTGGAGCAATGCACTAATAGCAAGCTTAAATGCACCATCACTGCATGTTCCCATACACCCCTGTCTTTTTGTTGCAAGCAATTTATACCTTGCTTGCAACCTAGCAACTTGTCAAAAAAGGAGCACGTTAAGAAATGCAGAAATGAGAAATTATGGAGATCTTTTTTGACTTACGATATTTAGTTTTTCTTGATTTAATTTTAAGGTTTCACTCTCCAAAGTTCATACTTTCAAACACAGCTGGAAGTGAGAGGCGTCAGGTGTTGTTAAGGTGAGAAATTAGTAACAAGACAAACCGCTGCAAAATATATTTTGTGAGGTAGAAAAAAATATATAGGTTGCTAGCTAAATAAAAGTAAAATAGAAAATAAGTGTATGTAAATTAACAGAAAATATAACTTAGCTAGATAGCAAGTCAACTAGTGAACAAGAAAATGGTTGACTGGTGCATGATATCCACTTCACAGATAAAAGCAGTAAATTTGCACATTGTGTGCTGTAAACTGATGCTAATTTTTACTTTATTTGGTAATTTTTGATTTGGATCTGAATTGAAAACTATCATTAGCCAGCTAACTAGAGAGATACTCTTGAAAACTTTTTTATACGGATTTTAGAGCAACAGTCTGGTTGCATGTCTTAGATCAAGGCCAGGGAATAACTCCAGAATGGTAAAAATATTTAGGTTAATGGCAGTTTAAGCTTTCTGAGTGGCTGCATTTTATGCAATCACATTATACTCAAGAGTGACAAGGGAGCCACTTTTTTCCCTTGTGGTTTGGAACAGTGTGATACAGAGAAGCAGGGCAAAGTCACAGCTAGATTGTTATGTATCTCCTTGCCATTTCCAACCAGATTAAGTGAGAAAGCATTTAGTGTGTGCATGTTGTCTGCTTGTGTTTGTCACTCAGTCTCAGGGCTTGCCATAGCTGGCAAATGTACAAAATTATACATTATAAAGGTTTTTGCATAATTCGATACCCTGCTCTATTACTGCCATTACACCAACACTGACTCACTGTAATCTAATTTACTATATTGCACTTAACCCCTAGTAACACTGTTGTTTTTCATTAATGAAGGTCTAGTGCTTCTGTTCTCCTCTTACTGGAATGTACTGTACTTTTTACATAAAGACATAGTTATGGTGTGCTCTGCTGACTCTGCAGACAAGCCCATCCTTTTTGAAGAGAGCTCCAACCAGCCATGTTACATATTTTAGGCCCTCTGTGAGCTTCCCAGCTCAACTTCTCTGAGGAACCTCCAGCTATTTTGCAATTGTATGCTCTGCAAATGCCTATATGAGAGGAGTGTCAGGGAAAAGGCACTTTGCTTGCTCACTTTTCTCCTGTTTTAACTTTACACTGCCACGTTTCGGAGGACTTTCTCCAAATCAAGCCCACACAGTGGATATCACTGTACAAGACCCAGGGAGATAAAGCCATAAGGGGTCTTTGTTAGGGACTGCACAAGCTGGTGCAGTGCACTGTAGCTGGAAGCTTGTTATTGCTCGATTACAGGGCCCATAAGATCACAGTGGATATCGTCTGGGCCGCTCCAGAGTGTCACTCAGGATCAGAGCGGCGGAATTGTTAGACAGAATCTGTCACGGCTGGTTGAAAAAAATAAATCGCCAGGGTCCCGCTGCTCTCTCTCCCCCCCAGGAAGGAGTTCGCCCCGAGGAAACGACGGCAGAGCGAGCGCTAACTAAGCGTGTAATTAATGTCACGGTTTTCCCTGACTGTGCGGCCCTCGCGGCCGTACTTCCTGAGGGGGACGGAGAGGGATCTGAGGTGGGGGGAGGAGGGGGTGTTGTCCCAAACCAGTACCTCATTTGAGTCAGGGGCTACTCCTGGGAAATCAGCGTCCTCAAAGTCCAAATTTGCTCCCGGTGCCCTTTCCCAGACACTTCAATTTCCCATGTACCGCCTGTTGGAGATTTCTTCTACTTTGTTGAGAACTGATAATATTGCGGCGTGTCTGCATCTTATGGCTTTGTTTGTCTTTATGTTTGCCTAATTTGATGATCTACTAGAGAGACGAGGCAGTCTGTTACTCTTGAAGTTTTATGGTGGTCATTTCAAGACTGAAGGAAGATTTTCCATTCTTTCCTTCATTATTTGCTGATTCATATGGATTCTCTCTTGTCCTCTCCAGAGCACCTCTTTTATATACCAAACAATATGTTTATATTACATTACATCAGTATGTGTCTTTTTCCACAAGCCATCATTGCTTGAAAAGCTTATTGGGATTTTTTTTGCTGTCATTCTAGGTGATTTATTCTTTGTTGACTTACTATTTAACTGTACTTATTTTCCCATCCACTTCACTGTATATCTATTATCTATCACATCTATTATTATAATGGACTTGAATTGTTTCTGTGAAATGCAAGCTGTAAAGTGTTCTGTGACATTCCCTTTGTTAAGAGCATTAAATCAAATAAAATTATGTTGATTTATTGGATTTATTGGATTTAAGGATTCATACTAGTCCATCTGATGTCATTGTGTGTGTGTGTGTGTGTATGTGTGTCTCCTTCTTGTAAAGGCCTGTATGTTGTAGCTTCACCCTAACTATCTGTAATTATAGACGCATCAAAGAAAAAAATACCACACACCTAATGTAGCATTGAACAGGGGAACATCTGGTTGGTATGTGAAAAAAGAGAAGCAGAGAAAGAGAGTATTTTCAATGAGACAGATAACAGCATGAAGACCGGTTTTGGATAAAGGTCAGATGTGAGGCAGTCACGGAAATAGGCAAATGAATTTTCTGATGAGGGACAGCTACCCCATAATCTGGGATAATCTGAGCAGGACCCATAATAAAATGGTACTACACCTGAGACTGGGATAAATCAGCTTTACCAAGTGAAATGGAATGCCCATAACCACCCATTTATGCAAATATTCTGGATATACCACCAGCCTCAAGCACCTTATAATTTTGACAGAATGTATTTACAAAAACTATTCAGTTTTTCCAAAGAAAAGAGAAATTTGTGTTTATAAAATGCAAATGATTCTGCTACAAAGTATAGTGAAACCTGCTATCTACTATATTCCAAGCTAATAGACTACATAGTCACAACAATGCAGAAAAATTCACAGTTTGTTTAGTATGTAGTATATATCAGAATGCATAACTGAAATACCCTCTTTTATGTAGCTCATTTGATCATATTTAATGAAAAAAATAATTTAGGGACTGATGGCAACTTCATTTTCCTTTTCGGTTCTCAGGGTTAATAGAAAGATCCCAAACATGAATTCTTCAGGGGCTTCAAGACATTTCTCAGCTGTTGTGTCCAGGAATCTGTTAGCCATATTTTAATGCCTTCGCTTTTCCTCTTCCATTCACACTGGAACCCTAATGCATATGTCTAGACCCTTAACCTCCAATGACGCATGGTTCCACTGGAGGTGCACCAGAATATGTCCTTTTAAAAGCTTTATGCTTTCTTTATGGGCCTGCAGTAAATCAACCGCAGTCTTGCACTAAGATGATAATGTATAGAAATAAATGTTTGAGTGGTCAAGATTAAACTCGATCAGACTGGTGTTTCTCATGAGCTGCACTTGTCTAGTCACTGGTCTGGTGCTGTGAGAAACATGTGTTCTACATTCCATGAGTTCCACCAGGAGGTTTCTCTCCAAAAAATGTATGGTTGTCAACAGTGTCTGAGAAAATTAACATAAATTGCAATGAGTTCACAAAAACATTGTGTTCTTATGGAGAAATGCAGGGCATGATCTTTGTACCTTTTCAACAAGAGGTTAAATTATTCTTGCATTACAATCCATGTGCAGAATTCAGTCCAGTAAAGCAGTGGCCCATCTGCTCCTTCATAGACACATAGAAAAGGATCAGCTTGTTCATTGCTTATAGAAAAGGCAAAGGAAATGTCTAAATAAGAGTGCAGGTAATCTCTTTTGACATATTTTGTGCAAGATCCCACCTAACATTTACTGTAAGCTACCATAAACTGTCCATAAAAACCCTTTGGCAGAGAAGAAACTGTGTCATAACTATGAGCCTTCTGATTTTCAAATAAATCAATCCAGACATTGTGATGTAGATGGACTACCTTGCTCTCAACTGCCCTTCATGCATAGATAGCCATCATATTCATCTGAAATTATTCTAGGCCACATACATGTGATGGTGAATAGTTTTGCACTGACTTTGAACTTAAGGCACAAGCACAAGGAGTTTGTCTTCATTTTTTGTGCATTAATTACCCATAGTTCCCACCACGTCTCCCATCCACTGGTTTTGACAGAGGTATTTTGGAAATAATGAAATAATGAAAAATGATAGCTCAACATCACACATTTGGTGTTTATGCTTAAATCCCCATGCACAATTTATGGATTTTCATCCTTCATTCACAAGTATCATCACTAGAAAGTGTCATTCTCACTTCAGCTGAAATGCTTGTCAGTACTTGTTTTCATTTTCTCCAGATAAAGATACAATTTTCTACCAATAGAGATGACTCAAAAAATCCTAGGTGGCACTGAGCCTTGATCAACACTGACCAGTGAATGTGCTACTAAGTGGACGGTTCTTAGCATAGTTGATGTTCTATATGGCTCTATATGAATTGAGATTCCTCGCTTATTAATGTTTTCTCATTTCATCTCCTACACTTACTGACATGAATGTGTTTTAGGAAGTCTAGCATTACAGAGGAAGCACAGTCAGTCTCACTACATCTGAGAAATTCTCTTATTCCAATGTTGCCACTCCACATGTGTTCCAGCGCTCCTAACTGATGATTAAGCATATATTTTGGCATGTCTCTACTCGTAAACAAGCCTGTGACTGTTTGCTGTGTCAGGGTTGAAAGTAAACAACTAACTTCTTGCTGAGTGGGAATAAGCTTCAGCTGAGTGGGAATCGGCCTTCTGACAGACACGACTGTCTTGAAGTTAAACGACCTCCTGCACAGCTTAGTCCCAGGAATTTTTACGACCACACCACCTAACCCTTTTGTCAATGGTGGTTAGAGCTGTTGACCCACATGAGAGTGTTTCTGGGCAGCGCCACCCCACCACAAGCTCATATTTATCGTGTGTGGTTAGAACAGTTCGAAAGAACATTTCAACCCTGTGTACATCCCCAAAAAATGGATGTGAAATTCAGTCCCTACTCTCCATGTACAGCAATTATGACATTATCGTTTTTGTCTGAACAGTTAAGAAGATAATAAATAAGAAGAGATGGTTTTAAAAAAGAACGGAATTAGCAAAATCTAAATAATATTTTGAGCCATGTTATTAAAGTGCAAAGTAAGGAATTTAATCATATGATATATTCGAGGTATTAACCATGGCGTCGCCAAGAAGCAATCCAGTCTGTAATAAGCAGGTTAAATGTATTATTATGGTGTTTTCATAATGGTGGCAACATGACATCAGGTAGTTTTTGTTTTTATTCCATCTCAGTGATGAAAGTTTGACATGGCAAAAAGCTGCTTTGCCAGTTTAGGCAATTTATGTTATCCCCTCCAAGTACCCCTTAGAGTTAGTCATGTAAAAATAACTGTAGCTTTGAGTTATAAGATGAATTAAAAGACTCCTGGACATAAATGCCTTGTTCTGACTGCATTTAATTTTTGTGCAAAAAGATTTCCTTCTCTTTAGGATGCCTAGCGTGCATATTGTGAGATAAAAATACTTTTTTCAGATCAGCTCTCTGACCTTGAGATCCCATTAGCAGCCAGTAATAAATGTGGGGAGTCTATACTTTCTGTTCTTTGATTGTTAAGTGCCTGCTTGTTTTAGGAGTGCTTAGCTATTATCATCCTCAGAGGTAACATGCGAAGCCCTTTTTATTTCTTCCCTGAACTTTGGACAGCTGGATGTGTTTAGAACGGTTATAATGTAACAGAGGTTCAAAAGATTTCAGTGCCTTGCATATAACTCTCCTGCCGTCAGTGTTTGGTTTGTTTAATACGCTTCCACACAGGTCTGGCTCTCATCAAAGCCATATGGAGGGTGAGTGCAGCGCATTAAGTGGAAGGGATGTAAGTTTCAGCGGATGAGACGACAACTCCCTTATCTCTGGCATTCCGTCCAATCACAAGGCTTTGTAGAAGGGGCCCGGAGCAGGAGGCCGCAAAAAAGGAAAAAACGGGATGTTTATTTGAAAGTGGCTCTCCAACTTCTACTCACAGTTGCAAAGAGAAAGCAGGCTGCTGTTCTCATCCACCCCCCCAACGATGTTTGTAAATATTGTTTTATATGCTGTGTATGCTGATTCTGGCCATCTGGAACTGTGGTGGGAGGTTGTAAAACATTTACAGAGGGGTGTTGCATGATGTAGGAGTGTCTCCGCTTCACCTCCTTAAAAAATTGGGCATTTATAAGTGCTGCAGCCACTCAATCAGCCCAGTGCAGGCCAACACAAGAATGCAGGGTGCTTTGAGAGAGGGGATTTAACACCAAACCTACTGGCTCCCAAACACAGCGCTGTAACCACTAATCCATGCCTCCATCCTGTCCGACTGAAGAATGCAGTCAAAGACAGCTCTGAATCATGAGGCCACCAATATCGTCAATGAGTCTCATGCTTTTCTTTTTCTTGCCTCTCTCTTTCATTTATTAAACAGCCGTGTCTGCGGCACAGCTGAAGAGTAATTACGGTCCATTTGTGATGGCTGTTACCGACCCAATGGTAGTTGACTCTGAGTGAGACCTGATTACTCCATCTCTCCTGGTCTCTGTTGTGCCTAAATAAACCTACTCGGAATGCCTCTGGAATTGAAAATAGGGGGAACAAAGCAGGGAGCACTTATCCCAGAGGGCATCTGCTTATCTTTGTACGTTACCATTTAGCCTTTTTTCTGGTGGTCTCTGAGGGTGATCTACATCTTGGCAATTGGCTGCCAGGTCTGTAATGCAGGTTGAAATGCTGATATTGTCAACATGATTCTGCTTTCTCTGTTTAATGAGCAAAATGAATGCAGATATCATGAGCCCTTGCTTACCAGTCATGTGTCATTTTTGACCGCACATCTGCTGAAAACGCCACTCTCAGCCAATGCAATATATGAGCAAGGCTGAGCAATCAAAAGAGCCAGGACATTCAGATGTCCAATTAGTGTGTAGTATGAGATGCACGGTAAAACTCAAGTTTTGTGTTTTGTGTTTAGTTGGGAAAAATGAGGGACAGGTGAATAAGCAGCAACGCGCCTCCATGCAAATAGGAGCAGTCTGCATACTTAAATCACACATTGGTCAATAGATAAATGTAAGGCTGGTTGAATGGAGCAGACCCCACCTAAACAAGGTTCATCATGAGCTAATGCAAAACGTTCATTGTTGTTAGGGTGCTTGCCTTATGGAGGTCTCAGAGCCTTCTCATGTGATTTTGGGTTGGGCCTTTGGCTTCCAAGCCATGCATCTGCTGTGTAACTGGACAATACTTGTGAAATGAGATGCGTTCACAGGCTGGAGCCAAGACCTATAGTTCTGACAGTGAGCAGAAGAGACACACAAAGTGCTCCACAGCAGCCAGCCCTCCAATTTGAGAGAAAAAAAAAACGGATAAGAGCGAGAGTGTAATGTATTTACTCAGGTGTGTTTTAGTTTGGCAGACTGCATGGAACACTATTGAAAGCAGACATCTCACTCTTAGAACAACCTGCACAAAATTCCCTCATTCCTGACTGATCCAAGGGGCTCCTTTTAACAATAAGCTTTATGTATTGTAATTTAGAATCAGTGTTCTGTCAGAGAAAAGCATTGTCCCACGATCCCAGTTTTTTTATTCACCATGCTGTAAAAAAAAATGGCTAAACTTCCTTTTTTCTTTGAGGTCCCTTTCAACAAGCAGTTCAAAATTTCAGCAACTTCAGGCAGAAGGAGCAGTGTGCTGTTATTTACACCTCCAGGAAACTGTAATTAAAACCTACATGGAGACAAGGGACCTGGATACTTCAATGGGAGCCTACAAGATTTTAGCCCATTAAGAAATAATACGATCAGTAAAAATGCTGCACAGGAAAAAAAAGAAATGTAGGTTGTGATTTAAAGGCACTTTATCGGGTATTTTAAAATTCATAAGATGTTTTTAATAAAGAAGGCTTCCTAGGTTTTGCCAAATGAGCATCATGACTTTCCAATGGTTTTGGCAAGTGTGTTATAACTTCAGACTGCCAATGAAAATAAAATTTTGGTCCAGTCCTCATGCAGGCGATCCACACCTCTGCTGGAGCCGACACTCGTGTCCTTGTGGTTTTGATCGTAGAGACCCATAAAACACTGGGTACAGAGCCTGAGTGATTGCTCTACTGAGGAATATTATAACCTTTCCTTTTAAGGTGAAAAGGTAAAAGGGGCTGCTTCTGTAAAGGAGGTATTTCAAACTCAGCGTTGTTTTATATAAATATAGGTTTATTCAGATTTTTTTTTTCCTTTTTTTTTCCTCCTCAACGGACCAGCTATATTGCAACAGCCACTGGCCTGAACACAGGCTTTTTTTTCCCCAATGAATAAAAGGACCTGAGGGCAGTCATGCCAAGAAAATGCATGCACAGATCACAGGACTCTTAGAGGAGCCAAGTATGAAACCCACATAGTGCAACGAGGGAGTAGCAGACATTCACTAAAGCTTCATGCTTTGTCCTTGAGGTGGACCAACTCCAGTATCCCAGCAACATTCAATTACAATGGCTTTTTCAGTCATTATTGTCTTATTTGAGTGGTTCCATTTGGAAACATGCTTTTACCTGGCTTTCTCCTTGCTTGTTTGCAATCAGAATCTGACCTACTTAACCATCTGCTTGAAAGTTTCATTTGAGTTCATCAAAACATAGTGACTATGAACTTTTTTCTTCATAAGCAATGTTTTATTTTTCTACAATAACAGAGATTGTTAAAGCACTGTGATAAATTTTTTCTGGCCTTCTGATATGCAATGGGCTGGTTAAAGTAACACTGATTTGCAATAAAAAAATGCTTGAGGGATGCAGTAGGTTCCTAACTTTGGATGCAATTTTTACAAATAATATAGTGTACTTTCTTCATAGTTGTTTAATGAACCTACTTTCGTTGTTTATTTTTCATAGTGGGAGGACAGGGACTTTGTCCAGTTTGAATAGATTAGTATCATAAATATGAACTCAATCAACAAACTATTTGGCTCCTTCCATAATTTTCATGCAAAAACATTGTATCAATACAAAAAAAGCATCACATTTGTCAACGAAATATTTCTTTTAAGTGCTGCTTTTAGACTGCACCAGTAAGTACTGTCCACCATAACGAAGCGCACACAGATACAGGCACACAAAAGTTTTGGATGAACTTGTATATATGTACTAATCACAATTACTGGCCACATGATGAATGCTTTTCATAAATGGCAGCATACCATGTTTACTGCATAGCTGTGCACTCCGGGAGGTTCAGCACATGGTAGTAAAACGGGAATCCACCTGAAAATGTACCTTATCAGTGCAGTTTATAAGCCTGAACACTGCCTTTACCATGAAGCAAAGGTTCGCAGATTTGAAAACAACAGCACTCCCACGCTCTGCAGAAAATATGTTTTGCATTCCCGGGGAGAAAGGAAAAGCACTGCAGCGTTGTTGGGACAGAGGCAGGGCGTGCACCTCTTGCAGGGAAAACTTTGTGCTTGGCTGTGGGAGGCTAGGTATGCATCAGCCCCTCCCACTGCAACTGCCACAATGCTGGTGTGTTTGTCACAAGGAGATGTTGCTGGGTTGGAGGTGTGTGTGTGTGTGTGTGTGTGTGTGTGTGTGTGTGTGTGGGGTGGGGAGGGGGGCTATCAGGGAGCTGAGGTCTTGACCTGTCCTCCCTGATATTTGGAAAAAAAAAAACAGGAAATTAGAATGCTTTTCCAGTCTGGACCAAGGAAGAGAAAGACAAATAGTCATGACATTAGTATGGTGCTACCTGATGCCTCTGTTCACTTCTCCTCTCACTGTACCCAACCATAGCAGGAGGTGTTCAGACAACCCAGACTTTTCAATCCTTCTTAGAAGGGATTAATCTTGACTTGGATCCAAAAAATAAACAAAAGTATTTTCATGTTTCACAAGCCATTAGTGTTCTGCTTGCTGTTATTGTTATGATAATAGGTGTAATTGGCCTAATGGCGATTATCAGCGCTAAGGAAGCAAAGCTGGTATTTTCTTTGCTCTGTGGCAGAGAGTCATGTGACATGTGACACTCTGGCAAGGAAATTGCTGTCAGTTGAATGGACCTGATCTGAACAGACACCTGAGAGAGCACCCCTCACCTGGTGGCCTGCTTAGAGGATAATGACGACCATATTACACCAACATGATGTCATGTCAGCGTCAGTTCCCTCTCAGTTCCAATACAGCTGCAGTGACACTACTCAGATATTAGTAATTCAATGCTAACTGCTGCGCCACAGTTACTGAAGGCACCCACCCCTAAATGGCTGTGTTGTGTCCCAGGGAGCTGGACTGAAAGTGACGAAGGAGTTGACAGCAAGCAAACAGATCGCAAACTCTTACGGGTGGCATTGCACAGTCTGAGACCTGCTCCCACAGAACAAATCAGTGAACTCAAAGAGTTTCATTCCTCCAGCTGGCATCTATGCTTGGGCCGGTACTGCAGGTCCTCAGATAAATTTTTGGTTCATTTGAGGTCCAATTTTGAACTTTGTGTAATCATTAAATTTGCATTACCTTGGCCTGGTCGTGCTCAACAAGATGTATGATCCAGGCGCCTTTACTTGTTATTTTGGAGGCAGCGCTGCTTTTTGACATTTCCATAGGCCATGGTTATGCTGTTTGCTCACAATGATGTAATTAAAGTATATTCCATGGTGCCGAGACAGTGCTGCAGATCCACAATTATATCAGCGCCGGAGACAGAGGCTGGGTGCACCTTCCTCTGTCTGACTGCATTTGTTGTGGAGCGCTTGGCGTGGGTGGGATTATTGGTGCTCAGTGCCACGGCTGGAACCTCAGTGGAAGTGGTGATTAGCCTTTAATGAAGTTTGATTCCTGCAGTTAAGTCCTTAAAGCCATTAAATGGGTTTATTATCCAAGGAGTGCCTTGAAGTGCAGGTAAAGGCGTGCTTTGAAAACACTCTTGGCAGGGGCAACCCAAATAATGAGAATCGCCGCCCTCCCGCCTCTGCCTCGTCTACCCGCCTCTCACCCTTCAACTCTGAGAATGGGCTTCCAATTGCGAGGCACTTGCACTGCCAAGACATGACTATTGCACTGATCAACCCTGAACACACAGCCAAATCCTTATACAATTTAATTTACCTCTGATCACCAGGTGATATAGATAGATTGTGGAAGGGAAAGATCATGTACCACGAGGCAGAGACCACAGAGATCACAACAGGTAATTCATTATTGTTTACATCTTATGACAAGGTGCATTGTAACACTTTAATGGCAAATGAGCATTTACATATTTAATGATGAGGACTGTGTTAGACATGGGGTTGCCCATTACATATATATATATATTTGTAAAGCAAAGGGGGAAGATTTTACATTCACACAAACAAACTGCAGCATAGACAAAATCTATGGCTGGCTCAAATGCATGGGGGTGCCACATGGTGATAAATGCTGGTTAGCACTGTTTAGAACAGTGAAACTGTTTTGCACATTTGATCATTAGTATAGCATATCCTCCTCATGTCTACTTTTGTTCTTGTTGATACAAATCAGAAGAAAACATGACCTTTTGGAATAAAATATGTCCCTCTGGCCTCTGGATGCATTTTTCTTGAGAGGTAATTGGGTGGTATGAGGTAAAGAGGTAACTGGTGATTGGAGACTAGCTGGAGGTGAATAATGATGTGACTGGCGTGTAGAGAGAGAGGGGATATGATGGTGGCACCCCCCAGATATGACTCAAACAACCAACGGGAACTGTTTACTTAAAACCTCAGCTGAGGAAAAAAAAAAGTCTGCATTCTCATCTCTAGCCAGCTTGAGCTAAGGGATTACAGGCAAAACTGATTAAAAGCGAACAACAAAGACAATCCTCCCCATCCCAACCCCCCCCCCCAACCCGGAAATATCAACAAGTTATAAATACCTTTCATGTGTGTCAGGAACAGGAGGCGGGTTTAATCATACCAAAGATCTCCACAATCTCTAATGACACCCTAATGGAACTCAGGTGTCGTGGAGGATTTCCTGACATCCAGCTGCAGCAAGGGTTATATCTGCAGCATGTGAGATGAATCACGGATAGCATTTACCGTTTAACTGTATTTTATAGTTCCTGTGTACACGGCTGAGAATACTGCAGCAGCAGAACAATACTTCATGAGATCTTGTTGGCAACCTCATGAATGTGCGATTTTTAAAGCCTTTGCCATGGGCCATTAGAGTCAGGTATGGCATGCTTCTAGATATTAAAGAGCCAATATAAAGCCAGTTTGGTTTATATTTAATGAGCGAAGTTTTTTTAGCTTTACGCATAAAAGTGTTCTGTAAAATAGACTGTTATTAATGGTTCTGTCTTTTTTCTCAATATCCTTTATTCAGATTTCCACTGACAAAAAAGCTACAGCAGGACAGAGTAAGCCTGAATTTTCTTTACAGATATCTTGAAATCCAAATCATTTTCTTTTCCCTCAATCACTGCATTTGCATTGATTAAACCATGTGTCCTGTATGCTGTTGGAAAAAGTCCAGGATTGAGGACGATCTCACTTGTAGCTGCGGTTCATGGAACGCTGTGATTGGGAGACAGCGCCCTTGGCACTGGCCTGTCCATGGACCCTCTCCAGAATCCAGACCCTTACACGGCAGGCTGAGCCAGAGAGATAAACACTCTTAATACCGTCATCCAGAGGAGAAGCGTGGCCTTTTCTCCCGTACTCCCGGGACCTACTCTTATCTTCAGGAGTGAGACTCCTGTTACTTAAACACCACAGGATAAAGACAAGGATAGGACAGGATAAAAAAGACACACAAACCAAAAGTATTTCGGTAAAAGGTTAAAATGAAGGTTAAAAGGGAGGTTCGAGGCAAGTGGCAAGAGATACTGACTGGCCCCTTCTTATGATTGGGGTCATGGATAAGGTCAGTGTAGAGAAGCTGGCCGACACTTCTCTCATTAACGAGCCCAAAAAGAACAAAAGTTTAAAACAAACAATAATTTATTTTAAAATACAACAAACAAAACAAAGGAAACTAGCCTATGCACCAACAGCAGGGACACAATGAGCCTTTCCCTGCTCCCCAGACACACCTGTATTTAATCAGGCTTCAATTAGCAATGTGTGGCTCATTAGCCAATAGGCTGTTCCCTTACAAATCACCATCAGGTGCACACATTTAACAATGATTGACAACAATTAGCTCAAGGAAGAGGTGGTGAAGGCCCTCCTTCACAGTCAGGTTTTTGGTCTTTTCTTTCACAGAGATGTGATGTTTAACACATCCAAAAAATTTCCGAAAAAGCATTCAAAACTGTCAATCCCTATGGAAAAAAAGAAAAGATATATATTTCAATCAAGTTAATTCTGAATTAACCATCTCATTCACACACACTCACTGATCCTGAAATTTGTTTTTGTTTTCATTTCATACATAGGTGCATAGATGTCAGAGGAGGACAAAGAGACGTAGAGCATTTCCTGTTCGTTCACCTAACCACCTGTCCGCCCAAAAAATAAAAGAGAGCAGACAGGTAATCACTTAAACAGGACTGTTAGGAAACTGTGGTAACAGTGACCAGTGCTGAATACTGCAAACAACACAACCTGTTCAATATTGAACAAAAAACACTGGACTGAGCACTCAGCTCAGACCTCTCTTCATTCCTATTAATTCCCTGGGCATCTAATGCCACACATCGCACCCTGCGGTGATGCCAGACACTACGCCCATCAGCGATGCCACACCACACCACACCCTTCAGAATGGCTGACGAGGGTATTTGCTCATGTTTATGCAGAACAGTCCAAGGGGTGATGTCACTTGGGGAGGAACGTTATTTGTGAATGAAGCGGCTTATGCATGCTTGCTTTGAAAAGGCCCACCAACACGCCGACTGATCTTCCACTGATGTGAAACAGACGCTCCAAGAAAAGCAACACACTAACACTGTGTTGACAAAGCTCATATATGCATCCTATATTGCTATGATATGGATTGCAAACAGCCAAGATCAAAAGTCTGTTCATCCAGTGGCTGTGTGGCTGCATGTGTGTAGCACAGATAGTGAATGCATAATAATTATTACCAGTGTTAACATTAGAACCATTAATTATTTCAGAAGAATAATGCTCCACATATTAAACCCCACTCCACAGGTTTTTGGCTGAACATATATTTACAGTGCACTCCACCCTGAATTCTTATGCTTTGTTTTGTATTACATACTGTTATAAATAAGAAAAATCTTCATACTAACAAGTCTTGAATATCTCACTTTAGTTTACCAGTAGTTTTAGATATCAGTGGTTAGATATACACCAAAAATAAAACAAAATGCTGCCTTTTGTTTATTTGATGATAATGTTGACAGACAGCGACATGAACAGCTGAAAGGTGTGTCACTGAAGTATGCATGTGCATGGAGTGATACAAAGCGCAGAGGGGGTAATACAGAGATATGTACTTCAATCACTGTGCTCATGTTTTGATTGGCAGTAGTTCAATCCAATTAAAATGAAATTACAAATCACTGGATTGAGCAGTTTTCCAGTATTGAAATGCTCAGGCATGTTTTTTCTGACTATGGAATTTGCCCCAAATTTCAGACTGGCACAGGATTCACAAGCTGATTGTGTGAAACACTTCAGAGCTAGATTTAATACCAAATTGCATGGCTTTCGGTAGTTGTGAGTGCTGGATCGCTCACTGAGTTTTGGTCAATATTGATGTTCCCAAGCACAGTGGAAACTTTATGTGTTGCCGTTACTGATGTTCACTGTGTGAGGCAAACTCATTATCTCTTTCAGGTTCCCTGACAAATGTCCTTTGAAGTGGTAGAACTGGGTCATGCCTTAATTTTTAAACTGGGTCTTTCCCTAAAGCTCATTTCACCTTGTCTTGTTTATTTATTGTAAGGTATTAAATTAACCAAACACATTTGACTGTTAAACCCCAAGACTTAGGGTTATTGACCTGTGAAGACCATGCCAGTAACTGGATATCAGATCCCTGATAGCAGGTCCTTTGCCTTGGAGTTCTCAGTGGATTCTATCTAATAACATGTGGGGTGGTTCACATTCAACTGGGAAATTCCAGATGGTAGAATGGATACCTCCCATTAAAGCTTGATTCTCCAGACCAGAAGCTTTCATTCTCACAGTCTGGCTAAACATCCATTGAGAGATTTAGGGTTTAAGTCCAACAAAGACTAAAAGTGCAACATGAAGTCACTTGCAACATTGAACACCTGTATTTTGTTGGGATATGTATGTTTGAAGAAATGGATGGGGCATCAAAATGATAAAGGAGAAGCTGGATTATTTTCAGTTCCATACAAGAAAGAATAGTGGAAAAATAGGATAAACAAGGAGATCTGTCATTTCACAAAATGTCAAATATCATGCAATTTACAGACAAATAAATAAATTCATACAGTACATCAAAGTAAAAGGGGGTTTAATTCACAAAACATAAATCATACATTTTTATGGAATTGTACAATTTAACAGGGTTTGTTTTTATTCATGCAGTTTTAATAACCATCATCATATTCAAGCTCTCTGTGACTGTATGATGAAAAAAAGTCAGGTGATGAAAAAAGTCTTTATGTGAACACTGAATCTGCCAGGAAAGTGAATGATTCACTCTTTTACAGGGAAGATCTGTGCAAAATGGCTGGATTTTCTGGTTGGTTTCACACCAAATACACACCCTTTTTCTTCCATTTATTCTCAGTGAACTCATCAGAGGCTTCTCAATACCTGATTCTGACTGACCTGGATGAATAGTGTCTAACCATGTTCTGTTCCAAATACAAATAAACACAACAGGTCGATGGCATTGACTATGTTCACATAGTTGCTTGGGAAAAGCGTATATTAGCGGCAATGATGCAACTTTTTCAAGTCTACATATTTAAGACAACACACCAATTCCTGCAAAAAATGTCCAATTGCCTGCTCATGGCATGCTGGTGATTAAGAATACATTTCGAAAAAGCTTGGTGGTGGTCAACGTGTGAGCTATGTCAATAGGGACTTGTCACTTCCTGTAGATCATTTCAGGATGTGCTAGAAGCTACAGACAAAGCTCAGGACCAATGCAAGGGATGTAAGCTCATTTCAGAGGAGTGTTGCAAACCTGCTAAAGCCATATTTCCTGTCTCTTTCCACTCTAGGAGATAGCCAGCCATTGGATGTCTTCGCACAGCGAGGCCATGGACACTGCCTGTTTTCTCTGGCAGTCATCAGGCAGAATAGCATTTGCCTGTGCTATACCTATTATACAATCAAATTAATACAGTTACTCATGAAAAAGACACTGATGTCTGATTTCAGACATTGGTGTCCCTTTTGGTCAAATTTAGTGTGTCTGATAGTGACTGTGACAACAGCTAAACAATTTCAAAAATATGATTAGATTTTTTTTGTGTTGCATTGAATACAAATCCTTCTTACAGAATGCTCTCAGCCGGCATGGCACGATATGTTTAAAGCAGAGATTTAAGATGATGGGTGAACATGAGTGAGCGATGGCCTGCCTCACTCTCCCACAACCAAGTGGCTTTTTTTGGAGCCGTTCCACAGCCTTGGCCTCAGGAATGCAGCCTTGGAGGGAGCAGACAGTGGACAGGGAGCAGGCAGAAGTCAATGCTGTGGGGCAGTTGCAGCTCCACCACAGGGATAGAGGGACGACTTCTGGAAGCCCTAGGGATTTCGCCGACCCGGCCATTCCTAATTCACTTTTAGACCAGATTTTTACAAGGAATGACTCACTGCTGGCCCGCTCGGCTTCGTGTGAAAGTGTGGTGGGTGCGGCACATGGCACTCCCGTGTGTTCTAAGTGGCCCTCCAGGAATTTTGCCTTTGTTATAAAAATGAGCTCTTTTAGAGCAATTTAGTTTGGAGTCTTGTGTCGCCACATACGAATCCGTCTTCTGTCAGATTTCCCAAATTCTTTTTTAGTTTCTTTCTGTTGCCGCACCAGACAGCTGCGGTTACTTTGTCAGATTCTTTCCCCCCCCTTTGTTTCTCATTCTAATTCCTTGGGGTAGAAAAATTAGCACTTGTTTGATACTGGGGCAACACCATTACTTGTTAATAGAGGGAGTTCCCTCCCAGGGGCACATGATATCATGATGCGGTTTAAAACACTTTCACAAAAACACAACCGCGAGGTACAACACCGGTTGGAGGGACACTAAACATTGGTATGATGTTGGTTGATGATGTCACCGAGGAGAGCAGAGAATGAATGAGGTGACACAATGGCCCGGCCTGGCACACTGTACTGGCAGGATGAGGCCCTCCCTGTGTGACTCAAATGTCAGGAAGAGGTGAAACACGGCCCCAGAGAGTGGTTGTAACCTCTTTACCATGAGGCTTTCCCTAGAAATTCCACTGGACTGCTTTCTATCTTCCCTTCTAACATTAAAAAGGGACTAGGCCTTTACAAAACAAAAAAAACAGCACCTGGATGTAATTTGTTAACTGGATTGGGCTTGTTCATCAGCAATCAACTTGGGGGAGATGGGTTGGCTTGTTGCTTTGAACCCCCTCCCCCCACCCCCTCTTTCTACATTTCTTTGTCTTGCTGTAGTGCTTGGTGTTATGACAAGACTCTTCACAAGAAAATCAAGCTCAGGGCTGTGCCTATGAGATGTGCTTCGGAGGCACAGGGCCATGTTGCTGTAACCCTAATGCTGCGCCTTGTCTTCTCAGGAAGCAGGCTGCAGAATGGGTGATTCATGCCCCCGCCCAGTCCTCTCTGGTGCTGACAGGATCTGAATAGAGTGGACGCACAGATAGAAGCAGGCCCCTGCCATGTGAACGCATTCAAATAGGGTGATTTCTTCTTTTTATCATGGTCTCATGGCTTTTTGGGAATGCTGACATAAGACTTCCTGCCAGTACCTCTTCCTGTCTTTCTGCAATTACCTCATCCCCACAGAAAATGTTTTTTTCTTTATTTTAATTACACACATATATGGTATTGTTTATATCTAACAAGGAGTCCTTTTGTAGCGAAACGACTATAGTGTATGCTGCTCCCATGTGTGTCCTTGGGAATTGACTTGAATTGTTTATCATGTCTTCAGAATTTTTTAATCCCCTTCCAGTATTCACTGAGAACACAATATGTCTTTCTGCAGTCTCAAGGGGGTCTGGTTCTCATAGTTCATTTTCAATATTGATCATTTTCATCTGATCTTTCATCTTACCGAAAAAGACAAAAACATTTTACCTCTCAGACACATAATTCAGTTAAATGATCACACCATGGAGCCATTTTTTAGAGCTGAAACCTCCAGATTAGATTTTAGGAACCACAAGTAATCAGAGCCAGATAAATATTAAAGTACAAATGAGTTTAGCCTACAAACAAATATGGCATATCAAGGTATCTGTGCTGTGTAACTACAACATATGTTTTAGTGTTTTACTGAACTGTAGAAGTCATCTCCAAATTATTTTCCTCTTTTCAGGGTACTTTTACAAATTCAAATTGATTCTTGGAGAAACAGGAAAGAAAAAACCCACAGATTTAGATTTATGAATTTGTAGATAATTCAGCCAGTGGAATGGTTTCTCCATTGAAATTTACTGTGCAGAACATTTACTCTTGTATTACAGATTTAAATGAAGTGCCGACAAGGAGACCACATAATGTGCCGAGCTCTTGCAGCAAGCACAGTTTCCAGCAAATGCTCCATGCAAAATAAATTCTAATGGACAGAAACAGCTCATGTAGTGAGTGATGGATGCACCTACACATTTTTTCTCTCCCTGTTTGTCTCCCTTTTTCTTTTTATAAAACATGTGAAAAATCGAATCACTAAGACGTTACAATTCATCATTTTTCCATTTCTTAATTTTCACCACAAAGCCTGACATGTTTTAAGAGGTGCAATCCAATATTGCTTGAACTCCAAGACCCACCACAAAGATCTCTGGGTAAATGTGAGGGAAGGAAGTGAACAGACAGGAAGACGGGTGTGTATGGAAAAACAGAGCGCATTTGGCTGCGTCACGCCCTTAAGTAACAACACATGGTAATGAAGGAATTTCACATTTCGGAGCAGCCTCACCAATTGAGCAGGCCCTGCTGGTGTGGGCCTGGCCGCTGGGCTGCCTTTTTTCCTAATGTGAGCTGATAAGGGAGAACAGGTCTAATTCCAGTCCATGTTCTCATCGCAGTCAGGCAGCACAGTGGGCATGATTCACTGCGTTATTCCGCCAGCTACCGACTTGGCTCCCACTCACAGTAGGAAGAATGTGACTTCACAGTGCTCCCCTTTCAGCTTGTCCCTGTCCGGTCCGCTCCCGAAACCCTCCTTAAATGTGCCTCTGTTCCTGCCATGTCCGCCGGCGGAGCCGGACTGGAAGAGGAAGAGGAGAAAGGGTGGAAAGAGTTCCTGTTTCCCTCCTGCGGTTTGTGCCGAGGATGGCCAGGGGCCCCTTTCAGCCTTGTCCCTCTCAGACCCCAGCATGACCAGCCGCTGCCTGTGGGATCGTGGGAAAAATGGAGCCTGCTTCAGTGCCATGGCAGGCTTGACAAAAGCGAGATGCATGAGGACCTCTGTCACGCTGCGATGACAAGGATGGGGAGATGTGTTTACATTTCTACTCGCAATAGTGCTGTATTGCAAGCTACCAAGGGCCATGTTCTCCCTTTTACATTAAGTGCTGAATGAAAAAAGAAAACATTGTAATGTACAGATTTTAGTAAAAAAGCATCTAAGTGGCAGACAGGTAATTAGATATCATTACTATCACCACACATGTTCATCTTCACAATCAAAATATGACATGTAGACAACAATATGAAAAACATATGGAAAATAGGTAATTATACAGATGATGACATAATACTAATAGTTGGTCACTGGTGCCAAAATATACAGTTTGTAATACAGTACTTTTCCATAAGGTTTCAAACCCATAGTTATCATGAATATCATGCAGCTGTTTGACAAAAACAAGGTAGATTGTGGTTAAACCAACCTGCTGCTTTTAAATTAGATCAGTGTTTGACTGCAAGCCAATTGTACAGTAAGTCCTTCTGGGAAGAAAATAAAAAAACAGAGAAGGGTACTGTATATCAGGTCCTAAAATGAAAAAATTATCATGGATCTGAGAATTTGATTTGTTAGGCATTTTGGCATCGTGTCTGAGTCTGTTCATAGGTTTTTGGAAATGTCTTATATAAGAGACACAGCTGATGTAGAAAACCCCCCCAGATATACTTCTTGGAGTATTATAAGGAAGTGAAGTTGTTCTACACCCCCTTGAAGCATTCAGGGAAATTTAAATAATGCCCCCGAGCTAAAATAAATCATTTTAATGAATTCACTCACCCAGGCTCCCCGGCATTTTATTTAAAGAGGAGATGAAGCTATGAAATATAAGTTGGCGTTATAAATCGGTAAAGTGGTGAATTAAAACAAACAAACATCAGATTTATAGGTGCCATTGTAACCTCCCAAGCACTGCAACCATGGAACCATAACTGTAATCCTACAATGCAAGAATTTACCAAATAAAAGTGGTCACAGAGCTCTCAGAAATCCCTCCACAGACACTTTCACAGGGAGAGAATAAAGTGTGATGTCACCGCTGGCACAGTGCAGTCCCTGTCTCTGATATACTTCATAGCCCGCTGTAGTGAATAGAAGGCAGACATTACTCAGAACGAGAGCGGAGACTGTCTGTCCTCCAAAACTAAAGCTTCATTTATTAACGCATGCTTTGCCAATAATGTTTCTGTAGCCCTTGTCAGTGCAGATGGAGACAATAGAGAGCCGATAACCCCAGCTCCCACCAGCACAGGGCACATTCCAGTGCACATCGCTTATTGCAGTTAGCTGTCAGTCACCTGCACAGCCATGGAGACCCTGGCTAGAGATTTGTCAGGACTGCTCGGAGCCATGTGGCATAGTGGCGTCGCAAAAGCCAAACCGCACGCGCTATGCGTCACAGTCGATCCTCGAGTCAAAATCAATCTTTGCTGCAAGACTCACAGCGCAGCCCTGTCTCCCTGTGCTGCAGTTCTAGCTTTTTTGGCACCCGTTTATGATTTATGAATTGCTCCACGAAGACTGCTTGACTGTTAACGAAATCCTTAGACGTCTTTACTTTTTGTTATTTGGCAGCAGAGGTACATGCTGATTCGTGATTTGTAATTTACCTCTTGTGTCTGCCCTCCTTGGGGAAGAGCCATGAGAGCAGCACAAAGCTAAATGATATTTTAAAAGAAATACCCAACTGGAAATGTAAATTGCATACCCATTCAAGCCTTTGTTATTTTTTCCTACACTTCACTGAAAAACAAAACTCTCAGACATTTTGGACGGACAATACATTGGCACTAGAATAAAGAAAGTGATGAAGAATTGTAAAATATGAGGTCCTGGGCACTGCATCAAATCCACTCAGTCCATGCACACCCCAAACTTGTCTATCATACCCATTCCTAAAGGTATTCCTTTTCTTCGTCCTTTAATTTTCACCTCATATTGTCCACAGTTGGCATTAGAACTGTAGCATAGAGGGTTTTTTTCTTTACTGGTTGTAACTGCTTAAATCATAACCATTGTTGTTCTGTAGTGGGAGAATACCGCATGTTGATTGGTTGAGCTGAGGAATATAAAAAATGTACCCATGTTAATTTTCATCCAATCAATTCATTTGGAGTTGATGGCAACCTCAGAACAGAAGTTCTTTTTACCTGTGTAGTGTGTCTATCATCATGGGCTATTGAAACTGTTAGCTGCATTTTAATTCCTAGTTGTTTAATTACTTCACTTACAAATCTGTATTATGATCTTCCTTAAGCAGAAACATGCAATTTTGGACATATAAAACATGATCAAAAATGATGAGGTCTACTTTGTATAGCCTTTCCATTTTAATTTTCCAAGACTGAAGGAAAGTACAAGGGACCTTCAAGCACTGCTCATTGGCATTTATACTTCAAAATACCATACTACTAAAATGGTTGTTTATCAATGTTGTGTAACATAAAGGAATCATTTACATAGACAAACAGTTTACTGGGTACACGTATGAACTCTTGTTTCTCTTATAATGTACTCTGTGCAAATCTAGTTGTATAAAAGTACAACTTAGCACTTCTGCTATAAGTAGCTAGCAGTGGTGCAATGCTGTGTATATGTTGGCATACAGCATTTATCTACTTTTATTTTGGCTGATTTAGCATTATGCTAGGTTTTTTTACATAAAAGTGATATGTGTCATAGCTTTTGGTTATGTAAACATTGCACAACAACTGATATCCAACCCACTTGCATATGCACCCTTGAAATTTTGATCAGATATAAAATGTTAGCCAGATAATTGAGTCAGATGATGATCCCGATTTTGGACAAACATGGGGCTAGATAATCAGATTGACTGACGTCCTGAGGTTGAAAAAAATTATAAAAATGATAATATGAAATGCAGCCATGCAGCCAAATATTTATTTATTTTGATGGCAGCAGCCATTGAGATAGTTTTATGTCATATAAGGGCGCCTGTTAAGAGGAGCCATCATGATTATAAGGGAGTGGTTATGATGAATGAACACAATTTATTTTGGCCACTCCAAACTAATATACAGAGCTATATCAGTGACATCTTTATATCCTGTCACATCATATTAAAAATGTACAGTTGTTTTAAACAAGACCGGAATAAATACTCCACCTTCTCATGCCACCAGTACCATCTTCACAATTTTTATTCACCGTGACATCACTGGTAGCCAGCAAGAGCTGTCTGCATTATTTCAGCCTCTTTCCCCTTGTGGATAATACTCCAGTACGCATCATTGGTACTCTTTGGAGAGGGCCTGAATGGTTGTGGACTGTGTACATTTTCTCCAAACCCATGAGAAAGTACACCCTCCATTCGTAAAAGAACAAAATGCCCGCCAACTCCCACCAAGGTTCATATTTTAGAGGAGTGTCTAGACAGAGGCAATCTTTTACTTCGGATTCAAAGCCGCAGTTTGTCCAGGCTCAGCTGGACTGCTCTCCCAGAATCTGAGCCTTGGATTGGGCCCCCTGTTGAGTGGAGCCAAAGGTGGCAGTGAATCTTTTTGCTGACAGCCAGTCAAGCTCCTCAAAGACCATCTGACCAAGAAGGTATAAAATCAAAAGGAATATTATGTCACCCAGTGCATCTAATGATGCCCATTTTATTACTCTGGGAAAAGATTAACCAAACTCGTAAAAGGTCTATATTGGTAATTTTATAAGATGCTTCTTGTAGCCATAATTGTTCACAATATAATAAAGAAAGGAACCGACAGGCTGCAAATGAATAGATTTAAAGGGGTATTGACAGCCTTTTTTCCTCACTTTCAGTAGCAGCATTGTATAAAAGGAGAACTTTTGCTGATTGATGCATACACAAAAAGAGCTAAAACCATGACTTAACCCCTCAGCGTAAGGGAAAAATTGCAAACGTTAAATATTTTGATGGAGGATACGTACTACATGACAACCATGTTCCATAAATAAGAGGGGTGTTTGGTGGAAGGTGGTATTGCCTCGATATCAAATACATATAACAGGGGTGTCCTTGGAATCATCAGCTGGTGGCAAGTTCAAGGTCAATGCCAGTCCCTACCTGTTCACTACCCCTTGCCTCCTCAAAACTAAATCTGACTCATTGTTCTATGTTCAGAATTCTTTGGAATAGTGGCAACAACAGTAAAAATGATTATTCGTTTCCTCATAGGATTTTGTTTTGAATATACTGTGACCAGAAAAATACCTTGACTGTTTTGTCCTGGATACAAAAAATTAGCCAGATAGAACTTGAAAGCCAAGAGTAGTTGGCACCTAACCATGCTGGTGGAACAGCCGTTGGAAATGTGGGAAGGAAAAGGTCATTTTCCTGTCTCACCATAGTGAGTCAGACGCCGTGAATAGCTGAGATGATCAGATAAAAAATCTCCAAACGTACCGATCACAAAATGCCTTTGGAAAGCAGCAAAAATGGTAAGAGGAGCGCATACGCAGGACACCAGGTAGCACAATGTCCCACGTGTCCTGTTGACTGTTCTTTCCTTTGCCTGTCTGTCATGATACAGTGCTTTTGGGGATGTTGCTGAATCATTTTGTTTCCTCCTTTAGCGCTGGCCGCATGCTCAAATTTTAGCGACTCGGCACAAATTTAACGACCGCTGTGATTCACTGGATGTGATAACATATCTGCTGCATCACTTAATGTTTTCAGTTTCCTCTGTTTCCCCCTGGTGTTGAGTGAGACTGAGGTCCCAGCATGCTTTTGGGCTGCGGACACGATGTCCTCCCACTTGGAAATTTCTCCCAATAAGGGAGACTCAAGAAGTTAAGAGGTTTCCTGTCTGGAGAGGCACAAAGTGAAACACACACGCATGCACCACACACACACACACACACACACACACACACACGCACACACACAACGTGCACACGCACACGCATATACTCGCACCACTAGGAGTATTTTTGGCCTGGAAGTTGACAAAGTTTTAGACTTGGAATGCTTAGCTAGTGGTTCTCACACTGTATCTTTATACACATGAAGTGATCCATTTTATGCAGAGATCATGTGGTTTTGGTAAGTGTGGGATTGTTTAAATTTGCTTGTGAAAAGTTCTAGTTGTTAAGGTAGAGTGGAATTCTTATTAACAGACACCCCCCCCCTTCAAAAAAGTATTTTCTTACTTTCATTGGTGCATTTTGTTGCTACTTACAAAAACATTAAACAGCACTAAAATAACTGAGTGTGCTTTTAAACAAAAGTTAGCTAAACCATAGGACCACTTTATATCCAGTGTCATCTTAGTACCACATTTTTAAGGGATTTGGGCAAAAATTTTTATTAGATACTGTAAAAACTGATAATTTGGAAAAATCTGGTCTATTTTAAAAATGTTTGTAAAAAGAAAATTAGAACCACTACCACTGTTTTCTGAGTGGGAATAACTGGTTTTGTATTTATTAAGTAAGTCATTGTAGCTTGGAAGCCGTGTATTCTGATTTTTTTTACTATAGTCTTCTGTGCCTTCCTTCAAGTGATGAATGCCTTTTGGGGATCTCCAATAGGCATTTGCCTATCAATTATATAAATCAAACCGCTCACTGTTTCACCTCACTGAAACTCTTAACCGAGAACACTCAGTTTTTTCCTGTCTCTACTGAGTGAAGTATCCTCCTGCACTGGGGTGTGGCACCTGCCTCAAGCCTTGTTAGCTAAGTGTTGGCTGGTTGGGTGGGGTCGGCAGGCAGCTTCTCCTGGTCATAATTCACCCCAAGGGAATATCCATTCCTCTTGTCTTACTGATATTCTGCTGCTAATATGTTATGACTTTTTGATAGAAAGGAGAAGTGTTATAAATAATTATAGTTTAGTCTTCAGGACTGAGCACTTGTAAGTGGGTCAGCTTTGAGACAGCAGTGTTTGTGTCTCATAAACTACCATTCGATATTTCCACTAGTCAGTTGTATCAGTCTATCAGTGTATACTACATTCTGTAAAGATGTAAAACTTAGATTAGCCTGGCTTCTGACTTTTTCTAGGAGTAGAGTTTTTATTTTGATTTTCATCTGAGCATGGGTATTGTCTCTCCTTCTAATCTTGCTGAACCACACAGTACTGAACTGAACACCCCTGGCTCTGCATTATTTATTCATAGTCTGATTTATATTAAGAAATCACTATAACTGGGCCAAAATTCTGATAATAAATGAAAAGAACAAAGAAATATGAGGAAGCAATTATGCCCATTAACTAAACCAGACCTGATTACTGACATGATGACTGCCTATTCAAGATGGAAATTTTACACTTCATTGAGGCAATAGTGAATCTGATGAAACAGATTTCCCGACTGTTGCATCTGAGTGACAGCATGACCCCGAGCACAACGGCCACCATTATATGCTGGGAGATGAGATCATTGTCATTTGCAAGACGCCATGACAGGATTTTCTTACTCGGTTTCTTGCCTCCATGGACACAGCCGTTTCCCTCTGAGCTGCTCATCAAAGGCTTGCTGAATACCACAGTCCATTTCCTGATTTTTTGGAAGTTTTGAAAATCACCAGGAGACTTCCAGTGCGGCAACAGAGAAGCGGAGGGTGTTGCCAGTGTTTAAAAAGGGAAGATAGGGGTCACTGAGTGGGTATAAGCCAAACTATAAGATTATTGCCATGTTCAGAAACAGCCTATTCAAATGAAAACAGATCAAACCAAAGCAACTTTATTTCCCACTTGGGAAGATCTTTGCACTAAAAACACATGTAAGATGTGTAATAGCAAAATACTCTTGCCCATGCTATAAAGATTATTCTCCATCTTTTCAAAAACACAATGTACATTTGGGGCAGTTTGAGGTGAGAGGATTAATGTGTTCAAATTGGTCTTAATGCAGAGGAGTTCACTGCTTTGAATGTCAGCCATTCCTATCTTCATATGTTAATGTAATGAAACAGACTGGGATCCAAGTGCAGTTAAAAATTTAATCACAGAAGCCAAAGCAGAGTCAGGGACAAAACAGGTCGGCAACGGGCAGTACAAAAACCAGATCCAGATAACTCAAGCAAGTTAGAAGAAGAACAGGCAAGGGGTCAAAACACAAGATACAAATGACAGAATGGCAGAGAGCAGGCTTGGTAGTGTTGCAGGAAACAATACCTCACAATGAGGCAACAGAAACTGAGTCCTTAAGTAGCCAGGACTTGATTGAGGAATGAGTCACAGGTGTCCTTGATGAGTGGGTGTGGTTGAACCGGGTTGAACTGGGCATGGCTGAGCTGGCTGACTGGGGGTGGGTGTGACAGTTAAAAGGAACATCACCCATAGGATCCGGGCTAATTCATCTGGTCTGGGATTCACAGGCTTTATTCACTGTTAATGGAAGGTAAGGGCATACAGGGTATGTATCTGCACTAATAATGCCTGAAAAAAAGCATCACCATCCCTTTTGTTTTGATTCATGCATGAAAACACAATTGCAGCCAGTATCATTTTTCTGAATCACAACAAATTATCCCTCATGCGTTGTCTCGGTTATCTAAATATCTGATTTTCTGCAACAATATTCCATATTCTTAAGTATTCATTTCCAGGGCATTGTTAGTACTGCAGCTATGGAACATGTTCAGCTCCACCCACACAAGAGATAGACCACTCCAATCTGATTGCATGGAAGAAGTGGTCCGTCCATCTGGCCTTTTTTAATCTGCTTTGGAGGAAAGCTGCAAATGCATTGGCAGCGGAGTCCGATCGAGTTGCATGCCATGCCTTTCTTTTGCCTTATATCTGCCCCAGCAGTAGCTCAGTTTATTATAGAGTGCAGACTCACTGCATTTTGCTAAGAGAGTGTGAGAGAGAGAGTGTGTTTTTAGCCATAAGCTGTTGCTGGTGAAAGTGCATGTGCACGTATATATGTCTTGCCCCACATCTGAGCAGATCCGCTGTGTGCAGAGTGCAATGGGCCTCTGAACGCCCCATCTGTACATGCCTCTACATCTGTATGGTCTTAATACTATAATCCCCTCTCCATCACACTACTCTCTTTTCCACTGGACCCTTCGCCGCACTGAAGTGAGGACTGTCATCGCTGCAGTGGATTTCTCCAGCCGAAGACCCTTTGGATTTGGAAGGGAACAGACAGCGGAGGAGGGAACAAGCCCCCTGCTTTGAGGAAGTCCCCCGTCGAATGCGGTACAGTATCACACACACCTCACCGACACCCTGTTCCAAGTCCTATGAATTTGAAGATTTCCCCACGTGATTCAGTTGATAACGTGCCTCAGACCGTAGCAGTGCGTTAGGACATTGCATAGACCTGCCTAAAGCCTTGCCCCTTCGATGGCACTGCCCTCAGATGTGGGTTAAATGAATTCCACTTCTTTGGAAAAATGTCAGATTTATGTGTGGTGCCACAAGGAAATTCTGTCATATTCTGTCAGTGCTGTGATAAAGATGTTTCTTCTGTGCTGCGTAGGCTGAAACACTGTGAAAGACAGAGCTACAGGATTGAGTCTACCATCTTCTCCTCGAATTTTCTGTCATGAATGAAGAGATTGGGTACCTGTACCAAGGTACACTGTCTCCTTTTCCTTCACCGAAGTGGTCAGGGTGTGGCTTAATTATGAAAGAGCTGGTGACAAATAAATGTCAGTATTGCCCAAAATACATGTGATATTTGATTTAAAAAGGGCAGTCCGTCAAAGCAGTTCAGCCTACTGTGAAATGAGAATCAGAATACATAAATGCAAGAGTCTGTTTGTTCTTTGAATTTTTTATTTTCATATATTGCACTCTTCATATTATCTGGCTCTTACATTGAAGTAAACTTTCATGTTGTTTTAGGCAAAACATCAAATTAGCCTTACCATAACAAATATGTTTATTTTTTCCTGTCACCGCATTGCTATTTTTGCAATGTTGTGCATGCTGCCAACATGTTTGTTGATTATTAAACTAGTTGGCATCCAGTCAGGCTTGCTGTTTATTGCTGTTTATAGAATTTTGCGCATGTTGCCGACATGCCAACATGCTGTGCAACCAAGAGTTAACACTGGAGGGGATTCAGCTAAAACTGCCAAGTCATCATAAGGGAAATTCAGTTAGTTCAAACATTCATTTCAAAGCTGACAAACCGCAATGAAGTATGACATGTGTGTGTTTGTTGGGGTGTGTGTGTGTGTGTGTGTGTGTGTGTGTGTGTGTGTGTGTGTGTATAGGGGGGTGGTTGCAAGGGATACAGTATGTACCTTTTTCATCCTGAACTTCTTTCCAAACACTGTCTCCCCCTTCTTCATATAGATAAACATTGGTACACAAAGGACCCCATTTAATGTTTAGACTGAGAGCCTTATTCTGGTATTTGGATAAAAAAAAAAGAAATGAGGAGAATGGCATAGCTAATGCGTATAAATGGAGGCCACCCTTGTGTCTTTCACTGACATTTATTTACTGTATGTTTGAATTTGTCAAAGTACAACCTTGCATACTTTGCTATGTTATCTGAGTTGTGTTGGCATTTCAGGACTGTCTCCAACTGTGGGAAGGTTAAACCTATTTGAGATGCCAAGGAGCAGATTTTAAATGGCATAGGCATGTATGGGCACAGGCAGAGGAAGAAATTGAATTTAGTACCATTCATTTCCAGATACCTCAAAGAAGATTACCTTCTCTCAGGAATCCGGATTATATCTTATAGGTAGGAAAAAATGAAAATACACTGAAAAAAAAAAAAACAATGTTACAGAAGAAGACTGCAACAGTGCAGACAAAAATGCAGCTGGGTTAAATTGTTTGTGGAGAGAGTCCCAAGCAACAAATTGTCCCGCTTTTACAACTAACTGGCTTGCTTACGAAGCAAAAGTTCAGATAAAATTGTAAATAAAAAGAAAATAGAATGGCTTGCTAAAGCATTGCTGCTTTACTGTGTATGTGCATATGGTGTGCGTGCATGGTTGGGTGTGTTGCTCTGGGAGTGTTTGTGCTGGTATGTCACATAGATTTTTGTAGAACATGGTCATGTTTTGTTTGGGTCATGAACTTTGATGCTGGGCTTGATAGGAAACTTTTGGTAAACCACAGCACCCAAAGAATCTTTCTAATGCCTTTTGCATTACCATTGCCATCATCATATGAGTTAGTTTTTCTGTAGTCTGTTACATGTGAAGTCCATTGTCAAATTCTGTGCTGTAGCATGCAGACCTGTCCCATAACATATGTTTTTCCTTTGTTTGTTCCATATGTTTTAAACATACAAACTGAATATATGAAGCATTCTTGTGAAAGTAGACAACATCGACCACCCAAGTTGTTCCCCCAACATGTGATGTGATATGGGAATTACAGGAATATACCAGGGGTAACCTACATAATTGCTCCATGCATTATTTGTAAGGAAATGCCTAGATTATGCAATTGCTTAATCCATGTTTGCTTTGCCAAAAAATAAATACGCTCTGTCTTTTGGTATTTTGACCTTCGGTATGGTGGACATAAGTTTGCAAAGAAAAAATAAATTTAATAAATGCATAATTAGAATCACACAAGGAGTGAAGGCACATTCTTCACTGCATGTGGAGTCGATGTTCTGAATGTAAAACCAAATGTTATTTTTAAATCACCATCTTCATTTCAGTGAGCATCAGACCATGCTTGAATATTGGCATGTGACACAGAATTTGAAGATGAGAGTGTAATTACAGTTCCATTCAAATTAAAGGCACATGGCTTAACATGCTTTTACTTGGGATCTTCAGATCAGCGTGAGTGTGTGTATAGTAATTTCCCCATTATTTGCACTGAGTGCTTTTATTGATTGGTACTACAGCCAGCCAGGAGTTGGGACATAATCATTTGCTGAGGGTATGTTTTATGTAATACTTGAGGATATTAAGGTAGAAAATTCTGGGAAGACATGGATCAACGAGACGATAAGGTGCCTCTCTTCTCTGTGGGCAATAGAACAAGAGGCATAGGTGGAAACAGCGTACTGAAAGGAGGCTTTGTACATTGATATCTCCAAGGTCTTAGCCCAGAAACAGCAATGGTCAAAGAATAAACAGCAATGGTTAGATCTGGCATCTAAGAAAATAGATGGAAACAGTTGTATGCAGCACAACTGAAGTATTTCATGCAGACAAAGACTTTTTGCAATCATGATGCTACAATCAGTGTATATGAGTTAGCCAACACTTCTCATAAAATAGGAGCAAGCTTTAAAAAGACAAATTATTTTATAAAACACGGGTGAAGGCTTACCCTTCATAGTGCAGGATCCAGATGTGTGGATACAATGAAGATGGCCCAAGAGTAGACCAATAATATGAGGTATCTTCCATTTCAGCAATCAGATAGCTTTTTACTGTAGTGAACCTTAGCACCATCATTCAATTCTCTGGCTAAAAAGCTAACAATCATTCAAATGCCAGAGCCCAGGGTGACAATAATGCAAGCACCAGACACTCCTTTTGATCTGTTGTCTCTGTCTTGAAACACCACCACCCAAAGCGCATAATCTTACCCATCTTGAAACAGTTTGCACCTCATTGATGGTCTGACTGATTAGTTTCAGGTTGTGTGGAGGGTGGGTTGGAATGGAGGAAGGTGTATTTTTATTGTTTTTGAGATGTTGCACAAACATTCAAATTCCAGAGAATGAGACAAAAGTTTCATACTGAATGTTCTCTCCTCATTCCTGGAATGTTTGTTGCACCTCCCCTAGACATGGTGTCTGGATCCATATGCTTTTTAAAACTAATGTTTAACTATGAAGTTACATTACATGATTGTAATTTAGCAGATGCTCTTATCCAGGGCAACTTACATAGGTTACGGTTTTTACATTATCCATTTACACAGCCGGATATTTACTGAGGCAATTCTGGATTGAGTACCTTGCTCAAGGGTACAACAGCAGTGCTGATTACCTCCTGTTTCTTTTCCACAAGTTTGCTGGCATAATGTTCCCTCCTGTAGTTACCTTCAAGCTTTTGATTTTTTCTTAACATTTCGTTAATGTCAGTGACAGTCATTATGATATTATGTACCAAAGTAATCGAAGGAACAACTTTCTTGCTGAAATTCACTGCTCATAGTTAACAACAAAGTAGTTAGATTGAGCCTGGGTGGGCTCTGGCTAATATTTTTTTCCACTGTGACCAAGGGAAAGTTTCCCAAGAAAGTTTCCCTATCAGAGCAACTTAAACCTCAACCTAGATATCCATCACATGCTCTTTACTCCACCTTATTAAGCCAAGTGGTATTAATTGAAAACAAAAATGTATGGTTTCAGCCATCAAACTCCACAGCTGATTTCTGGCAACATTTGCACTCCACCAAGCTGTGATAACATTGGGACCAGAACAAGATTGGTAATGTTAGTTACAGACTTGTTTATTTGTTCAGAATGCTGGTCTTTAGACACAGAGCTGCATACTCTGTGTAAAGTACCACTGGAGATGCAGAGAAAAGCAGGATGGCAAACATGGGCAGCTGTTGGCATTGGGTGTGCAGCTGCAAAAACACTGATGCATTCGCAAGTGCAGATTTCATAATTGATTGGAAAGTATGGTGCCATTTTAATTAGTTTTGAATGTGTTTTGCTCATTGTGGTATGTGAACTGCATGTTTCCTCTTTGGGTTTTAGGCTTCAGTCGCTGCCAAAGTTCTGCATGTTTTTCATTGTACAGTATATTGTACCTAACAATTAACGGGTGAAATGATGCACTTGGGTAGAAGTGCTTTTCAATACACTTTTCAGCAATTCATTAGTCAACCACAGTCATAAAATACTGTGTTGTACTAGGGAATCATCCTTTGTACAACCAAACTAGGTGATAAAACCACTGTCCTCTGTATTGAACTGATTCATTCAAGGGAAACTGTTACTCTTTTCATTTATCATGGTGCATTACTGAGGCTTAAACTGTTGTTGTTGTCACCCATAGTGAGCAGATCTCAGACTGAAATAAACCTGACTTTGCAGGTCACACAATGATCTTTGTCTTATCAAATTAAATTGGATTATGGGTGGATTATGAATGAGGCTGATTTTTAGACACTTACACACGCATATAAATGCAAGCACACACACACACACACACACACACACACACACACACACAGCTTCCTGTGTTTCCCGCTAGTGTTGAGTGAGTGTCAGGTCCCAGCATGCTTTTGGGCCTTACATACACAGTAATCCACCCCCACTAAGGAAGACTCAAGAAACTAAATGGGTTCCTGTCTGGGGAGGCAACATGTGAAACACACACATACACACGCAAGTTACCATACTGCAACCCATTGTTAAGGAACTGACTGTGTCAAGTTATGCCTAAGAGTAAGGATTCAGTTCTGGTTAGGCCACAGATGTAATGTGTAAATTTATGGAGCATCATACAGCTGGGACAGTGATCTTATTTCAGAATCATAAACTTCACTATATATCCTGTTTTGCCAACAAAATAAATGCCCCTGTTTTTAGTTATCTTTCTGTGTGCAATCATGACTTTTTCTATATTGTCGTCGCTAGCATTGTGGCAACTGCATCTTCACAGTAAGAGAAAGAATGGAAGAATAAGGGAGAACAAAGGGAAGAAAAAGGAAGAACAAAGTTTTTCCCCTTTTTTCCACCCAAAGCATCATAATTAGTTCTGATCTCCTTCCAAGAAATCTTGTGAAGGACGAAAGTCTTCCGGTGCACCACATAGAATGCCTGGAACCTGTTTCAAGCATGTGCCATCTCAGGTCAATTTCCCCAGTGAAATTCCTTGCTTATTTTTGCAGCAAGGTGTAAGGGGAAAAAAAGACGCAATCATAAAATCAAGGTCAAGCCAACTGCTTGGCAGAGGCCTGAAATTCACGGCTAGGAATTCGTTTTTGAAATGTCACTCCAAACACATGGTGAGAGCTTAGCTTTTCATGGTGCTCTTTCACTTGGCAAAGATGAAGGCCATTTTTTTTGGATGTCTGGTTGAATAATTGTAGGAAAGAAGGAGAATGAGGCACATAAAGAAACAACCCAACCCTCTCACAGAGGGTGCTGTTTAATGCACCGCCTATGGTCACATGTCCTTAACTTTGATTAAAACAAAATAAATAAATAAAAATAATAATAATGTATGATTCTTCTTTCTTCTTGCTAATGCATTTAGGTATGATATTATATCATGTGTTATATATATTTGTATGTGCAGTGCTTGTACATTACATATATTGTTGTTGCACCCTTGCCTGTATGTTAGATTGCTGTAGGGCAGTGGGGCTATCAGACAGGAGGAGAGATAAAGATGCTAATTGGTTGTATCTGGAGCTTCACTGCTGTAAGGGCGTTCATAAGCAGGATGGACAACTGCTGATGCTACAGATTTCTACCCTGCCCATGAAGTAAGTGTGGCTTAATAAATCCAGGCTCCATTAAAAATTGTGGCAGGCATGGGCCACGAAGCCATCAGCAAATATATGTCTGAAAAAAAATAAATAAATAACACTGGTATTCGGCCACTCTCACGGCTGACTGGGCTGACAGCCGCGTCTGTGGGGGGTGATAGTGTTTATTTACTCTTTGTTGTGTGATGAGCGAGCACAAAGATATGCCTGACATCGGCCCTCACGCTGTCTGGCTCCGGGATCGGAGCTGCGCTGTAAAAACTTCCTGTCATCCATCAGATTTCACCAGATAGGATGAGACTGGGCTCTCGTGGGCTCTGTGTGTGTGTGTGTGTGTGTGTGTGTGTGTGTGTGTGTGTGTGTGTGTGTGTGTGTGTGTGTGTGTGTGTGTGTGTGTGTGTGTGTGTGTGTGTGTGTAGGGGCCAGACCCAGTTGCTTGTGCGTACGTACTTTTTGCTTGCCTTTGTGCTTTTGTGTTAGAGATTATGCCCCTTATCAAAACTCTGACAAAAAAGGAACTGTTTTTTGTCAGTTCTCCTCCCAGGATGCTTTGCTGGAGCAAACTTTACAGGCTTTTATCAGATAGCTGTCAGCAGGGTGTCTCTTCGGCAGGTGCTCATAATCCCATTACATCCCCTTGAAGAGAACTCGGGCCATTCTGAGCAGGGATGTGCTGTCACACATTTCTCACTTTTGCTGGCCAACCAATTTCACTGTATGGCTTAGGGAGGGCCAAGGCAAGGTTTCACTCCTCGTCTGTGGTTTCTTTTGTCACAAAAACATAAAGAAATAATGCTGAAATAAATAGTCATGAAAATCAGCAGTCTTTAGTTATATTTTCCTGTTTATTTCCTTGAGGTCTTACCACAAGTGATTCAGGAAATTATTACCCTTGACAAGTCTCTTTGGCATACATGGCTGTATCCTACATATATTAATTATGGATATTAGTATGTTACAAAGGATACAGAATAGGATAAAGGGATTCTGGAAGCTTTTCAGAGAATAAGTTCTTGGAGCAGCACACAGACATTAAAACATAGGAATAAATGACAAAGACCCCTCTTTTGATATTCTGTCTCTAAATAACTCCGCAATATCCGGAAGGAATGGGACAGTTACATACTGGAAGGGACTCCTGATGACTCAGGGGAGGTTTAGATACCACAACATGTGGGGATGTTTTATGAAATACTGTCTTGAACAAAGTGGAGAAAAGAAACTAGGCACTCAAAATTTCTGAATTTGTAATTTTGCCTGACTAGGTAGGTGTGGTAGCAGTATAGAAATGTGAAGTCAGTTCATTGGCACAAAATCTTACAAGAAAATCAGCAATCATGCACCAGTTAATTCTCTTAATTTCCACAACTAACACTTTAGAATATGATGCATTTATAAATGCTTAATAAAACATTCACAGTTTTATATATATCATTAAAATATGTTGACATTTAGTCCAACATTAATAAATGTTAGAGGTAGTAAGACTGAAAAAATTCCACATAAGGTTGCAATATGCACTTTTGACATGTTGGTATACACAACATGTCCACAGTACATATTGAAATTGTATGTGAAATGTTCACACATTGCCAGCCCAGGCCTTCTATGCATTTACATGTAATCCATTAAAATATATAAAGAAGTCTTTCTACATTAACATTAAAATTAACATTCCAAAAACACCAGTACATCGATTTCTGGTTTAGTGGAACTGGGCTCAGAACCACGAGATTACAGGTTTGATTCTCAAATGGCGCACTCCTCTTAACCTAAACTGAACACTAATCTTTTTTTAATCTCTTTAATTTGTAAAGTCAATCTCTTTAATCTCTTTAATGTGTAAAAGTAATATTGACATTAATCTCTGAATAATGCCGCTATCTGCAGCGATGATCTCGCATCCTTTCATCCATTGTTTCAAGCTCGTGTCGCATATCCTGGGTGTAAAGGCGCGTGCTCTGCTTAACTTATTTAAGGATGTCTCTTTAATGACACCATTATCTGGGGAGACTGACCCCTGTGATTGCAGAGATTTGAATCTGTGGAAGCCTACAGCTTCCTGTCTGCGGGACAGTTGTTTCTCGGCTGTATCAGATGATGTCAAGAATGCAGAGGCTGTATCAGAACATGCTGCAGGCACCGCAGTAAGCCTCATCTAATTCTGATGCACCAGGAATCTGCGCAGAAGACGGGGAGTGCGAACAAGGAGCACGACCCCGTGGGGTAAAATACCGTCTCAACAACAGAGATCTGCAGGGGTGAGAAACAAAATGAATCGAGTTTTGGGTGCGGCTGCAGCCGGGGGGGAGGGAAGGCTGCAGCCCAGAGGAGAGGTCGTGACACCAGATGCTGTTGGGGGGGGTGGGGCTGGGTGGGAAATCCCAATGTTGCCACTTGGGAGAGAGGGAAAAAAAAGATGGCTTCAGAGAGATCGCATTGCAGCTCAGGTCAAGGCAACCGGCAGACCTTTAGGAACATGAGCATCCGGCAAGCTGCCGCTAATGCTACCGCAGGGTGTAACACCCTGGAGACGCCTGGGCAGGAAGAGGAGAAATCTAAAATACCCCTCACACCTCTCACAGTTGTTACCAGCATTCTGCTGTGTCCGTGTTTTCACCTGGTCCACCTCCATTCACATATCTCCCCAAGGTAATTCAGCTGTCACAATTTTTCTTAAATTCCCTGATGAGGTTTTAAAAGGATTAAACTGTAAGCTTTTCTAATAATGTAGGTCACACTTTTTCATATTTCCTCTGAATAAACATTTTAAACAGTTCAATTTTTGGATACTGTGAAGCCAGGAAACATATATTGCACCATTCACCTTTCTTCTGGTAATACAGGGTGTTTTACTACACTTCCACATACTATTTACACTCCAAAGCCCTCCTCTTTTAAAGTAGTAAGTAATGAAAATTCGCTGCGCATTAACACAGGTGTAATTATTAATACTACTTTTGGGTGATACCTGCCTTAACATTAGTATATATTACTTCTTAATGTGTCTGGGGATGTAATGGAAAGAATATACAGCCCAGAGATAATGAGACAAAGAAAATATTTCTTGGTGTTTAGTGACAAGTCTTTAAATAGCCCACCCATTGTATTGCTTGGGTCCTGATTGCAATCTTTCCTGGCTGTTTGAAAAGCCATTGATGATGTATTCAGCCCAGGAAATAGGCAGCCATTGTGCTCCCCTCTACTAATTGAGTAGTTCATGAGGTTTAAATTTCCTCAAACAGTTTGCTCTTCACTGTAAATGTCAAACTCTTGGCTGCTGAAAGGTTGGGCTGCGGTCACGTGTGCTTGTGTGTGTGTGTTTCTGTGTGTGTGTGTGTGTGTGTGTGTGTGTGTGTGTGTGTGTGTGTGTGTGTTTGTGACTGCGTTCATGTGCGTAGGTGTTTCAGGAGAAATGGTGGTTGAAAAATGGAAAAAAAAAAGAAACATGTAAGTATTTGTTTCAAGTCATGGTGAGGGACTCTGTTCCTGTGCTGAAAGCCAGTCTCAGGACAGTGAATGGTGTTGTCCAAGGTATTGTGTGGTACCAATTTCTCCAGAAGTGGTTCTCACGGCTGCTGCTGGCAGCCCATGCCAGGCTACACATTAGCCTCTTTCAGTCCACCTTGCCCTCTCTCTGCCCTCTCAAGTGTTGGCTTTGTCCATTGTTCCAGCCCTGGCTGTTGGTGTGACAGATATCTATTCAGTGGCTACTTGCCCTGCCCATAGAAAATGAGGCAGAGGGAAAAGAACGAAAAACACAGGTCTGATACATTGTTTGTGACTGTTGCCGGTGAGCATGCATACGGATTGTTGTTTTTTTGACTATCTTTATGGGAAGTTGGTGCTTGTTCAAAGTCATCGACCACAGTGGTCGCTTTGGTCAGCTTTTGTGTGGGCGGAGATTACCCCCTGTGTCTCGCCTCGCTTTCTGATTGGCTTTTCCTGTTGCATGGCAGGGGAGCCGCAGGAAACATTAGTCTTTATTTTCAGACCCGGTGGCCAGGAATAACACAGCACAGTGTCAAACAGGTGGGTAAATAATTACCCTCTCCAGTTCAGGGGTAAGACTACACTCAGCTGTCTGAAATATATCTGGGGGTCATTAGAGCATGACCAGAGTAGATAATGGGGCACCCTCAGGTGACACACACACACTTAGTGTGTCTGATCTACAGTACATCCATGGTCACCAACAGCAGACAAAGTGTGTTTGAGGAAAGCTGGGCCAAGAGCATATTATATATATATATATATATATATATATCTATATATATATATATATATATATATATATATAGCAACGATGCCAAAGCAAACATGCAAGACTAGAGCTGGGTTTTGTTTCTGCAAATTAATAACGTCATTTTGCTGGCGAGCAGTATCGTAGCAGGAACAATTTAAACCACAAAACTGATTAGGAAATGAACACTGAAAAGAACTCTCAAAAATAAAGGCAGGTTAGAACTCATATAGCAACACTGTGAGAGGTAAATTTCGAAATCAACGTGAAAGTTACACAAGTAGTATGAACTTTTAGCAAACCTGACACATTCCTATTGATATTGTAACTTGGTAGGGTATTTTGTTTTTGAAAGGCTACTCATGGGAGAAGAAACCAAATGGCATACTAATTCTGAAGGGTAATATGGGATGACAGGTGATAATGTGACATGACAGTTTCTTGCAGTGTACTCTCATTTTTTACTGACAGTGTAGAGCCTTCCTCTGGGGATGAATTTGACATGTTGGGAACTTCTGTCAGAAGTGGATTCAATTTTGCTGCTGGGTTACTTCCTCTTCAGTATGCTCCATAATTTGATAATATATGTGCAGTGCACTGAATGTGATGTCTTCATTAGACATTGGAGATATTGTCTGAGAAACATTCTCTTGGATATGCATGGTTTTACCTACTCAGTAGTTTTGAATTCAGTAACGCAGCTGAATATATAGGTCCCTCACCTGTACACAGTTTTCGCCAGCCATTGCAGAGAAAAACATTCATGTACTTACTAGCAGAAAAAAAACATCTTAACCTTTATCATACGTTGCATCCACAAGTCAGAAACAATCATTGAAGTAGACAGACAGCGATAAATAAGGTCTTACTACCATCATAGTTCAGCTAAGATTGATTTCAGTTAAGTGCCATTCCACAGTATGTGTAAGTGCACTCACCACCTATGACCATCAACCACTCAAAGCACAGGTTGTACTCAGCAGCAGTTCAATGCTAACAAACAGCCAAACCTCACCACCCCTTTTCTGGCCCAAACCTAAGTGTGGTCAAGCACATCCACTGTGATGTTGAGCCGTCTGTGTACTGAGGGGAAATTGCCCTTGTGGCGTTGCTGATAGAATGGGTTTTTAATCCCTTTCAAGTGGCATTGATTGGATCGCTCGAGGTGGAATGTTCTGGATGGGGTCTCTTGGGGTGACACATGGCACGGTAATGTGCAGCCTTGAATTCATGACCTGGTTCAAATAGTCTCAGCTTTGTTGCACCCTGGGCCCCACAGCAGTGCATGAATGGGGTTGGGGGGGAACCAAAGGTACCATGGTGGACGGAGCAGATTTTTTTGAAAAAGAGAGGGCTGCTCACTTGGCCGTGAAGGGGCCGACAGACGGCGGAGCGGCTCCGCACAGTGGAAATGCCCTCGGTGTTGGGGTCTCGGGGGGACTGGCCACAGGGAGAGATCCATTGTGAACCCGTGTCAAGCCGCTCAGAAAGCGGCAGAGCTAAGCCACGTCTTCTCCCCTCTCATCTCCAATTCATGGCTCTTTTGGCCCTTTGTCTCCTCAAAGCCATAGACCTGTTGACAAGCCCCCTCACGCGTCAATAATACTTCCATAAAAAGACCCTCCCTTTTGATTCAATGGTGAATTTGACAAGAAGAAAAGGCGCCCAGAAAATAGTTACGTCCTTCAGCATTGTAACCATCTGTGCACCAGAACCCCTATGAATGGGATAATTGAGTCTTAAATAACTTTTGTTTGGGGGAGCGGGGTGCATGCAAGACAGAAAAAAGAAAGGGTCCCGATTCGTATTCTTTTCCCCATCGTTTCACACCACACCTGCCCCTGCTGCTGCTAATCAATATTCAGCTACCAATCACTTTCCACACTCAATTAAACCCGTATAATCCCCCCCTCAGAAAGGACTCTTCAAAGCCTCCTTGTGAAAAGCGGCTGCAAATGAGACTTTATTGACTCTGTTTCTGGGTGCCGAACAATGGAGATTCATGGCAGCCTCATTTTCAAAAATGGGTCACCCATTGAAAGAGGCGGTCGGCACGGCAGCTGCGTATAAGCTGGCAAGGGCGTGCCTGCCGCCCGGCGTGCTCCCTGCCATATTTGACGCCCATTGTTCTCCCTAATCTGGCTTTTCACAAAGTGTTACAATTAATTTGTTGTGATTTCTATGGGGCTCAGGCACAAGCATCATTAAGGGCTCTTTAAGGAGCTGCAGAATGGATTAAATGCCAATAGTGTGCCATTGTCCCCATTGAAAGTCTCCCTGACTGCGACAGCTTTGAGACCCACGGCTGAGTGAACTCAAACGCCCTCCCCTAACGCCGTTTCCTCACACCCTAGAGCCTCACCAACTCCGCTCAGCCCTTTGCATGACATAACCAACACACTTGACACTCTTGAAGAAGAAGAATATACATTTTTTACCTTCTTATGTCAACAGTCACTGAAAGGTTCTCTTGATGGACTGGTTTAAGGTATACATTGGATAATGTCAATCATTCTGAGGTTGTATAGGGTTCTCTTTTTCCTTTCTTGAATTAATTGAACAATTCACTAAAATTGCAGATTTGTTGGTTTTCCAAATTTCAAACTTCCGCCATTAAGAAAATAAATGTTCAACATATATAACAATCCATGTATATTGACTTAAAATTATCCAGAAATTATATGTTCAGTGTGTCCACACTGATAGTTTTCTGTGGTAATTTGATATGATTAACTTCCTTCAGAGCACTTCAGCAAGCATGAAGCAGTGATTGGAAGCTGTTTCACTAAGTGATGCATAAGTGTTATTTTTATTTACACAACGTGAAATCTGCTTTAGAGGCAAAGACGATTTTAGACTGATGATCTAGCTCTGGAGGGCAATCTTTTTTGACCTTTTTGTTTTCTTCTCTCTCCCCCTGCTGTGGTGAAAGAGCTAATTGTTTTTTCATAGCCATGTGAAACAAGGCAACGCGCAGCGCAAAGGTCAGACTCTGCAAACACAGTGTCACTCACGCGGATTGAGATGAATGCTGACAAATTGTGTGGCTTTAACAACAAATCAGTGGGTCCTTATTTGCATGGATGGCCCACCCTCTTTGAGCTGATAATGAGGCAAGCACAACAAATCCTTTCACTGTCACACAACCCCAATCACTGTGAAAACTAAAGAGGAGTTTCCAGACTCCAAAGTCTTTAGCCCTCATCTCCCTCTCTTTCTCCCTCTCCGTCTCACAAAGTTAATCATTAACAGTAATTGAGGCATAGACTCAAACTCCCAAAATGGAAGAACAGGGGAATTTATATCCATTTCAAATTTCAACGTCTTTGCTCAACAGTTTGAATTGGCTATAAATGGTGTTCCCACGGGAAATGCTCACAAAAACCAGACAACCCCAGAATTGCTGCCACCAACCAGGAAAGATGCATTTTTTTCACTTGAGGGCTTCCAGCAGCACTTACAATTCCACCAAACGTACAGGGAGACTTGGAGTGTAGGTTTGGGGGTTGAAAACCCTGGAGAGCCCACATCTTGTAAAGCAGGTTTCCATGTTCTACTGGGCTGCGTCAGGCCCTGTGCTTGGCTCCCTGTGTTATGCTCTGCTGACTCCTCTTCTGCCTCATCATAAAAAAAAAATACAGGGTGGATGAAAGACATGACTGTGCTGACATCCACAAGAGAACCAGACTTTTTTAAAATCTATAAACAGATAAACATGGGGCCCAGAAACCAGAAATCTTCTTATTAACTCAACATATCTTAGTGACAACACCATTAATGTACTTGAATTCCAGAATGCCAATCCACCAATTTAAGACAAATGATTTGGTTGTGTTTTCAGCCACAATGGGCGTGGGAACTGCACAGTTGCTTGGGACAAAAAGTAAGAGCAAAACATTCCCTGGCTCTACATGGCAATTACAAAAAAAGTGTTTGTGTGAGACTATAGCGCTGTCTATGTCTGTTTCATCAAACTTCAGCTCCTAAATTGATGTGTCACAATGGTCAAGTGCTTTGTAAAAAGACCACCCACGCAAGTGCTGTTATAACTTTTACATTAATTAACATTCTGTAATACGAACCGACATTAATTTTCTGTTTATGTGCTGCCCTTTTCAAGGGTTACTTCCACAGTTTCCATCGGATAGTATCCTTTTATGCAGCTGTATGTTTATGAACCAGTTCAGGTTAAGTGGTTCACTCAGAAGTACAACAGCAGTGACAAAGCTGGAATTTGAGCCTGTACCCTCTTACCAGTCAAGTTCCCTGACCACTATGCTGCACACTGCCCCCAAATAGGCTATGCAGTAGTATGCTTGCTAAGGCAGGAAAGGTTATAGCCAAAGACCTGGAAAAATAACCTGTTAACCTTCCAAAACCACACATCCTCTCACTATTTGAAAGGAGGAAAAAAAGAAATCTGTACTCAGATCAGAGATTATTTATAAACCGTAGGGTCTAGTTCCGTGTCTTCCGCTCATAAAACAATATTTTCATCAAAGTAACGTGCAGGACTTATCTTCCTTTTGGGCTGCCGCTAATCTTTGGTGGTCTCCTGACTTCCCGCAGTAATTGATTAGGGAACAGAGGCAGCCATTCCACAGGGGAAAGGTCACCAAGGTTCTCCAAGGTCACCGCCTTCTACTTCCCAGTAAAACACTTTTCTCAAGATACATTGTATCAGACACCAGGGGGCTCTGTAAATATTTGGCAGACTTTGTTTAGTTTTCAGAGAGTTTTCTATGCAACACACACATCAAGCACACATAAGCAACACCAATGGTGCCACTTTAAGGTGTTTGGATGCTGTGGATTCAGGACTGTGTGGTGTGAAAGGAACTATGGCTCTAAAGAGCTATGATTGTAACTCAAAACTCTGGCTTCGATTCTTGAAAGGGTGAAAAATATTATTTCTCAAATGCATCATGCTTATCAGTTCATGTTTTTATATGGACATTTGTCTGAAAATGAGCAAGATGAAAAATAAGACAACGTGTCCAGACAAGTCAGTTCCCTTTGTGAAATGATAAGTTTCCAAGAAAAGAGAGGAGATTAATTTTCCTCAGAACATGACATTTTCATTTTTGGTAACTGAATGCAGCCTCATCTTGAATAAACGCCCACTGAGAGTTGCGTCAGTTACCGTGATTAACAGCTATGGTGTGATTCTCTTCTCATTTATAATGCTTTCTAAATTACAGTTTCTAATCAAGTTTGGAATTCATGGTTGTTTCCACCTTTAAGAGTTTAGCACATGGTAAGGGTTCAGGAGGGGCGTAGGGACCAGTCTAAGGCTTCCTGTTTTGACAGAATTGTACTATAACTTATCTGAGGCATAACATTGTGGTGTAATGATTAAAGAACTGAACTCTAAATTGCAGACAACACAGTACTCATGTACTCTAAGAAACAGCATGACTCTAATGGATCAGCCGCATATAAACTGATCATTTTTAAGAATGTTTCATCAGAGGAAAATGGGGCCAAAGCATCCCAAAAGCTACAGTTTTCACCACTTGTTCAAGTACGTACTTATATTTCCTGCTGAGGGATTTTGCTAAACATTTATCTTGCAAATATGAGATCAAGTTATCATAAAACTCTGCCTCTCTAAGCTGTAAACCCATGGCATTTGTGTGGTTCAGCCTCAACAAGGCTTTCAAAGAACTGCAAGAGTCTATGAAGTCTTTTCAAAATCTCTCTCTTTTTTTCCACAATGTTCCAATGCTCCCCTGCACTCTAGTGACACTCAGTGGTGATAAACAGAAATCCAGGTCACAAAGTGGTGCCAGATCCACAATCATTTATTTTTCCGTTTCACTGAAGTGCTTAGATACATCAAAACAATGTATCTGCAATCTTTGTCTGTGAGACAAATTTTATAAATAATTTGCTTCTGGATTTCTAAGCATAGTTTACAAAGGTATGAGTAAACACTAATCCAAATAATACATAGGATTGTCAAAAAAGAACATTTTGTCAATGTAGAATTGTAGTATTTCTGTATAGTAGCATGAAATGAAAAGCATACTATATTACAAGAAATCCCAGAACATTCACCATGGAATTAGAGTATGTGAAAAAGCACTTGGAAAGACTCAAAAGTCAAAAGCCCATCACGGAGCAGCCAATTCAACTGTGCTAGCTGAAAGGCAAGTTATTGGCATCCTACTCCTCTTGTGTTCCACTTTGAAGTCTTACTATTCCTCATACCCCCCACTGAAACTGTTTATCCAATTGTCATTGCAAAAAATATAGATCAAACAGAGCTGCAGAAGGGAGGTATTGCGCAACTTAATGAAACAGGAATCCAACACCTCTCAAACAGTGAGTGTCTGACAGTGGCGGAGAACCCTCAGTGGCTTCCTGCTGCATCACGCAGTGCTATACTGTAACAAGAGCCAGGCTGCAGAGGCTACAGCACCTTTCCCCTCATTCCCCTCCAAATGAAAACCAACATTCCGGGACTCAAAGCAGGCCTGGTATTCAGGACTGAGCCCATTTCGGGTCTTCACAGAGTCATTCATCAGGGCTGCCTCTCTGCTGCACTCTGCCCCCCCCCCCCAAAATTCTCTCCTCCAGGAGAAGAAAGAGTAATGAAGACAAAGGGTGAAGAAGCAAAGCGTGGACTTCCCAGGAGAACGCACACCAGTAATCAAATCATGTGCAGCCACTGTGTGCAGAAATAATCCACAGCTTTATTGGACACGCTGTGGAGTACACTGCTGTCAGCAGGTTCTAAACCAAGAACAAGCAAGTGGGGATATGATTATACATTAACAGAGATGCAGAAAATATTTATAAGAATCATTCATTTACAGATACTCTTTGTTGGCAAAAATGGCTGATTGTCTACATTAAGCTCCATAAACAAAAGTGAAGAAATCATATTTGTTCTGCAGCAAATGGATTGTTTTGTTGCTATTAAAAAGAGAAGGCCATTTGTTCTGCTACAGACTTATTCAGTATAATTTCCACATAACCTACAAAGGTGAATGGCTGTGTATTAAGCTGCCAGTTCCTTGCAGACAGGAGGAATAAAATGAAACATCAAGGAACTGCCAAAACTAATGAGGTATAAAAATCTGAAATGATGTGGAAAAGTCAATGTTTTATAACTTTTTATTAGTCACATATATATACACATCATTAACACCCACTCTGTAGTTAGACTTGATTCCACCAGGGTAGATATGCCCCTCTTTTGTATTCAAGGAATACATTACATGGCTATGCGAGATCCAAACAACATTTTCACACAGGAGAGATTAATCTGCATGGAGTTTGCCTAGGGGTAATTTGTTTGCAGAGTCATCAAACTCTCCCTGTGCACAGTCTGTTCCTTCAAAAATGCAAGTGAATTGCTGAATTGCTCAATCTTAAAAAGTTCTCCTTTCTTGGATGATCTTGACTAACAGAACGCATATTGGATGTTCTGACTATGAAAAAAAGACAACAGTATGCGTTTAAATACAATCTGTGTGAGAGTGCATTTCATGGAGAGCCTTGGGAGAGCGCTAGACCATTACACTCCTGCATCTAATTAAGAGGTCAGACCATTTGCTTGAGTGAATTTAGCATTACACAAGAGACTATCATAATAGCCACTGGTACTACCTCTACAGTCATCTGAATCCAGGGAATATAAGCACTCTGGATGGACATTCTGTCAAAATGCCGTACACAGCCTTGGTGCCTTTTCAGTCACTGAACAGTCTAGGCAAGATGATTTTCTGGCATTGTTTAGTTTTAATCAGTAGAGTGGGTTTACGGGTTTCCAATGGCTCCTTCCTGGAGAAACAAAGCTGCCTTTTAGTCAGGGGTGGGCGGCTGTGTCCCAGGCTGGGAGAAAGTGAAACATGGCCTCTGTCTGAGTCCCGCCAGCAGACCTTCTGTTTCCATCCCTCCCAAAGAATGCAGAATGTCTGGAGGAACTGGGATCACAAAAGGCCAGGAGGCCCTGGACCATGCCAGCCCGACACAACACTGAGTGAGGGAGAAAGAATGTGTTGTGTGTGTGTGTCTGTCTGTCTGTCTGTCTGTCTTCAAGCATGCAAGCATGTTTTCCTTCTTCCTTTTATACCATTTTCAGGCAATTATTGCACTTGGCTTGGTGAATCGACTGACCATTGCATAAGTCACTAACAAAGACACTTTTTTTCAGATAACCTGTGCTAAGCAGGTATACAATGAATAAAGAAGGTTATGTGCGAATGTGTCAGTAGTAGAAAACAATAGACATTTTCAGACATAGCCGGTCTAGCAAAGCAAAAGATGCCCTTTTCAGAACTCCAGAAAATAACTCCAAGTGTGTTTTGGACCCAAAAAATCAGAGAATTGGAATGGCCTACAGATGAGTGTGTGTGACTGTGTGTGACACTGCAGAATGCATTCCCCTGGCCTGGGACACTGCTGATGGGTGCAATCAATGTCTGGATGTCTCCTCTCCCAGGGCTGCATCTGCACATGCACAATCACCAACATCAGTCTCTGAGCCCATTTGGCAATTTCATATCTAGTGTGTATTTTTCTCTCAAACCTGGAATGAAACAGATGTCGGGAATTCAACTTTCCTTGCCAGAAATATCATTCCAGATAATTTCCCTTAGGAAGTCTCTAGCTGTTTATAACTCTCGTGGATTTTTCATGTAGTTGTGGTTAATATTATTTCTGTGTGTTCTGCAGGTTGTCACACCATCAGCAGATATATCTTAAATGTAAATATCCCACATATCTAAAAAATCACATTAATCAAAATGATCAACCTTAATCTATGTCTATGTTTAATATATAGCATATAGTCTCCTGGGGTTAAAGTAAAACATTGCTTCAGTGTTTTTTTTCCCCCCATTCACAGCTGTTATTGTGAAATAAAAGGTTTAATTCTATTTTATACTTAAATCAATAATGCCACCATTTTTTTTCAGGCTCAGAAACATAAAAACATTGCTAATCTTCCCATCACACCTTCACTAGCTGGGAGGCTGTTGAGCATGACTATGGCCTGGCACAAAACTGAGTGCACATTATGGTCTACCTCTCATCAACCGCAGAGCAGGACAAAACCTGTTCGATAGTTGGGGTGATGACTTCTGCGAAAGGCAGTGGCGTGAGAACTGCCAAAGCCAAAGGCGGCTCGATTATTCATCTCCGGCAAAGCTTTAGGTCACTGCAGAATCCCACACTCCGTGTCAGCTGCACTGTACGGTTCCAGTGGGCGGTAGCACCCAATCACACAACAACTGACATACACAAATGAGTCAGTGTTCACACGTATGCCGCTTAATATGCAAAATCCAAAGGTGAATGTCAGGGAATGAGATCAGAATGGGGGAGAAAGGTCATCCTTACAGGTACTCTATTTACAGATCAGAAGTTCAGCCCTGTGTGCTAAACACTGAAGATTCCATCTCTGGCATTGTTGAAGATAAAAGCGTACTGATTTGGAAGGTTATTATAAATATTCAGGAAGGTGGTGGTTAAATCACTTCCGAGCTGCATTGCTAGGCCATAAACAGAAACAGCATCAGAACCGGGAAGCACTGAGGATGAAAGAAATGCAGAGTAGTCAGGTCTGGTCAGTAATTGCAATATCTGTGCCCTTGTCGTCAGGCCACTCTGCAACGATATGTCACATCATTGCTTACTGCGGTTTTGGAACTAACAATTGAATTGCACCATTTTATACCAGGGAATGAGAGAAAAGAAAACAATATTGTGTGCACATTACTTCTCCTTGAGCTTTTTTTTTGCAAAATGCAATGTACCTGCCATGAATGAAACATACTTGTGTGTGATACATCTTGTTAACATAAATCTTAAGATGGCTGCCTCAACAGACTGAGAAAAAGATGGTGATAATGACTGCCACACAAATGTCAACAACAATGTGCACTCAGGCCTTTTTCCCTGCTGTCTTTGCTCATTTCACAAACTGAAGGTTTTACTTCTCCATGAGCACTTTATATGTTTCCTATGAAAAGATTGCAACATAATTTTCCTTCCCTGAAGGTCAACACCTTGTTAAGATTTTATTTTATGATCCACACATCAGGAACCAAACAACAGCCACTTTACATATGAAAGCCCTTAATTAAAAGCAGCATTCATTTCAAGTGTTCGCCCAACTCAAAGCACAGGATCTGTTCCCTTTTTCTCTCACCTTACTGCTAAGCAACATGTATCGCTGATGAGCATCCTGTATTGGTCGCAAAAGGTTCAGCTCCTATCAAAAAGGTTTTGAGTAGCACTTCAGTGATGTGGGCGGCTCTTTATCCCGCAGTCGGTTCTCAGGGATCAGCAGGCGACGCTGCGGAATCATTCACCTTCCATTCCATCCGCGTAGTCAACCTCATTTAACAGGGCCTGGGTCCAGGCCTGTGGGGGGGGCACCTGTCCGGAAGTGTGAAGACAGGGGTCAGCCATGAGCACGAGGGCAGCAGAGGTGTCGGCGAGCTCGAGCGCAGCGCGACGCACCTGGAAGCGGAACGGCTTGCGTCTCACACGGAGGCTCCTCTGCTGTTCCTGTGTCAGGGCCTCAGAGAGGAGCTACTCCCCCGAGACCAGGGAGGGGTGCATCCAGTCCCTGGAGGACGCGGAGGAACGGGAGAACGTCCGGATCACGGTGGAAGATCTGGGCACCGACAACCCCAGCTACGTCGTGACGGATGACGACAATCCGAAGGAGAGGAGGGCCGTGGGCCGCTCTGCCAGCGCTGTGTCAGCCTGCCGCCGGGCGTGGCAGAAGAAGAAGCTCACGCCCTTGTCCTCCCTGCCCCTGCAACCCAAGGCCGCCCGGAGCAGCCCGAACAGCGAGGAGGAGGCTGACGCCTCGCCGTTTGGGAGCAGGGGCGACGGCACCCTCCTGACCCCGCCCGTCATCAACCTCATCCCGCCCACTCCGTCCGATGTCATCGACGATGACCAGTTTTTCGACATCAACTCGGAGGAGGACAGCGTGGCACACACGTCGGGCAGCGAGTGTGTGGATAGCATGGGCAGCCAGGCCTTTGGAGACCAGGAGAGCGATACTGAAGGGGTACAAAGGACTGAAAACTGGGACAGTGGACCAGAGGGGAAGTCCCATTCTGACAGCCCGGTTATGGATACGGAGGAGCTAACAGAGTGTCCAAAAGTAACCACTGTGGAGCGTGATAGTACTCCTGAGGAGACTCTCCAAGGCAAAGAAGACGAAACCAAGAAATCCACTAAGTCCAGCTTTCTGCACAGTTCCTTTCAAGTTGCCCCCCTCCCAGAGTACCCAAGGAAGAGTAAGTCACTTGTTTGCACAAGTCCAAAGAGCACCAAAACAATGCACCCACAAATAGGATTATTGGGTGGCACCCCAGAAAGGATTCTTTTGTACTAACATTGCTACAGTTTAACCACAACCTACAGTAATAGCATGATATGACCTTTATTGAAATAGCCTTTACAAATATTTTACAGGGAGCTTCAATACAGGGATAAATCTTCTGCAGTTCACAGAGCAGAACTTGGGTGAGTCTCTCTCTAAGTGTTCACGTGGTGTCTAATGTGGTGTCTAATGGATCATCTACACAAAAAAACAACCTTGGCAACGTCAAAGCCTGTACTGACATTGGAAAGGCTTTTTATGTAATTGCACCATCTCATGGGAGGTCAATCACAGTGCATTGTGTTCCATCACGTATATGAGTAAATGTGTTGGCAAACCATTATGATCTTTTTGTTCCCCATAAAACAGTTTGGAGTGATTCTACATGTATAACAGATTTCTGTGTTTTTGTCCTTTGTCTGACTTTTTGTGCTTGAGTTTCAGTACTACGTGCTTTATTTTTGAGCTTTTTCAGTATGCCATATCCCCCAGCGTAATAAATTAACATAACATGAAAATATTCTTTGTTCCTGAGAAAATGGTCACACTAAGCATTAGATTAGCCAGGAAGTTTATTACTGTTCACACTCCTCTCAGCTCCATAGGAACAGAGAACTCCTTCCTCTGCCTGTCCAGTAATAGGAACTGCTATTGGCAGGTGCAATTAAGAATGCTAAACAGCGGTCCTCTTTGATGGTGGTGGCTCTGTCAGTTGGACCCTATTAGCGGGATGCACCTTCAAGTGGGCCCATTGTGTGTGTGTTGTGCGCCTATTGTGTGTGCCGTTTACACTCATACACAGGCCGTGGGGACCTGTGAGAGCATCACACACTGTCACTCCAGGAACCAAAGCTGCAGGCTCCTTCTAGGCCTCAAGCCTCCATTTACTCACCAGCAGTCATCAAAAAAGAACCTACACTGAGCTATCTGATTTATTGAAATAAGGAAACAAATGTGTAAAATCTTGACCCTCCAGCTTCACAACAACAATGACAAAGGTGCAAGCCATCTTGGTGATATGTGCAATGTGTGCACACCTGATGTGTGTGGTGTAATTGCTTGTAGGTACAATAGACCAATAGGCCCTGTGAGGTAGTTGCTTAGCAAAGCAACAACATTTTTAGTTGCTTAGTAAATGCTCTTATCCAGAGTGACTTGCATAGTTTACGGTATCAGTAGCATTTGACTCCCTCATTTCGCTTTATGTGTCAGTCCCCCGGGACACCCACACAACCCATTCACTGGCCAAAAGTACAAGTCTTCCAGTGGACAAGCTCCACTGCCTCCATTCATCTACTGTCTTCAAAGGCAAGATGGAATTTCTGCTTTGGTTTCACATTTTTACCTTTGATGTCAGGGAGGATAATGAGATTAATGACAAGTAACAGGACCAATGTGTATGTGTGTGTGGGTGTATGTGTGTGTGTGTACGTGCGTGCATGCGTGTGTGTGTGATTGTGTGTATACACACACGTGAAACTATGAATATACATATATATGGTGAAGATGAAAACCAAAACCATTGAGTTTGCTTTTCAACTTGTATATTTACTCATTTACTTATATTTATTTCATTTTTCCCCCATCCATATTTTGGGGGAAACAGGAAAAGGGTGGCCAGGTTTGTAATTGTATATATTATATTTATAAAATTACACAGGTTACACTGTGCACTGAGGTCAGTTATTTGTGTAAAGAAACAATACATCTTGTGTGGAATTACATCAAAAAGTAAGTATATGCAGTATGATGTTGCTATTAATGCTTAATTAACCATTTATAACTGATATAAATTATGGAAGTACAGTTTTAAAACACAAATTTCTAAAATTGGAAGTTGATATTTTCACTACTTTCTCACTCAGTTTGTTTCCTAGCATCTTAATTCATCATATATTCATATATTCATTTATAACAGTACGACCAAGCACTTTAACATAAAGTAAGAAACTGTTTACAGAGCATGGTATTGAAAACTTGTGATCTGGGATAGGTGCATGCCTTTCCCACAATTTTTCATTGGCAAAGTAGGGGTGATGGTTTTAGCCCAAGTCAACGATGAAGACAAACACTGGCATGCAGCAGGACTGAGATCAGTCGGGGTGGCGTGCAGGGAGACAAAGCAAGAACTCAGTCACCCCTTTCCTGGCTGAGAGTGGGACACCGACGACACTCTCTCTCCATGACTGAACTTTTTCCTCCTCCCAGCCTGGAAAATGAGGCAGTGTGGGTCCACCCAGGGGCTGCCATCGCACTGTGTCTGGGCCGCTTCCAGTCCTCTCCTCTGCAGTTTAGGGTTTTCCTAATCTCAGGAGCACCAGCGTCTGGCACTAAGGGGGTCTGAGGCTGAGCTTGTCAAAACTTTCACAGTTTTTTTCTCTGTCAGAAGTGTAGGTTTGTCATGTCTCTCTTCGCTCCTGTAAGACCACAAGAATGTGACCAATACCAGTGGGGTTCTTTGTGGAACTCGTTATCTAAACATTTTAAATAGCCGGTTTACTGGATGCAACTGGAGGTGATGAAAATTCTACCTGCCTAAGGTATTCTAGAATATGTTTTGTTAAGTCTTTCTTTATGAAACATATACTTTTTTAAATGTTTGTACATTTTCTGTGACGCTTGTTTCATGTGGGACCTAAACAACATTGAACACGCGTAACTGTATGCAGCTTTCAAAATAGCATACTCTTAGCAGACATTGCTTTATTCTTGAAAAAGAATGATGCATGTTCCCATGACAGAAAACAAGGCTTATATGTTGTAATGGAGCTGTAGATGTTGCCACAGGAAAGGACTGGGGAAAATAGTTGATTCCTGGCCATATTTTACATAGACCGTTTGCTTGATTCTCCCGATAGAGCAGATGGTATTGGACACAGTGAAGAACACAATCAAAATGATGGACGTTTCATTAACAGATACGCAGTAACAACATGAATCATGTCATGCTGCAGAAGGAGCAAATGATGGTTATGTCAAAAACGTCAAATAAATGTAAGGGATTTACAAAGACAAATACCTTACTCATCCTTTTGCGGTTCAGAAGAGGGAAGAGCAGGCATTTTGATGTAAAATGCCATTTTTCCTCTGCTGCGTGAATGGGGTTTGTTACGTCTGGTTTGTGGGCCTGCCTTTATTTTTACCACATTAATGCTCATGGTAAAAGGGCCTTTCACAAGCCCTTAACTTGAGCCAGCGGAGTACACAGTGCAATGATGCACCCACCACAGACCTTGTTCGCGGACGGATTTTTTGCAAAGCACAGACAGAATTCCACAGCTGACACAGTTAAACCAATTACGGCTCTTATCTGATCCTGACTGTATGAATTTCCCCCTGATGTCAAACAGGGCTTTCAGCAATCAGGCCAAAAATGCAAACCATGTGTTGGGTAAATGATACAAAATTCTGTTTAGCAAACAAGTTGAAAGGCCTTTTGTTGTTTCTTATTTTTTTTCCCCCCCATCTCCCTGTCTCGTTGCTGATGAACAGTCACAGAGAAGCGTATACATATTGGCAGGATGGATTCTGTTGGATCACATGTTGTAATACTTTGGCTAAAACCTGTTTCCCAGATTGTTAGTTTTTCAGCTTGTTTAAGGTTGTCAATGTCTTTCAGTAGAGGACCCTCATATGTTCAGTTTTCATCAGCAAGTGTCACTCTCTTTCATATAAATATGGAAGTAAGGATGACTGGAGAGTGAAGATTGAATTTTAACTTGTCATGTTCATGGAACATAGCTTGCACAAGAGCAAATGGAACACATTATCAGACAAAGAATGATTAACAACTAATATTATCAAAGACAAAATTCATACCACAGTTATATTCTCAATAATATTTCCTGTCCATTCTTGTTTTAAAGGAAAATCAGTCCTTCACATAGGGAACAGAGTCAATTTCCCATTACATAGTGTAGAAGCATCATTGGCCTCTATTCTGTGGGAAAGCATGCTTTGTTATGCAACCATGTCATCAAGCACCCAGCTTTAAACACATCCAGTAACTAGTCAACAACAGTGTATGACACATCCCACAAAGACTCGGTTTAAGAATGCCAGACCCATAAGACTCTGGTCCATGAGAAGAGCCACTAAATATGAGGATTGTACTGTCATTTTCATAATTACAAAGAGATACTAGATTGAGTATCTTTTCTTGTACAGAACTTATACTGGTCATCCATTACTAGCCATCCCAACTAGAGTTTCATCAAAACATTTTCTAAAATGTTCTAAATCAAGAATGATGTGTTTTAGAACAACAATTGCCTTTCTTACATAAACATACAAACTGAAGCTTTGGGTCTTGGTCTCAGAGATTAACTCCCCGACCCCTTGAACAGAAGTCTTCACAGGGTGTATTTTGCTAAGGATATCTATCGGCATCACTAATATGGCAAGGACATGACAGCTGGGTGAGGGTATGCAGTCTTTTCTATTTCGGACAATTGACATATTGAGGAAGAGCTGTGTCCCTTTACACTGTAATTTTTCATCCTCCAGATGATCTAAACAACAAAGATGCAAGCAGTCATGAGTTGCTGAAGGCTGAACTACGACTTCTTCCTCTCAGCACTAAGATGGATCTGCGGGTAAGTGAAGAGTGATGTCACTCTTCAGTTCCATGCCCCTGCCTATTAAGAGTCTGACCCCCTACCCTCTGCCAAAGCACAGACAGGAAATGGAACCTTGTGGCAGCAGCATGTAGTGTAGAAAGCATTCTGGGATACAACAGCAGACCGCAAAACAGCATTTGCCTCAGTTTGAAATTAATATTGTGGTTATGCCCATTTACCATAATTGAACATGTACAGTATGCAACACACTATTACATCAGCCAATGACAATTTGTATTAAATGTCTGTAAATACTGAAGTGCCCTGAAAATCAACATTAACTGATTGTTTTGGATGTCTTTCAGAAACCAGCTGCTCGAACCTGCAGTCTGGGGGACACTGTACCCAGAAGCCACACCTTCCACTCTGTAACTAAGGGGTCAGAAGAGGTGACAGAGGATGATGGATCTCCACGACAACGACGGATAACTGTTGGTAAGTTCCTCTGTTCCTACTGATGGTGGGGTTTTTTTGGCGGCTGATCCTTTTTCAAATTCATGACAGCAGGGATACAACTCCTGGTTATAAATGCCTCTCACCCAGTGTAACATACATTTTCAGCCTTACCAAGAATGCATATTCTTTTTTTAATGATCATCTTCAGAAAGATGGGCTTTTGCCCAACATTGACAAAAGTGGAGAGTTATCTTGAACAGAGGAACTGTGTGCCTTCTCACTACCGTGTCAGTGCTGTGGATTGTTCAGCCCTTCCTGCTTGGTGCAGACATGAGAAGAGGTTAACAAAGAGACAGAAAATAAAAGAGCTGTTCTGCCCAATTCGTGTTTGAGTGGTGCCTGGCTCCCCTGCATATATCTGAGGCCAGGCACGCTATCCCCACCAGGATCTCCCAGCTTGAAGTAATCCATCTCTCAGTTATGAAACCCCATGTATTTATGGCCTCCTGCTGGGTTTGGGTCTCCCCCCTGCGCTACAGCAGTGTTTTAACTGCAGCACAGAGCTACACAGTGGTCCACCCAGCTGCTTCCTGCCAGACTCTGAGCAGTTGTGGGTTTACTGCCTGGGCTGGTCAGTTTCATTTGGACTCAGCTGATAACATTGACAGAGTATTGTGGCCAAGGCATCCATTGTGTTGCCACACACACTCCTGTGTAAGGTCTTTTTGGAACCCTGCAAATCTTCAGGGAACCAGGGAACACCAATACAGTTTAACAGGGAAGCCAATCTCTTTCCTCTGTTTCTTTTTCAGCATCATACATCCCTCAAAGCAAGGACCAGAATGGAAACTTTGCCGGAAAGGTAAACTATGCAGGATCAGGCCAAATGAGCCCTTCTGGGGTGGGTTAGCACTGAGTTTAGGCATCCTCAATTATCCCAGAAAGAATAATGAAGTTGTATTTACATTTCAGAACTACTCCAATCTACTTAAAGTAATGATCCCCACAAATGCTTAGGTTTTCCATCCAAGTTTCCATGCAGCATATGCTGGAATTTCACTGTCAGTATCCATGGTAATACATGTCGTAACACAGAGGGGGTACCTCAACAGGGAAATGTCCTGTGACAACAGACCTCACAATACTGAAAATCATAATGGATATTGTATTACTGTGTATCCATTATGTCCATAACAATATTGCAATATAGCACAATGTATTACTTAGTAATGTCTTTATTCCTTTCCTATTCCATAATTGTCATTGTGAGCTTAAGATGTCTGAGATGGGAACAGAAACCTAGACATAGTGACTCATGGGTACTGAAATTTGAGTGTGTTCATTTTTGGTAAAATTGTTGTCTGAAACCAGCTGTTTTGTAAATTCTGCCTGAGTAAAAATAAATAAATAAATAAATAAAACTAAACAGGATCACTGCAGAATGGTATTGTGCCAGACCGCGCACTTCAATTCAAATTGAGTTATGCACACAGACCAATTCACTTTGCCAAGACTCATTTGGCAGGAGGGAGACCTCTTGAAGTTGCTGCAGGAGTTAAAAATGATTATGATCAAATTTGGTACAAATCAAAAAAAAGAAGCCCCCCTGTGATTTCATTGTTTTTATTTTCTTTACAAATAAAATTGCATAATTTTACATATCAATATATCGTTTCTTTTTTCATCAGAGATAATTGGTGAATGATATGTTTTGGCTTGTTGTGTGTACGTGTGTGTGTGTGTGTGTGTGTGTGTGTGTGTCTGTGTGAAGCAGGACTCAGAGGGATGCAGTGCCAAGACTCTGGCAGAGCTCAACACAGAGGAGGTCTGCCGATGGTTCGCCAGCATTGGACTGCAGAAATGCCTTCCTTTCATCAGAGGTAAGGCACCATGTGCTGACAACCGGCTCTTGTTTGGATTTTCCAAAAGGCAGTCTAAAAACTGCAGATGTCCTTAGCCCCATCACTTTTACTTGTTTGCTCTTGTGTGGGTTTGTCTTTTGATTGGACAGGACTTCTTACTGACAGTCTTTGCCTGTTTCTTATCTCCTGTGTTAGAAGCAGCTTTTTCTCTCCTCTGAGCTGAAGGCAGAAGCTAGTATTCATCATACAGTCGTTTTCCAGTATGTCTTCAAAATTCATCAAAGGATTAAGATCAAAGTAATATTGTGTAGTATTGTCTATATCGAGACAAAAATAAAAGTCAAACAATGTGGATGCATGAAAAAGCCATATATCAAACACAGCAGACAATACAACTGTATTTTGTATGGACACACCATGCAGTATTCATAAAAGTTGTAAATTATTGAGACATTCTGGAAATTACAGAATGCACATACCTATAAATCTAAATCCTTTACATGGGCAGCCATTTTTCATGAAAAATAGCTGGAAAAGTAAGGCTATCATGACACATATCTCTTTTGGCTTTCCATAAAGAGGATATACTGTCTTAATACTTTCAGTGCCTCAAGGTATAAAAAGATTAATAGGTTGAAATCAGCATCAATTTTCATCACATTTCATTTTATTTAGTCATAAAGGTGAGCATTGTGTGAGGTATTTCTAAGGAATCTGGGGGCAATGAACTAAAATTTAAGACATGCTCTTTGGAGACAAAACACCTGCCATATCCTTAAGCACTGAGCTTTGAGATCCTCATTTTGCACTTTTTTGGATGAAAAGGAGACAACTGTTTCTGCTGTGCCTGGTCACATCAGGTTTCATTTTTTTCTTGGGTGAACAACTGTTTGTGAATTAAAATGTTTTGCCAGAGTTTCTTAAATCTTGTTTTTGTAGATGACAGGAAAAATCCTGTCACAAAGAATTCAGAGAACTCTCAGATAAACCTCTCATAGGATGTCACGTACTGTCTACTAAGAAGAAAGAACTCCAAGAATGTAGATTATTCAGAATGATGGCACTAAATGGGTGTCTTAATCACTTTTACCTCTCATACTTTCTGTTTTTTGCTATGTAAATATTTATATTCAGACTTTCCTGTTGTGTTTCACAGAAGCTGATCTGTGTGGGTCTCACATTGCCTCTGTAGACCCCAATATTCTCCAGATTCTTCATGTGACAGCTCTGGAGGAAAGAGAATTATTACTCTCAGCAGTCTATCGGGAGCTCCATCCACCAGACACCACCACACAAAAACTGGACACATTGTTGGGTAATGTGACAAAAACAATGGTATCTATAAATCTATCATAAATTGGAATAGGATATTTCAGTAGTGCATAAAAGAGTTGCATACTGTTTTTAACAGTGAATTTGTCTTGCCTGCTTAATTTAAAATTTGCCATGGAACAGTACCTTGGAGTAGAACCTGTCACATTATCATAGCATATAGCAGCATGTTCAGCTATGATGAAAATAATTTTAACAAAAAGGCACTGATGCATTTTCGCTTTCTGTTGTCTGCAGAAACAATTGGGCCTCACAATGTTGAGAAATTCACTGCTGCTTTAGTCTCTATGACTAAGTCCAAATCTTCACCACATGTGAACTATGTCAACACCACTCGTTCTTCCTTTAAGTTTGGGTGAGTCAGACCGCTGGAGCATGGGACCCTCTTCCTTATGTTTTGCCCTGACGTAAATGTATTTACATGTTGTAAAATATTGTCATTGTGTTTTCAACCTATCACAACCTAATAGACCAATCATACAGTACCTCTGTTTAGACTCTGCTTCACATTATGCCATCCTTTTACCGCCAAATGAGACCATAAAAACTGCTCACATTTTGTAATTTGTTTTACTTTGGGTGGTCTGTTATAATTCTAAGTGAAGGAATGCATCCCTGAGATTGAAATGGATGACTAATTCAAACAATAGGATAAAACAGCCTTTAAAATTTGAATAGGCTGACTACTATCACATTAGCAAATTAGACACCAGACAGCTTTGTCCAAAGATTTGTGGCTGATTGTTGAATAAAGGATCATACAGATATTGTAGTGGATTGTTATTATCAAGGTACTGTATTGCATAGGTGTAACACCATTTCCTAAGACTAACATTTAATTGTTTATTTTTTTCATGTTGCTTAATGGCCCTTCATCTTTCTTCTCAATGAGACAGGAGCATAAATTCCTACATACAGAGGAACTCCCAGCTGATAGAGCTAACAATAAACGGTAAAGATACACTCTGTTTCCTTAGTACAGTTCATTTAAGATGTCAGAATCACTATGTCAGAGTGTATAAGAAAGGTCATATTTTTAAAAATCAAATTTGCCACAATTGAAAGTAATTAATCTGTTGTCCTGTCCTTGACATAGTTGAGGAAATTATCTAACTGCATATTATCACACAGGCAGCCATCTTTTGAAATTGTTTTAATGGAGGGTGATTAGACGGTGTTTGGAGTGTCATTGATTAAGACTTATCGGTAGCTATGATACTGAGTTCTTAAAGCATGGCTGGATGATTTGTTCCAGCTCTGGAGCAGATTGTTCATCTGAGGACCCCTAAGGAGACCACAGTGGGGAAAGTCATGGAGTCTTGTCTGAAAATGTTAGGAGTGACTGATAACAAAGAACTCTTCAGTCTCAGGAGCAAGGAAGGTAGGTGTACGGTTTTGTTTAAATGATCCTCTAGTTGCCTTTGAACACTGACGTTTGAGTTTTTCACTGAAATTGCATTTTGAGGCACCAGACCTGTTTTGTTTTCCAGAGCCCACAGCTGAGTTCTCAGTTGACCAGCCGATTGGGGATCTGCCAGGCTCTGAGAAGAGACTGCTGGAACTGCAGTTGTGTAAAAAGGTAAAATTATTCAAGGTAAAAAAAAAAAACACCTGTCACTCCATTTCTGTATATAATTTGTATACGATTCATTCTCCAAGCTTTGCAGCTGGCATTACTAATGTCTATGATCTTTACAAATGTCAGTTATTTCAGTACTGTCTGCAGCTGGCTATACACCAATTATATTTGACATCCTCAGTAATTTGTCCAGGCCAGAGAAAAATACTTTGTCAATAATTGCCATAATCATTTTTGTTAAGTGTGCATCAACATCTTGGTTTTGTCTGAATTACTAAATGTCCAGGAGTGAACATTGTTGTGCTAGAAAGGGAAGCACTCTTCACAATAGCTGCATGAATTTAACTAAGTGCATTCATTTGTAAATTATGAGTGTGTCTTCATAGTTTTTCATTCATATAACCTCAGATTACATGTGAACACACTTTTAAGTGTTTGAATTAGGCCCAAAATATATTTGACAAAGCATATGCACATATATTTAAATATATGTGAAAATCATATTGGAATATATGGCAAAATGAACCATATATCGAGAAAGTAGTATGCATCTATTACAGCAGAACTGACATGTATGTGATCTGGATTGGCATGCATTGTAATAAATTACTTATCGGAATTTCTGTAGTTAGAGTGATGGGAAGTACTCTGCTATATGTATGCGTACAAAAGTATGAGGGGAAAAGAAAAACTGCATCTACCATGTGTGTACAGCATGTTGACCTAAAATGCTTGAGGTAAACAAAAACAAATAGCAACCGTCACCGACCCTAAAGTTTCCGGCTTGCAGATGGTTCATTTAAGGTTGTTGCTGGCAAAAGTCTCGATTTTCTTTGAAGTTCAGAACAGCAGTGCAGTTTGACCATCAAAGACCACCATCAGCGAAACAAACGTGAGCCGCTCTTAAAATAAACCATAGCCATCTCTCAGCACCTCCGCACACTACATTTTATAGGATCCTAACATGTGACTGCCTTTATTACAGTAAAACACCTCTCTAGGCAGGTTCTATACCCTGCTAGATCTTTGCACGCATCACATTGGGATTTTGCTTCCGTGTGATACATGCAAAACTGGAATCTTTGGAGTGTCATGCAATGGTCCCATGCACATAATAGAGCTTACTTTGGAAGCGTTTACTTCACGCACATCCAAAGCATTTAAATCTGTTTGTGGTCCTGGTCTGTTTGATCCAAATATAAGATACTTGTTCTTATCCCAAGTTTAATGCATCAATGAACACTTTCATGTGTACAAATGAAGAAAGGCTTTGTTCTTCATACATTTGTGTACAGTCAAATACAGATGTTTCTCAGCCAAGGCATTTACAAAGCTACGGTAGGTAAGTGGCTATGACATTCAGTAGGCATCAGTTTCACTCTACCCTCTAATACTATAAATGGTTGATGATTACTGTGCATGTTGTTTTCAGAACAGAAGAAGAAATTGATGATCTTAGAGATCTCTGTATCCCTACCCAGGAGAAACCAGAGGTCACCCATCCTAAAGTGAATGGTTCCCACAGTGTCCCTGATCAAAACATGCCAGTCAGCCTGAGGACCAAAGAGGAGAAGATCCGGGAGTTAAACCAGCATGTGGACTCGCTTCAAAATGTCATTCATCAGGTACATCTGCGCTGTGAAAATGGTGTGGTGAAGCATTCCTAGTGTCCTTGTAAAGCATTGGTCTAGTTCTAATATGAAGGCCATTAACACACAAAAATGGTACTGCGCTGCTATTTTGTAACCGTTCCTATTGTTCATTGTCCATCCATTACTGAAATTAAACTGTTTTATTTGCATTTGTTTGTCCTATTTGGGTCCTCTGTTTTTGTGGATGTCTGTCCTGAACTCCTTCCCAAGGTTGAAGAGCTTCATCAGAGTCTAGTGTCCTTCTGCAGTGAGCTAAGGAACATGGAGAATGAGCCAGCCACAGAGGCGGTGTGCCTCAGAGATTTAGAGAGGCAGCTGAGTCTGGCCCAGGGTAGACTCCACGAAAAACAACAGAGTATTCAGGCCATGCAGGACCAACTCACCAACTTAGGGACTCCCAAAAACAGGTAGCTAATGCATACCATTTATACGTGTGTGTGTGTGTGTGTGTGTGTGTGTGTGTGTGTGTGTGTGTGTGTGTAGTTATGGTTGTTAATTGCTGGCGCCCTGTAAATGCTGCACCTTGCCAAAAACCCAAATCCTTGGTAGAGTGATATTTTACGATCTATTATTTGCAACCCTGTTTAAGCTTGTTCAAAGGGTGAAGATGGTATTTTTACAAAAACACCCAAGCAATTAAGATGACAGGAGATTTGTACAATGCAGGTCTGTACACATGAAATGGCAATGGTCTGTGGGATAAATGAAGCCATTGTGGAAACAAAAGGTTAGCAGCAGAATGGACTTGTTTCTGCTGTCACTTGGTTCATTAAAAAGTCTCTTTGCTTGATAAATCACTAAACTATCCACTGTTCCTGAATTCCATACATAGCCTTGGCTACAGTACGAAGTCTAAAGGGCTGAACTGGAAGTTGTCAATACTAACAAGAGCAACACTCCTTATCGAATGAAAACAGGAATACAAGCACTGAACAGATTTTGACAAATTGTATCCTGACCTGTTTCTGCATGGGTCTCTTGTGAGAAAATAGATTTTGTGCTCAGATAAACCCATAGGAAGTTTACCAAAGAGGAAATCCTTCAATCACATGCAATTCACCAAAGAGTTCTCTGTTCAATTACTGCTTCCCTCTGTTTGATTAATCACACCTTCTTTTAAAAAACTGGCACAGATACCACTTTGTATTGATAAAAACAAAAAGCAAACATTCATCAATATTCTGACTCTCACATTTATCATTTGACTGCTACCATTGATAAGCTGCTAAACAATGTCTCACGCCTCTCTCCAGAAACTTGAGCTCATTTGTCATGTAGACCTAGATATTTGGACAGGTTTGGACCTACTTGGGTAATAATACCACAGAAGCCATACGTGCCAAACTTAAAATGCTGCATTCCATCCATAAAGTGCGGTCCATCTAAAGGTGCATTCAAAAAACAAATTAGTTCACAGAGCAACCATACTTGGCTAAAATTAGTTTTAAGAATGTAAAAGGACATCTACTGTATATGTTCAAGATTAAAACTCATACTCAAACACATATTTACCATCAGCTACATTTGCAGCACTTAGTATGCATTAGATTCTTTAGAACTGGGTGAGCAAAGATGCAGTTTTCATTTAACAGCATGGGGTGAGTAAAACTCAGGGCATTGGCAGCTATCAGATGGATTTAGCATCTCTCTTGCAGGCGACCAGAGGTTCAGCTGTTGGACAAGATGAAGCTGGACTGCCAGATCTTTAAAGAGGAGATAAGCCTCATACACCTCAACCGACAGGTGGCTCGATTCAAGTCAGCACTGCAGGAGTGCAAAGCCAAGGTACATTGTGTCTGTTGTGCTGGATAAAAGCCAATAGCAATATGTATGAGTCTGTATTGTAGCTCTGTGATTTTTACTATACACTTTCCTTATGGTAAGAAGCAGTGGGTGATTGCAGTTCAGTTAACTGAAGTGCTTGTGTCAGAAAGAAGTCATTGCCATAGCTTTCACACATTGCCATCAATAAACTGGAGTTTTGATTTTAGAACATAAGAGAGATATGACCTAAAAAGGTGAAACAATTTCCACCACTGAAAATAATATGCTTAGGGATGAAGTACAATGCAAGGTTATTAAGGGAACATCAGGTGCTGCTCTGCAGGAAAAAAAAAACTATATTAGGCAAGTGTTGTAAACATTAACAAATTAGACATTTGAAACCTACTTTGTGAGTTTGTAATATCCAACCCAAAACTTTATTTGGTTTTAATTTTGAATACTTAAGAAGTTGGTCTATAAGAACTGTAGTCTTCTCCTTATGTGCAAATGTAAAACCCTAACAGTGCAGTGAATTACAGGACTGCGGTAATACATTTTATGATAAATACCATTGGTCCACAAGTGCCATTTGGTCCACGTACCACATTTTTCAAGCTAGATCTTGAATCTACACCAAAAACATACATACTCGATCTAGAAATATTCTTTTCATTTTAAGTGAAGTGTACAACTGTGGCTAATGCAGTCTGAGCATTTATTATAAATTTATTGTCAGCGACTTAGCCAAAAAAGTTAACATACGAGTGGCTGAGTGATGCCCCAGCTATTAATAGCTTGATAACATCTAGCTATGTCATTGCTCCCGCAGGTTCCAATATTAAAAATGCCCTTCCCAAAACTGACTTCCAGCTGGAAACTTTACCATCAACATCTGTGTGTTGACTCTACAAACAATGAGTGCATGTGACAGACGCTGTGGGGGCAGCGTACAACATTGTCTGTGCCTGACCCGAAGTGAGGGTATTTCCCACTGGCTGCAGTTTTTACGTGGGCCTTTCATCCCGTGTCGGTGCGTCCTAATGAGGTGCCATGAAAGGACACATGTGGCTCGCTTTGAAACTTCCTTTGTGTCACGTTGCCGCTCCGGGCCATGTTTTTTAGGTGCCGTGTTTGTGGGAAAAGCGGAGCGTTAATGCTTATCACATGACCTGATCGCAGTTAACGCACGGGTCAAGCCGCGGAGGAGTCTGAGAACGAGCGCGGCACTGGAATAATAAGGAGCAGACCGCTGTTCATCTGCTCTCAGAGCGTTGATTGCAGACAATAAGGAAATGTTTAATCGTCACACTAATCTCCAGGATCAATCGCGACTGGAGAACATCAGTGCGGCAGCCTATGGGGGAGAGAGAGAGAGAAAGACAACACACGGCGGAAATTAGTCGAAATGAGCTTTTGGACTTGTAAGATACAAGGGCTGCAGGCCGCCTCGAGAGGAAATTGCTTAAATTCTCCTCCTCCCCACCCCCTTATTTTCTATTTAAAAGGATTGGGTTTGTGACCACATTCTTATAGGAGAGTATTTCCCACACCGTACTGCGTTTTCTCTTCCCTGAGCTCCCGAGGCAGAGACCGTTTATGGGGTTGTGTAGGATTTCGTGAGCCCTCGCGGTACCGTACTGACAGCCTTCCGCGACTGCGGTCAAGCGCGGAAGCTCCTGGTAGTCAGATTTGCTTCCATTATCCCCACACTTTGCGGCTTGTGATGCTGAATGCATTGAAGAGATCCGGCAGGGAAACGTTTAAGGGAGCTTAATGGCTGTGGCTGGTTTTTGGCTCAGGCGAGAATTATGATGGCTGTCATTTCTGCCATAGCACCATGTATAACAGTGCCCCTGACCTTTCCAACCCTGTGATTACATCCTACAGTGCACTAATTTTGACATTACTACACACCCTACTTCTCCAGTTTACACGTGAAACCTTTCACATGGATGAGATCTCAGATGGGCTTGAGTAAGCCCCACAGACTATGGCTATATACTCTGTATGCACTCAGGAGAATACATTGGAAAAGGGGCCTTTTTATTAATTATTAACATAACATTGTCATTAAAGATACCCATTTACCCATATAAACATGTAGCAATATAAATACCAAGAGCTTATTTTTTTCCTAAGCTTTATTGTATATTTAGATATTCTTTGTAGACTGCAACACATATCTTTCCTTTCCTTTTTTTTTGGGGGGTGAAAGATGTGTTTCCAGAAAAGAGGAAATTAAAAGCCATAGGAAGATATGCCCTTCTGTATGCTTCTCTGAGAAGCGTTCCTGCTGGGCATTTTCGGAGGAAGCCCCCACGGTGACCCGGGCAGGACGGCCTCCATCGCCGTGAGGCATTCACACGCCTTGGGAGAGGGGAGGGAAAGGCGGTCAGATTCCGGCATCGGTGGAGACAGACGGTTTTAAGCCTCCCAGCTTACGTGTCGCTGTCTGAGAAACACGACTGCCCGCTTTCCCCTCATCCACATGCTGGCTCAACATCCCCGTGATGTCTCAGAATCATCTCCATGAGACAGGCCTCTGCAGGAAAGCAGCCCATCTAATTGTGCAGCTCAAAGCAGACATGTCAGGGTGGGGTCAATTCAGACACTATACAATGGCCAAACAGATTTAGTCTGGCAATAATGTAGTGAATTGCCAAAAATTATTTGGGTATCTCAAAAATAGCATAGATAGAAGTACTGTGCAAATGGATAGCTGTTTTCATAAATCAAATGTTGTTTGAAAGAAATTTCACATTTTTCAAACACATAAAAAGTTGCATGAGTAATACATTGAATGTTTGGAATATACTTCCAAACAAGAGTGTAAGGCCTAGTTAGCCTAGTATAAGGCCTAGTCATTTTTGACATCAGCAAAAGAGGTATGCGTGTGTGTGTGTGGTTTCCAAAATCACCTCCGATGTTCCTCTGTTTTTGATTACGTGTGTGTGCATGCATGTGTCTGCATGAAATGTGCTTGCAGGAGTGCGCTCAGAGGAAGTGCTCTACTCTCGGCCAGCTGGTGTCACCACAGTGTCCCGCCATATTGCTGGCAGCCAACGAGACGCAGAACACAGAGGGAGAGTACAGCTTCACCGCGCGCTTTGCAGAGGGCAACGGCCTTGTGGTGGTGCAGGTGGACAGCAGCTCCCAGCTCTGCCTGAACGACAGGTAAAGGCCTGCGTGGGATGCTCCTTGCAAAGGTCATTTCTGTATGTCATTACACCGTGTCCATGTAAGTACTGTGCACTTACTATTACGCATCAATTTTTCACGATTATATCAAAAACATGAAGGTTTGCGTTCTATGTTGTGACATATAAAAGGAATAGCCCAGGTCCTATTTTTAACCGCTACCCCTAGCCCAACCCTCTTCCTCTAACTCTTTATACAAATTATGAAAAACAGCGTACTAACATAGCAGTTGCATGGTACTTATAATGGGTAATTTCATAGGTACCCCGCCAACAGAAATATGGTGGCTGTATTTCAATATACTCCTAATGAATTAGGGATTCCAACCTGGTTCACTGTAACCCAAGGCCCAGCACTCCAGAAGGCCCACTCTGTAAACATGCACTCAAGCATCCTGGAGTCTCCGCCATCCTCCGGAGTTTCCAGTTGGAAATCGGGAGGGGATCCGTGAAATGTGTCTCTGCTCCATTGCAGTTTCTTTCCTTCAAACTCCGTCACCATGGAAACAGCTCGTCAGAAGGGAGCATAACAGGAAAACACTGAAATGTAAAACTTGATGTTGATACAAATGGAGAAGAGCAGATAAAAGAAGAATAATATACACTGCACTGATTTTGCATTGTTGTTGCCAGAGTATTACGTGGGCATTTATATAACGCCTCTTCTGGTGTTTTTTGCTCTCCTTGCATCATGAAACGTGCATACTTTGAGCCGTGAAATGGCCTTGTTTTGTAGATACTGCAGAGAAGGATAATGGACAGGGTCTTTTGACATTATTGCATCTTTAGCAGTTTTGACAGTAGCAATATTGTAGCCAATGGCATTTTTGCTGTCTGTGAAAAAAAAAAAAAACATAATGCCTCAACACTTTATCAGGAGAAAGCTGTAAATAAAAGCTAACTCGGGAAACATTAAATGAGCTACCAGAGAGTACAAAAATGTATTAACATTGCAGAGGTTTTTATTTGTTGGAGCTTTTGATATCCACTTTATTTAAACTGCTGTCAAAGAAAGCTGAATTAGCTCTCCAGTCAATTTCTTCCAAGCAGTGGCCCTAGGCCTGAGACAACAGACCAAACAAATGACAGTCGTATAGCTGGCCAACCTCCAGAGTCATTATAGACTTAGCGCTGTTGCTCAACTCCCTTCCGTAGGTTTGTTCTACCTCTTGCTTCAAAGGAGAGGTGGTAAAATCTAGCACAAGGAAGCAGCAGTCCATTGCGGGTCTCAGGGGGACCCTTAGCCCATCACTAAACGGTCTTGTTTGCCGCAACCGCACTAAATAATAGTAACTGTTACTTATTGACGGAATTAGCACGGTTGGTTAGGCCTCGGGTTGTCCATCTGTTTCCACTCCAGGCTGGTGGAGGTGAACGGGGTAAATGTTCTGGAGAGTGGCGAGGACGAGCTCAGCGCCCTCCTCCGTCAGCCCTGCGCCCGGATCGTCGTGCTGCGCAAGCCTCCCCCCCTCCCGCCCAAACCGGGCCGCATGCGGGAGATCCTCCAGGCCGGGTCCATGAGCGGCCACCCAGCCCCCGCGGCCCCTCAGCACCACAAGGTGACGGCCACCTGACCTGACACCCTGCCTCCTTCGTCCCTGTTTCTTATTTTTGGTGACCCCCGCCTCCTGCAATGACGCAAAGGCACAGCAAGGAGTTTCTCTTCTTTTACTGCACATGGCACTGAGATGTACTGTACTGTGTTTTATTAGGAAACACACTGTGCCAGGGTACTCTCTTCCATTTAAGGGCAGTGCACTATCTGTCTATACATTTGTGTATGTTCAGTTTGTTGTTCTCTCTTAATTTAAAAGCAAATATTTTCTCCATATATCTGATATGTTACTGCTATCCCACAGTACACAGGTCTTACCTTGTGGCCAGCGTTATATGTAATGTTACACTCATGGCATTACTGATACCGTACCATTCTTTTAATTTCACATTATGAGCTGCACCACCATCCTTACATATGACACCTATATATGTGCCCCTGGATAGGGGTTGAGGGCATTCTCTGTCACACACACACAGCAGTTTGGTTCCAGCTGCCACTGCTGCTGCTGGTTGTTTATCCTCTGCTGGGTAAGCACTGCTTTAGACATAAGGTGGTAAAGCCAATTTCAGCCTGTACAGATAAGCTGAAAAACAAGCAATAGTCTTCACAGGAAAAAATATCCTCACGGCAAAAACTGATTTACAATTGTGTTGTGGTTTTGTAGATTGTTGTTGCTATGTATGGCATGAGGAATTTGTTCATCAAGCAACATTTGATAAATCAGTATTTTTGATGTATGTTTCCACTCATGATATCGTCTCATGCATTGTAATTGTTCCAGTTTTTTCTTTAATAGTGTGCAATAATTTAATTTAATTGTGCATGTGTTTGTGGTTATCTGTGTGTTATATGAACATTTTATTTAATATGATAGTTTATGACAATTTTATATATAGTTTTATTTATAATGTGTGTATACAGCAATGCAAAACCAATAATGTGTACTACTGAGTCGATAAGTCAAAGCTGTTTAATAAAGCATATGAAAATGTAATTTAATGGGCACAGCAGGCCAGGTTTTCCCTCACCCATGCTGATATGGTAAATAAATGACTTTGAAAGCTCTTTGTTCTTTGTTTCACGGCTGGTGCAAAATATTTGTGCGCACTGCAGATGACGAGATGTTATAAGTTATGAGTGATGTGCACTTGGCCGCGTGCACAGATGTCATTGTTGCCTGAAAGAAAAGTGAGGGCGTGTGATGGAAGTGGTGTGAATGTGTACCAGGTCTGGCTTCCACTGAGGGCAGGAGTGACATATCTCCTGGCACTGATAGACCACAGGCTGGCAGTTCCCTTGGTGTCAAGTCTGCAGGCAGAGACAGCTCCATGCAGGGGTGTGACAAGAGGATAGAGAGAGAGAGAGAGGAGGCATTCTCAGTCTGTCACTGGAGAAGATGTGTCTGCAGGAAAAACTTGATCCCTATCTTTACAGGCATTCCACCTCTTTTTTTTTCCTCTTGGTGGAAATCATGTTGTCATTTGATGGAGGAATAACCTGCACAAGCACATGCACACAGGAAAAGCATCATTTTATAGTCACAGTGGTAGTCCTGTTTTTCCATGTCCTTAAGTGGCAAACGACCAAGCTGGAGTCAGGAGAGGACAGCAGAATGAGACTAAGGAGGGGCTACATCAGACTGGCATGAAGAGGGGATTAACTGTCGAAAGACTGCGTTCAGTGCTCTGGCTGAACTGGATACCAACCTCTCTAGTTTTCCATAAGCAGAGCAAGCATATAAATTCTATTAATTGGAAAATTTCAGTTGGCATTTGTGATTGTGTTCAGAGGGGAGGTTGTTAAACTGCAACCCCTCAGAACTTGGAAGGATTGTCTGGTGGGAGGATTACCCTCAGGAGAAGGTAGCGAGGAGTGTCTATAGAGGTAATGAAAAAATGTGTGGGATACATGATACAGAGTGAAGCACATCTCTCTTCTTTACCCTTTGTATGACAGAGGACACCAACACTCAAACTGCTGATAAAGTGGTAATATCTGAAATAAAACCAGACTCAAACAATTCCTCTTGTGAGTGTAACAATTTTCAATTGAATATACGATAATTTGTGAGTGAACGCACAAATATCTGATTTAGCGGAGGTCATAAACCATAGAAACCTGAAGTTAGAAGTCAAACTTTCCATTAATTAAAAACAAACAAAATGCCACTAACTCTGTGTTACTTATGTACAGGCTTGATTGGATGATTCAAAAGATTGTTTGATAAAATGACAGAGTCATTAGGGACATGTGGTTCTATCTCCAATACTGGAGTGGGCACTTTAATATACACTGACTTAAGAGCCAACTCTGCACCCAGGTCATGCCTGGAGCCTTTACTGCAGGAAGCATGAAACAATCAACAGGAAAAAAGAATGGCAAAGGAACCCTTTAACAAAGGGAGGGAGGGGAGGCAGTCTACAGGCTGCCAGTGGACAATCTGCAGAGGGGTCAAACCCCAGAGAGGTTCCAAAGAGACGCAACAGTAAAGAGGAGAGAATGTGTTATTGCTGCTTTTATAGGAAACATATTAACATTTTCAGCGCAGAGAGTCGAAACCACTTCCATAAACACTGGCCTTGGCAGAAGTAGAAAGGCATTCTGCGATCCTCAATAACCCGCCACCCCCTCTGGTCTTGTTATGTCTTTCAAGAAATCCCTTGCTTTTTGTAAAGCAACAAGTCAGTGTAAAAGCAACGGTGGTGGGTCAACAAAAGCACACTAATCCTGTCACCAGCTGTGAGGAGTGGCCACAACGCATAAATATGACCAAACTCGGGCAGGGAGGAGGCAGATGAAGACAGTATCTTTGTTCTGGTTGCCAGAAGACCCTCCTGAAAGAGGACCCTAACATGGATATGTGGAGCCAGGACACTTGAGTTGTCAAGTGCTACAAGAAGGGAGGTTTTGCTCGCTGCTCACGGTCAGTGAAAATTGCTTGAGCAAAGTGCTGCAAAAAGGACAAACTGGCTGAGTGGTACACCGGTCTGTATGCAGCCAGCTAGCAAGCGAGGTTGCAGCTAATTAGGTTGTGATGTTTGCCACATGTAAATGCATTCTGCATTGCTGGAGGGCTGTGTCTGTGTTAGCCAAAAAAAACTCTGTTTGTATTTTCTTGGGATTTGTGCCAATGAAAATAGATTGCCCTCTAAAAATTTTTGGGGTTACTTCTGTGAATTGCGTGTTCACTGGAAGAGAACAGTTTTGTAGTTGCTCTACAAATGTGCCTTAAATGGAATAGTTATCTGGTTGTTGTGCTTTATCAGCATGATACCATGATTGAAATTGCTGAACTTACATACAATATTCACTAAGTATGCCTTTGATGAAAACAGCACCAAATAGCTACTCTTCCACCTTGGAGGAGGCCTTTCTACCACTTTTGGGACTGATCTGCAAGTAAGCACAGATATTGGAATATGGATATTTTGTCACATCTAGCAGCTGATACAGACAGAGCATTCACTTTCAGTTTTCAACCTGAGCTTTTGTCCAACGTGTAGTTGAAGTTACTTATATGCATAAGTGTACTCAAGATGCAATTATGTCACATCACAAAGTTGTCCACAACTTAATTTCCTGAAACTTTTGCTCTGATCACTTTATTATCCCATTTGAATTAATATCACCAAACATTCTCATGCATTGTAGCGAGTAGTTCCTCTTCAGTTCAGTTAAGTCATCAACTGCAGTGTCTAAAAACGGTCTATTTCCTGTCTATCAAGTGGTGATAGTTTGAACCACTGGAAGTGCAGCCACCCCCTGGATGTGTTGCGGTCACTGGCTCCATAGACCTTCTCAACCACTATAATGTCAGTAGACATATTTCCCCCATTTAAAGTCACTTTTTACTTCCTTAATTCCACTCCCCTGACATTTAACTGCTCCTGGCATTCCTATTGATATTAGAAATGTCATGTATAGATAACGCCATAAAGTAGCACAGTGTAATTGAGTGGTAGAATAATTTAGAAAAGTGCATACTTGTAATCAATGTCAATGGTAAACATCAAAAAATCTGGCTCCGATAAAGCTCATGCTTCTTTTCAAACGCATTGTATATGAATGACTCTTTTGAAGGCACATGACAGGAAAGAAATATTATCTTTGGTTTCCTAAGCAAATTCCAAATTGGCCAAAAATTGTGTGCATCTACAATCTCCAGAATTTTCATCTACAAAACATTAAGCAAGCATTTGAATAGGTCTTTTTTATCATAATGGAGTATGCAACCCCAAACCCATATTTTCTTGACTGCTGCTATGTGCAAAGGGATTATGGGTTTTCTTTGCCCAGGTGGGTGCTTGTACAGTAGGATGTTTAGGAGAAAGGGAGCAGCAGTTCCTAGGCTGATATTCAGCCTGTGCTCAATGGGGGTGTTCCCTCTGCAAGCCTGGCTGGTTCTGGATATGTTGACCCTGGGTGGATATGTTGGCTGGATCCCCATCTTCTCCAGGCACCATTCAGGCCCAGTAAATAAACGGAGGAGAAGCCAATGGGCCGCATGGACCAAACATAGGATGTGGTTTGGAGGAAGTGCTGTTTATTCCTCGGGATTTAGAGAAGCTCTTGGCAAACTACAAGACTGAATTCAAGAAGCAGATCCTCTGATGTACCAGGGGCAGGAGGGAGAAAGGAGCCCTTTTTTTCACTGGCTTGTTGAAACCAGGCTCACTGCCCAGGTAAGGACCCAGTTTTCTACTTAACGGTTTTAGTTGAGACAGATGAGAGCCAATTGTCTAACTCTGGCCTCATAATACATCCATTGCTGGCCTGCTCACAAGGAGCGGGTTAACAATCATTCTATGTAAAAGATGCCCAGATCATGGTTCTCTCAGAGGATCAGGGGAAGAAATCACTGCAGCAGCTGGCTTTTGCGGAGCACTTGGATTCTGAGGGAACTGTTGTAATCTGTACTCAAAATACTTAGGTTGAAATTACATATACTATTGCTCTTTACAGATGTCTTAGCTGTGATACTGGGGATAATGTAGTACAATCACAGATTTTTAGGTGACAGGTTTCTAAGGGACAAAAAAAACAAACTAAAAGTGCAGTTATACAGTATATTTTCTCTGAATGAATGCTTCCACAGCAATGCCTGTTTGGATGTTTTGATGTAGCTGGGACTGACAGAATATTAGTCATGGTTTTGGTTGCTGTGTAAGGGAACCCTCTTGATCCAGAGACAGTGGTGGAGGGGAGAAGTAAGAGAGTAAATTAACAGTGTGATGGTGAAATATTATCCAATGAACAATGCAGTGCTGTTGAGTGCCTCCGTGCGAAGTCAAGCCATGTTTCATCTTGTCGCTTTACCAGGGAAATCAGCAATGAAGTGTTTCCCATGAGTCAGCTGAAATCACACGACAGAGGCCTACTCTGCCCAGCACCTACATCAATCAGTCAGTCTCCTTGCTTGCCAACATCCCCTCATCCGGCCCCCAAAAACACTGGCTTTGAACGGGACTAAAAAGACACAACAACAGCAAAGCCTTTCATTAATACAAATATGTGGTACTAGTCTAGGCTTTATAGATGTGCCAGGACTGCAGCATCCTCTGCTTTAAATCCTTTATATCTCATTGTCTGATCTGGGATTAATCCACTGGTAGTGAATGCTACAGATCACATGATTGGGAAGTGGGGGCGGGGGGGCTGGGTTGCAGGAGGCTGGGAGAGGTCTCCCAAAAACTGTGAAATCCAGTGTGATCCACTGGCCCCTGCATAACTCCCCACTGCCTTGCCTGTCTCCCTCACCCACTCGAAGCCACTTGCCTTCATTAGAGCCCCTGTCATGTTGTGGTGAGTGAGGGGGGGGAAGAAACCCCCCAGGCTGAGGAGGGGGCTCAGTCTTCTAAATCTGTAAATCTTGTTTTAAGTAGAGGCAGCAGACACTTGTGAAAGTCCCAAGGATATTTATGTCTTGACCTCATCCTGATTAGCGCTGATCCTTTGACTTCTGTGCCTGCCCCTTTACACACTCAAAGAAAGGGGGCCTGTCTGCATTTGGGTGCAAGGGAAATACTGCCATCTCCTGGTCAGTTAAGGTACTACTCATCTGAACACAATAAATTGCAGGGTAAACTGTGGAATGCAGATGTATGTGACTAAATGTAAATGTAAATGTAAATTACCGCTGAGAAGCAGAAAATCACCAAGCTGTTTCATTTCCAGTGAATTCAAGGAGTTTATGACTAATTATGTACTTTGTGATTGCTACTTATTTTTAGATTATACATCCGTGATTCTTAAAAAAGCATATGGTAAATTCAATTATCATGCATTGTAACAAGATGAAGAACATAATTTACTAACTACATTTCCAACATGATCAGCATTATATCTGTAACACTTACATATGAAGAGATTTAAAGTGAACTGTGGCTTTTGGCTGACATTAGTATTCTCTCCTGTGTGTCAACTGTGACACTGAAACTGCTAGTAGTAATGAAAGAATACTTCTTTTGCAAGTCATTCTTATCACAGATAAGCCTGAGGAAATATTCCACTCGCTGCTTGCCACACATTAGTCCAGGAGAGGATTAGAAGCAGCACACATTTTTTATTTTTGGTACATAGTGAATTCTAATCCTAAATGTAGTTTTATTTCAGCAGTTCAGTAGGAAAATTGAGTTAAAGTGAAACTGTTTTCCCAGAAAGAAACCTGGTGAGTCATATACTTAATAGGGCATTCATTTTAAAAAAAGAATATCGATTTACTTGGCTAACTAATATGAGTTTAACTCTAGTGGATTAAAATGCATGACCTCATTTTGGGATGGGGCAAAAATTCAATAATGTTGCAGAAACACTGACACAATTTTCAGTGCACAATTAAAAAAGCAAATGAAATAGCCATTAGGACACATAACATGGGTGTGCTTTTTAAAGGCAATTTAAGAGGCTGGACTCTTCCAAGTGGGAAAGCCTTCTGCTTTTTCATTTCACATTATGTAGGAATATTGTTATTGGCTGAGCATGACAGTGGGTATGTTCTGGGGTAATAGTTTTGCAGAGCAGGAACAAGGCCACATGCACATAACCTGACATTCCATTTAAGCTCGTAAGATTAAGAGAGAAAGGTAGAGCCAGGAGGGAAACATCAAAAGGGTTGGAAGACTCCTGGAACGGAGATGATCTTTGGCTCTGAGAATTCAGAAATGAGCTTCACTTGTATAGTGAACATTCGTCCCACACTCTGACTCACAAGCATCTCATTTATTGAAGGTTCTTTTCAATTACTGGCCTCAGCTTTTGCTTTGCACCAGACAGTCTACCGGTCACCAGGACAAGCAGACTAAGAAGATAGGCAAGACCCTGGAAGCAGACACTGTTGACTATTACTTTGGGTCAAATCCCTGACATTCACATTGCTCAAAACAAGTCCTCTGAGGGTGAGCACTGTTGCCATTTTTCCCCACACATTAGATTATTATGTATTTCAGGTTGTTTCTGCTGGGAAACATAAAAAATGACAAGGAGGAATGGAACCTGTTGTCATGTATCCTGTGCAGATAAATATTTAAATATGTCACACACGGTCTGAAATGAAAAATCTATTTATACTGCATGGAATAGAATTCACTATAACAATTTGCTAGTGACATAATCATGGAACAGCAAAGCAATGTAAACACAATTAACTTCAGTTACAAATACTCACACACTCACACACACACACACACACACAAGTAGTATTCAGCAATGAGCGCAGCACATGTTTACAGTGGTTCACAGAAATATTCTTATGTCTCAGGCAGTCAAAGAAGCTCCAAGCTTAGATTTTTTTTTTTTTCCTGTAGCTCTCCTGTTTTAAAACTAAAATTATCTGATGAGAGAACATGAAATCATTTGGTGAGAGAAAAGGAATAGCTAAAAAATACAGAAGAGCTTGTTAAACAGTCATTGAACTGGGTTCCCAGAAGAAATGTGTCTTCTCACCACTAGATGACAGTAAAGATCTCAGTTTTTATATGCCTCATGATGCACATTTTCACTGTAAAGGACCAGATTCCATAATATTCAGTAAGGCTAAATTTTACACTTATAAAAGGCACACAGAGGACTAATAGTTGTGTGCATTAATAATTTTCCCACCCGCTTTCTTCAATGGCCTGTAGTGGTTACTGACTCCCAGAGTAATTTGTTTAGCCAGATCTGTTGATGTCCCAAAAGCCAGATTCTTTTGAATTTTCTGTTTTGTCATTCAGCACCCACATCTGTAGCAAGTAGCAAGACAAAGTAGTAACTGTAGCAAGACAAAGCCAATTGTGCTAAAAACTGTGATTACCACAGCACACCACAGGGCTATTCGTGTCTGGGAGCTATCCTTTCGTAGCTTCAACTTTATTCATCTCCACACATCATTCAGACCACTGTTCACCAGATGATCACAGTTCACTCACATTCAGGTCTTTACATTAACCAGGCTCTGCTGTTCCCTGTCTTTCAAATGCTATGTGAAATCAGATTGGACTGAAGCATTTTTTTTTTTCCTCAGGGCTGTAAAAAGAGCCATACCTTGACAGCAGGGGAGCCACAGTGCTCCATTAAATCACCGTCATCTGTGGCCCACTAACAGTACAGAATAATGAGATAAGAGAGGCTTTTTTTCCATTTGAATGGAAAATACACATATGCACAGACAAAAAAGAGAACTGAATGTGTACTGTTTAACAGCTGGGACTGCTTTGCTGAGCTGCATCATTACTGCAGGAGATGCTCAGTCAGTCAGTCAGTCAGTCAGTCATTCTGTGGAGGACACTACCAGTTCCTGGGACTACAGCCTCCAGCTGCAGTAAAACACACATACCTATCAGCGGCTCATGTGGACACAAAGGCAGAGTGCAGAGCGAATATGATATGCTGTGGGTGACAGAGACCCAGGGGTGGACAGACTGTCTGCAGTGCTCACCGCCAGCCTCATCCTCCCTGACCTCCTCTGTAAATAAAGGAATAGAAATGTACAGGTAGAAACTCACAGGCAGGGTCCTTCTGTCACCATGCTGACAACCGCCCCCCCAATGATACGGCACAGGAAAAGCTGTCATTTCCTGTCGAGCTGTGGACTCTGCCTCTCAACTGACTGCGTCCACGGTGTCATGGGCAGGCCAATACTAGCCAGCCCACCCAGACAGAAGCACAGCAGGAGTGATAAATTGCCACCCCCGTCCCAGGCCCACGGCCTCTGCAGAGTCAAAACAGCTGTAGGTCACTCAGTCTTATATCCACTGCCTCACAATGTGACAGCAGGCTGGGAGATTCACTAGAGTGAAGTACAACCTTAGAGAACCCTTCCATTTCCATTTAGTAAAAGCTGCGTGTGACAGGGTATCCTTTAGATTCACACAGAGCTGTATGCTGATCGACTCTTCATATGGACTGAATACAAATGTATATCTCAGCCAGACCCTTCCTGTTGATTAATACGCATGCAATAAAGTTAATTATGACAGAACACAGACAGAGCAGGCAAATGTAGCACACAGGGCAAAGCACAATCCCACAGGCAATTCTGCGAGTGGCAGAGGCGGGGGGGACAAACATAACCACGCAGCAGTGGCAGCAACTGCATCTGGCTGAGCTAATTGTGTACTGTAGCCTTCCATTAGGAGCAAAAGGCCCAAGGGGGCCAGAAGGCTTTTATGCCCTCCCCTCCCCTCCCCACCCCTCCCTGCCCCACCCCACCCCGTGCAACATTCCGGAGCGCTTTATTGGGCTGGAATTCTCCAGCCCGGCGGGCAGGCTTAGGAATGGGGAATGAATGTGTGGGTCCGTGTGTTAAGACAGGCAGGCCGCGTGGGAATCTAGCCGGGAAACGGTGCAAATGATGAGCGCTGAACAGCTTGCCTGACAGGGGGTCCCGCAGCTCCTCTGCTTTGGGGGGGGTGCAGAGACAGAGATGGGGCGGGGGTGGCGGGTGGAGCTTGCAGGCGCTCTTCCTCGTGCTGTGGTGTTACCCCGTGCGATGCAAACCTCTCGCGCTGCCTGGGATGCAGTCACTGCAGGGCCGTCTGCTGTAATTGCAAAAAATATTCTCATCTCGACAAACTGCTACCAGCAGCAAGAGAAAACAGATTAAACCTACTCCCATGCCTTCTTAGTGCTGCGCTGGAAACTTTACATTATCTACTACACATGACAATGGTAACAGGGTTTTTAATCCTTTGGCCTCAGGTTTGAACACTTGCACGTCCTCAGTCTACAGGTTTGGTACTGAAGGGTGGTTTTTAACACAACTGTGCAAAAACAGAATGATTCGCTGCAGGAACATGGCAGCCACCTTCCCCTTTCTGTCTGCTTGTGTACCAGGGAATGACTTTGTTTTGCTTCAGTGGCGTGTGGTCTGAACAAATGCATGGGGCGTTCCAGCGCCCGTGCCCTGAGGCAAGGAGCAGGGGTGCTAGGGGGCATTGAAGGTGCCCCGCCCACTGTGGGACCCCTGACTCTGCTCTGACCCCGCGCTCCACTCCTCCACATCCACAACCCTCCCAACCAACCACTGACGGCTGGGCGGTCTCCATAGGAACAGGCTCCTCTGCCCCCCACCCCTCACTTCTACCGCTTACGACACTAATGATCACGGAGGAGGGTGTTTGTGTTTCAGTCCTTCATGCCTTATTCATGACTTACTGAAGACATTAACACTGGCTTTTTCTTTACAGGGCTGTATGTTTTAGTCTGATCTATATAGTCACGGGCAACCTGCTCCGTTTAGGGGTTTATAAAGATTAGTGACAATTGTGAATGCAGTTTCATAATTATGAATCCAATTTGGAATATCTTAATGGATAAGATATAAACATTATGAACCGTCTCATTTGAATCAAATTCACAACATGCAATCTTAGTTCACAGTTTTCAATCCCCCGCTACACTTAAAACAATCTATTGAATATATTACTAATGGAATGCTTAATGTTTCTTCATAGAATAAGTGTATTCCAATTTGTTGCCTATTCTTGTTTATTGATTTTTTTTGCAGTGTTTATGTGATCCCAAAATGCAATTATTTCATTTTATTTATTTATTCTTTCCCCATTTTATTTTATTGTATTTTTTTTTGCTTGAGCACTCCAAGTACAGATCTACATTACTCCCTGGACTGGACCGAGCATTTGCTTTTCATCTTCGAGCAGGCGGACCCTTCTCATTTAAACAATGACCCAGTTCTCTGCATCGCTTTGTCGCTATGACGGCACAGGCAGCGGGGCTCCTTCTGCTCCCCTGCAGAGCCGCGGTCCCTGGGCTGCATGAATCATGCGTGCGCACCGTCAGACGCCACTCCCCACGGACACTGCGTCCGCAGGAAGCATTGATTCCACGACAGGTTACAGTGGCGAAATGGAGTTCTCCCTCACTGTTCATCTCGCGGGGGAAATTGCTTCGGAGGTGTCTGAAAGTCGGGAAGTTCTCATCTTTTTTTTTTCTGATGCAACTTGTGAATTTGAATGTGTCCTCTTAACCTCCGTGAGAAATGCAAGCTGATTTGTTGTACCTTTTTTTTAATCACAGACGTTTCTTCAATGGCAGCGCTGTTCAAATAAGTCATTGAGTAAAAGCATTCACACTGTGTCAAGGATGAATTTTGCAGTCGGGTCTATTCTACTTCACAAATCTAATTGCAGGCAAAGAAAATCACAGGAGCCAGTGGAAATGCAAACAGATCCTCCTCTCTCCCTCTCTTCAGTGAGTGAGAATTATAACTATTCTGTTACCCACGTCTGACATCCCTCCCCTGAAACCATATCCTTGTAACCACCATTAGTTAAGCCCTCCCTTGCGTTCACCTCTCACACACGCATAATAAATAAAATATTCTAGATAAATAGACAAATTTTCCCCTCAGATGAAATGATGATTAATGATTACACTATACATACATAGATACAAATAGGCATAGGTTGGAAATATTTCATTCATTTCCGGCAATAAATTGCATTTGGTACCGTGAGAGGCAGTGGTGCTTTCCACTCCCACTGACTGTCATGTCAACATATTTAGGTTGCATTGTGTATGTCACACTGCAGCATGGTAAATCCATTTCATGGAAAGATATCTATCAGAGCTTTATTTCTTGAGTGAATAATGACATCAGGCATTGGTTTATGAAACATTTATGAAGCGTTTATGAAGTGTTTTTAAAGTACCATTGGTTGTTAGATTGTCTATGTCCATTTCACTTACCATCATTCAGGGGGTTAAAATGCATTTGGCTTCTCCACACAAGGGTCTCGGAGTGAGAATGGAATGAGCTTTTCTCCTTTCGATCTCCAAGTCCCCAGGACCCCAAACTGCTACAAGGATAGTCCATCTCGGCTTTGGCGGGGTTGGGAGGTGGTGGCGGGGGGGGCTGGGGTGGGGGTATACGCTTCGAGAGAATAAAGCCCAAACGCACAGAAAGGATTCGGAAATCAAGTGGAAAATGTGGGGAGCTTTGACATGAAAAGATTGCGGTCCCCTGTCGATGTCAGTCGCGCGCGGCCGCAGTGATGCGCACAGACAGCAGAGTAAACAGAGGGCAAAATTGTTCAGGGAGCGTAAAAACGGCGGCGCTCCGCTCGGCCCCCGCCGCTGGAGCGGGTCAGCCGGGCCACCCAGGGGAGCCGTGAGGCCCCCCTCCCTCTCTCTGCACCCTGCAGATGCTGCCAGTGAGCTAGGGCCTGGGGACATGGAGGGTCCAAGCCTCAGAACCTGTCCGAGCCATGGACAGGCCTGGGGAAATAAAGGAATATATGCATTCAGTGTAAAAATACAGCACACATTGTCCATTATAATCGTGCAATTCTTATTAGTGTCATCTCCTGCACAGCACTCAGCTTGCAGCCATGCCACGGTTGTGATCCTCTCCTTTCTCATCCTGATCACAGAATACAGAATTGCACATGTAAATGGTTCCAGTGCAGCACCTCTGTTAGAGGTTTTTCAGCAATAATCGTAATACTTAACATAACCACATGCAGTGTCCCCCACACTTCAGTTATCAGTTCTCATCACAGAACATGATAATTGAGGCAACAGCTGACCTCTTTACAGTAAATTGGACTGTACAAGGTAGTCACCTGCAGCCAGTCACAAGCCTCAGTTTGTTACATGGCCAATTACTGTTTGTCTCTGTGTTACAACACCACATAATAATTGTTTCACAAAAAAAAAAATTATGGCTTTATAGATAATTTTAACACCAGCTGGTGGTTAAGTTTAGCTTATTCATATGGTTACCAGGGGAGGAGTCAGAGGGCTGGTGTCGGATGGGAGTTACATCAGTGCATGGTGGCTCCAGCCCTGGACACTTTGAGGGACTGTAGCCTGGAAAATTACCAAGGTTCCTTTCAGCGTGGGGGTTTAAGAGCTGGTTGTGTTATTGCGGAGAGCATCAGATAAATTGTTGGAGAATTTGGAACGACTTAAAAACAAAAATGGAATCTTCTGGCAGATCACCATTGGACTGTAAAATAACCTGATAGGAGTTTGATCCTGGGCTGTTTCTGGACTGCCCTGTCTGTTTTAATGTAATTACCGGAATAAGCAGTTTTAAAATATATTTTTATATTTTTGCTGTCTTGGCTTGTTATTTTAGGGTGCACTCACATTCATTCCCCTCTGGTTCTTCCATGATATGGAGGGGTGAGAAAATTTGTCAGTTTGCATTTGGCACCCCATTGTGTTGATGGAATTACAGTTATAGCTACAGGTACCTACATTCGTACATTGAGGGGACAGATAGGAACAGAATGGGTGCATACACAGTCATGTATCCGCAGAAGCCCTGTTCTAAAATGTAGTGCTAGTACAAATTTGCATCTATGATATCTGTGAAGTATTAAGTGTATAATATACACTTAATACTTCACACTGTTTGGCACTGGCAAAGTTAGTTTGAGCTCTTAAGGCTTCCTGCTTGACTTGAGCCCAGCCCAGAGGGAGCCTGGGGGAGTCTGCAGGAGCAGGAGGTTGTGGACAGAGATGGGAAGCAAGAGGAAGAGAGATAGACAGAGGGGGAGAGAGATTCCCGGAGAACAGAAATTGCTTTGGCATTCTGGGCTGTGGGAGATGGCTTTTCCCTCTCTATTATGCAAAGACATGTATCCCCAGGACAATGAAATACGTGTGAAGCTCTGCCCGATGACTCTGTTCTCAAAGTCACACAAGGACATGTTTTCCAGGGTCTCTTGGGATGACAGACTGGCTGTGAGGAACAGAGAGAAAAATCATCAGCACTCCTGGATGACTCAGATTTGTGTGGAGCCAAAGGGGTCATCACTGCGTCAGGGCTAAAGAATGCACTCTGCAACTCGGAACAGGAGTTTGTTTTATGCACTGGGTTCACCTGCATTGCTGCACAGATGCATACACACACACACACACACACTTAAACGCACACATACACTCGCACAAACATGCACACACACACACACACACACACACACAGCTGAAATGTAAGCACAGAAGACTTAAGTTGTTTTTTACAGTCCATGAAAAAAATGTAGTGACAACTAAGGTTGAGTGTTCAACTTCTAGCTTTTATGCATTCTTGAGTGCGCTAAGAGGCCTTTATCGCTATCGCTTCTCAACTTTGCCCTTCTGTGATGTGAAACACATTGTGTTTGCAAGTCATTTGCTGGTGGAATTCAATCATTTACTGGTGGTATCCTCTTTCAGCTCTCCATTAATGTACATAGATATGAGTAAATAAATGAAACTGACCAGAGTATCTGATGTTTGTGTCTTTCTGGTATCATTTTATCAAAGATGGCCTCCTCTCAAAAATGATTTGGTGTGAAATTGTATGTTTGTTGTTCGTATAATAGCCACAGCACTCAGAAAGTGTTTGGAATGGTCGAGATTGCTACCTTTCAAACTTTAAATATCAGTTTTCAATACAAACAGACAGTCCCCCCCTCAAAGGTCATGTTTTCTATTGCACTCTACTTCAGGAAAAGTGTGTGGGGGTGTGAAATTGCCATAAAAAAATCAAAACTATACTTTGCAATCACCTTTAAGTAACTTCCCAATGGTATTTGTTGTCTTCATATGACAGCAGTTTATTTTTTCACAAACCAAGAAGAAAATAAAATATCAAAAGATATGTAGAACAAATATTTAAACTTTACATTGGTGTTAATCAGCCAATCAGAGAAGCTTAATATCTTACTGGCATGATAAAATGAGAATGAATGTGAGCTGAAATAAGATGAGAATCCTTTGGAAGAGGGCCACACCATGTGATGACTATGGGAGATTCCATATTCCTTAAACTGCTAAAACTAAATACTTTCACTAAATAGAAATTATACTGCCGATACATGGATACAACCACATACATTTTTGTCAGGAGAGGGCCAAGACTATGACTGTTCCAATGATTTACAGAATGTGTCCATGACAAGCAATTATGACATTTGTGACATCTTCTGTCATTCCATTTAGACCCAAACAACAACCCTTCAACATAAAACTGTTACAACAGGTACTGTTGCCTCTGTCTTCTTCCATTCCTGCAGCTGTTTGTTGTTCATATAATGTTGTTTGCCATTTGTTGTTCCCACCTTCTTCATGTGTCTCTACGCCCTTGTGTCTCCCCTGCTATTGTCCCCCTCTGTCAACACTCCACACAGTGCTGGGGTATCTGTTCCCTGGGCTGCACCATGCACATGCCCTCATTACTTGCCACCCGCTCAAGCTTGGGCTCCTCCCAAACTGGTCTCCCTTTTGCTCTGTGATCAGTGCTACAGCAATGGCGTCAGCCCCTCGCCCCTTCCCTGTACCCCCCTCTGACTGGTCTGGTCCTGTTTTGCTCCTTTTTACCCTTGCCCTGTCTGGAGAAGCTGGCCAACACTTCTAACATAAACTGAGCCAAAAAGAATTAAAGATTAAAAGAAATGATGCATTTTAAAACTGAACAAAGTAATCAGCCTCCACAAACCAACAGCAGCAACAAAACAAGCTTCCCTCCTGCTCTCCAGCCACACCTGAATTTAATCTGCCTTCAATTTATCAGGTGTGGCTCGTTAGCCAATAGGCTGGTTCCCATACAAATTACAACATGTGCTCACAATTAACAAATGGCTAACACACAATTACCATTTAGTTTCTGGGGGGAGGTGAAGGCTCCCCTTCACACCCTGTCCACAAAGATTTTCCCTGGCCACAGTCCACACTGTCCAATGTCCTTATCTACTCTCCTGCACACCCTGCTCCCTTTTTCAATTTATTCTCACAACTTAATTTTCTCCAGTGTGGTACTAAATCTGGCTTAATTCATTTCTGCCCCCTCCAAGTTCTCTCATCGCCATACACTGCAATGAAGTTACTGTTTGTCTGAAGTCGTCATATCATCAATACTCAGCTGTTCTCACTTTCACTGTGTTTTCCCTGATCTTTTGCCCTTTTACTGATGTGATGTGTTCCTTTTATCCTAATCGCCATCGGGAACTGGATGATTGGTTTTCAGCTGTGTCTGATATGGCTGCTCGTTTATAAGGTTTGCTCACTCACACATGCTTGCTTCCAATAATCAAACCAACAAGTGTGTTGGGCTTGTATGAATCTACACATAGACTTTAACAGGTGCTCATTCCACTTTCTTTGTGGTTCAATTGAGTGCTCCTTACAACTTTTTGCTGCAGCAGAGATTTGCACTGTTCCCCCATAGTTTATACTGGGCATAAACAAATATGCAATAATTTCAATGAGCACAGTTGTAACCACAATTGGTCTCCACAGTCATTCCTGTTACTGCCCTTGCTTTTGAACTACAGTCCCAACCTAACTCATTATTCACCATTTGCCTCCCTCACTCCCCAAGTTTAATTTCCCTGCCTATCTGTCAGCATTTTGCCCCAAGTTAAAGTCAGCAAATTCAGAACTGAATGTTGGGGGTCATCTTGCTGAAAAAGGAAGTGGATGATGATGTTATGATTGGCACATTTAACATGCTGTCATTCTTGATCCACCATATTTATCCTATAAGTAAAGACAACCTTAAAAACTTCTGGGAAAAAGAGGATCATCATCTACTTTTGCATTCCCCATGGTAAACACATTCCAAGCATCAACAGCCTTAGCCCAGTATGTAACTTTCCTTACAGTGCTCCACCACTGATGATACCATCACTCTCGTCCATCACAGTGGTCATGGCACTTAGCAGTCCAAACCTGACATCGTAAGTACCTCCAAAGTCATACCCCTTTATCCCAATTCCTGGCACTTAGCATGAGAAATTGTATTGCTACATTCACCCTACTCGCAGGTTTAAACTTAGCCAGGAAAATTCAAAACCCTCTCAGAAGCTTTGTGCTGGATTTTGCTGAACAAGTATCATTTACCCTATGCAACTCCTCAATGATTACATCATCAGCCTCCCTGCAGACCTTCAGCCAGGCTTCACAAGCACGACTGGAGTCAGTCCTGGAATACTGTATTCTGGATCTGTCTGGGTCTTGACCTGAGCATGTCCACTGGCTAGCAGTGTGATAGAGAGACTATATTCTGAGGTGGGCTATTCCTGGGTGCCATCTCCTCAACACTGACTGTTGATGTGAAGTATTGATTCCCACATCCTAAGATGCTCCTGTCAGGCTCATTTAAACACCCTCTTTGACAGCTCTTATGTACAGAGATACTGGAGCCTTTTCTGTGGATGTCCCACAGAAAGCATTAGTGATCGTGGGTACCCACTCCTTATACAGGTACTTTGAAATGGATCACCTTTACCGTTCTGCAATTTGTAGACACATTGTCACTTGTACATAATTAAAGGTTGGCAATTTGACAAATAATCTCTTGTTTGCTGTTTTCTCACATACATTATGTTACAGAGGAGTTTGCTTTCTGCCTTACAGGGCTGTCAGGTCTCTATCTTTCACTCATGCAAAAAAGAAGAGCTGAAGAGCAACAATTGCAGAGCATGGGTGAATGTTGGTTTTAAAAGAACTGACCTCCTTGTTGCCGATGTGGAGCCTCTACTGCATCAAAGTGTTCATTAAACAGTTTTCTGTCATTATTTTGTCTTCTTTGTTGAAGCGGTCTACAAAGAGGTCACATTTTCAATGGGGATGTCAACTGGCAAGGTTATGCATAATCAGTTCCCTTTGAGCCAGCTGCACTTGGAGTGTAGGCTGAGGTACGGGCTTAATAGCATTATCCATCGAACCCTGTCTTCAATTTAAAATGGTACATAAAAATGTGTGTGCATGCTACAGTGAAAAACCCATTGTATGAATGCCTGCAAAATAAATAACTCACTGCATAAAAGCCTGTGAAATAAATACATAAATAATAATCCAAAAGGGAGATGTAAAAGCTTTCACTTTAAGCCAAACATGATTTCCCCTTTCACAAAACATGCACGGAGAAAGCGAGCGGGCGAAAGCTCTTTCAAGCAGACCCATTGTTGTTGTATTCGTTGCACGTGTGTAATTTTTTGTTTTGTCTTCTTTCCTTCCTTTGCCATTTTCTTATTTCGGGTTTTCAAAGCACGCCGCAGTCACAGAGACAGGGTCTGTCTCTGGGAAAGGCTGTGGTAGTCTCGGACAGGAAGGGAACAGAGGCTTTTCTCTCCGCAGAATCTCCTGACAGCACTTGGGTGACTGAGTGAATACAAGATTCAGTGGGGGGAGGCAGAAAGCAATAGAAAAGCAACTGCACCACGATAAGGGAGAGGACCAAAGAGCCTCTGATCCCTAGAAAATGTCCAATAATATTTATCACACTTATTTGTATGCAGTCTTACAATACCTGCTGCATGTTACGAATGACATATTGAGGGTGCACAGGTTTAAGGCATATCGGGATTGCAAGAGAGTGGCAGGCTCAATGAAACAGCACCACCAGTCAAACACACTGTGGACAAAGGTGGTATTGTACAATGCAGCCTTGCACCGTGGAGCTTCGAGGAAAAGGAGAGGAAAGGGATTAGAATCTATTACTTTTTCAATGTGTGATTTAAATCCTTTATTGTTATTAAGTTCTTCTGTGTCCCAGTTCCAGGGGATTTTCTTACAAACCCCCCAACACCACCACCACCACCACCACCACCACCACCACCACCACCCTCCACACCCATTTTTTCATTTATTTTCACTGAGAATATAGGTCACACATTTTTAATACTTTCTATGAATTTTTGATAGGCTGGAGCTTTTCTTCAGATGCACCGTAACCTTTTCGCTGTGTGGAGTGATGACTGCCTCAGCGAGAGATTTTATGCCAAATGAAAATAAACATCGTGGGTCAGGAGTGTAGGCTTCACTCTCACTAAAGGACACTGGGACCCCCCTGTGTTCCATATAGGAGGGGAGCTGATCTGGGTCCCATTTCTCTGTGAGACATATACTGTACATTGAAACTCAACAGTAAGTTTGTGTATTCTTTTTGTGTGTGTGTGGTAACTTTTTCCCAGTAGTATATGGCTTTTTCAGGGGACTGATGTTATGTAATATGTGGTTTGGCACAGTTCCATTATAAGGGATTTTTATTTGTGGCCAATTAATTTAAGTCTATCAATTATGCCTAATTGTGAGGAACCTTTATAACTTTACTGGATAATGCTGAACCAGATAATGGCCACAACCATTAAAAGCCATTAATGAACATTTTAGGAGAAAAAAATCTATTTATTTTACAACAAAGGTAAATGACCTCTAAAATTACTCCAAATATAACTGTAGAAGACCTGTATTTCTAATGTGGCAGATGGTAACCCTGAACCAGTGTTCTTATCTTTGTTTTTTCACTTTAATTATGCTTGTAGGTATATCTGTTTTTTTTGGATAATATAAATCAAAAACAGTTGTCAGCAATAATTACTTGTAATAGTGACCTCGGACATAAAGAACATGTACATGACTGTGGATGCATGACTACAGTTCTTGCCAGTATTAAATGCAAATGCAGTACTAATGCAAATAGAACTGAAGCTGAGCGCAAGGTCAGTGACGCGAGCCAACTAATCTGAACTAGGATTGCATCTCAGATACAATTACAGGAAAAATAGAGTACCGCTATACCACCTAGGTAAGTGAGGAACAAGTACAAGACAGGAGTCAGATTCTCAACGTCAAAGTTACAAGGTCGAAGAGGCAGAGGTATCAGTCCCGGTAGAGTCTGAAGAGGTGTGTCTTCAGTGCACGTCTGAAGGGTTGGATTGAAGGAGTTGTTCTCAGGGGGCTGGGGAGTTCATTCCACCACTGGGGGGCGGTTTCACTGGGGGTTTCATACTGTGACAAGTGCTTGAGACAAGGGTGCACTTCCTAAGATGCCATTGAACCCTTATTGGTAAATTCATATAGACAATCTGTTGTCTGGAACTGTCATAGCAGGAGTCCTGGAACAGGAGTTGTCTGGAACTGTCATAGCAGGAGTCCTGTTGCAGCGTCATATATTGGGTAGCATTGTTGATCTATTTTAGTTTGGCTTTGGAGATCCAAAGCCCAGAGGGTCCAAGTGGCCTTTTCCTGCTTATAACATTCCTTGTCATGTGGTCTCATTGGTCTGTTTTTTAAATGTAATAGAAAAAATGGTGCCTGTCCTTCATTTCTGTTTAACTGCTGTGCAGTATATAAATGATCCAGAGAGACAGCATATGCTCAGATCCTACGGTACCAGTCAAAAGTCTGGACACAATGGGAAACATGCATTCAAAGACATTTTGATCTAAATACTTATGCTTACATGCTTAAAAATTGGTTTCTTAGACAAATATAGTGAAGCTGATGCCTATGTATGAATTTCCTTCCATTTTTTAATTTTTTTTAAATATTTTTTGGCTACTTTGAAGAATCTAAAATATAGCTTTGATTTGTTTAACACTTTTTTTGGTCACTGCATAATTCCATTTGTGTTATTTCATTGTTTTGATGTCATTACTATTATTCTAAAATGTGGAAAACAGTAAAAATAAAGAAAAACCCTTCTATGAGTAGGTGTGTCCAAACTTTTGAGTGGTACTGTACATAAGGTGCAATAACCTACAATACACATCAATTCAGGTGCTATTCTCAAATCTTGTTTAAACTTTACAGGTCAGGAAAAAGGTTACAAAATGATAAAAATGTGCGTTTATAAGGTGCGCTTGCCAGGGTGTGTGAATCTTTACACACAAACAAAGAGAAAAGCAACAGTTACAGTATATTAAAATTAAGCGGTACTGTCTCAGAGCTGTAAAATCCATCCCAAGCTTCTTATGTCTGCAAATGCCATACCAGTGCCTGATTAAGCACGTGTTCAGATGATGCAAAAGGTAATCGCTTAATTTCAGATTACCTCCTCTGAACAGTAAATGTGGAGAATAAGCTTCGTCAACCAAAACTGACACGAAGGTCTGTCTTTGTTAGTTGACATATATCTAACGGACGGAAATTAAGACATACATAAACCATTGCAATTACTGGTGATATATTATTATATGGAAGTGTCCTGTATCAAGACATGAAACATATCTCTTTTGCACATTGTCCGATACAATGTTTCTATGTACATGTAATTTAGTACTGGCACAGTATGCAAATACAAAAGACAGAGCCATTTTCACATTAAATCTGTCAAAGCCCAAGGAAACATGTCAGCAATCAACAGCATCGCCTTCACACAAGTTAATGTCATACAACCATGCATCTACTTAATCTTTTTAGCACGTTTATTTGAAAAGTATTAAATAAATGTTGACAACAAAGAAGTCATCATAATGCCCTTCATCTTTGTTCGCCCAGTAATTTATGCTGCAGATTTTTGTACACCCATAGACATTATCATTCAGGTCGCAATGGGCTCTGCATTTGTAAGCACTTCCTTTGCTGATACCATTTCATAATGGGAAAATGTATCAATTTTTAATGAAATACTGTAGGTGAGATTTCATTTTAGCATTTCCAAAGGGATAATATATGAGGCGATGAAATATCTTAGCACTGCAACAATGAAACAGGCCCTGAGCTCTGACGTTTGTTTTGTGGCTCTCCGACGAGGCGAGGCTAGTTATAACGCTGGAGAGCTGTGCCGGCCAAGCCAATGTTGAGTTTATGGGATGTATTCTATGCTGCCTGTTTCAGAATGGCTCAGCAAGCATTAATTGATAGGCCCCAAGGGCTGAGGTGGAGTTCACTTGTGTTCCATCGATGCACATGCTCATTATTGCTTCTCTCGCGCTGAAAGAAATAGTGAAGGGAGCTGGGCGAGAGCAGAGTAATGGAAGGACTGCATAAACAAGAGGAGACCATACGCAGCGGATACAGCCGTGCAACTTTCACCTCTTTATAGGAACAGTAAATCTATTGCTAATCACCCAGCTGGGCTGTGTCTCTGTAGAAAGCCTGTCAGTAATACCTTGACATCAGTGTGCTGCTGCATTTTCCGTGCTAAATGTTGTGTCCCAATAATCCATATCCCACTGTAGATTAGTTTGATTATGGAAACTCCTTGTCGCTTGTTGCCGAATATGGGATAAGCAGTTTCTAACCCTGGTGCCTCATTGCTTTTCAGGCACATAATTAGTTTTGGAAATACAGGGCAGTTGGACTTAATTTTTGAGGTTCCATCAATACAGAAAGTGAGAGAGCAGCCAGTTTGTTTGTGTGTGCATGAGTGTGAGCTATTTATTATCCACTAGGGGCATAGGACAGAAACAAACCATTTCGCATTGCTTTGCTAGTTCATGTGGAATAGTATATTAAAGGAAAGGAGAGTTCTAATTTATGTAACCATCACTGCACCTACATTATAATAATGTGTCCCTCATCAAAAGAATTTATTGTAAGACTGCATCTGCACGCTGCCGAGAATGTAAATAAGTTACTAACTGGAACTAAACAAAAGCCACTCTGAGGCAGCTCACAGGTAATAGTCTCATAATGGATGATCAAAATTAGATCAGGCAATGCACACAACAATAATGATATATTTCATAAAACGTTCATCAGTTTCTGAAGCTCAACTGCCTGTAAAGTAGACTGGACCTAAATTACCATACAGTTGCCTGTTTTGCCGTAGTGTTCCCTTTATACAGATAATTATGCACAGCATTTTGTATGGAGAGCTATGACCATGTTCCCGTTTCACTGTGGAAGCTAAGCGCTTTATTGAGCACAGAGTGATTCCTTTCATTTACAGTTTCCAGAACATCTTCCTAACCTCTCCCAAGCTGGTGGTAATGTGTTGCTTTGATTACCTTTATAGTTTGATTGACTGAGTTTATTACTCACATTTCCATGCTGAAATTGCTGCCAACGCTTTCCCTTCATCGCACAGTTCCTTGGGGAAATGAAGTAAACTTCTCATTTGAGAGAGCAATCAGAATCTCCATTGATTCATTAGCACAGACAGAAGGGATCTCTGATGAAAGCTAAAATGTCTCCTGGAGTCCTTTTAATCTAATTTTACTTTTCTTTTTTTCTCACAGTACTTATAGCCTTGCCACTTCTAAGCCAGTGGATTAGTTTCTGTAAGTAATCTGTGGATCTTTTTTTTCCCTCAAAGCGCACTTTGAATCCCATTGATTAGAAGTGTTACCACTGATTAGAGAAAGGCTGTGCTTTGAGGAACTTTTGTGACTGCTTTGGCATATTCACTAAATCTGATTGATTGAACATGTGTTAATGACTCCAGTCCCACCTGGGCCTTATATGTCTTTACCACCGAAGCCCCAATGGATTGGACCTGATAAACAGTGAGAGGTTCTCTCCACAGTGAATGCTTGAAGTTTTGTCTCATGAGCTGCAGGTAAAGTCATGCATGAGAAGCATCATGAATAAGTTCATTTTTTATTTGTATCCTTTTTTTTGCTCAGTTATATGAAAGTAGTGTGAGTTTATTACATTGAAATATTCAAGAAAATAATGAGAGGTAAAATCTTCTGCACATAATAGTTTCACCTAAATGTAACTGACTGGATTGTTATAATATTATATTTATAATAAATATAATACATATTTATTGACTGAATATTTGTTGATCTAATACAATTTGAATTTTGCCCAAAGCTATTTCCCTCAATTGGTGAATTAGGTTCATGCAACCAGTATATAGAGCTAGACAGATATAACCAGATAAAACAGATGAGATTCTGAAAATGCTTGGAAACATCAGGAGGGTAGAATATGATTTATCAAGATATCTGAACAGAAGTGTGATTATATTAAGAATTCAAAATGTACCATTTGTTCTGGGTTTCAGTCTTGGGTTCAGTTATGGGATATGATACAGTTTGTTGAAAAGGGAACCCTGGTGGATGAGAGGGACTGTGAATGAAAGCAATCAAAGCTACGCAGACACACTGAAGCAGTTTGTTCAGTCATCCTCTTATTTATCGGCTGCAGCTATAAGCAACCTGTGAGATGAAAATGAAAGGAAAAGATATTAAAGAAGAGACATCCCCTTTTGGTAAGCTGGGGCCGCGTGGCTCTCTGCTCCTGCACTTCACAATTCTATTATTATATCAATTCAGGTTTTCAACTAATGCTTGGAGATGCACCCTTGAGGCCAGGGTACCTCTATGCCACTTTTAATCTGGACATCTTCACACAGGAAAAAATTCAATTCCACTGAAACAGGAATATGTAAATAGTGTTCCAGGAGGCTAAGCATATCTGTCTCAATTCTGGCGCAAGGGGACACAAGGAGCGCTCCGCCGCAGCCGGGGAAAAAAGAGAGGGAGGGAGAGAGGGAGGGAGGGCGACACCAGGAAGAGAGAATCGAAACCAGGCTTTCAGGTTTTCTATCATTTCTAAATGTCATTGCAGTCAGGCCCAGGCGGCTGGCAGGATCTTTTCATTCTATTTTGGAACATTTTGCTTGGGGTGGGGGGGGGGGGTTGTGCAGACAACAGGCCCCCCGCATTCTTTTTAATCTTATAGCCAGCATCTAGAGGATTTTTCCCGGGTGACAGCAGTTGATTGTGCCTTTTTATTACGATATGTGTTTGCGTATTGTTATGAACAATAACTCCTGTACAAACACCGACATTATATTTTGTAACTCTCTCAGAGCTACAAAAAAAAAACACAAGAATTATTAGCCGTGCTATGAATCAGTCTGTAAAAAAATATGTATTTGTTTCTTTTTTTGAAAAAGCTCTTATTAGGTCTAGAAAATGAGTGCACTTACATTAACATCTGCATGTGATTATTTTCAGTGCTTATCTTGGTCATCACCACAAGGTGCTTCAAGCTGCTGGGGAAATAAATTCGAACATAATGAAGCATCTCTTACGCACAATCAAGCTGGTTTCTCACCAGGAGATATCAGAAAGGAAACATGACAGCGATGCCTTCTGTTTCCCTTTCATCTATTTTAATACTTCCACTAGCCCAAGGTACATACGTACATTTCCAAGGAGACCTTAGTGATTTTTTTTTCACTTCCCTGTTTGTTGCTCTGGTGTTTTATGTCTTGATCTCCTCTCAGAGCCAAATATAGATTTGTTACAAGCTTGAGCTTTGAAGGTTACTGTTATAGAAATCTCTCTGTCTGAGTTCATGTCACCTTCCAAACGAATCACAGTAGTGAAAAACTGTTACATGTACAGGAAAAAAGTATATATCTAACAGATGTAAATGTGTGTGTGTGTGTGTGTGTGTGTGTATATATATATATATATATATATATACACAATGTGAGCTGTAAATAAACCGTTATTTCCAAACTTGAAAGGACTGAGGGGCCACTTTGTAGCCAGTTAAATGTGAGTCAGCTGGGAAAAGAGGCCGCACGTTCTAACCTCTATGGAACAGCAAAGTAGTTAGGAGTAATAAGTGACTAATAGCATATGATTGCCTTTGTATTTAAGAGCTACTTGTTGGTTCAATAAACCAGAATTCTTTCGGAAAAAGTGTATCAAGAGGCAAGAGAAAATGAAGAGTGGGATGAACCCAATTACATCACCTTCTACCCGTGATATGCATATGCAATAAAATGTTCTCTGCGATGCTGGACTCCACAACCCGAGTGTGAGCATAAACTTTGCTGAGGGCAGCACTGTCCTGGTGTGATTGTGGAGGATGTCTTGAGTGCTTTCCCTCTTCATATTACTGCAGATAACCAATTATCTCCTCATTCTTTTTATGCGTTTTATCAGAGTGTTGAGGACAATGTCTGGCTGTTCTCGGTTTTAAAGGACACTGGTATCAAACAAAAAAAAAAGTAATTTCAGGACCATTGAAAAGCACTGCCAATGAAATATATCAGCATGGCTGATAAAACTACAGGCAATGCAGGTTGAAATGGCATTACTACTTATCTAACACTGTCACCAGTTCCACACTTTAAAATATGCCTACCAAATGTATTTTCACCCAGGCTGGTCTCATTTTAATCCTTTCATTTTTCCTCAGAGAGGTCTGCATAAACCTGCCTGTGACCTTGATTGATTTTTAGACCTAAGACATTTGTTATTACTCATATCATAAAAACAAACATAAATTAAGGCTTCTCTTTTTTTCACAGAAACGTCAAACAGGCAATTAATAGCGCGCGGAAAAATCACATCTGGAACGTGTAAATTTGGGAGGAAAGAGGAGAGACTGTGCTAAGTGGACCGCGCCGTAAACAGCGAGCGACAGCCGTGTTGTCACCTCGTCCCGCAGCGCGGGGAACAGCTGGGCATTGTCAGGCACCCATAAAGCTGATGGGAATCGCAGAGCAGCTCTCAGCCATAAATCCAGACCCTTCTGCATGGAGCATAAAGCAAACGGTCCTATAACCGGAACAGCAAACCTATTCACCTCCCCCCCTGCCTCCTCCGCACGCGGGGAGTTGTCGCCACGCGTCAGGACTGTGAGGGTGCTGACGGCAAATGGCATCACTTCTGCAATGAGATGGTGATGATAATGAGTACAGCTCCCCCTCTTCTGCCCTTCACAACAACCAGTGAAACACAAGCCGGTCTGGAAAACTTTATTTTTTCAAAGTGAAATGCAATGAGGATATCTGTGCAGTGTCAGGCTCAATGTCGTTTGGTTTGTGGGCCATTTCACACGCCCACAATTACACTGATCTCTGGACACTGCACACGCTCTGCAACCATTTCATAAGGAATGACAGTAAGGGAAACAGGCCACCTCATCTGCCAACAATGACCAGGAGCCCACAGTGGCAGAACAAATCGGCTCTGTCCCGATGGGGATGGGGGTGTAGTTTGGCCAGGGTTAACTCATCACACTGCTCTTTCAGCACCCCGAGGCTCACTGGGCCTGTGAGTTGTTCAGTTGACATCAGTGGAATAGTGCCCATCCTCCAATGAGCAGCCACTGTAGTGCACTGTGGGATTTGTAGTGTGAAAAATAACTACATTAGCCAGCAAATGTATGGGAGGATTGAATTTGTCTCACCCCACAGTCCCACATGACTGCTTGTAAAAGTAGCACAAGTAGTACAAATGGTGATTACCAAAGCTGGGTAAAAAATAAGTGGAATTTTTTTTTAAAAAAAGGAATAAGAGAACACTCTCTGAAGTGAAGGAGCTTGGCTTGAATTTTTATCTTCCCTGCTGGTGACAGCTCCAGAAGGTATGCCGTAAAGCATTCGATTTGAAAAATGAAGGAAAGAAAAAACATCCATTTGTTGAAAATCATTACAGGATCCAGGGAACACAGAGTTCATTGCCTGGCAGTTCTTGCTTGCAGAGCAGGAAAGGATTTGCCGTGTGCTCTCAGGAGGAGAAGAGCCCCCCTGCCCAGCGCAAACCCTTCATTTAGCCAGGTGCCAGGACAAATGCCCAGCTAGGCCTCAACCTGAGGAAAATCACATTGGCAGCACACAGATGCAGCGCCACAGGAGGGTTACAGATGTGCACCACAAAAGCCTTGTCTTGTTTCTGTCTCAGCATACTTTTCAAAGGAAGAGAACAAAAAAATGAGAGAAAATTCTCCTTCCCCCTTTTTTTTTCATGAAAATTGCCTGGCGTTTTAGCCGCCTACATGGGCTGTTCTGTACATTGTCAGAGTGTCGGGGCTGGTGGGAGCAGCTGCGACAGAGGCCTCCGAGCAGCCGCTGTGCTAATTAAACGTCTGTCTTCCCCTGTACTGGTTCACTTGATTGTCGGAGTGATTCGAGCCACGCGCTGGCTGTTTCGGGGGGCCGTGTTCCGTGTTTTTGATTGCCACGGGCTCGAGAGGGAGGTGGTGGCAGCGGCGCCGTGGTGAATGATCTGTGAAGTGACCGTCCGCCCTCCAGTCTCCTGCACAATGCAGCTGGTGGCCTAATTCATCTCCCAATTTCAGCGGCGGTTAACGAGCATCCTTCGTGCATGTCATCAATACACGCATGCAGTACATTTGCAAAAGGCAGTTGCCGCTGCCTCATTGGCTTCCAGTCAAAAGACCACTGCAGCTGCATTCCTCCAGATCATTATCGCAATTGGATGCTGTGGGTGGCTGGAATGCTGTCGGAGCCGTCAATGGCTACCCATTTGTAAACATTAGCCTATTATGCCATTTGAGCCAAATATAGTGATTTGAGAATGAGATTCATTTTGTTCATTTCAAGAAAGAATAATTATTCTAAAAAATCGAGAAAGCACTCAGCGTCAGCAGATTTCATACTGTAGTTCTCTTAAAATAGAAGAATACAAAGACTTTAAATTTGAGAAACCATGATTTATCATTTGCCCCGACCTTTAAAATAAGTTTATTAAAATTAATTACGCTTAGAAAGACCGAGTCCCTGGGGCATATGTGAGGAACAAAAAAAAAGGTTTTAAATGTATGAAATATCCTATAGGCTTCTGTACAAAAACTAATTGGTGCATGCAGTGTAATGGCGGCTCCTATTTAAAGGTTATGTACTTTTCTTTTTTGGTGCAATGTAAGTTGTAAGCCTCCTGCCTTTACACCATATTTCTAGCTGTGGGACTTCCATCATAAATTGGGCCCTTGCTGCTTGTTAAGAATCCTCGCCGTTAGCTTTTCTGGCGCTCTCAGCTCCTGTTCTCGCAATTGATTAAGCCATGTTTTTGAGTCTCCTGATTTCCAAGCTCTGATTTTTCTTTTTTTTTTTTTTTTGCAATCAAACTCAGGCAGCGAAGTCAAAACTTTTTAATTAGATAAACCCACCCAACAAGTGTCAGCAGTGTTTCCATAAATCATGGATCAGTCACTAATTTGATGGTTTACAACTACCCCCAGCAGAAGTGTGGAGAGGAAGGGAATTGTACACATCCAATAATTGGTACAGATTCTTGGTAAATGAAGGTAAAATAGAAGAAAAAAGAATGTAGCATCAAACTGTTTAAATGCTCCAAAGTGATTTATTGCAAAAAGAGAGGACAATGTTTCAACGTACTGTACATGGTCTTTGTGAGATTACTACAGCATCGAGCCATCCCTCATTCAAATAGAAACATCAGCCAATTAGGTAGATGGAATGTCACAAATGGACAGTGCTCATACATACAAAAGTGAAAAAGTAACAAATAGAGGACACATAATGGAAGAAGAAGGGCAAAACTTGAAAAAAACAAAGATACATTAATCCATACAGGGCGTAACCAAATGGAGTAATTGTTTAAGTCCTACATACAAGGATATTAATAATAATTTTGCATTCAAAGAAAAAAGCTAAATGTGACACCGCCTCAAATGTGACCAACAAAATATGTATACTGAGACACATATAGTATACTCTTAAGTGTTGCATAAAAGAACACGTAAGTACATTTCAAAATTAATTTCATTTCATAGCCACTGATTGGCATCTGGCCTTATCATGTGGCTGGAAGTAATGCAGCCTTACAAGGTAAACACAGCAAAACTTAGCTTTTTTTCATCTTTGTGTTGTTGTTGTTGCACACACCCTGCAGAACTCAATCAAATGCACGTAACAGGTTTGTTAAAGTCCAGAATGTCAGAGCATGCCTAATCATAATTGTAAAAAAATAGTCTGTCAGTTTCTGCATTCAGCTCTTTGGTAGTGTTTGATGTGTAGATCCAGTGTAGCTTCCACAGTTGCGAATTTGTAAATGTTACTGTTTCCATGAGGTGCGACCAGTTCTCCACTCTGCAATATTTTATTCATGCAATGGTATGTCAACACTAAGAAAATGAGCTACAAACTATGCTAAAAAGCATCCATGTACTGAAAGTCCCAAGAGTAGTGCACAAAATGTCTGTAGGTGTATAGGTTTCAAAACATAAGATGGAAAAGTTCCAGATGAGATACTTTTTTTCTAGATTTTACGCAATTAAAAAAAACAGTTGCAAAATGCAAACAGGCAGCTGAGACAGACACCCACTCATTGGTATAACGGTGTCCTACATGTGTTTGCAAATTCCACTACAGTTAATGTTAAAAAGTTAGTTAGCTGTCTTATTTGCTTTTGTATTTGATGCATCTCTTTAAAAATATTGACATGCATTTTTGTGTGCACTGGCACAAAACAGTATTCAGTTTGAAGGCACCCACGGTGGCCCTGTGAGAAAAGGAAATTTCTTGGTTGGACATGTGCAGTTTTTATTAATCAGTCCTGTAGGTCCATTGTGCATTCTTGGTACATCTCACTAAACACTTTCTCTGGACTTTTTAAACAGGCTGTTTCTATCAACTGAAAATTCCAAGCTCAGATTGGATACACTTTTTCTCAGAGAACATTCCTGCATGTCCTTTAAGTGTCAATGCATTGGATTTTGTCTCCACACCTTCAATTATGTCTTGCTCTACCATCCTCAGTGATCAGATCACTGATGTGCAGTAAAGGTGAATATCTGAATGTTTGTATATGTGAACATACTATTATCCTGACAACTGTCTTTTTGTTATTTCTAAACATTTTTGAATAGGTCAGATCTGGTCAATGCCGGTTCTAAACTGAAAGGAATGGTAAATAAAAAATCTATCGATATGTAAAGGACTAAATGCTGCTTCTTAAAGTGTGTAAGAAATCAAATAGAAAATCTAAGAAATATATTTATATGTAAAATAGTTCTGTGCATATATAAGGAAACACAGCTATATAATAAACATAACAAATGGCGGTTTTGTCTGGAGCTTTCAACACGTACTTCTTTGGTGGCTGTAGCAACAACACTGTCACATAAACCCAATCTTCCCAGTGACCCTATGCTGCTAACTCAATTTTCCCACTCTGCAGAACACAAGAGAACCAGAAGGGCTGCCTTGCTGTTTCCGCTGAGAGACTGTCATTCATTCCACTCCGAGAATAACTTTTGCAGTGGCAAAAACCATATCTGCCAGAAATTGCTTTTTAATTGCCCAAGAAAAAATGAAAAAGTGATATATTTTTAATCAGCTGACGATATTTGCCAGCAAATTTGCATGTAACCTCAATAGAGAGACGGGCAGGCAGTCAGAAACAAAGGACTGTCTTCCCCTCTTCCTTTTTCTTGTCTTTATTTTTTCTCTGTAAATGCCACGAAGAATGTCATGCACAGGCACATCATTACTGTTATCCAGAAAATGCTCTCTCCCTGCTTTATTAGGCTAGAGGGAAATGTTACCTCCTTCTGCCGACAAAGAACTCTCATTATGTTCTCTTCTCCTTGTGTAACTCTCTGTACAAACCCTATCATTTTAACCCTGTTCTGTTCGGCTGTCGACTGCGTTGCAATCTGCAAAGATGGCAACCTGAAAGTGCTAAAGACGCGGAAGCCACAGCAATCCCCCGGAGAGACACAAACACCTCCACTGATGTCCTTGCCTCAGAAAGGTGTTGATTTCAGAGAAAGTGAGTGCAATATTGTTGCACCCGATAATGACATCTGGTGTAGGAACGTATAATAATGATGAATTAGCACATCAACAACATCCATGTCTTATTCGCTGTCATTTCCTGCTCAGTGTAGGTGTCCTGCTTGTAATCAGAATGCAAAATGACTTTGGAGAGCACAGATAATGCAATGTGGTAGACCCACTTTTATTTTAAGACCAACCAGGGAGGTGGCCAAACGTCAGGCCTGAAAATAGCATTCGCCTAATGTGTTTTGTAGGTGCATATTTTCAGAGGATTCAATTGTTTCAATGAAGAATGCTGTACTCATCTGTATAGAATGGCACAGAGCATTTTCAATGGTTGTAGGCACAGAGTGTGGAGATAAGAGAGGCTTATGTAAGACTCCCATACTGCACGTGAGGTTGGAAACAGCAGGGATGTGGACTGAGAGGGTGCCTCTGGGTGAGTTTTACTGATGAAATGACTGTGAGAGTGGGCGGTTGTGTGGAGCGGTGTTTGGGTTGAGCACGGAAGAAGGGGGGGGTTACTTCTCAGTTTATACCTTCTCCCAGCCTTACCTTCACATACTAGGCATATTTTTATCTTCCCTTCAGCTGGAATATTGATTAATCAGAGATGGAGGAGTGGAGGCCATCCTTTACTACTCTGAGGAATACAGTGTACAGGGGTGAGCCAGAGTTTCTGCTTTAGAAAAGTCTTTATTTACCAATCAGACAGCCTTTCCCATACACCGCACTACTAATTATTCAAATGATCTTTTTTTTTTTCATCTGCGGACACGGAGTAAAACGCAACAATGTCCAATCTATTCATTATTCATTCTGAGAGCCAGGTGATAAAAAGAAGATTCCATAATTCTGCAGCGTGATAAAAAAAAAGTTTAACAAGTTTAAAGGAAGATGGATGAGTGAAGACATAGTCACAGTGAGTCATCCCCCAGGCACTTCAATACCGGATTCAAATGAGTGGGTGTCATCCAGTCCTCCAGTTCACCTTTTCTGACCTTCTGCCAGCTCAATTCCGACCTGTAGCACACTGATAGAATGTAATCGGTTGCTGCAGTAAGTCTTGTCGGACAGGTTTCCCTTTGGCAGAAATGCAGAGACTTCATCGCGTTCTGTCTACTTGAAGACATCCTAAATAAAATACCGTGTTAACACAGTCACCTTCTGCACGTCTCACCAATGTCTCAGTCTGGTCTGTACAATACACAGCTCCTCTCTATCATATGTTTTTTTTTTTTTTTTTTCAGAAACAAGTGCACTGGTGCCAAATTGAATTACCTTAATTTTTCTTCAGAGAGCACAGTATTGATTATGAGGGAAAGAGAAGCCATTATCTCATCTGTCTTTTTTTTATGCCCTTGGCACTTCGTCAACAAAGCATCATCCAAAATAATATTCCAACACCGGATTTTTTACTGGAAGCCATACTGTGATTAAATCTATCCAGGAGAGTAATGTAGGAAGCCGGTTGCCTCGTCTGCTCCTTGCTCTGACATAGCTGCTGCCCCCCCCATCCACATGTAACTTCGCCCTGCCCACACACGGATTATTAATGTTTTGGGCCTGTTCTTCACAGACATTAGATGCATATGGTAAGACAAACACAATTTGTTATGTCCCGGCAGTATGGATGTACATGACCTGTTGGTTTATGATGCAAGATAAATCACAGTTCAGGGAGGGTCAGGTGGCATGTCAGTGGGTATTAAACCCTTGCACTGTTGCTCCATACTGCCCATTTTTTTCTCTTTGTTGTTTCCTTCACTGAAGCTGTAGGGTTTTGGGATTTGCATGGATCTATCAATGGACCACAGTTTTCCTCTAATGGCTCATGAGATGCAACTGTCACTCTGCCTCACATCCTAAACTGATGGAGGTCTATTTTGGAGTGAGCGGCACATTACAAGATCAATTTCACAAGACATTTTCGAGTGATCTGAGGTCATTAGATGAATGAGATAATTACACGGGCTCATAAATTAAACTTGAAGATCCCACGCTGGAATCCATCAGCCTCTGAGGTAGCACCTGTTCTACACGCGTTCGTCAAGGTATTAACATTAGCTGAACAGGACTCTGAGGCCGAGGTGGGAAGGTGACATACAGACCTAATAAAGGCATAAATCTGGCAGCTCCTGGTCTAAACTGCGTAGTGATGATGGTGGTGTGAAATAGTACTGGCCGGCTGTGGACGTATGGACACTGCGGAGATTGTGTGGTGCATCATCGGACCATGAGGACAGGGGCTAGGGAAGCCCTGAGAGCCAACCCCCACCTCTCTCATCCCACTCCCACTGGTCTGAAATCACACCGAAAACATGGCCCTGCTCTTTGGAAATCAGGTCCTGGCTCTTGTTTTCTTTTCTCCATCTGTCAGGTGTTCTGCACTTTAATGGACAAGGGAGAGAGGGAGGGAGGGCAGAGCAGCCTGCCAGATTTGCACAGGGCTGGAGCACCAGGCTTTTTCACTGCAGATCCCTGCTTCTGCATATCTACAGGTGTCCCCACACAGCTCATCAAAGCCTCTGGGGTGGGTTTGGATTTCTGGCTCTTCCATAAGAAGTACTAAGGACTTATTAATGCTTATTTTTAGCATGAAGTTTGCGGCGAGTGTATATTGCTGATAGTACCCCTCTAAAATGAGTCCTGCATTTTTTTCGAGAGAGAGATTTCAATTGTTATTGGTTACTTGCTGTAGCACCAGTGATATGAAGAGGACATTGAGCTGCAGAGGGTAATTGCTTGTGAAAGTCTGTACAAGAGATCACACAATAGACACTGGTACTTCCAGGTATAAATGTTATCTAAAAATCTGTTTGTTTTTCCACAATAATCTTTGTGAAGGTTATGCTTCATAACTGATCATACATTCTAACTTCTGAGGACCATTGAAACATTAAACAACAAATATTTCTACATTTTTCTTTTTAAGAATTCATTGTTAAGCGTTTTTGTTTTGTTTTGTTTTGTTTTGTTTCTAACTTTCTTTGGATTCCATTGTAAAACCACAAATCCCCTTTTTTCAGATTAGTTTTTGAGTTATGTTCTTTGATATGTTAAAAAAAAAATCTTTTCGTTTCATTAAAATAAACAATAAAGGATAAAAAGAACACAAGAAAATTCTGCTTCTGCATAATCATGAGGAGTATGTAATTATAACCTGCATTAACTTTATACATTTCTATTTGTAGATTAATTTCTGAAAATATTCCATCCATATACCAAGCTGTTCATAAAATACAAATATTTCAATTCACAAAACAAATGTATAAACATGCTGTACATGTAAACTCGTATAAACTCGTAATATTATAGGTGTTTCCCTCAACAAATAGTGAGAATAATAGACCAGTCCAGCACTAAAAACAAGGAAATCAGAAACACAGTTTTGATATCACGTCTTTTTCAATCATTCTCTCTCTTTACATGTTAAATGCTTAAACTGCTATTGATTTTCACTGTACATGTTTTTTGAGTGTGTCTTTACTGCCTGCTATGCAGTAGTCTCTTTTTTTGCATTGGTAAGCCCCTTCTGTATTCATGAAACTGTGCCATTATGCAAAAATATTAAATATGTAATAAAAGACTCAATCAAAGTCTCTGCTGCTAAATCATTGACAGCTTTTCTTCATCTGTAATCCAAACTAAGAATACTTTATTTTCTTTGTCAACCTGTCTCTTCTTGACGTAGCTCATTTAAAGGAGGAAAATTATTTTCTGACTTCACACAAGGAGCTGAGGGAGGCCTTTAAAACATATATAAATATTTTAACTGTTTTCAGGAAAACCAACCCCTTGGATTACAGTATGAAAAGCCTACGGTAAATAATAAACAAATAAATAAATAATGAAACCAAAACTTAAGAGAAAGAGGACTTGCACTTTCTTACTGACACTACATTAGTACCTGACTGCATGTGATGGAAGAATTTTCCTGTGGGATATTTCTTAATAGTTAATTTTCCACCTATGGTAAATAAGGATACCGTTCTGAGCGGATGATTAGAATTTCTAATGGAGATGGTTTAAAGTCAGCGCAGGCTGGAAAATTTTGTCGTGCAGTGCCTCTACTCTATAATTTACAACAAACCGCCGGCTTTGCTAAGATCTAGCAGAGAGTTCAGTCAAAATCACATAAAGGGTTTGCTCATATTCCAAGACGCTGTACGACTCCACTGACAACGTGTCTGGGATCTGCAGTTGCATTGAAGGCTGCGTCACAGGGTGCTTAACTCTGCAGCACATTTTTAAAACCTGCTTTTCTAGTTTTTACACAAATGATGTGTGCTAAAAAAATGATAATGTTTTTATTGCAATGTACTTCTTCTGGATTAACACAAAAGAAAGAAAATGGAAAAATATAATATTTTACATATATATAATTATATATACTTATATATTATATTTATATATTATTTTTATTATTGAACTGCCATTTTTTTCCTCTGGTGGACATTGATACATTGTATCTGTGAGCACCTTTTTTCCAGGAAAACGGAGACAAGACAAAGTGTGGCACAGCACACAATTCGCAGTGGACTATAGCTAAGTCAGGAGCACTTAGTTGTCTTTCAGGGCCCCCTCAGGGGTCTCTGGGGAAAGCAAAACTGAACGGACCACAGATGCAGTTTGAAAACTCCATCCTGGAAACTCCATTCTACTGACTCCATCCTATTACATCCTTATAGCATCCCCAATAAGCAGCACACAAGCAGGAAAACAAGCAAGCTTTGAAAGGGTTGTCATACCCACTATTCAGCATACTTTACAATTAAAACCTGATAGTTCAGAGCAAAATTGATTCAGGTAAGTGGAAAAAAAATCTGGGTCAGCACTCCTGATTCCACTTTTAATTACTTTGAGGTTTCTACTATATCCAAACTGTCCTCAGCTAACAAATTTATCCAGTGAATTTCATGTATACACTTTTTACTTGATATGAAAAATACAGAAGACATATGGCACAAATAAATTATGCATAGACACGTATGCGTGAACATTAAATGCATTTTGAAATTACTCATTCAGAGGTATTTCAAGGTGGTTGTAGAAAATGTGCTGGTTTCAACCTAACACCTTCAGGTCTGCAAAATGTTCCTCTATAAAATGTGAAATGAAATCTTGACACTTTCTCCTTGGTTTTCAAGCTACAACAAAAGTGTCTGGGCGGCAGTGTAGCATAATTGTAAGGGGCAGGACTCGCAACTGAAAGGTTACTGGTTCGATTCCCCACTGGGGCACTGCTGCTGTACATTTACATTTACATTTATTTATTTGGCACACGCGTTTATCCAAAGCGACGTACAAAAGTGCAAATAGTGAGCAAACAACAGGCACAAGAGCAAGATGTGTAAAGGTCATATAATGCAAATAGTGCTGAAGCTGAGCGCAAGGTCAGTGACGCGAGCCAACTAATCTGAACTAGGATTGCATCTCAAATACAATTACAGAAAGAAAAATGGAGTACCGCTATACTACCTAGACAAGTGAGCAACAAGTACAAGGCAGGAGTCAGATTCACAACATCAAAGTTACAAGGTCGAAGAGGGAGGTATCAGTCCAGGTAGAGTCTGAAGAGGTGTGTCTTCAGCGCACGTCTGAAGGGTTGGATTGATGGAGTTGTTCTTAGGGGGGTGGGGAGTTCATTCCACCACTGGGGGGCGATGATGGAGAAGCGTCGTTGTGAGGAGCGTGGGCCTTTCGTACTATTGGTGGGTGGAGCGAGGCGTGCGGATGTAGCAGAGCGGAGTTGACGAGCGGGTGCGTAGGGCAGGATGAGGTCCTGGAGGTAGGTCGGGGCAGTCTTTCTTGCAGCGGAAAAGGTGAGAGTCAGGGTCTTGAAGCGGATCCTGGCTGCGATTGGGAGCCAGTGGAGGGATCTCAGTAGGGGGTGACGCGGAGAACTTGGGGAGATTGTAGATCAGCCTAGCAGCTGCGTTTTGGATGAGCTGCAGCGGCTGAATGGTGCAGGCTGGGAGGCCTGCGAGGAGGGCGTTACAGTAGTCCAAGCGGGAGAGCACAGTGGCCTGGACGAGCAGCTGGGTGGAGTAGGTGGTCAGAAAAGGGCGAATCCTCCTGATGTTGTAGAGGAGGAATCGACAGGAGCGTGCCGTCTGGGAGATGTAGTCGGTGAAGTCCAGCCTGTTGTCGAGGGTGACGCCCAGGCTCTTCACCGAAGTGGAGGAAGTTACTGTGGTGCCGTCAACAGTAACTGAGAGCTCTTGAAGAGGAGAGGTCCTGGCCGGGATAAGCAGCAGATCGGTCTTGTCCAGGTTGAGCTTGAGGTGGTTGGAGGCCATCCATCTGGAGATGTCAGCCAGGCACGCGGAGATCTTTTCGTTGACCTGGGGGGTGGAGGGGGGGAAAGAAAAAATTAGTTGAGTGTCATCAGCGTAGCAGTGGTAGGAGAAACCATGCGAGGCAATGACTGAACCAAGAGAGTTAGTGTAGATGGAGAAGAGTAGGGGTCCCAGTACAGATCCCTGGGGGACACCTGTAGTGAGGGTAGTGGGAGTGGAGGTGGAGCCTTTCCAATAGACCTGGGAAGATCTGCCGGTCAGGTAGGACCTGAACCAAGAAAGGGCTGTCCCAGAGATGCCAAGCTCAGAGAGCTTGGCGATGAGCAGCTGGTGGTCGACGGTGTCAAACGCAGCGGAGAGGTCGAGGAGGATGAGGACCGAAGACAGGTCGGAGGCTCTGGCTGCGTGGAGGGCCTCTGTCACCGCCAGGAGTGCCGTCTCGGTTGAGTGCCCGGGTCTGAACCCAGACTGGTGGGGGTCCAGAAGGTTGTGCTTCTGAAGAAAGGGAGACAGTTGATTAAGTACAACACGTTCAAGGGATTTGGATACAAATGGCAGGAGGGATACTGGACGGTAATTGTTCATGTCAGATGGGTCAGCGGTGGATTTTTTTAGCAGGGGGGTAACCATAGCCTTTTTCAGATCGGTGGGAACGAGGCCAGTAGTCAGAGATGTGTTGATGATGGAGGAGAGATACGGGCGATCTCACCGGACACAGACTGGAGAAGGGTGGAGGGAATGGGGTCAAGGGGGCAGGTTGTGGCTCGGTGGGATGTGATGAGTTGAAGAACTTCTGAGTCGCTGAGTGTAGAGAAGGAGGACAGGTGGTGGCTGTTTCCTTTTCCGGTGGTTGAGGCTGTGGATGGAGGAGAGATGGAGTCCCGGATGCTGGACACCTTCTTCACGAAGTGGGCCTTGAAATCTTCTGCAGAGAGGAGAGAAGGGGAGGGAGGGGGGAGGAGGGGAGAGGAGGGTGGAGAAGGTAGAGAAGAGATTGCGGGGTTAGTGATGTTGGCGTTGATTTTGTTATGAAAAAATGAGGACTTAGCTGTTGTTGTTGCAGCCGTGAATGCTGACAGCAGGGAGTGGTAGGACGCTAGATCATCGGAGGATCTAGATTTCCTCCACTTCCTCTCAGCGGCCCGCAGCGCAGTTCTGTCAGAGCGGAGGGAGTCGGTTAGCCATGGGGAGGAGGGTGACGGCCGTGATGTCCTGGAGACAAGGGGACAGAGACCATCTAGAGACTGAGATAGACATGTGTTAAAAACAGTTGTAGCAGCATTAGCAGACATGTTTGAGAAAGAGGTGAGGGGAGGGAGGGAGGAGAGAACAGCAGAGGTGAATGTGGAGTGAGAAAGGGAGTGGAGATTCCTCCTGAAGGTAGTAGCGGTGGTGTCAGAGGAGTCGAGAGTGGTAGGGAGAGAGAGAGAGAAAGATACGAAGTAGTGATCGGATACGTGGAGCGGGGTCACCATGAGGTTGGACGTGGCGCAGTTCTTTGTGAGGACAAGGTCGAGCTGGTTGCCGGCTTTGTGGGTCGAGGGAGACGGGGAGAGGGCGAGGGAGAAGGAGCGCAGGAGCGAGAGGACGCTGGCCGATGAGGAGCTTTCTGGTTGGACATTGAAGTCGCCCAGAAGAATCAGCGGGTTGTCCGGGAGGGAGCTCAGGAGCGTGTCGAGTTCCTCAATGAAGGGACCGAGTGGACCTGGGGGGCGATATAGAACGACAATGGTGATTTTGACAGGATGAGAGACAGTTATTGCATGGAATTCGAAAGAGGTGATGGAGAGGCGCTGAGGGGTACAATGCAGTATCTCCAGGATGGAGATACTAGCAGACCCGTGCCCCCTCTCTGCCTGAAGACCGTGGTGTGTGTGTGAAGGAGTAGGATGAAGACAGGGCAGCAGGGGTAGCAGTGTTGGTAGGAGAGATCCATGTCTCCATGAGAGCCAGGAACTGCAGGGAGTTGGTCTCAGCGTAGGCGGTGATGAAGTCCGCTTTCTGGACCGATGACTGGCAGTTCCAGAGTCCGCCCGCCACTGAGAGTACCTCCAGAGAGGACAGTACGGGATGGAGCAGGTTGGCCGGGTTGCGTCTGCGGTGGTTGTATCGTCTGCGAGGAGGAGGGAGAAATGCACAGGAATAGGGAGTAAGCACATGGTTTAGTGAGTGAGAGAGTCAGTACAGAGAGAGAACAGCACAGGAAAAGCAAGTGGTGAGCGGATTATGACGAGGCTGCCGAACCGGCAGCCTCTGACTAGAGTAAATACCTGCGAGTGCTAATTACCTAGTTCAAAGCAATAATGACTCACAGCTGGCTAAATCTAAGCACAGGTGTGACAAATCGACAAATTAACAAATTAACAAATCAACAAAAGATCGAAACTAGCTGCTCACACAATCAAACTGATTAGCTACAGCTAAACAACAACTATCGACAAGTAATGAAACGATACACTTATCCGTATCCTAGACCGATGCCGAACGCCGACTAGATGCACACTGTACCTTTGGTCAAGGTACTTAACCCAGAATTGCCTCAGTAAACATCCATCTGCATACATGGATAACATTGTAAAAACCATAACTAGTATAAGTCGCTCTGGATAACAGTGCCTGCTAAATGCCAGTAATGTAATGCAATGCATATTTGCTATGATGACTTACAACTGTAAACATTGCAGCCTGGAAGGAAAGACAATTAGATATGAAACAGGTACACGTATGAAAAGGGAGTTGAGTTTTATAACAGTTTGTCACACCTAGAGAAGGTTAAAATTACAGACATGACCTGTAAGACAAAATTGACGAGAGAAAACACGCAGTGTCTTACTCCATGTGAGAGAGCAGTGTTGGGCTTGTATCCCTGAGGTTAAAGGAGAGGCAATGTAATTTCAGATGATTGATGAACTTGTCTCCCTCGTCGTTAGTGTAATGGGAGGAGCGTTGTTGCTCCTGGATCATGCTGATTTGATGCAGAGGCTAATTCTGCACCATCTGTTTGGTGGAAATGACTGCACAATAAATACTAGAAGCAGTCCACACACCGGCATGTCATATTGGCACGGCAGGTTTGCGCTACCCTACTTTGAATGGAAAATAAAATGTATCTGACAAATGTCACTCATATCTAACATTAAGATCCTCGATAAAGGATAAATGGCTGTAAATATAAACAGTCTCTTGTTTAATGTTGAACAAGTTTACAATGATTATAGAGGATGACTGTTTGGATAAGAGCATTTGTAATGTCCTGCTAAAAGCTTTCACTTTGACCCTTACATTTCAAATCACTTATAAATGTAGCAATTTTTCCATTGTTTCTCCAAGCAACTTTACATAAGCTGGTATGCATTGAAATAGAACATGTTTGAGGCATTAATTCCTGTCTCCCACCACTTCCTGCTTGTACTGCTGCTTCCTGTGAGTCCTGTTGCCAAGGGAACGCTTCCACTGGCCAGCGGTGTCAAAGAATGAATGAGTATTGTGTACTGCAGGGGACGAAGGAAGCATTCTTGCACGAGGATTGGCTTCCTATGCAGTTGATAAACCTCATTTCTTAGTTCAAGTGGACTTAGGTACCCGTAGGTTTACTTTTTATGGATATTCTACAGAACTAGGAATATAAGCCAAGGCCAATTAATAAACACAATGACTATTAACCTTTATCAATGTAACAAAACAGTTATATTGGAGGCATCTGTGTGTAATTCTAATACAAAAACAGAACACTCATAAATGCTTAATTCCTTGGCCCATATTTTACAGCAGTGCCACTACACATTTGCCCAGTTCAAAAGCTGTTATGAACAATGAAAAAAAAAACATGTAAATGTATTTCCTAGATGTGTAAACTGCGTGATTTAAAGAATCAATCATTTATGACTTCATTTACACACCCATTATACTAGATTTGTTCCAGATAATTATTGAAGATTCAGGTCTTAACTGAAGACCTAAACACAACGCGGCAACATGCATGTATAAGCCAACAATAGCATTAAATGCACAAAGTACTAGACAATGATGCCCTTATGTAACTCAAATTATCCATTAATTATATTAATTCTGAAGGTTCTGTTGGCTTACTTATTGTAAAGATGCATCTTGGACATGCATGATACTTTATTAACATGTATTTACGTCGCATCTTTAAAAGTGTATCTTTCAACCAGTTCACGACTGCTTTCTTAAAATTTATTTCGACAGACATGGGTTGAATAGAGCTATATATATATAATGATCTAACAACAAAACTTTCAGTTTACATATTTAATGATCATGAATGTGTTCCTTCTTCAACGTAGGTAAATGACGTTACAGTTCATGTTTTTGAGCAAAACGTATTACAGCTTTGACCAAACTTATTATTTGAGCGTAGCCACATGGTTGCACGCTGGCCTAACCGTGACCTCTTGGAAAATGCATACTGTAGCGAACCACCGGGTGGTAACTGGCAGCGGTCCCAGAAAGCTCCCAAGTACTCGTCACGCTTCGAAACAATAGAGGGAGCCTTGCTCGTGTGGGCAAAACCTAAACTTTGTTGGATTTAGGTGGCACGATCGGTGGTAACATTTCACATGATATTTCTCTCTCGCGCGCTTTTTCGTACAGATAGCTATAACGGACCACAGTATTCTGAAATCCAAGAAAGGACAAGCGAGAGCGTTATCCACACTTTTCCCGAATCCATAGCTTTACCGGCTGTAAAATGCTCTCTGGTCCTGCTGGCGATTCCTTGCTTCACAAAATGTTCGACACTTCAGAGGAAATGCGATTGGTAGGTGACTTTGTTCGTCCGTAACAGTAAATGTTGTATCTACCAAAGTTATTGTGTTTCAACTTTATTCAGTAAACTGAGGAAGTTTGTTTTTAGCCGCAAAGCTGAATTTCCAAGTATGTGCTTTAATGTACTGAAAAAGTTTCCGAAGTCAGAAGTTAACAGTTAAAAGCCCAGTGCTTTGTACATAACGGCGGATGTTCCGTTTTGGGGTAGATGTAATGTCATGTTAATGTAATGTTAAGTATAGGTATTCCATCGGTTTTGTATGATTTTTTGTTTTTCGAAATCGAAATGTTACATAGTGTGCGATGGATTCACTGGAATAACTCATGAGATGGTTATCCTATATCACTAATTTCTTCACCCGTTTATGAATGCGTTGTTACGTATAACAATAGCCTAAAATGTGTACGGAGTTAATTATCCGTGTGGATTTTTAAACTGTATTATTACTGAAAAGTCTTTTCTGTAGTGCTTAAATCACTCTGAGGAAACTAAAAGTCGAAAATTATGGAATCGCTCTTACCGGGTACTTGTGAGCCTCATCCCCACCCTTCCCTGTTAACAAATTTATCATAGCTGCAATCGTTGTATATTTAAGGCGCGATTTCTTCTCGTATCGTTTACGATAGGCTACATTGTGCGGTTAATTATCAAGCTAACAGATATGTGGCTAAAAACATCGATCGGTTCTTCAGCCCTCGCAAACCAGTGGTACACGGCGTTCCTAATGTCTATTGCTATAGTCGCACAGCAGACGCCCTAGTTCAGGACAATTTGCGGAGCGATTTAATCACAGCATAACATCCAGTCCTCATAAAACTACGTGGTGAAGTATTACATTGTAAAGAATGTCAGAAACAGAAGAGTGGGTTTGCTGAACCTGCTGAAATCATCAGATAATTCCTCATACTAGCAGATCCAGTGATTTTTTAACAGTAGCAATTTGAAGGCTTTAAAGCAATCGTATGTCTGACATAACTTTGGTCCTTAGGGCTGTTTTAAGTTGTTTGTTTTCAAAACAAACAGGGGACCCGTTGGGAAACACATTATCATTATTCTTTAATAAAGCTTTATATCTGAATTGGGCAACAAATTATGTATGTTAAATTCGTATAATTTGGAATGGAGTTGTGCTGTAAACAACATTCCACCCTTGATCTTTTCTGGAATTGAACAGAAGCAGGAGTGTGATGTGTGTGCCTAAAGGAAACTTGTCATTTGTACCCAGTTTGTAATGTTATTTAGGGTAAATTTCTGTTCTTTGACACACATAATCTGACAGATCAAGGTATTAGGTTTCCAGTTATTTTTGCTTTTTTATTTGTAGCGAAAGCAAAAGGAAACCAAAAAAGCCTGCAGATATTATGTCAATAATGCCCTTAAAATAGGATTATGTTTTATATACCAAATGAGGACAAATGATACATTCTGCTAAAACCACGAGAATGCGGAACGTTCTGTATTTTTAAGATCACATGGAAGCAAAAACAACCATTCCGTTTAAGGATAGACAGAAAATTGTTTTTGTTATGCAACAGTGAAAACAACAAGGAAATGTGAAACATCAGCAAACAGCAAAAAATATCTTGAACAGTGTTTCAGCATACATTAAGCAAACTCTGCTCTGAAAAGCATTTCATTTGCATTGCCCTTTTTATTTATACGGTTGAATAAGTGTTAAGTCCTGCTAGCCTGGTGGCACAGGAGAAAAGAGAGGCTAAAACAAACTGCAGATAAATACATCATTATAGGGGGAAAACAGACTGTCACTTTAATTGAGGGGCTTTGCATATTCCAGTAGGTGCCACACAAGGTTGCAGCAGCCAATCGCACGTCTTCCGTCCCGCTATTGGCTCAGCTTCAGTGGATGCCTGGCTGTATTTGCGGGGGTTACAATTTCTACTCCGCTCATCCATTCAACTCCTGTAGTCAGCAAAACAACCCGACACAGTCTACTGGGGTCGGCATCTCCAAGCAGAATCCTCGGGAGCTGTGTGCCTGTGTGAAAGTAGGGCTGCCAGCACCACTGCAGCAGCACTAAATCTAGGTCTGTCAAGCCAGCCAGTGCTTAAAGAAGAGGGACGGACAGAGGGGGAGGGGGGAGAGCAAGGAAGCGATCGATTAATTTCGGTAACTCACAGTAATGGAGATCCAAAGAGACCGTCGGGCGCCAGATCAAACTTAAAAGAAGAGTGTGTTGCCACATCGGATTGTTCTGATCTACTAGCAAGGAGGAGAAGAGAACGGGGGAAAAAAGGGGGTGAAAGGAGTGTTCAGAAAAGGATCTCTGAAAAGGTGAAATAAAAGAGGATTTTACTGCCGCGCTTAACTCTTCTCGGCTTCCTCTCCCTCCTTCCCGGAGAGACTGTCCTGTTCACTTCTTGAATGTCTTCTTTGCATGCTCCTCCACTGCTCGGCAGGTGAACAGACTCATGGTTGATGCCAAGGGAAGGAACATGAAATGTCTGACTTTCTTCTTGATGCTTCCAGAGTCAGTGAAGAGCAGGTCAAATAAAGGGTCCAAAAAGGGGAGCCCCAGCAACTCCAAGTTACCCCCCGTATGCTATGAGATCATCACCCTGAAAACCAAGAAGAAGAAGAAGATGGCAGCGGATATCTTTCCCACCAAGAAGCCTGCCGCGGCCACCACTGTCCAGCAGTACCAGCAAGAGAACCTCAACAACAACAACACCATTCAGACCTGCAACTGGCAAGGGCTGTACCCTACCATACGAGAGAGGTAGGTGAAGAGGGTCACCTCCTAAATTCTGCCGTAGCTGCAGAACTTAGTCCAGGGAAGCAGTGCTGAGCTAAGTTTAGAGAGAATCACAGTAAGTTCACTGGTGATCTCGCCAGTCTGATTTCTGATCCATTTATTCATTAATAAGTCCCAGCTGCTGTCCTTTTAATTTTTTACTTGAACACCTGTGCCTGTTTATGGAGGGGTGATCTTTACTCCTGCTCTTTAAAGAAGGCAACCAGGCTCTGCATTGATGCACTTCTGAGGGCACACAGGGCTTAGAGATGCCTGCAGCCTGTCTGACGGTGTCTGTAGAATGCTGCCCGGCACCCTGCTGGTGTGTCCCTCCTGTGTGATCGTGGCGGGGTCCCCCTGCCTTCGGCGCAGCGCCGTCCCCAGCTCCTGAGTGTCTGTATCAGCCCCATGCTGGGAGCAAACGCAAGTGTCGAGCCTTGGCAGTATGCACGGGCAGCGCAGGCTGCTACACGTTTTTTAAGGAGATATGTGGTCTGCTTTCAGAGGAAAACCCCTTACCGACAGAGTAAACGTGTACAGTCAGTCCCTGCTTTGTTGTCTCTCTGAAGCATCATTACTTTTTTTTTTTACCCCACACTCCTCTATGTCCCTACATTACAGTGTGGGGGGTTTAGTAATTATTTTTCATTATCATGAATTTTCTGCACTTAGATAAAGAAATACTCTGACTTTCTCGATACTGCACTGTAGGTTAGGAGCTGATTTTAGCCACTTTAAATTTGATTCATTGGCCATCAAATCAGTCCTTGAATGTGCACTCTTTAGTTCCCCTCCATCCTTCCTGCCTCACAGTAGGAATGCACATTTGCTTGAAATGTAGTGGAGAAGACTGTCTAAAAAAGATTTTTTTAAAGGTTTTAAAGGTTGATAGGTCTGTCTGGCAGATCGGTGATACAAGTAGAGGAGAATTTCAGTCTGTGAAGGAGGACTTGCCATCAGTGCATGAAGCTGCAGTGATGTACTCCTGGCTCTGAGAGCCTGTGGCTGTGCTCTCTATCTGCCTGGATTCACCTAGAATGGCTCTTTTCATCCCCTGTTAACAGAAAAGTACAACCTAAATCAAGAGGGTGCCCCCACTAATTGGTGTGCCGCTTTTTGCAAAAGAGGCCATCGCACTATGTGTGAGATCAAACTGGAGATAAATGTACATTTGCAGCATGTATTTATTTATGAGTTCACCTTTGGCAGATTTCAGACAGGCAGTCATAAGTCCTTCTGTATCACATTTCACTGCCCAAATCTGTCTCGATAGATACACGAATGGCATGACTTTCAGGTCCCTCCGATTCAAGGTTGTGTTTCACTCTCGTTTGCAGGAATGCGGTGATGTTTAACAATGAGCTGATGGCCGATGTTCACTTTGTGGTCGGTCCACCCGGGGGGACACAGCGACTTCCTGGACACAGAGTAAGCCACTGAAAACATCTTCTCTTGTGGTCGCCCTCAGAACCCAGTGGGCAGCGGAAGAGTGCAATCAAAAGTGCGAGAGAAATTATGAACAAACTCCTCATCACTTAGCGCTGTGTGCATCATCATATAAATGATTTGCCTCATTACGGTCTGTAATGAAAGCAGAATCCTTTGTGTTGCAGTGCTGCTTGCAAGCCATGTGTCTCTGAACAGTTCTACTCAATAATTCATGTAAATGAGGTTCAGGGATGAAAGGAGTGCAAAGAAATGGAAATAGAAGTGAAATGGCTGGTATTGCGTCCCATTAACTGACTTTTCATCAGTACCTGGTTAGATTTAGACCTTTTCAGGTGTTCAGTTATTTTTTGACCTTCCAGATGTGATTATACATGTGGATTAACAGCATCTGCTGTCTGTTTAAACCAGGTCATTGGAGGCAGTAGACATTACTAAGAGCTGCGCTTGGAATCCAGAAAAAAAGCTAATATTTTAGCCACCGATCCTTTGTAAATTGTCGCCATAGCGTTCTGTCAGCGACGCTGAATTGTAAATGGTTATTTAAAATGACGGGTTGCAGTGTTTGTCCTCTGATATAGAACGTGACCTGATGCTGTGTGGCCAGGATGATTGGCGAAACGCTTCCTGCTGCAGCACCATAAATATGTCACCCGACTGACAAATGATCAGGATGTCGGTAGCTCCCATTAGCACTAACCTTGGACTACCCAGTGGTCATTTAACAGATCCAAGGACTTACCTCCTCAGTGTGCTTGCAAGCCCAACCCAACAGTATTTCACCAGCTGTACAAGTTAATCATTACCTCTCTGTGTCTGACACTTTCATAGGTGTTTTTTTGTGCAATGAACAGTCCTGGTTTAATGCTCCAGTGCCTGCAATGACAGGAGGGCCTTATTTATTTTATGTGTCTGTTTAATTAAATATTCAGTGCAGTAAATATCCCCACCCTGCATGTTCAGGAATTATGGTTAGGAATTGTAATTTTTGCAAATGAGTCACCATTATCTTTTTTAAAAATGCAAAATGCGTGGCTTGGTGATAGGTTTTCTAAGGCGATCTGTTTATCGTGGAAATTCCCTGAGCCAGTGGTGCATTAAAAATGCACCCTGAACGATCCTCATTGTACCAGTTTGGCTTAAGCACAGAAATACATTTCGCTGTTATTTACAAAAGTGCTGTAATACTGTCATTTTCAGCTCTGCAGCCACAGCTCCAGTAAAATCATTTCTATCGTTGATTGAATAACTGATGTATGACTCAAAAGTATAGTTTCTTCTATGATAAAATTAATATCCACCCACATCAAAGAAATATTATATTACTATTAATCCCCATTGTAATTTGTAATTGAAGTTTCACTGACGTCATACATTTCCAAACGGAAACATTAGCAAATTCATTAAATTTGCAATGAATCATATCATGGAATGTATGAAATATATTTTTGGACATATTATACAGTAATTTTGGCCAGTCAGTGATTGTCAGCTTGTTAGTAAAGGTAACAAACTATCTAAATGTGCAGTATGTGATTTTTTTTTTCATAAAAAGTGTTGTAGTTCGTTGTTGTTGTAGCTGTTGAAAAACTTTTCGAGAACAATTTCACATCATCTAGTATGATTGTATTCCTGTTTGAGACAGGGTATCATCTTGAGAATGAACCAAATGCAAGTTTTATTCCCTAAGAAAAAAGATCACATAAGTCATAATTAAGCATTGTTTGTGCGTGTATTTAGTTTGCTCAAGCCGATTTCATGGATAAACTCCTTTCGGGGAAGAGTGAAGCAGGAAATGAAAGCAATAAAAGCTAATACTGAATAATCCATGAGAAAAAGGAAAGGTTTTAATTCCAAGCAATGTCTGCTGAGATGCCTTCTTTGACATTTCTCAGGTTCTGTAACAGCATTTTGAGTGGCTTTAAATTGTAGTTATCTGCTCTGATTAAGTGTAGCCAGCTGTGCCACTTTTCCCCCCGTTAGCTTCATTCCCTGACAAGTCCATTGACAGAATGCAAAAACCCCCTCCAGTTTGGTGTGTGTGTTACGCAGGACTGAAAATGAATTATCTCAGTGAAAGGTTATGGCAGCTGTCAGGGAATCAGGGAAATGGACAGCCCCAGACAGGATGAGCATGTTTCTGGCTGCGTGTATGATCTGCAGAAACCTCCCCACCAAAAAAATAAAAACCTCTATCTCCTGTTTTATGTGATCTGTCAAGCTTACAGTTGACAGTTTCCATCTTGCTGAGTGTATTTGGTGGCATTGGAAGGTGTCTCAGGTTGACCTCTCCTTTTCATTTCTCTCTCTCTCTTTTCCTCCTTCCTCCCTCCCCCAATGAAGTACGTCCTGGCTGTAGGAAGCTCCGTTTTCCATGCTATGTTCTATGGAGAACTGGCAGAGGACAAGGATGAAATCCGGATTCCGGACGTGGAGCCTGCCGCCTTCTTGGCCATGCTGAAGTAAGAGTCCTGTTGACGTTGCTTTGTTTCTTGAACCATTAAAACTTGACTTCTTTCTTTCAATCCAAAGCCTTTTCTTTACTGCCACTTAAGGGATTTTTTTTCCCATTAAGCATAGCGACAGAGTCATTTTGTGAATATAAAAGCCCTCTTTGGACTGTCTCCAGAAGGTTAACGGCTTTGCTGGAAACCAGCATCCTTTTTCACAGCCAGTAGTTCACACCTATTAAAACAATCCTTGGCTTTTGGAAGTCAGTTTGAGGAGTCATTAGTGATTGGAGTCAAGTCCTCTAATGAGCTACACAATTGTGAAAATATAATGTGCTTTGGCTCCGCCACACTAAGAGGAATAAAAATGTCTTAAAAATGTCTTGATGAAGAAGACACAAACTAAGTGGTACTATTCTGTTAGAATTTATTGTCCCACTCATTGTTTAGTTGATCAGGTCAGGTCAGGCTCTGCCTCTGTTTGACAGCCTGTTTTGCGAATTCATTATCAGTGTGTTTCAGTGGTGTGCAGTACTAAAGAGGAGATGTCTGTGTCGAGCAAGGAGGTGAAAACCATTGGTGTGCCACCGGGGGCCTTTAATATTCTGTGTGTTTCCTCTGTCATCGCTCCCCTCTGACTGCGGAGCCATGTCAGATCTGCCGGAGAGATCCCTTAAAACCACAGCCAGCCTCTCAGTCATGCACTTTCATGAGAGAGGGAGGGCCCTCCTCTCCATTTCCTCCTCTTTTCAGCTTCTTATGATTTCCCATCTCCTTCGTGGGAACCGAGGGCTGGGAGCCGTGTGTAGGCAGAGTGTGTAGTGCGTTCCGAGATAGGACTAACACTGACTTCTCTGTTTCTACTCGTGGAACAGTCTTTTCAAACCGGCTCTCATTTTACTGCAGACTCAGATCTCATGGCATCTCAGACTCCGTGTCATCGCAGAGTGTAGAGAAATGGAATGTAGAGACTAATAGCTTCAGGTTCCAGTGTCCTTGGTGGCTTTGGTCTGGCTCTGCTGCGCTTAATAATGTCTCTGAGGGGGGAGTGTTGTGTCAGTGCTGTTGTGTAATATACCTATTCTTTTCAGCTGTTGAGAGAAAGGATTTTGAAACTGTCTGGCCTCTAAAACAGTAATTATACAAAGACTGAATTTTGTGTGATGGCATCCTGGATTTGAGGTGTTTTGTTAATAAAATTGCACTTACCGGATTTTTAAAAATGTTTTTTAACCCACTGTCCCCAGACCCTTTTGTGGGCTCTGTGACTGGCATTGCATTCTTTCCTACTTACTTGGGTTTTATTAAACACTGAATTTACTCTGCCAAAGATTCTTTTTGACCAGCCTATGCTTATCTTAACAATAAGCAATTTTCTTTAGAATATGTGATCCCACACTGCTACATTCCTAAAATGTATCTGGAATGTAGTTTCCAAGGCATTTGTTTTTAATAACTGGTTATAAAAGACAAACTGTACATGTAGTTGAATGCGTTGGAGGTGGAGAGAAAATAAAGCACCTTCATTTTCTTTTTCATTTTGTGTCTTTGTAGGTACATATACTGTGATGAGATTGACCTGAGTGCGGACACAGTACTGGCGACCTTGTACGCTGCCAAGAAGTACATCGTACCCCACCTAGCACGGGCATGCGTCAACTTCCTGGAGACGAGCCTGAGCGCCAAGAATGCCTGCGTGCTGCTGTCCCAGAGCTGCCTGTTCGAGGAGCCCGACCTGACGCAGCGCTGCTGGGAGGTCATCGACGCCCAGGCCGAGCTGGCCCTCAAGTCCGAGGGCTTCTGCGACATCGACTCCAAGACGCTGGAGAGCATCCTCTGCAGGGAGACGCTCAACGCCAAGGAGATCGTGGTGTTTGAGGCGGCGCTGAGCTGGGCGGAGGCGGAGTGCCAGAGGCAGGACCTGGCCCTGTCCATCGACAACAAGCGCAAGGTCCTGGGCAAGGCCGTCTACCTGATCCGCATCCCCACCATGGCGCTGGACGACTTCGCCAACGGCGCCGCCCAGTCCGGCGTGCTGACGCTCAACGAGACCAACGACATCTTCCTGTGGTACACGGCGGCCAAGAAGCCGGAGCTGCAGTTCGTCAGCAAGCCGCGCAAGGGCCTGGTGCCACAGCGCTGCCACCGCTTCCAGTCCTGCGCCTACCGCAGCAACCAGTGGCGCTACCGCGGCCGCTGCGACAGCATCCAGTTCGCCGTGGACAAGCGCGTCTTCATCGCCGGCTTCGGCCTGTATGGCTCCAGCTGCGGCTCGGCCGAGTACAGCGCCAAGATCGAACTCAAGCGCCAGGGCGTCGTGTTGGGCCAGAACCTCAGCAAGTACTTTTCGGACGGGTCCAGCAACACGTTCCCGGTGTGGTTCGAGTACCCCGTGCAGATCGAGCCGGACACCTTCTACACGGCCAGCGTGGTTCTGGACGGGAACGAGCTCAGCTATTTCGGACAGGAGGGCATGACGGAGGTCCAGTGCGGGAAGGTCACCTTCCAGTTCCAGTGCTCCTCGGACAGCACCAACGGAACAGGCGTGCAAGGAGGACAAATCCCAGAGCTCATCTTCTATGCCTGAAACGTCCGCTTTGACCCTCTATCAACTTCCCTTTTGTTTGGTCCATCCTTTGTGCCACATAAACATCTTGAGATTGCTTTATACACATTCCTGTGGTTTCATGGTAAATTAACTATTGCATGAGACCCAATATGAGAGAAGGTGACAGAAGGGCTATTGTTGGTCAGGACCCACCCTTTGTCCTCGTAATGCCCGGTGTCATTCATGTTTACAGCTTTTTTTGGACCAAGCATGGGTATGTTGTTAATCTCAATTACACAACTGTGATTTTATGCAACATGATGTGCACATTTCCACGACTGATACACAGTCATTTATCCGGACAAACTGCAAGGTCTTGCTATTGAATAGGCCGTTCTTAAATCTATGTTCTTAAAGGTATTTCAGCAGACAAAACAAAGAAGATCATTCTCACGTCAAAGATGACATTGTAAGATGTTTTAAGACATCATTAGCACTGGTAATGCGTGATGTCATCTATTACTGTATATAGATACAAATGATTTTATGTACGCAGTCAATTCATGGCTCCTCCTACAAAAGTTTAATATGTACAAACTTGTAATGTGATAGCTCCATACCCATGTAATGGCAATATTTATTAATGCTTACAAAGGAGGCACATATGCAGTGCAACAATACCAACACATTCAGAGCAACACATTCAAAGACTAGTCATCACTATACTCATCACTACAAAAAATGACAAAAACCACCTGCCTCTCAAAGCTGTAATAACTTTGGAAGATCAATCTCGACCAACACTGTTGAAGCTGAAATTGTTAATATTTGTTCCCTGAGAGAAGATATGGCATATTTTGACACACACCGTTTTCAGATGTCAGGCTTGTTACTTTCAACGTAATGAGCAGTCTGGGAGGGGGCTGCTGTGTTAGAGTACATTGCATATATTGAGGTCCACTGATTTAATCCATAGTGCCTGTGGAGTGGAAAGCAGTGGACAATAATGTACAGTGGTCTCAGTCAAAATACTGTGAGGAGTCCACGTTCACCATACCCACCATGTTTATTAAAGCAAATTAAAGCAAACTTGCCTTTTTGACATTGGAACCCATTCAGCCCTAAGTAGGTGAACATCTTTGAAAGGCATCACATCCAAAGCTGCTAAGGAGTTGTTTTTATAGTAGAATATGTCAGATTTTCCTACCTGTTACCACTGTATGGTACATATGAAAATGATTTTATTTATATTAACAAGAGGCTTCAGACTGGTTATGATGTGGTCAAGTGGCTTCTCAAATATACTTTATTAAAATGTATGTAATCCCCTTTTCAGCTGCTATTCTTCTTGTATTCTTAAAGCTTCAGCAAGCTAATTTTTTTTTCTTTGTACCACCTTTGTGAGGTGTACAAAAAAGGCTGAAGAAAACAGTGACTTCTGTGTGTTGCTCCTCTGTCTTAATTTTTGTCAAATCTGCCATATCTTACAAACATAAACCTGAAACAAACAACAAAAAAGGAAGACAGAGAAATGTGTCTTTTTTGTATGCTAGTTATTGATTGCCGTGTTAACAACATACAGTATTTGCAGCTGAAGAGTAAAAAAGTTGCACTCTGTGGAGCATTGCTTAATCATTTGAACCCTGCTGTCTTGATGTGAATTGACTAACATATCATTATGTACAGAAGTAAAACATTGATTATATTACACTGACTGTACAGTATGTTTTTTGTTTATTTCAAAGCAAAATGCAGATCTCTGATTCACTTTTGTGGTGGATTTCTCTCTGAACCCATGAAGGCTATTTGTCAGCAGCAGTTGAAAGATAAAGTATGATAGGTTATTGATTAAGGACGCCATGGTGAATGTTTCTGTACAGTGCATCTATGTAATGCTGCCAAAAGACCCATGAATGTGTGTAATGCTGGCAAATGGAAATAAACGGACTGGTTCTGTAAATGTCACTGTGTTAACTGTCATTTTGGGAAAAATTAGGATTCAGTTTCTTAGTTCATGCATTTATTTGTTACTCTTTTTTTTACCTCATTCAGTCTTCCTAAGCCCAGTGCTGTGTGGTCTTGCTGTTCATTCTATTATAACAGTAAAATTCTTTCCAAAGTATTTGCAACAGCCAAGATACCCAACAGATGCCCTTTTAGTTAATCTCCAGTTTCATCTTGTTCTGGTAAACAGAAGCTGTAGTCACCTCCTCCTGGGAGCTTGTACTGTATAAGGTTTTGCTAAAGGAACTAATTTCCTTTACAACCACTGGTAACTTGAGATGGCATGTTTAAAATCTCACAAAGCTGTGTTCTCATGAACTCCCTTAAGTTAATGGAATATGTGTCTGGTCTTTAGCAAAAAAAAAAACTCCTCTTTGGTTAATGTCATGGTAGGAATTTCTTAAGTTGATATAACAAATGGGGTTGTTCACGGATCCCTGTCCTGGACAACGGTGGCCATGCTATTTTTGAGAGCACCATTGGAGCTATTCACGTTGAAGTCAGTAAGATGTGTGTTGATGTCAATCTTGCAGTTGAAAGGATGTAGCTAATCTATAAACCCCTAGATTCAGGAGCTCAACCTCTTTTCCTGTTTTACCTGCAATGCTCTATACAACTGAAAATACATTAAATGCACTATAAACTACATTTTATATTATTTTGGAAATTTAAAGTCATTGCACATTGCACATATAGTTATATTTACTTGATCAATCAATAATATAAGAAACATTTCTAAATGCTTGCATAACCATCAGGCATATCTTCTTTGATAAATTTAGTCTGATGTGTTTTGGGACCAGCTGTTTCAGAGTAATTTTTCATAGTGCTGCCGTTAATGTTGTGAACTCGATCATTAATTGCAGCCTGGGACAAGATTCTGCCAAGAGTCAGAGGGCTTGTCTTCTGCAGTGTCACTTCTGTGCCTCTGGTGAAGCAGGTGGTATGTTTTGTTAGCCATTGCCATTCAGATATCTGGCACAGAAAAAAAACAGAAGGCAGCTTTTGAACTCTTTTTTTTTAAGGAATGGTCTTGGACATCATCACTTAAGTAGAGTAAGAAGACAACGCTGAGTTTAACAGGCAGTTGATAATTCAGAATGTGCGTGCTGATTTGTGGCTGAAAAATAAATGTATTTCTTGTATCTTTGTGCATGTCTTCTATTAGTGTGGGATGAGTCCAGAAGAAGCTGCATGAGGTACCCTGCAGTTCATCTTCTTAAGCTACTCTGACCACCACACCCCCCACCTTGTCAGTCAGAGCCACAGGCTATGAGTTTGACTCAAATTAGTTTTATTTTATGAAGTTCATTACATTTTATTCAACAGATGAGTGGTACGCACCAACTACCCATCGGTATGAGTGAAGCCATTTCTCCTTGGGCAGTCCAAATCTGTTTTCCTGTAACTGCTGATGGATTCCAGGTCCACCTTCTGAAAGGTTAAAAAAGAAAATGATTTCTCCAGTTTAATTGCGTCCACAAAAACACCCTGATATGTGGTTTGGATACATTCTCTGAAAATGGAAAAACCTTAGGGATCGATATCTTGTGTTCAATCAGCAGCAAGGCCTAATAAAATTAATTTATTTTGAAAAAAGCCATTTAGGAAACAGGAAATGAATCTCACAAACCTTATAAAACATCTGTCTGCTTTAGAGTGTTACTTAGTCAAGAAATTATCAAAGTTCTGATAAATCCATTAATTTATTCTTCCTACAATGTCTCTGCATCCCTATTGTCTTGTGATTGTCACTGTTGATAAAACAAAATTGAAGTCAATGGGGGGTTCAAATTAAATGCATAGTTTTAATCTCAATAAACAAACACCTATTTGTTTGGGCTAGCTAATCTTCTGCATATTAATAAGCTTATATTATTATGGGAAAAATCAAGCAGCAGTGGGTAATAGTAATATTAGAAATGTCTCAAACGTCAGAAATTCAGAAGTCTGACCACAGCTCTTCACAGTCTGTCTGTGAGTTCAATACAGGACACATAACAGACTAGATGTACTAGAAGCTCCATGGAGAAATGACCTTTCATTCTCCACACTCATTTCCGGCTTGTCAAATGCTCCCTGCACTGTCACTTGTGGGCCTGCTGTATTGTCAGCCCAAATGTCCCTTAATCCCAGGGCCCATGTTGTAACTGTCCTTCGAAATATCTTCACTCTGACAGGAGACACAGAGCCATCACAGTTGGGCAGGGAGGGCCCGGGTAGACTCCTGTCCTTCTGCCCCAGAGCACACCGCCCTCCTCTGGGAGAAGAGCACTTATTGCGCCTTGTCTTTGGAACGCCTTTGGAGAAGTGAAAGGTGTTCACGCGTGACAGTACCAGAGATGTGAACTTTGTGTCAGTCTATCTTGCAATGAGGTCATGTGACGCACCCATTCAGTCTCAAGCTTTGTGTCCCTTTATGTCTCAGTTGGTGGAATGTTTGACGGTAACCTGAATGTGCTCAGGGTGTGTGTGTGTGTGTGTGTGTGTGTGTGTGTGTGTGTGTGTGTGTGTGTGTGTGTGTGTGTGTGTGCCTTAAAAGGACCTTTTCCCAAAAGGTTTCAAGTCAAACTGCTCCTGAGTGGCTCAAATAGTTAAGGTGCTTGTTCAGACTCAGAGCACTGACCAAGCTCTCAGGGAGGGATTGCGTCACTACCCAACAATGACTAGAAGTCTGCAGTTGCATAAAAAATTGGGTTAGTTCTGTCAAGGGTAGGGTCAGAAATGCACATTGTTCAGCATATATGCTCCCTATGCTGTCTGACTTGTGAAAAATACCTGTTGGCTTTCAAAGGGAAGGATGGAGAGGGAAAAAGGATTAAAAAGATTAATCATAGTTATTTGAGTTAATTTATATGTTCTTTGTGTATGTTGTCACACAAATAAAAATAAATAAAACTATTCACACCAGTATCTCACAAGAATTAAATTAAGATTGTGCTGTTTACTTCATTGTCCTCAAGATTGAATTCAAGAAATTGTCACAAAAACTGTTTTTGCTTGTTTGTAAAAGTCAACACTATTTTTTATGCCAAATCTAAAGTTGAAAAATCTCACCTTTTTTCTTTTTGAGAGATACAAGGACACATACCTTTCAGATGTGGGTTGAAAATATGCAGATTTTGATGGCAGACTGAAAGCTCTCATTTTTTTCAGATTTTTTCATCTGTTCCAAACAGTTTTGTATTTGTTAATTAAAAGTTCAGTTCCAGAGATGATAAAAAAGAAATACGCCCATTGTTACTACATCTAATAATACTAATATAAACATGTTATATTTATAAAATATATTTACATGTAAACTTATTCAGCATGATCAAAAAAAAAAAACAAAAATATTTAACACATAGTTATTGTAATTATATACAATAATGGTTATTATTTTTCCATTGCTGTGTCCTTCAAAACGTTTTTGTTGATTAAATTTTGATTTCATTCTTCATCATACATAAATGGATATTTTGCAACTAAAGACATTTTCTGTCAATAAGAGCTTTCTATGCGCCGCATTATCATGTAAAGAGTTCATCAAATCTGATTGTGAGTATGTTCATAACATACCTGTTCACATCAAACCAACACCAGGTTCTTTCAAAATATGTGATCAGAAGGAAATGTCAACCACATGAAAAACAGCTTTCATGATTCAGTAAAACACCAGCTTCATCTTATTTTGAGGCTAATGCATGATATGTACGATTTTTAAAACGTATTTATTTTGAAATGCATTTTGCTCAGATTTGAAGGAATGGAGAGGGACTGTCGAAATAGCTACATTTAAACAGAACATTAATCTCTGCCATCGGCCGACTGTGACAGTAGTTCAATTCTGTGCTTGAAATTATTTATCAGAGTGGCACACAGGGATGTAGCTTCTTGACAGGGGATCCATTACTCCGCAACACTATTACAAATCGTACAGTCAGACTGAAGTAAACTTGGTTGAGATGTATGATGACTTGCACCTCAGCATAAATTATTTTTATGTTTTGTTCCATCCTAAAGCTGTTTTGTTTGCAACTTATGAATCTAGCATCCTTACTCTCGATATTCATAGCTTAACTGCTTGTCACACAGATGGGTTTCCATGAGAAACGCAAACCAGCTTTCTCTTGCAGTCTTTTCTCAGGCACATAGCGGTAAAGTATGGTTGGACAATAAACATACTGACAAATTACAGTTCTCCAACATTGCTGAAACAGGGGCTCTTTCAATAAGAAGTGCCAGTCACTAGGAGCTGTTAAAGATGAATGACTCTTATATTGAATTGTCTTATAACTGTGTACAGCACTTCTCAGAGCCAATCAGTCCCGTGACATGTCCAGTGAACATTTCAATGGCCGTGCCACCAGCAGCCAGCATGTCTAACCCAGCAAAGCACGCCACTGTGTACATCCATCCCAAAACAGATGAACTGGCATTGATGAATAAAATACGAGGAAGAGGCTTTAAACATAGGCATACAGTGAGCTTCAGATAAAATGGGAATGACACATTTACTGGGTTTAATACATGTTAAAATATGGGGTGCTGAATTTCTGACTTAAATAGAGTGATGCTAGAGGAGGAAAACAGGAGGGGCAAAGGAAGTGGTAACATATGGCATCACTAAGTCAGTTCAAGGGTAGTAAAAACATTCTTTGTCCCATTTTGATTTAAACATGAATAATACAATTTTAGCTGAGAAGATTTTAATAATATGTGCTAATGTCTAATTAATAAATAATATTTATCAGATAATTTTTTGGCTTAACCAAAACCACATGTTGTTAAAACTTTGTTTCACAATCTCAGTATATGTTCTTGGCTCTGTCTGGCAAATAAATCATGCCAGTGTTCCTTTTTCAATATAAACACACTTCTTTTATGTAATTGTAGTCAGAGTTAAGGAGAAATGTTGATTGAATCAGCCACAAGTCTTTAGTTCTTGACCAGCAGAATTTGCTTTATCTACATATGGCTGAAACGCTATTATTGAAAAATTGGGGGTTCCAAAGAACAAAATGATGCATTTTTTTATTTCTTCTTTTATTTTACTGTCAACAAATTAAAATGGCTTATATACACACACACACACACACACACACACACACACAAATTTTTAATCCATCCCTCCTAGGAAAGTCTTTTCAAGATTACACTGCAATGCATTTGTGGCAGTTTGTGCTTGTACCGCACAACTGGCAACAATAAACCAATCCGTTAATGCCTGCCCATTACAGACTCTGTAGTACAACAGTGGCTCCTCGACCAAGAACAAGCCCGGGGCGAGAGCGCTAAGTAGTGAGGCATTCAAGTGAGGTAGCCAGGGCCGCGATAATTATCAGAGGGGTTAGCATTGGCACCGGGAGTTGCAATTAATCATATCTGAAAATGGCAAAGGGCTCGCGGGGTCAAGAGTGAGGGGCAGGTGCAGACACCGAAAGGACAGGGACGTGAACGATTGCATCTCGTGCCTCTTCATCATCTCCATCACAAGCCGGGCGCCAGGTCGGCTAACGAGCGAGCGGCGGTCCTCTGAGGCGGAGTTAAGCCCTAAATGAGAAGGATATTATTTTGAATAATCTCCCATCTCCCAGCGCATTTCCCGAGGTGTGAGCCCGGGACGGGCTGAGATAGAGACGATGATTACTTTTATTTATCTGTTTATTTATTCATCGCTACAAGGCAGTGCTAAATCGTTTCAGCATGCCTGGCTTACTTACGTGGCCAGCTTTTATGTCAGATTAGCTCAGTTATTGCAGCGCTGAAAGGCAAATAGATCAATATGCCAGGAATGTGCCTTGCCACATACCAACTGAATTATGATTTCAATTGCTATTGAGTATTTGGTAGACTCATGGCATTATTGCACGCATAATATATAGTCTAATATAAATCATATAATATGTTATGTGACACCCTTGATTAGAACTTTGTATGAAAAAGGAAAAAGCAATAAGGTGCGATAGGGATCCTGAATACAGTATTATCAAAGGGTTTCAAAAGCTTTCAGAGGGTGAGTTCTACAAACATTTTTCTCCTATATGAATCAGTTAGCTATTTTGTGTTTGTCTAAAATTGAATATTTACATACAGTAGGCTTTGAGTTCTGCAACATTTAGTCAAGAGTTCTGTGCATATCGAAACATCGTGAAATTGGTGAAAATGGATCGAAAAAGAATAAACCTTGAAATGGCAAGATCTGATTAGCTCGGTGGGTAATGTCCCTGTTTGTTGCTGCTAGCCCAAAGGAAGTTTTCCAAGAGCAGAATGTAAATCCTTTCAGATTAATATTTTTTTTATATACAGCAGTCACTCTGAATGTAGGAAAACTAAAAATCGTGCTGCAAGCAGAAAAAAATGCCTGTATATGTGTTTTTTTTCTCTCTCTAATTCTGTGCTGATCTTTATCTGTTCAAATTATCTTATTGTTTGGCACAGGAGTTGCTGGTTATCAATAGGATAAATTATACTGACAATAAACCATTTCTTTTTGTCTGAAAAAAAGAGAAATATCACTTAAAGTTCGAGTCAGCACAATTTCACAATACTGCTTTAATGCATTTTTTGGCCCTCCCACATGAATGGTGTGCCTTGAATACTTATTTGCTGAATTCATGTTTTCTGTTCAGCCACCTTAAAGTGACCGGGCACCTTCCTCACACTTCCATCACTCACATAATGTCCTTGTCTAGTTTTTTTTATTATTATTATCTTATAGAAAGTTGTTCAAAAGCTTGCAGGCGTGACTCATTTTTAGCAGCATGACTGGGCTTTTGGGCCATTTTTGTCTCTGCTGACAACTGTGAGGGGTTGTTCTTGCAGTGCATGTATTGTGTCAGTATGCTTGCTCTAGTATGCTTTCACATTTACTGTCTCTTTAACAAAATCTCCTGCCGTGGAAAGTCACCCTCCTGGGTCCCAGGGTACTAGATTGTAACATACCGTGCTCAGGATCTGAGATATGAGGAGATGTTCTGAGCGTTAATTGTGAACCAGGCTTTGCTGCCTGTCTGTTCCACATCCACATTTGAAGAAGTGACACTTCCTGGACTGTCCTTCCTTTGAAAGAAGTCCCTTCCCTTTCGGGTCTCTTAAATGAGAAAATAAAGAAATCAGGTCTGCTATTCCCTCTGTTTGTAAGTCTCTCCCTAAGCACCCACACAGAAAAATCCATAGTGTTTAGACGCACTGAATCAAATCACCATCAATATCCCTGCAATAAATCCTTTACCCTGAATATTGCATCAATTAAATAAGAAGGTGCTGCCAAACATAATGTTGCCTAGTGCAAGATTTGTGTCGTTATTGTTTCTGTTGGAATAAGTGCATCAACAATGAGAAACTGAATGCAGCACTTTCACTGTATGCCACTCATGCTTTCTTTCCATCATGTCTGTTAGCAGTCTAACCACCCCCCAACACACACACACACACACACACACACACACACACACACGCACACACACACACACACACACACTCCCAATGCACACCTTTAAAACTAAAACCCAGCGCATCAAAACACCAGCCTCTCAGCGGTTTGTTTTTCACAGTCCAGGTGACACCACAGTCACACCTCGCAGCACACACCATGCAGTCCTTCCAGTCTCTCACATCTCACCTCACGGTGAGTTAAATAATCAATTATTCCCGGATCAAGACAACAACTCTTGGCTGCGGATGAAGAGGAGAAGGAGGAAGGGGATTTGTTATCCAAACCTCTAGTTCAAATACCCATTTTATAAGGAGGATAATTAGTTTCAGCTGCTTGAGGTGTCAGCCGCCAACCCAGTCCTCTGTTTTTCAGGTTTCCAGGACAGACTCATTTTTGTCCCCCCTTCCCTTTGCTTTCAAAGTGAAGGGTATGAACAGAGAAGCATGCATAGTGGCAGAGGAGTGAGGAATTACCATGGCGATGGGAAGGAGACAAATGAGGGTTGTCTATTCTTCAGTCGTCTCTCCCAGCAACTGCTCAATGTTCTATCAAACACAAAAAAATGTATATTCTCTCTGTGACTTTCTCTGTCTCACACCATCCATGAAAATGCTCCCAAAGGGGTGTCTATGACAATAGTCACGTACATGGGCGCATCATTAGAAGTGTTTAATTAGTGCAGACAAAGGCTTTAGCAGCTCGGTCCGACAGGGTACATCTGACAGGCAGAGGTTAGGTCATTAGCAGGAAAAAAGCACAGACTAGTAAACTGAGAACTGGATAGTCGTCTTAATGTGTATGTTATATTCTGTGTTGACACAATGTGCAAAATGTCAATTTCCTATTCACTTTGTGTGCAGTACAGGATATATTCTCTTATTACTTGTTACTTGTGTGCCTTAGTTTTTGTAACTACAATGACACTCACCTCTTTGTCTCCTCAGAATTCTATTATATTGTGTTAATTGGACAATCAACATTGGACAGCATCTCTGTTTCAGGCCTAGTTACGTGTTAAGTGAGACAGCCACCCTGTTCTCATCTGAGTGTGTGTGCAGGAAGATGCATGATTGAGTTATGTAAGTTCAAAGAAAATGGAAGCCTTGTTCTAGTAAGGATTATTACATGCAATGTGCAAGCAGGGAATGTAATATTAGCTAAGTAACCTTGCTCTCTGAATGAAATACAGCTCCTTAGGCCATACAGGAAAGTGCAAAGCTTTAGCAAAGTGGCACAGAATGAGATTTTTTTCTGTAAGATGGGCTAATATGTACAGTATGTGTGTGCACATTTACAGCTATACATTACATATTCTGTAAAGAACTCTGCACACCCAAATCTTCCTCACTTTCTTTGAATCTACCTGTTTGATGCAACAAATTAGGCCAGTGATTATTTTTCCCTTACAGAAGAAGACTGCTGAGCTGATCTTGCATTCTCTGTTTTAGGGTATCGTCTCTGGGCTGTATAATACAGTGCAATATTTTGTATTATATGCTGCAAGGAAAAGTCCCTGTTACTTACTGATTTAACATATAGAGGGTAACGTGGGGATGATATCAAGACAAATAGCAATGTGTAAGTTCTCAGGCACAAAACTACTTAATCTCAACAATGCACACACAAGTTGGGATGTACTGTAGTCATCTGCTTCTGATGACTTCTCCACAAAAGTAATTCACTGTGGAGAAACTTGATAAAAGTGTGACCAGGAACCCCTCAAGAGTGGTAGATTACTTGCTGTGATCCAGCTACTCTTGCAGAGCCACAACCACAGAGCACAAGGCATTCACCTGCTTAACACTAAGATGCAAAGTCATGGTATGTACACAAATACACACTCCAAGAGGGGCTTCTAGCACTTTACAGTACCAGTGCGGGGAGTTCCACACAGCCAGAGGCTAAGACTTGAGGTGCAGGTTGTCAGGGTCGCCACTCCAGTCTTGGAGGGAGACGCATTAGCAGCACCATCAGAAGCTTCCTGAGATCTGTGTACCATTGTATGCATAGCCACCAGGTATGCATGCCACTACCAGGACTATGCTTGCCCTCTAGTACCGTCATTTTAACCGGACTCCTGGACTGAGGCTGAATGGAGAAAATGCATACAGGAGGAAGGGCTACAGAGATTGCTGCTGGTGCTATAGGCTAGCTGGTCTGTTATACCAAGGACAGCCTAAGCCTGTCTGAGTTTTCAAACCAACCTTTTTCCTTTTTGGATCAATAAAGTACTAGTACTAAAGTGTCTATCTATCTATCTATGCTTGTCATACCCCCCCCCCCATCTCCCCCTCACCAGGCTCTCACTGATCACCCTGAAGCATCTTAGTATTAAGTGCCCCAGGTACGAATACATTGAAAGGGGTTATTGATCAGCTCTCTCAACCGAGCAAGCCAAAAGTCACTCCCAGTGGACCAGGTGGAAGCAAGGCTCTGTCCTACCCCTTGGCCACTACATTCAGCCAGACACACCTGCACAGTCCTCGATCAGCAGAAATTTCTGTATCAGCTCATGAGAAAAATCAGAGGATCCACACAAGCTCCACCCAGCAATACAATGATTGCAGACGTGTTAGCAAAGTTTTTGAAAGAAGTTATTCAAAACTATTTATTTGAAAAAAAAAAAAAAACTTCGGTAGCAACCTGTGCAACAATAAATGCACTGTACAGCCCAGTTTTCTTCAATAGTAATCTCCTGATTGACACTGATAATAGAAAATGAATACTGCCTTACTTGTCTGTGTACAAACCATGTTTTTGTCTAATTTATGATTGCTGAAAACCCAGAGGCAATGTAAATTATGTTTCAAAAGAAGAAGAAATGAAAGATGAGTGCTTCTACCCTGTGATAGATCAGTATTTTGTTATGTTCTGCCATGTGCCTGGGGTACAAACGTGCTGCTTTTATTTAGTCTGTGATCACTCAAAGTAATAGCTTGTGAGGACATCACCTTTTGTGTAAACAAACTGGTGTAGGACGGATGCTGTTCATCTTTTCTGTACTTTCATTTCGGCATTTTATCAAGGTTCTTACCAACATTGTTCAATGCTGAATGCTTCTCTTAACACCATTTTTTTGCATATTTGTAAAATCAGAGAGGACTAAGAAAAAGGAACAAAATAGCAGGGGAAGGAATTTGGCAGGCGGTTAAAACACCTTGGTCAGTTTCCTCCAATTTCCATCAGCTGTGCTATGCAAGCGAGAAGATTTACTGGAATATAAACCCGCAAGGAGACCTGCTGGGGAGGCGTCATTTATGTTGGGAGCAAAATGTCTCCAGTTGTAGGGTCAATGCAGCCGTGGTTGCGGAACAGAGGATAACTTTGGCACTCCAGCAACAGGATGAACTGCAGTAGTGGCGAGAGGCAACGATATGTTCTGCATTAATTAATGGAGCTTGATTCCTTGAATAGGTTTGACGGCACAGCAGCAGATGTAATAGTGTTAAATCCAAAGAGATAATTTCAGACTGGAACTACTTGGGGGTGAAACGATTTACATAGCACCGTTCAGAGAAAATCATCCTAGATGGTTAAGCGATGAATTGTGTGTCCTGCTATGAAAACAGACACTGTTCTCTCTTCCTGTGGAGAAACTGTGGGGAGAGGGTTGCAGAGGCAGACACAATGGGAAAAACAAGCAAAGACAATGGCTGAATGTTTTGCTTAATTGTTTGGAAGTAAATGGGGTTTTTGCTGTCCATACAAAAACTGATGGCTTCAAAGGGACAAAGCAATGGCTTTCCAGTTGACTTTTCCCCGCCCCCAAACTTTCTTGAAATTAATGAAATTCTCCAGCTAGTTCTTCCTGTCTTGTTGAATCTGTCGCAGACTGCTTCATTATTTAAAACAACCCCAGGGCTCCATCCCCCTATCGCTGCTTCTAGCTGAGACAAAGAGAGGTCCATAACATCACAATTTGAGCGTTCATGAACAGAAAGGTGCGGCGCGTTGGGAAAACGCCCCCCCGCCCCAACCCGCGCGAAATTATTATAAAGCTAATTGGCGTGTAATGATCAGTTTTACGGTTTTCACAACATGTGGCGAGCTGAATATTTCATGCGGTGACTCAGAATACGGGTGCATGCTGACGACCGAATGGATACCGGCCGTAAAAACAGCGTGGGGAATTTCTCCCCGTTTGAAATGCTCGGCTGGTCCTCAGGGGCATTTCCTCTGGTATCGTCATACAGATGAAGAGAAGGAACAGATGGAACTACAGTCCTGAAAGATGAAACCCTTTTCATCTCTCTCCCTTTGCATAACAAAGACCCATATAATGCATGATATACAGCGCGATAGTTGAGAATATAACCAAATGTAAAATAGAAAAGGATTTTCCAATGGAGTACAATGATTTTCAAGACTGAATTGTTCCCGCCTGGCGCTTCTCTGGGTGAATGCTTGATGGTGCGATTAAAAGAAAATCCAATCCTAACCCCCCTTGAAAAGAATTTGGGGGGTAAACTGTGTGGAGAAATAAAAGTTGCAATAAAAATTCTCAGCACTGTAGAACACAAGGGAAGAAATCAAAAGATGCCAGAATATAATATAACATTAGATTCATGGCTCTTCATTGATATTCTTAGGTGAGAATAAGCTTCTTCCTCTTGACGAGCTCAAAGCAGGCAGGTCTTATCATTTCAGCCTTTCCCTCAGAAGTTAATGCCTGTCATGTAGGGGTCAATGGAGCGATGAGAAAGATCTAGTCTTCTTTCATTTTTTCACAAAGGAAAAAAAATCCAACAATCTTTATTCTGCCAACAAAGTGACCATGGAATGAAATACCATAAAAGCTGAGAATTTGACAGGACTGTTAGAAGACTATGTTAAGATATGAGAATGTGTCTTATTATAAGTACATAAGGAAACCTAGAGAAAAGGGAAAAATTGTTAGAAGTTTGCTCCAATATGTATTACAAACTGATAAGAAAGGTACAAATCTGTCTTTCATAAAATCTATAATATGTTACATGTATTTTGTACATAGGTGAATATGTACTGTATATAAAAGTTTGACAATTTATGCAATTGTATTTATGGAGTTGTCAGACTGGTTATTGTTGTGCCAGTCACTCATGGCTCTGAGTTACGTGCAAGGAAGAGTAAAAAATGCTTAAATGTAGCCTTTTTGATTGGATAGTGGCTGAGAAAGGGGTTCAGAAATGTAGTCTTATCATGGATAAACAATAGTCCAATGCAGATCCATGACATCCAATTCATACTGTTGTGAAGCCAAAGTGGGGCAACCACTTCAATATAAAATACTGAGTATATTATACTGTAATGCATCTGCTGGGCAGCCAACCTAGCACAAAACAGAAAGGCCCTTGGCATATTGCGCCATTGTGGATTGAGTATTGATTAAGGTGTGGCCCTACGTGAAGGCCAGAGATTATGGATTGATTTGGACAGGTCAGATATTACATTTCTAAATGAATTCTAACCCACCTAACTGCCCCATCCCAATCCTGTTTATATTTGTTATTTACAGGAATAGACAGCAAACACTCCTTTTGCATACTGTGTATGGTTTTGAAAGATCAAGGCCACAGAATCTGTCGTTCACTGACACCTCACTGGAGGAAATGACTAACACTGGATGCATTTTATCAATGCATAGAATTACAGCCTTGCCTTTTTCGTCAAAGAGCTTTTTTAAGCACTGGCATAAAATCTCAGAGAGTGACTAAAATGTTCAAATTACAGTAATCTCAACCTGGTGTATCATCGGCTAACCTCAGATAATTTCATGTTCACAGTGGTGCAAAGTTTCACGTTGTGCAAGCTGCATTTAGTGTATCTCTGTGGAAAACTTGCTCTACTGGTCTTTTGGATTCCACGAGTATGTAAAGAGATGAAGCCTGACATCAGACAATGCATTACACATATTTCACTTTATGCGAATGACCTACCAACAGCACAGGTCATTCACATATTCAGCACAGCACTTCCAGATCCTACACAAGATTGGCAGGATTAGAGGCAGTAGCTGGGCTGGTTCAATATATTGATTTCTTGAAGTAGGAGCGGCATTCAATTTCCCAACAATTAGGTGCACCTGAAGGTTAATATCCTGCTTTGTTAATCCATTGTGTGGAGTGGAAGTTTCCCTCTCTTTTTTCCGTCTCTCCATCTTCCCATTGATGTCAAGGCCACTACAGTTGTTTGTGCAGTGCAAACAGCGGGCATTATTATACAGTCTGACAGACTGCCGTCTGCTGGTTTGCAGATTCCAGGAATGATGGATGGTGGGTCAAATCCCTGGCAAAGCATTATCCACAATCCACTGCAGAACGCATTGGAAGGGGCTCATATGACCAGCTCCTGGTTCACTGTGGTCATCAATATGGGGGGCGTTGGGGCTCTGTCGTGTCTTCCAGCTCTCTGCTATGGGATATGTCTGAGTTAGATGCTCTTATCTTTCTGTTTGATCTCACAATAATAAACAAACAATGATTATATTAATCACAATGACGAATTAATTAATTAAAGGGTGCATTTCATGAGTCTTGCAACAGTTAACAATGAGGACAGGTGACTCTCTTGAACCCTTGCTAACGTATGGTGGGATGACTAAATGGATAGATAACGATAGAGAATGTTGCTAAGACATATGGAATCTCTTACTGTATCATGTAAGTCCCAAGTACCATGGGACATTTGATGATAACAGTGAGTCAGCACCTTGGTATGATGTCTCATATAAAAGACAGTCTTCTACAGTAATACCTTTTCAAAAATGGCCCTGGGGACATATTGTGTATAAGGGAAGTCACTGAAGCATAGCTGACAAATAATTTGATTTGACTGAGCTGATAATCAAATATGGTTCCGAACTAGTCATAACATGACAAGTATCTATTCCTAGCCCTTTGTTACAGACACAGGTTTGGGGAAATGTGTTTGTTTTAACTGAGGGATTTAATTAAAAATGTTAGTGTGCATTATTTTTTATTTTTCACAGGCCTTTAAATCAGCAATACAGAGAAGTAATCACCTTTATGAAGAGGAATTAGTTTTTCAGGGGTGCCAAGGACAAATACTTGGGCAACTAATTATACTTAATTAAAACAGTTGCACCATTTCATTTTAAATGAATAAGTTTATCTGTATAATAGCACACATATGCTTCCTACAACACATGCATTTTACAAACAATTCTAGTAGATCAAAAAAAAATTCAAATAAAGACCAGCATTTGTTTGACAGTTCAACCAAATCCAGTTAACTGAGAGATCACATTGACCAAAAGGCTGGTGCATTGGTCATCTATTTGGTACAGAGAAGACAGTCCCCTTTTGTCCGAATATCACTACTTCCAGCAGTAACTTGGTTTTCCAAGGAGGTCTCCAGTACTAACTACTTGCCAAGCCCAACCTCTCTTAACTTCAGACATTAGGCACACAAAGGATTCAAGGTGGTAATACTGATGATACTGTATGGTTTTATGTTGTGGCAGGTGACAAGCCACAGGGAACTTCCTTGATGTTGTATGTATGGGGAGCACAACATACTCAACATGAGGAAAACAAAGACCCTCTCTACAGTTCAATTGTATGGCCGATTTGATGCTCCAGCAATGAAATCAATTATTCATCAGGACCTGTGATGTGGCTAATGGGTTTAGCTTGTAAATGCAGAAGAAGCAGGGGATGTGTTATATGTTATGGCATGCACCAATGAATTGGTTTGAGTCAGCCACTCAGCAGGGTCAATTGCCACTTGAGCCCTTGACCGAGAAATCCAGTACTCCACCCGCCACCACAACCACCACCTCACTCCCTGGGCAGAGAAATACTTTCAGCCTCAGCAGAGAGGGAGGAAAAGTTCTTTCACTCCTTCAGGCAGTGGGAAAGAGAGCATGCCACCCAAGACAGTGCAAATCACATCAGAGTTCCCAGTGCAAACTATGGAGGGGAAAATGATGCTAGTTTGATAACTGAAAATGACACTTCAGCGGAACTCTGAAACACATTATGTCACTGACGTTTTTCATTATCCATCCGGTTACAAGTTGCAATTTTTCATGATGATGGTTAATGGCTTGTAAGGGTCACAGTGCAGATAGCTTTTCAGTCTGTCTGTGATTTTCCTCACTGTTAAAAAGGCTGTGCTTATCTGGGGAAATATCTAATCTTTTGTCCCCAGGTATTGTGTGAAATTTCCACCTTTCATTTCTAGGTAGGGGTACTTATCCAGGTGTTATTATGTGAAGACAAATCAGGGCAAGTCATTACAGGTAAGTAAAGCTGGATATTAGTGGATCATTAGTGACAAAATAACGCCATAGTGGCAACAGAAGTTGTGTGTGTGAGAGGAGAAAAATATATGTTTGACATCACCCTGTAAATGTCTATAATATATATATATATAATAATATATTATCTATATATTATATACCCTGACAAATTTATAATTTGCTGCCAAAGTATACATGTATTTTTACATGTAGTTTTTTGTTCATGCCATTTATTTACAGCAGGAAATATTTCACTTGGAACCTTGATTAGTAGTTGGTGCCTTTCCTATGTACTGATTGTCCTCAAAAGACAACTTAGGCAGACCTTCATCATACGAGAGGGCCATTTCCAGCTGATATACTCTAAACCTCACATGAGTATTTTGATTAGGTAATAAGTCAATGTGCTGCTAGTGTTACGTTCCTGTAAATCACCCAATTTATGGCTCAGCTGGTGTGTATCCATGGGAATTTAAAGAAAACACATTTAACCAGGATTGGACCTGTCGGAAATGATGGAATACCGAGGCGGGCCCGGATGGCGGCATTCCAAGAGTAACACGTAAACCTGTTCAGGAAGGTTAATGAAGGCCAGGACAACATAATCAAGCTGTTATCACCCCAACCTGATGAAGGGTTCAACTGGGTGAGGCCTTGTGTACTGCTGGCAAATTTTTACATGAGGAAGTTATTACTCAGTTTTCACCTCTGCAGTCAGGGATTTAGTGGTGTGATACGTGTCACCTCTGTTACCGCTGAATCTGCAAAATAGCCACTGGGATGGGGGTGGGGGTGGGGGTCTGGGGGAGGACTATACCGCAATAGAAACAATGAATTTAACCCTTTGTTAGCACACAAACATTCAGAGCACAGCCATGTTTGATTTGATTTGTTTAATTTCTGGAACTGTTTCTATTTTTTTTTGTATTTGTGCACCAAAGAGCCTTTGCTCCGGTCCACCCACATTGTGACGCCCATGTTGACATCACCACAAAAGCTAACCCCTCAGGGTGTCCAGGAGTGCTCTGTGAAAAAACCTCTCTGAGACAGGAGCTGACAAAATGTGTCTGACGTCCCTGAGATGTCTGCCCCTCACACACGCTGTGTGGCTGTAGCCATATTGGCGGAAAGAGAGTGAAAATGAGCATTTGAGAGCCTTGCCTAGTTATTATAGCCGGCTCCTGCCTGCATGATCCTGGAGGGGAACAGAATTGCTACTTCATTAGCTGCAAGCACCTCCGTTGGCTCTGCGCGAAGCTCCACCCTCTGGTAGGGAAAAAAGCAGTTGGGGGTACACTCTAGTAATTGGAGAGCTTCTGAAAAATGCAAATGAAAGGGTAAGGGAAAGAGGAGAGAGGCTGGATGGATTCTTAATTATCTTCCCACTACTTCCCCATGCGCACCCAAGGGGGGGACGTCGAGCTATTACATAGGCTCTGGGGTTACAGTTCTTCAGAATGGCTCTACTAAAAATTAGACTTCAATTCAAATGACGTAGTTGTTGCAGTGTGTTTTGTTCACATTTAAAAGTGTCATGAAATATCCTTGATTAATCCAGAAAATTCCATTTCTCCTGTCAAGACTGACAACTTGACTGAAGAATTGCATGTCATCTTCACTAACATTAGCAGGCAGCAGCAACTGGACCATGACTGTTATCACATCTCACTCAAAGTTTAGCACCTTTTTTGACTGCTAAAGTGGATGGAGCTACAGGAGTTAGTGATTGTTTTTAAAAACCATACGAGCCATTTTTGCTTGGCTTTACCTGGTCTCAGCTCGCCTTTTACACTTATTCAAATTGCTGCTGTATAGTAAAACTTACTTCTTGCCTGCAGGTATAAGATTCCCCTTGGGAAACTGATTTAAAATGCTGGCTGGTTGGGCAAAGTTTCAATGAAGCCATCCTCTCCTAAATTGACTTTTCTCCTAAAATACAACAACTGAATATTTTGTATAAATGCCATATGTCAGATCAGAACCATATGGCTGTATCTTATACATAAACATGGCAATGATTGCATTGCATGCAGCCACTTAAATTGAAATGAATTACATTGCAAACTTCCTTTCAACATACATAATGAGAAGGGCATGCTTTGAGAGTATCTCAGGATAGTATGGGAATTATTACTGGTTATGATTTCTGAAAAGATGCTGCTCAGGGATGATGGGAAATGTCATTATCTCCATGCTGCATGAAGTTGCTTGCAACAGGAGGTCTTTGTGAAATTAAAATCACTTAGCAGAATGAAAATTGCATCACAGGTGCACATAAGCAGCCCTTAGAAAATTCGGGGAAATAGAATGTTTCCATGGTCACGTCATTTTTAATCTGAGTTTAGGGCTCTTCGTAGTACAGGCTGGTTTCATTGGACTTTAGAGGCCCTGGGGACTGTCACACTGATAGACTCATCGTTAGTGCTCTTTATACCATGATATTCTGTATTGTTTGAAACTGCTGTGCTGTGTATGAGAAAGGCCCTTTCTGTGAAGTGGGCATCAATTAACGCCCAGCAGTCATCATTAGAAAATGAATGTTGATACAGGTACTCATTATGTGTGGGTGGGTGCAAGTGGAAAACTGGTTTGAAGATCAGAAATGAAATGGTAGTTTGCCGTTCTGTAATTATGGGAAAAAAGAGGAACCAATATCAGGCTGATGACATTCATTTCCTTAGAGGTGGCAGCAGGAGAATAGAAAAACTGAATGCATTTTAATATTTCAGGCCATGTCAGCCACCCTGAAAGCACACTTTGGTGTTTATTACCGAAATAATCAGCAAAGCAAATATCCCAGTATAATAACACATTAAATATAAAAATGGCTTGTATTTTCCCTGGGATTTCTACCTTTCTGTCGGCAGCCTGCCAGACATTTTCCAGGCAGATGAAGCATTGCGGTAAGGTCCGTGCAGAAAATAATTCTGGACCATTTTCTTCTACAGACATAAAACCCGACATTGTTAAATGGAATTTCAGGGCATGAATAACCCAGATGACTGCCTGTAAGGAGATTCTGTTAACTTCAGATAGTTTGTGTTTGTCATGTCAAAACGTGTCACATTCACAGCTTTATGCCTAAATATAAACATACCCAGTGGTGACTGAGAGCACACCTGTTCTGATATGGCTCCCAGAACTCAGAGCTCTTGTTTACCTAGTGCCCATCTCGAAGTGAATTCTGATATAGTATACATCAGTGCAGTGCTTAAAATTCATTGTTAGTCTCTAGGAGTACACTAATATGATTCAAGTTGCCATTGATCCCATGGACTACTGTCTGGTACAGTGCCATATAAACACTGTGATTTAAGGTAATGTTGTTCTTACCAATAATTGTCAGGCTTCGTATGCATTTTAGTATGATTTAAGTATGCTGGTCCTATGGATAATGGATAAACACTATTTTACTGCCTTGTTTTATTTTATTTTAATCCTGTTTTTCAGTTAAATGACTATTTACTGTAATTTACCTGTTTTTTTTTCCTGCGGTTGTTGATGTTCTTGCTGTTCTTGTGATGTGTGTTTAATGTACCATGCTATACTGGCCTCATTAGTTATTCCAGGTAAGAGCTTCTGTCTGATAAATAAATAATAGTAAGTAGTACAGCTGTGTTCCTAGCATTAGAGCATATATTCCCCACAATACCTTCATCATGTTTTGCAAGTCCACGTCAGAATTTGAACATTTAGTGCTACTTCAGTCAAAATGAATACGCAGTCAACTAATAAAAAACTATGTATACTAAAAACAAATATCTTCCATTAATAAATGCTCTACATTTATTTAGCCTACTTTCCAGGGGGGTTATTTCCAATTGGTAGAGATGTTTCATGGGAATTTGGGAGGTTGTATGGCATTTTTCACACATCATTCCACTCATATACACAACTCTTCTCCTCAGCAATTCTTCCTCAAATGATTTGAAAAGCACAGCACAGTTTTCAGGCCGTTGTTAAGCCAGTTGGCAGAGGCTGTGACGGCCTGGCTCTCCTCCTCCATGGGCTGGCCTCCCTTATCGCTTCCTGTGGGTCCATACAGGGGTAATAGGATTGTCGTTCAGCCCAGGTCCTGTGCTCTCTGTGTCTGGGAAGCCGGGGAACCAACTGTGGCGCCTGCCTGAGAAGCAACATCCCTCATCAAGTTCAAAAGAAATAAGAAAGAGAAAGGGAATATTTCCTTCACTCTGTAAACTGTCAGAGCTTCTTGCGGGCTTTTTGGGGTCAGCAGAGTGCTTAATGAGGAGTTGATTTCTGGCAGCTGGAGAGTATACCGTAAACCCAACACACACCCGCCCCCAGTTCAGAATGAGAACGGCACGGTAGTCAGTACAAAGTGCATTTTGCCCACCTGAAGAGAGTGTGTCTGCTATCTCAAAGAGTACATGCAAAATTATTCTTCACACCAGCCTGCCAGCATGGCTTTTCTCCATGTCCTCCTGTTTCTCACTTGGAGGAGCAAGTAAGGTGTGGGGGAGGGGTGGAAGATAAGGCAGGTGGGGGGTTGAGGAAGTGGAGGAGATTGGGGGAGGAGAACGGGCTGCAGCTCAAACGCTTTGACAGACAGCTGAAATTCTTCCCTTTTGGGGTAGTCTCAGTAAATGCCTCTGCTCAAAACTCGCTTTTCTGATCAAACCAGCATTCGGAGATTAAATATTGATTTTTGAAGTTAAAAACTTATTTGATGATGATTTGAAATCAAAGCCCTGGGGCATGAGACTAAATAATGAGACAAAATAATTTTTTGGCTTGCACCCTGACCCAAAACACCTGCCATCTTTATCAGCAACGAGCTGCATGCATCCTCTGCCTTGCAAAACTTACTCGAAGGACTGTAAGCATTTCCATTAATACCCGGGATATTGGGGAATAAGCTGCCCGTGACGGCAGGGAAACATCACCATCATTTTAATCTAAAAATATGAGTGCCCTGAGGCTGGAAGTGGGGAGAGAGCAGATCCCATCAGGCATTGCTGATTGTTGCTGTAAATCGCCGAAAGTTCCGGTCAGGCCACGTCCTCTGCCTCAAGGATCTGCCTGATAAGGTACCATATCAGATAGATCATATCTGCCTCTTTCTAAGGGCTGAGCACTTCGTTTTTTGAGATCCACTCAGCGAACACACTAGACTGCGCAGAAAACATGAACAATGCTCTCATGATTATACATGTAGAATTTCACTCAGCAATAATATCCGTATTACCTTTCATACAATAATTTTTTCAGGGACAATACCATGGCACAGCTGACAGCTCAAGGAAATAATGCTTTCCATTCCATTCAAATCCAATGTTCTGGAAGGTTAATGTCATTTTTTAATTTATTTATTATTTATTTTTACAGTTTCACAATGAGTTGAAAAATATCCATTATGAAAAATGGCAAATAATTGAATTTGTGGGTAGTGAGTACTAAATAGCATGAGTATATGTTGAGCACAAAAGATGATTATCAGGATGAAAATAACTCCCATCAACAGTTCCATATTACACATGCCTGAATGGCACATTAGCTGACCATAAACACATTGGTGTAAGAGTTACTTAATGATGTTGTATTACTGTATGCAGAAATGAACATGGATGAGCAGGGATTGAGAATCCTTTCCTCCTCAAATGACAGGTATTTTCTGTCACACACACACACACACACACACACACACACACACACACACACACACACACACACACGCACACGTGTGCGCACCACATACACACATGTACGCATAGTCTCACACACACACACACACACAACCATTCATTGCAATAACAGGAAGTCGTTTATCAATATGCCCTATAAATGTTACAGAAGACAGCATTCTCCTTTTTTTATTGTGTCTCATCTTCAGATTGATTTCCTGATGAATACTCATCAGCTAACAGCTGCTGTGTTTCTCAGGAGAAGGATGTTAATGGTATTCTGAGACACGATGCCTTTCTGATCCTCTGCCGATGTGAGAGTCTACCAGACAGCCTGATGGCACCCACCGCACACAGATGCCATCAGGAGAGGCTGGATGACCCTCCAAAGTGCCTGTCTAAGCCTCCCCCCTCCGACCAACACCAGAAAACCTCAACCGTTTCCAGTGAAAGCCGTTTCCGCAGCAGTGGAGTATGACAGAGTTCAGCAGCTGCCAATTTCCTCTGCATTAAATCACTGCGTCAGGTTCAGCCTCCATGTCTGCCTCCGCCTGCTTTTTTGTGGTGACGATGAGCAGCTGGGAGAGTGCAGCGAGACAGAAGAGAGACACAGAGGTAAGCTCAAAGATGCCTCATCAGCAGCAAGCTCCCTTTGTGTCTTCATTTCTGCGCTCCTAGAGACTGTTGGGGATGTACCTCAGTGTGAATACACATATTACAGTTGTCTGCTCCTGACAAATTTAAAGTTCCTTCATGCAAACTCCTGCTTTCGTTTTCCACAATAGATTTTTTTTTCCAAAAATCCTTTAAGCCTGCATTCTTTGTACTGTGGGAAAAAGAAGAAACTTTTGACTCCTGTTGTAGTTCTGGATGTCTTGTCAACTGCTAGGAAAATATAAGGGATATTTCTAATTTGTTTTTATGATGCCTCGGAATTTTAATGTTATGCAAGGGGTAAATTCTATGACAATCTTTTTTTTAACCCAGTAACATAAAATGTTTGCCCTGAACGTCAAACATTTCAGAAGTTAAAATACATGTTTTAATCATCTTGCCACAATTGATTTTACATGTCTATGTTTCAGCTGCTGTTGGAAAGTATGCTGTGCAAGACTTGTCTTACCATTGAATTTTACCTTATCTTTTGAAAAGTTATACTTTTCAGATGAAAGGATTCTTGGTGTATCCTGGTGTTTAATATTGTATTTTTGTTCTGTACAGTGGACTATACACTTTCTTACTGCATCTTTCTCATTTCCATTAAAATCTATCACATCAAAAGTTTCCCAAAACAGAAGGGAATGTGTATTGAAACTGTCTCAGTGACTTGCTGATGTTTGAGCTTCCTGTTTGAAAATATTGATATTGAACAATCTGGCTCATTTTCAGGCTTTGGTTTAATCTTGATAGATCCTGGAAGGTTGAGGTAGACCCCACATTCAATTTTTCTTCTAAGCTTCTTCATCCATATACAACCCATCAAAATCTAATATAATCCATTTGTGACACCAGTGCAATCTGTTCATTAAAATATTTATAATATTTATAAATTATAGGAAAGCTTTCATCATTATTATTTATTTGGCCAACATCCATATCGAGGGTGACCTACTAAGCATTAAAAAACACAGTGTAGGATACACTTTTAGTTTCGCCCAGGAATACCTTGTTTGGTAATACCTGGTAATGACACGTCTTTAATGAAATGTACTTTACTGTGAGACACGTTCCGTGTATGTGCTGTAACTGTGTGAATTTGTTTCCCTAAACACAAGTCATTAGCTGATATTGAAGCAGTAAACAATGTTAGCGATTGTGAAACAATGGGGGAACATGCCCATCGTCAAAGCCTCATTATTGTAGTCTGTGAGGCTCTCTGGGCAGCATCAGAATTCCTTGGCGGTGTCGGTGCACAGGAGAGGGTCGTTGTGTCCGAGCAGTCCATTAGAGCTGAATGGCAGATGGTGCTCAGTAGCAAACAGGAAACACAATAACGACACCGCAGCAAGGCGCAGGCGGGCTTTACCTGCTGATAATCCCCTCAAAATCCACTTCCCCAAAGACAAAGCCGGCTTAATCTGTGCAGAGTCTCCTCTCTGACTGACGGCTGACACCCCGGCACTTCAAGTGGGGGTAGCCGAGATCCAATAGAGCTTACTCCACAGATCCGCCTCTGTAATAAAGACCTGTTAAAGACGCCGGCCCACAGTCTGAAGCCCCTGGGATTCTCTTGATTCCCAGGCATCAACTTATTAAAACAACCCCCGTGAATAGACAGGTTCTAACAATTATAAAACTCAGTGATTTCGGAATTCATAAAACATTTTGCTTTATATACGGTTCTGTTGAATATTGAACCCTGGACCGTGCTCCGTTTTTGCATAAATATGCTGTTGGAGAGTTCTGCTTGCAGTTTTTATTTGGTGCGGTGCTGTTGTGGGAGATGCAGACTCAGGTTTAGTATTCAGTATGCTGAGGAGAAAGCTGAGTAGGCGTCTTATGGGGATTTATTAGTAGGGAGTCTGCAGCATTATTGAGATCTATTGCCGGGTCATTCTTGCTGATTGTGCTTCATTAGCAACAGGGAATTAATGAGGTTTAGCAGTGAGACATCACTTTATCTCTCAGAGACAGGAGTCTTCTACTCGGAGACACATGGAGCAATAGAAAGGGATCCAATAAGCTTTATTCCTCTATTCAATCTAGCAGCAATGTGCTTTCCAATTAGCTTTCGGTAGCAATTGCTAGTAACGGTCTCTTTTTCCCATTTCTTAAGAGCTTGGCAGATGCAGAACCTACCAAAAAATGGTTGTGTAGGAAAGAATTTAGAAGTCAAGTTTCCACACAAAGGCTTCAGACCTTGGTTACACATATAATTTATAAAGACATAGAAAAATATGTAAATTACTCCCATTCAAATGGTACTGAATAACAAATAATGACAAATATAAAACTATACATTATAAGCTATAATTCTGACCTCCAACAATATTGAAAGCTATACTGGAACACAATGCTGCAGAGGTACTTTCTTAGACTGTGTCCTCATCTCTCTCAGCTCTGAGGTCTGGTGTTCATGTGCGAAATTTTGAGTCGCACCCCAGCAAACGCGCTTGGCGAAACACACTTGTGCAACGTGTTGATAGACGGAGTGAAATCAACTGGCAAATGGCTGATTGGTGTGCCTTTGTTGGCTCCTGGATGAGAGCAAGCTCTGAGAAACGCAGGTGCACATCTCATCATTTTCCTCCTGCCAATTCGCTTGAAAGCAGGACGGAGCTGCGTGAGCCTTCTCAGGGAAGCGTACATTTAGCCGGAGACACTCGCAGAATTTTGAGATGAGTAAGAACAATCAGCTATTCTGGTCATTCGTCCAGAATTGCCCTTTCGGGTCAGGAGAGGATCTGCCAAGTGAAATGTGCTGCCAATTCCTCCCGAGGTGCTCGGAATACAGAGAACAGGTTTAGAGGTGGATCTCTGACCTTGCACTACAGCAGACCCTCTTCTAGGTAATACATTCATCAATGCACAGTGTATCAGGGCAGATTAAAGGTACCTTTTATCCTTTGCACTTCCCTCCTGTCATATTTTAAAATGTACTTTTACTCTGTTTTACGTATTAGTCAGAAAATTGAGGCATACATTTGTGCTCCTTTTCCAAACACGATAATTGTGCATTTGTTTAGCTTGCTTTGTTTATCATAAGAAAAGACAGACTGAATGAATACAGAAATGTACTCAACTGACAATCTATGTCTATAAAGAAATCGAAAGCAAGAGCTAAATTTGTTTTTAATTTGGACTCCTTTTTTGGACCACTTTCATGGATTGTGATTCCTTCTTGCATTATATTTGTGCCATAATACATGAAGGTCAATAGTTTCATTGCTGCATCATCCTAGAAATGTTCATATAGCATTGAGTCACCAAATAATTAGATATCACAAGTGCTATTCTGCGCTATGCCTAGATACCATTTATCTTTGCTCTCATGTTCAGATTGTGTTGTGTCATGAGAGGATGATGACTGTGACCTTTTGACTGATACCAGATAAGTCAGTCTTAGTAGTTTAATAATTTATCCATTCATTTACGGCTCTGCTTTTTCAGAAGTGTTTTTCCATTGGTGTGTTTTACGTTGCTCTCACTAACTTGACAGGAGCAATGTATTTAGAGTCACGATTCACTGTGAGCGTTTATTGCAGAGTGCCTGCAGCAATGGCATCAGATTCTCTGCTTGAATGCAAGTTGTTGTGGTGACATAAAAGAGCAGATGTAATACGTTCTCATAATTCACATTACTGAGCTCTGATTTTTGGCCTTCTTTACCTTTGCTGTGTTCTGTAGGGGAGCTGGAAAGTACAGAGGGCAACACAACAAACCTTCATAACCTCCATGGGATGCAAAGGTTTCTAGGACATTAAGTTGTTTTTAATATTTTTATATGTCTTATATTCATATCTGAAATTATTTTTCCATGTAGTTACAATTCATGTATAATGCATCATAATGTCATTATTCCCAGAGTTCATCTTAACTAAATTTGACTTATTACAACATTGTTATTAAGTGCACAAGTAAGAATCCCTGATAAGGAACTATTGCTTCATTACTAAAACAGAATTGATTAACCCCTAAATGACTCAATTAATGTCTTACCATGTAGCACCTGCACACAAAGTTATACATGCTTTGCATGTCTTGTTTGTTTGTCAAAATCACCTATTATTTTTAAACACTGCAGGACATTGGCATCTGTGCGTAGGCTGGTTAAATGCAGTCACTCAACCCTCTCCACAGAGGCAGTAAAATCAGCCAAGGTAAAAATGCAATTACTGCCTGTTAGTTTCTGATTGCTCGTCTCAATGATCAGCCATAAGTGTTCAACAATTTCCTTTCAGTAGCCAATCTCTCTGTGAACTAACAGTGCGGCTTAATTGTTGCGCATTAATCTTGCTTTTCTTTCTTGAATCAGTAATTGTATCACACATGGGACATGGGTTCTCATACCAACAATGTAAGAGCTTTTTATTTGTCTGAAATAAAAATGACCTTCATTAAAGCCCATTCAGAGATAATAATAACTTGCAGTGCTGCAGTCACCTCAAGAAGTGTGGGATTAATTTAGAAAGTAGTCCTCAGACCTCTGCATTTACGCATTGCTCTCATCTCTGTGAAGATCTGATTGTAATTGGTCACAAATGGTCTGATTGTAAAATTATATATTTCATGAGAAACTCTGGTTTTAAAGAACACAGTGTCCTTGGCCTCAAGATGTTCTTTTTGGTTTTTTTCTTGCTCAGAGTCTGTTTGGTCGCAGTGCTTTCATTGTTCTTACAGTTAACAACAGCACGGTCTGCATCATTATGTGCAACATTCAAGTTCAGTGAGTACTCCCCTCGATTGACTCAATCCTATGTTGAGCTATGCAGGCCCAAGTGAGCTCTTTGCTGACATTTTATGTACATGGCCTTCTGTCTATCTTTTGTCGCACCCAATGCCAGACTTCTGGCCCTGGGAGAGGCAGACATTTCTGCAGCAATGCAATATTGTCCTTTTTCTGCAAGGCTAGGGAAGATAAAAATGCTCATTTCATTACTGTACCACACAACACAATGGAAGGGTTAAATCTGAAGGAGTCCTTATATAAAAACACCATTGTAGCAAATTCTCTTGAAGTAGAACCAGATGAAAGAGTCATGCTATGAACTATGATTTTGCTCCTTGGCTAAAATCCATTAGCTGTGTATAGTTTCTATTACACCTTATCAGAGGGAATGATGTCTCAGAAACAAGCTCCTGCAGCAAAATGAAACTTGTTGTCTGTGCAGATGAAGAGCACTTTAGCTGCAGTCTTATCACAGTTCAAAAGTTCAGACATCTGTATCCATAACATTAATATTCTCAATATGCAATATCCTGATATTTACAGCATCTCCCATTAAATTCTACCACAGCATTGCAAAGTTTAACATGATAAGCTTGTATGTAAAGCAATATTTAACATGTGAAGAGAATAGTAAATGATCCTTCATATTGTGTATTAATAACATGCAGAAACTCATTTCCTGTAAACACGACACTCATAACAGAAGACAAAGTAGTCAATTAAATATTTTTATAAATCTTTACAATGACAAAGTTATTAAATAAATTGGCACGTTGTGTATTGGTCAGGTCACTTGACATGAAATCAGGTGATTGCGGGCTTGAATTCTGGGCAGGTCACTGGTATTGCACCCTTGATCCTTGCATCCCAGCATGCACAATACCCAGTTTTCAGGCCATGAAAGTGACCGTGAGAAAAAACAGAACTCCTCTTCAATCAAGCCTCAGAATCCGACAGATCTATCACATGGCCTGAACCCAATGACAAACGGAACTTTGTGAAGAGCACCAGCTGTCTATCAATTGGAGGGACAAATCTGGATTGAATCCGCTACCCAGATCAGATGTTGCTCTTTAGTTTTGGACTGACAGCACAGTCGCTGACTGTCTGTTAAAGCCTTGATCGCACTGGCTGGCTTCATGATCCAAGCACACTCTAATCAAATGTGGGAAGAGTTATTGTCTTATTCAGTCAGCCTGTTCTTAGCCATGGGCCCATATCTACTCCTGCAGGGGAGCGGGAGAGGTTAATGGCAAAATGGAGACTTCAAGGATGTTTGATAGGATATCTAACCTGTCTCATGTCTCTGTCAGTGCATGCCCTGTCATGTGCTCATCCTGTATGCAGCATATAAAACAGAGAAAAAAGGGCAGATCATTGTTGCCCTTGTACTTTGGAAAAATCATTTATTTAGGTGCCTGCCCTCCTCCCTTTATATTATTGAAAAGCACAATAACTGAGGTAACCTTTATGGGTGTAATGGAGGTCTGTGGAGCCATTTATCGGTGGCGCTCCCACAAATAAATGGCACAGTGAATTGTTTTTGACTGGGCAACACGCAGCTACTTGGCTCCAGTCTAAAACCCACAAAGTGAGATTAATTGCAGCTGTTGAGAAGGATGAGGCTCTTTGTTTTGGTTAATTTATGATTTCTTTGCACAAGAGACCCAGCCCACTTCACCCTCTTCTAGCCTCTGTCTTTTTACTAATCAACATCTCCTTAGGCTTTCCCTTGCCGTCCCTCAAGCCAAAAAAACCCCACCATTTGGAATTTTAATCCACATTTTCTAAATGATATCACAGCTTGTTATACAGCTTGTTCCACACAGCACCAGGAGTTAAATGCTTCTTGCCTTCATCTTATGATAGACTGTGAGTGGAGGATGTGAGACAAGGCGGCAGGAGAGGAGCTGACATGATTGGTCACAGCGTTATGAGGGGCGGGCTCTTGGTTCAGAATCAAGCCGAAGGCTGACTTGTCCTGTTAGCTGGCCTCATCTCAGGGCCGCGGATGCCAAATATGGCTTCCAGCAATACAAACATGACTCATCATGTTGTCTGAGTTTTATCTCGCGTTTCAAGTGCTTCTGGAGCAGCTGGCTATGGGCTGCTCTGTAATGGAGAGGGCTGCCGGCATGTGCATTGGCGCTTGCGGTCTCCCACAGTCTGTCACAGGGCTCTGTTGGAGTCACATGTGCGCAGGGAGCTGTGACTCGCCTCAGGCCAGCTTGCCACCGCTCTGCAGTGTCCACTTAAGAACGAGACCTATTAATAAAAATGCAGCTGCCTTCTCCATGTTTGCCGTTAGGGCACAAGAACAGAACCCCCACTGATAAAGCAAGACACCACATCAGTGTGTTTTCAGCACACACACGCGCACACACACGCACACACACACACACACACACACACACACACACACAAACGCATATTTTGAAAGAGAGCCTATACCAGTCCCCCAAAACTAATTAATTGTTGTAATTGTTTCAGTGTTTAAATGTGTATAATAACGATCCTTGTCTTTCAATTTTCAGCTTCATCCGTAACTGAGCTCATGTCAAGGTGCATCCAAACAGGTTAATTGTTTCATTGTTAATTTTCTGTTTAACTGTAATGATCATTGTCGAGCTATTGGTTAATGTGCTGCACCTGCCTAATTGAAGGCCTGTTAAAATACATGTGAGGCTGATGAGCAGGAGATACATTTTTGTTAGGCTGCTGTGGCGCAGCTGTCCTCAAGGATAGGTCTGTGTCTGATTTTTATAATAAATTATCTGATTTTTCATTGTAAATTGTACTCCCTCTCTGCCTTTTATGAGAGGTGATGTCCAGCTTCTCCTCACACACATACACATGCACTTCTCAAATGTCTGATTACGCTTTTGAATCATGTAGTAACGTTCTGACAAAATGCTTATCTGATTTCATCCATCTGTGGCTGTACATAATCCAGTACAGGAAGGAAAGCATATTCTGTGAATATAATTCCTACACATACTGAGAACAGACGTTTTAATTATTCAGCTCATGGTGACTTTGTCTTTAGTGGCAAAGAAACGTTGTTTTCTAGAGGAGAGCCATCGAGTGTTGAAATACCTCCCTCTCCCAGTCCCTCTGGATTATATTTAAAGAAAGCTCAAATCAGAATGAGGACCAGGACTTTACAGTGAGCCATGCCACTGGAGACATGGAGCAGTAACCCTTCATCTGGGGCAGAGAGGAGCATGGGTAATTTAAACCCATGAGAGTTAAACATGAGGGGTTTTGTATATTTTCTCTCACCAGATTACATTCAACTTTATTACAGCTTTTCTTGTCAGCAACAGAGTGCAGACATATGATCGAATTGGAGGCAGGGTCAGAGGTGCTTCTGGATTGTAAAGTATAGTTTGATTTAAAAGATGACAATGATCTTCATGTATAGCCAACAAGAACACTTAAAGCTCTAAGCAACAATGTGTCTATATTTGTGCTTCAGTGTTTTTTTTTCTTTGTCATTGATATTGTGGTGTTCACACCACTACTGAAGCAGCTTTGAAAATCACATTTTAAAGCAAACTCCCTATCTGTTTGAATGGCCTCACGCTGCCAGATGCCCAAATCAATCCACTCATTTACACAATGCAGAGGATTGTATGTTATATGATGAAAGCAGGCATGTCTTGTTTTCATAAACAGATAAAGCCATATTAAAAGAGACACAGCATTTCTATCCCACTGCCATTCAGCCATGCATTGCTAATGTTTTCCTCTACAAGGGAATAATGAGGTACCTTCAGTCAAAACCTGTCACATTACATTAACATCTATGTCTGCTGGGACTTACTGCGCCAAACATTATTTTTTCCTTGTTTCAGGGGATTTGGAATACACTATTGCAGATTACATTGAAATGGGGCAAGGAATGCATGAGAACTGAAGACTGAATGCCGTTGTAAAGATTCTGATATATACATTGAAGGTACTGGTGAATTTTTTTTTAACAGTCTGGCATTTTCAATGCTTGCATTAGTCAGAGGGAATGTGTTCTTTTCAAGTGACATCACAGAAGTATTGAGATAAATATTTATAACCTTCAACCACTCCGTTCACAGTAACAGGCTGCATTTTCGTAATGATCTGTAGAGAACAGTAGGCTGGAACACTGAGATGGACATATACTTCTCTCTGCATCTGTCCTGTCACTAAAATAATTCCAACCAGAGTTATATTTAATGACTACACATGCATGGCACTGTGTTGGGGCTGCAATCACTCTTAGGTCTGTATTCAATCTACAATGCATTTTGGCTTTTTTTGTGCATCAAAGAGTCTACCATTATTAGAAACCCAGAGCACAACTTGGTAGAGCATGCATTGCTTTTCCACCCTTAGCAGTTGTTTTAATTCTTCCTTTTCCTTACATTATTCATTCCAAACCATTCTCAACCTATCAGCACCAGGAAAGCACGTCAGGAAAGCAGTATGGCTGACCACTTTGAGCCTGTTGTAGCCATACAGTTCCTGAGTATGCGGAGAGAGCTGATTGGTGGGTGTTTGAGGTGGGTGGTATTGACCGCATACTGTCTCCCTCTCCTTCCCTCTTAGAGATGGTGACTACAGCAGGACCTGGGTGAATGTGGCTGGGCCAGAGAATTGCAGAGGAGGTGCTGTAAATTAGCAGTTGCTTCATGTCCTGCAGTGCTGAGCTGACTGGTTGCAGCAGTGTGTTCAGTTCTGTGATACTGGGGGCATGAGGGTCACACCTCTGAAGAATGTCAGAAAAGATGGCCTGTACGGAGAAACAGCGGCTAAAACTTTTCAGACGGCAGAATACAGCCAGTGGAGTAGCTGACTGACCATATCCATTTGGACACATTATGGAAATGGGATCATTCAAATGTGCAGATGATGTTTTAAAAGAGTATGTCCTGTACATCCCCTTTTAAGCGTTTCCCTGTTTTTGGGGAGAAAGTGAAATTCTGCTCAAAGGCATCTCTGCCACATGAAACATCCATTAAAAGTCCTGTTTAGCTCAGCTGAATTGGTGACAATATGAAAAAGGAACTAACTGAAACAGATGGTTCTCAAAAAGTGGAGGCAGTGTGCACCTTCTATAGGCAAGAGTTATATAATACTTATGTAAAACAAAAGATATCTAGGTTACAGTGTGCATCTCCATAAAAACAAGTCAATTCTGCTTTAGGGGGAGCAAAAGAAGAAGAAGAATCCAGATGGTATTATATGGGATTATGGTCCTTGGAGAATTCATAGCTAAGAATACTGGGAGAACTATCATATCTTTGTTGTGTTTTTACAGAGGCAGAAACGGTATGTGCAATTATGATTCAAGGCAAAAACACCAACATAAATTAATCCTATTAACCCTTAAATTGGGCTGCAGTAACAGCAGAGAGACCATTAGGGGATAACAGGCAATAAAAGCAATGGACAATTAATGGTATCTGCATCAAGCAACTGGAAAGTCATCCAAGCACCTATTATCACCATGGCACCGCTCTCAGTGCCAGTGATTTGCATTGTTACATGGTTCTGTTGGCACTGAACCCACTGTGGAATCAAAAGCATGCATTCATGGCGTGTTTCACACTTGACTACTCATAATATTATTCCTTATTAACATAATTAATCACAAAATGCATTTCAAAATCAAGAGGTACAACACGATTACATTACAGTTTATTTATGTTTTTAAAAAAAACATGTGTTTGAAGTGATTCCCTGCTTGCGGATAGAAATGTCACTTATGATCCTGTAGAACCAGTCTCTGTGTTCTCCCAATAATGAAGCAATAACTTTCACAAAATCCTGTTGGGATGGTTTTTTTTTTTTTTTGAACGCCCTCAAACCTGTAGAGTTAAGAAGGCCCTGTGCAGCTGCAGTCTGCGGCAGCGCTTAAGGGATACCAATTTATTTAAGAGCAGCGAAATGCATCAGAAGGTTAACAAGTCTGTGATGCGGGCGCATGATGAAGTGCACGGCGGGGCGAGCGGAAGCTTGGCCGCACCGGGCGTGCGGCAGCAGGGCACCCTGGGGGCTGGCAGCGAGCTCGCGGCGTTAATCCGTATTCATACCGCATCGCGCCCTGCCCCGCGCGCTAATGCAGCACTGCGAGCCGAGCAGCCAGCAAACTCAGCCCGCGGGGGCTCCCTCGCCCCCCACCTCTCCCTCCCCCCCCCCGCAGGAAAACTGAACACTCAGCATTTCTGAAGGGTGTCAGGAAGACCCGAGACCTTTGTTGGGTTATAGAAAAAAAAAAGGGTTTCCAATTTACAGCCCGTCTGAAGTTGAAAGGTAAACAACGCTGTAAAAACCCACTCCTACTTTGTACAGCACACACGCTGGCTCGGTGCAGTGATAGTTGAGACTCATTAAACAGGAATGCACTTGCAGACCCAGGCAATTATCACCGGTGCTGCAGTAACTTTGGGAGGGAGTTTGACAGTATTTTCTCTACCATCTCTTGACCAACACTACATGACATAAGGTTAAGAAAAAAATGCTGAACAAAGTAAAAAAGGGCATGGTTCTGAGTCCAGCCTTCCTTGCCTCATTTAACGGTGCATTGATTTCAGGATCATAAAAAACTGACAGGTAATTCAGAATATATGCAGCAAACATACACACAACAACGCCTTTTATAGCGGCACGCCAAGCAGCTGGTTAAGAAAGGGTTCAACAGTTGTACTGAACCTGCAACACTTCTGGAGTTGTAGAACTGTGCTTCATTGATCCACTCTGGCTTCACATTAATTTTAATTTTTTTGCATTGCCTTAGCAATAACAGCTCAATAGCAATCTCTGAGACGGATCTCTCCTGCAGCTAATACTTCACTTCGCTTGAAATGGTCACTGCTTCCCTGCTGCAGCTTGTTAATTGAAGTGCTACCGTGATCCCTTTCTGCTTATGTGATGATTGTTCACCTACCCAAATTAACAGGACAGAGAAACAGCCACTCTGTGCTCGCCATGATTTACGATAAGAAGCATTTCAAAACACGAATGTGTCCCTGCTGCCACAAGGTCCAGTACATGGTGTTCACTGCTTGCTTAATTAATAACTTAATGAATGGCAGCCGTTGTGCAGTGTGGAACTCCTGATAAGGACTCTACTGACCTGAAGCTAAATTGAATTGAGTTTGTCAGATTTTGTGAATAAAAGATTTATTCAAGACGATTTTTGTTCAGTCAATGGGGCCAAGCATATTTCAGATAGTTTTGTGGAAAGTGCCTCTTTGAAGACAGAATCACTTTAAATGGCTCTTTTCAAAATTCATTTTTAATTTTTTCATCTTTCTAAAATCCTCCAGGACTTCAGTCTGGCATGAACCCAGCAGTAATTGCTCACTGAGGTGTCCGACTCAAGTCCAGCAGCTGAGAACATAGTTGGTTTCTTACAACCACTGACAGGAGTTATGTTTTGCTCCAGGTGTGCTGGGACCAGATGGAGAAACGGCTACATCAACTGGCATCATAAACCAGGCAATATTCTATTAAAAATGGGAGGAAAGGCTGCAGCTGAATCATTTAACACAAATATTTGTGATATGTATTAAAAACTGAAACAAAAAATATTAATTATAATAATATTTGTACAACATGACCTTTTGACAGTCACAGTTTGAACACACCCAACGGTCATAGTGAAAGACTGTGACTGTCAAAAGATCATGTTGTATAAATGTTATTATAATTAATATTTTCTTGTTTCAGTTTTTCAATACATATCACAAATATCTGTGTTAAATAATTCTGCTGCAGCTCCCCCCATGAAGAGCACTCCATCATAGTCCTTGTTCCACATATAGATTAATATTATTCAGCTAATTATATGTGTAATAAAACTGATGCAGACACAATTAGGTATTGCCATTTGTTTTTCCTTCCTTCCTACCATCATAAAGACTAAGGGTGACGTTCTGTTTGGTAGTCAGAATTTATTAAAGCCTTGAAGTGCACAAGCTGAAAGTTTTTTTTTCATGACTCTGTGCATTTTGTATCCAAGCAACCTGACCACTTGCTGCTAAGAGATGCAAATAAGCATGGCCTGACAATGGCATCTCGACAAGGGAGCACACTGAGCAATAAATGGGCCACATTTTATTTTTGCTCAAATGCGGTGTACTGCCAAACCTTCTATACTTTTACCAAAGAATGTATCACAAAGAGAAATTCGTCTCAGGATGTTACAGATGTTTAGTTGATTAAGGACGAAAATAGCATGATTTGGTAGCAATGGACAGGCTTCATCGGAGTGGAGCCCCATGGGCAGATCGGCATGGTTGTGGGTGGATTCGCACGTGCTCAGAAGTGAGTGAGCGCGTGTGTTGTCTCAATGGGTTGCAACCTTGTCCTCAATGAAGTGATGTGTGAATAGGCAGAAGGGCTCAAACACAGTGGTAACTTGCAGACAGGACAGGGGACACTGGGGAAAGGAGGGGTGTCGACACACCTGAGAGTGAAAGAAGAGTGGACATGACCTGACCTTTTACACTTTGTAAAGGTATAAAAATGTTTGGGTCAGTTTAAGAATGATATTATTGGTGTGTGTGAAATATGATTCTACCTCCAAATGTTCACAATAAACTCCATACATGGAACACCAAAACCAAATGTAGGTAAGACCAAATACTCCGATTGTTATGTCTTTACAAATAATGTTTTGTACTTCTGCATTTATTTATCATCAAAATAGTGATATTTTAGGTGAATACAGAAGCTGCCCGATACACTTGATGATCAACTGCATTACAAACATCTAGCAGTTTATTTAATCAGAAGCTTCTTTCCCAAACAACACAGATGTTAGTAGATGTTATAATGCAGTTAAGATCACTGTCATAGTGTTCTGTCACCACACTGTATATCATACAATTCTTTTTCTTGGGTACTGGGCTAGTGTAAAAGTAATACAAACAAGAGGGCCACTCCAATTAAAAACCTGCTCTGGTTTAAACTAAACAGCACACCTTGCTTTGAAACCTTTCTCTGTAGCCTTTAAGGGTATGACTAAATTTAATCTGTATTTTAATCGATTCCATTCCCCATGTGATTTCCACTGCTTTCTTTGATATTGTCTTTCATCTTGTCTCATATTTGTTTATTTTATGTTTTTTGTGATAACTCTTCTCCGTCTCGTCTTATAATTTACATGTCATTACCCTGTTAAATTGTACGGCAATGTTTTTGAGGTTCGGAAAAGCAGTATAAATATTAAACACATCAACTGTTTGTAGAGGTAGTTTGTATGCAACAGACATTCCCGAGCTTTCTGGACGTGGCAGTCCTTTTCTGCTAGCGTCACAGTCCTTGGAGATGAGCGCAGTTACAGGCGAGGGCTAGTTTATTAGAATACCAATTACCTTCAGCTGAAGGGGGGGATGAAGATGTTTATCGGCGTCTTAGCCTGTCACAGTTCCGCGGCGTCTCCGCGGCGTTCCGTAATTTAGAGCTCTGCAGGAGCTGTGCGCCTCATATCACTGTCCTCTCCCCGCTCTGATCTGACAGCTCCGCTCAAACCCCTGCCATTGTGGAAAATAAACCGCCTCTGTCTCCGACGGGGGATCGCCTTGAATGCGCGCCATATGTGGCTCTCTCCAGACGCGCTTCGCGAACCTCCAGGTGAAACGGGAACATCCGGCTTTGGCTGGAAGTTCTGCTACCCCCCTCACCCTCGTGTTCAGGGGCCCGGGGTCCTCGGCATCTGCTCACAACAAATCTTTGCTGGAGGCATCACCTGCAGCTGTGTGAAAGAGAGGAAGAGGGACACAGGGATGCCCAGGTGTGCTGAGACAAGCCTGTGTGGGGGCCGGTGCTGCCTCGCCTTGTACAGGACTGGTAAAATAGCAAAACTGCATTTCTACATGAGGATTGTCCAGAGAGAATCCCCCTACTGTGCCATATCCGTTACCAAGAATGTTACTCCAGCCCTCTCAATAATAATGTACAACTCTTCAAGTATCATGACCACACTAATTGAACCTTGTTAATGAGGTCTGTTGTGGTGTTTAGACTTTCAATAAATTTAGTTCATTTTTAGATTCTGAAAGTGTGTGTGATTTCGGTGCATCCCTTTAACCGTGTGATCACTCGCCTTGTGCTCACCTCCTACTTGAAAGAAAAAAGGAAAAAGTACAGCATGCAGAGTCCTGCAAAAGGGGATGATTCATGTTTTAAACATGAGAGGGTTTTGTTGTTGGTATTTTGCTCAGAGCTATAATTAAATTCTTAATTAGCAAACCCTTTGGAAGGGATAATGGAGGTGAAATTCAATTAAAAACCTGAAATAATTTAGAAGGCCTGCAATGGTTTGAGGGGAGGGGGCGGCAGGAAAGCCAGGAGGGGTTCAAGGGGGTTAGTAGGAAACTACGAGTCGCAGTCTCTCAGCAGCTGCTGCTGCAGCCGCTGCTATATCGGGCACATCTTAATAGAGGGCTTAGAGGGAGCGGAGGGTTGTATCAGTGGGTCTCTCGGTCCTGCTACTGCAGTTGCCTCTGCATTTGCATTGAGCATCGAGAGACCAAAGACAGAACATAAGACGCAATTAACTTTTCACTTGACCTCCTCCTACCTCTTTTGAAGCCTCATTGGAGCCATGTCACGAGCCTATGCTGGCAGTAACGGGAGGACCGTGCTTCACACAGCCCTGCCGATGCAGCAGAAACAGTCTCCTGCAATCTTTGTCTCTGTGTCCACGTAAGGGGACACAGAGGGCCTGCTTTCTCCCTCTTCTGCCTGAGGCTTGCTTTCTTGATGAGAGATCCCCATTAAGAAAAAGGGCCCCCCAAGTACCACAGAGTTCTACTGTGCTCAATTATTGCTGCTATTCTGTCAGGTCGAGCCAACGGCTGTTATTGGCACCTTTGTATTTTGTCATTGCAGGCCTGATGCAGTGCTTAGATGGAGTCTCACCTGATCTACTGCAGAGAAAGGCGCTGCGTTACACAGCACATTCCCACATAATCCCAACCAGCGCTCCTGTCACTCTTTAGCACACCGTGTCTCATGGCAGCCTGATCTGCCAGCTTTCTCCCTGCCAGGTGGAAGACGAAATGCCTCCCCAGGATTTTAACGAAATGATTGGGCTCTTTCTGAGCCTGGCTTGGAAGCCGGAATGACAGAAACACAGACCTCTGAGGTTCAGGAGTACAGCGAGGATTTGAGTTCTTTGATGTGTAAGCAGTACCTTGAACAATGCACCACCCAGAGATATTAAAATGTGATGCAGCTGAGGGGGAGGGGGGGGGCAGCGGCTGAGGGAATTGCTGCAGGCTAACTGTGAGCACCTCACAATGCACAGTTTGTATCTCTCGGAGTTCTCTCCCAAAAGATACCTTGGATGGGGGCTGGGGATGAGTGTAGGAGAGTACAGGGGGAAATCAACAGCCTCTCTACAGCAAAGTTCTTATATGACCTCTTTCTTCAAAGTTTTACAAAGTCCCTTGAATCCAGAATAATTCCACTAAAAAAAAAGAAAAAAAATTATTTGGGTTCTGACCACAATCTAACACACCTGTGGCTGGCTCTCTGAGTTGGTGCAGGACCAAACACCCCTGGAAGTAAATAGTTCACATTCAGAGAGGATCCACTCCATTAGTTTGAAACCCAGAGCAGACCTCACTGGAAACTCTGCTTTCAGACCAGTGCCACTGAACAGACTATAAGAAGGCTTGAATGCACTGAATATAATTTCATGGCCCTAAGACCCCAGGGTCACCGCAGAAGACTTGCAAAGATGTCCTACTCTTGCATCAGAGGTTTTTAAATAGTGGTCTGAAGACCCAAGCCGTCCTTTAATAGCATGAAACATATTCTTGCAGCATTCTGGTCCGCTGGAAATTGCTAGGGCACACAAAGTGCTCCCAACCGCTTATTACTGTACTTCCACTGGCCAGTGGAAAGTTACTGGTCAAATCAGCTTAACTAATAGCCAGCATGGTTTGAGACTGAATGCAAAATTTTTAGCACAGCATCCCAAACCCATGCACTTCAACATAATGACCCCCTAACGGCAGCCAGTCTCGGGCTCAGGCACAGAGGAACACTCTCATGGTCAAATTCTGCTCCTAATGCAAATTAACAACAGGCAAGTTGAAGAGAGTGAAGCTAGCTGTTTTTTTCTCTCTTTTTTATTTCCATCTTATTTCCATGCCTTATCCTAGTTCAAATTCAATTCAAAATTTCAAAATGCGGGAATGAAAAATAACAAAGACAGTGTTCAAGCCTGCAGCTTATTACCCTGCACAATGTTTTTGAATGTCTTTCTTTGTGGCAGTCCTACATTCAGACAAAACTATCTTTAGGTTACATTTCTGAATGCAAAAATCTGGAGTCTGACTTGACTTCATTAGGATAGGAGTTGATTAAACTTGAACTTAATAATATTAATGTGTAGTTAGGAGGATATAAGGTTATGAGACTAGAGAAGACTTGGTCTCACATGGCCTAGGCCTCTCTATTATTGCTACAGTCTAAACTGACTTACTAGTAGTTACTATACAGGTATATTTCTTTTTAAAATTTAAATTGTTAGTTACTATCCCACAGAGAAAATGACTGGACATAATAATTGATGACTGTATTTAGAACATTTCAATGTTTAGACATTACAGAATTTCCTTGTAATACCACAGCTAAGCACTACTGTGTATTTATACACTTACTAGATACCTGCTGTGTGGATACTCTACATGTACATCAGACTGAAATTACTGAACTGGATCATCCTCCTGGAAGTAATAATATCTCTCCCAAGATGGATAATCTCCCATTTTTTATTTAAAATGTTCATCAATCACATTTACTAATTCCAAGTTTCACAAAGGTCACTTTATACCAGTTTTGAAATGCTGCCAGTCACTGCAATTTTCATAGGAAATTTGCAGGATACTGACTTGCATGTCAAATTTCCTCTTTAAATCTTCAGAGAAGAACTAACCCTAACATATTTTTTCCTGAACAGGTAGCCTCTGTAGAAAACTGAATGTAATCCAAAGTGATGGTAGCCACCATCCAATTTCTGTTGTCATAATGTGGTTGATTAAGCTTTATTAGAAGTTAATAATGTCCTTTGAATCATGTTGCATCTGTTTATCTTAAATGGCTTAATTTTCATTTTAAAGTCTTTGAATTAATTTGAGCTGGGCTCCAGAGGAACCTGATTCATATTCACTAGTTCTGTGGCAATCTTGTAAACTATCAATTAATGCAATCAGGCACACACATCTGAGCACGCATAACACATTTAAGAAATAAGTGGCACTGATTCAGAATGAATTACATGAAAGCACAGCAAAGGGAAGAAAATTCACCATAAACCTCCTTGATCAAGTTGGATTCACTTTCCTTTTCTGATGGGACTGCAAAACAAATGATGCCATTAAAAAGCTCTTGCAGAGTTTTAAGCAGTTTGAACCAGCTTTTTACTGATCATTTCATTACACCCCCACTTACTGCACCAGTTTACAAGGTAGTGCTCTTTACAGTAGTCAGAAAGTAAAACAGACATGTTATGTTTAGGTCAAAAATGTTTTAGACAGCAAACTGGTTATAGATATATATCATTATCCTGAAAGTATTTCTAATGCTGTAAGAACACTTGTAGATGGACTTTCTGCTATGAAAATTTTCACCCTAATTGGAGTATGCCCAGATGTGGTGTTGACAATATGGGTTAACACAAGTAGTAACACTGACTTACAATGTCCTCTTAGGTGCATAGAAAGAGAGAACCGCACCCAATGACAAGGAGCCCCACCCACCCAAGGACAACCCTACCCAGGCAGCCACAACCAGTAATGTCCAACCACTGCAGACTCTTGGTCAGGGTCAGCAAATAATCAGTTCTGCTCTAGAAACACACTAAGACTGAGCGACTAGGCAGCTTGGAAGCGCTAAGTAACTTTCATATTTGGAAAATGAAAAAAAGACGATTACAGGTGACACAACATATTTTTACTGGAATTATTGGGAAAAAAATGCTGAATCAAACCAGCAGCAATACAAGGTTTGCAATCACCATACAGATATTAGGCAAATTGTGGAACTCTAATCAACCATGACTGCATTGAATGAAGTGTTTGTTACCTTTCAATCTGACTCATAAATATTTGGTTTAATCGATCACAAATAAAGGAAAATATTTGTTACATTCAGAGTTGTGAAAATTATTTTTCATAACACTGAAACAGAATACTTGTATACATAGAAGGCTAAGGGTACAACCACTGATGGAAAGTACATTGTCCTTTTACTTAGGAGATAGAATGCAGCACATAAGCTGAACATGAACATCTATGAAATGTCACATTTAATTCAGAAACAACTCCTTCATTCTGCTCTCTGCAGCACAGTCATTGAAATCCCTCCACTATCAATTTCTAACAAAGCTATACAACACTTCCCAGCTAAAATAACTTTGTGTCTGAGGGAAGAAGTTCCTGCATTATTCAAAATATAAACACTGTACCGTGTTACTCAAAGATTATTTTTTTTTAGGTGAAAGAATTTCAACAGTACTTTGCACTGCACTCTTTCACCAGGGTCCTTTTTCTCCATAATGACTGCCATTCAAAACGTGCTATTACTTTTGAAAAACCTAATTAAATGCTTGCAAGACAAGACATAGTAAGTTTAGCAGCTATGCATATTTTGGAGTTCTGTGTTTTATTGCCAACTATATCTAAAGGTTCATTTCCTCCATTTCACATTTCACAAGTACATGTCAGCTGGATGATATCTCTCTCCGTAGGTCCATCTCCCATGTTTTAGATCCTATAGCTGTCTATGTTGTCAGATTGCGCATGCTTAGCTTTAAGCAAGATTCCCTGTGATTTGTCTGTTGGGTAGGAGGTTGGTTCAATTACAGACATCAGAGCTCCTCTCTAAAAGTTGACCCTGTTTTTCTCTCTTGACGTGAACAGCAGTGTACTGTACTTTTGAACAGGACAGGGATTGATCATCAGCCTTTGATGCGTCTTCCTTTCAGTGTTTTTTCCCCCTGTTAGAAGTGTTTTTTTGTTTGTTTCTGGATACAGGGTTAATGAAATCTGGGTTACTGGTTTTTGATGAAGACCCGCATTCTTTGCGCTAGCGAGCTGCTAAGCCCTGGATGGATCCTGCAAAACTGGGTCACTTTAAAGCCTCAAAAAAACTGCATTCTTTCTCCCTCTCCAAGTCATCCTTTTAATCTTCAGCATCTTAAAGCTCACACGCCAGAGAAAGGCGTCCTGCGATATAATGAGTACAGCTCCCTCAGATGCCTTTTTAATGTGTGGAATTTAGAAATTCTCCATTGCACCACACACAAAGAGACGATACCCCCAGGCTTTTTACCCAAACCTACATCAATTATTATGTCATATGACACAACACAAAAGCACTCATCATTAAAGGGCTAGCCCTCACTCCATATGGCTGCTTGTATGTAATCTCACCAAGCAGCCTCTTAAAGAACATCACAAATTGAATGTCCAACATGTGACGTGACTTTCTGCTAGGCAGTTTTGACTTCATCATTACCCATGTAAAGACTGGATGAACATGTGCCCGTATAATGGCAAGTGGTTCTGATCAAGGATAAAGGCAGTGGTTGTTATTACAAATCAGACATTGCATATTCGACGTGCATATGCTGTACATGTACTAAATATATGAAGAACATATACCTGTTAAATAACACATATAAACAAAAATACATACATACACAGTGCAGGTAAAATAAAAAGTCCATATTCATACTGGGATTTTGATACTTATTTAAACAGATTCCATATACTGATGCTCATAAATAGAGCTATTGGACGTTTCTTACTCTAAAACAGTTCTGTTGGATATTCAGCAGTGCCTTACATTTACGTTAATTCTTGTTAATTTGGCAGACACTTTTGTCCAAAGTGACTACGAGACCATCATAGTAAGCATCCTCAAGTACAAATAACAACATGGATTCAAGAAAAATGTATTCTGCACCCACAAAGAACCAGAACCAGGACGTAGTTGTAAATGTAGTCCTTCGGCCGCTTGTCAAACTCCTTGTGTCTTTAACAAGACATTGGGGAAGCTGAAGTGAGGCATGCCTTGATTTTAGGACACTGATCTAAAATTCTAACGCGTTTCGGGCTCGACAATGAGCCGACCCTCGAGTCACTCGCTGCCGCATTTTAATTTGGCCCACACCCACCTCTCACCCGCCCCGGGAGACCGCTCAGAATTCGCGCGACATGACCGTGACCTATGATGTCCTTGCCACTAAGTGTCCCCTCATTTGGAGTTTGGACGGCCCTAATTAGATCAGTCACCACGGATATTAACAAGCCTGTTTGTTTTCACCCTCATTTACATTCATTTGTCTCTGTGCTCACACGTGTCTGAGGGTACGACTGCCCCCTGTAGCTTAGCAGACGGCTGCCTCCGTAAGCAGGCATGGCTGGATGGTTGTTTCAGTGCATTGCCTTACAGCGTAGCCTCATCCAGTGTGTAAATGTTCACAAAAAAAAAGAAACTTTCAGTGCTGCTCTTTGAGGGCTGAATTCCTTGCCAGGGCAATTAGCTGGATAAAGAACACACTAGCACTCCACCAACGATTGCCTGGATAGATGAGGGAGGACTATGGGTAATGTGCTGCTCTTTTGCGAGTAGAGGTGTCCAGTACAATTCACACACAGTAAGTGGGTGAGGACCTACTATTGTGTATGCAAGTGTTTTACGTTGGCAATGTATATTGTAATCCATATTTGCATTATTTTCTCCAAACAGTACAGGTTCCTGCTCTCTGTAACAGTGTCAAGATACAGAAAATTGTCTTTGGTTAAGTAAATCCAAAGAGTGGAAAAATAGCATATACAATAATTACACTTGGCTTACACAGGCTTCCATACACTATTGCCCAGTGTTTCCAGTACTCTAACTCTTACTCTCTCTGAGTAAATCAATCGATTTTACTTCTCCTTTCCTCCTTGGCACACGTGCGGAACCCACAAGCTGAATTCATTGCATTAAAGTACGTCCATTGCCAGGCATTATACCATTGTGAACAATCTCTGCAATTAAAATTCCACTGTTGAGTACTGCATTACCAGATTAGGTAAGACTGTGCCCTCTGTTCTCCTCAACAGTAAGGTGAAAATTACTGATTTCATTTCATATATTATTTGGAATAGTGCATGTTATGTTCACCTACATTAATGTATTATAGTGTATATAACACTTACAGTATATTCTGTTAGGACCACAAACCATTTGTATTTCAACAGCAGAATAATTCTTCCTCTCTGGACATTTCTGATCTTGTTATGTATTATAATTTTGTAAACTATAATGTGGTAAAATCCAAGTGTCAGATTATGGCGATTTTTGTGGTCAAGTTAATCTGTTGTAATCTAGTTATGATAAAGACATATTTTGAATCTTTTAGAAAAGAATATTATAAATAAAGTTTTTTTTTTTATAAATAAAATTATAAAAAAAGAGTTTTGGGGATTTAAAGGAAGCCATTTACCATTTCACCCAGAACTCACACAATGTAAACCATACTGGGGCGTGAACTGGTTCCTCAAATCATATTATGTTTACCTCAATTATTTACTTTCTTTGTTTTCCTCTATGGGCAGCACCCTTTTAAAATAATTTAAACATTTAATTAAAAAGATACTAGTGAACAGGGAGAAAATGACCAATTCTCCTTCCTTTCAAAACAGCCATCAAAAATAGCCACCCAATCAGGAAGAAGGGGAGACAATACTGGCAGATAACCCTCTCTTGGTGTGTAAATGGTATGTTTCTTATGTTGTTTAATTGATTCTTTCAGCACAGTCCTATTTGGTGTGATGTTTTTTTTTTCAGACGGTGCTGTTGGGGTGGACAGGCCGGCTGGCCCATTCCATATGGTGTGCCTGAAGGTCAGGGACTGACTTGGCTGGAGCTCCTCCAGTGTGGAGTGGCAGGAGTTTGTCCCCGGGTTCCGGCCATGAGCTGGCACTGTCAGGGGGGACCAGACTGCAGAGAGAGCAGACTCTCAAACGCTCGGTAAACCGGGTCTCCTGCCGTGTGACCCGCAGGAAGCAGAGGCTGCAGGAACAGCGCTTTCAATATGAGTCAGACTCCAAAGTCAGTGTTTGCGGTATTCTATCAAAACTGCATTGATGTATTTACATGATCCACACCTTCAATGGCTGGCAACCTCCATTCAAAAGCTGCAGAAAAATAAATGTTTCTCTGTTCTACATTGGAGGATTTGGTACTAGCATAATACACAATGGTTTAAACTGAACCAGTTTGTACAGACAACCAGGGCATGCTGTCACCACATAAAGCCACACAGGCACTCTATGTGCATATTCAGACGGTTCAAATCATACCTCTGTTTGCTTGGCAGGTGTCTGTATCCAGGGCAACGACATGCAGGGGCATCATCAACCGTTTTGCACCAAAATTGAATGAGGCTGAGCTAGAGTTTGACTGAGAAGAAACACACAGAATGTTCTTTCTAAGGAACAGAGAAGCAGGGACAGCCTCATCTCTGGCAAGCTAAACACCCTAGTCCCTTAACCCAACCCATCAGAAGGCTCCAATAGCACCTTTTCCAGGCAAATAAAATATTCTTCATCTCAATTACACATGTAAGAAATTATATTTTTAGCAAAACCAAACAATCATATGACATTATAATAATATAATTATTAACCTATTATTTTACAATAATTAATGAGGAAATTGATTTTCTTATTGCAGTTCTTGAAATGTAGTTACTGCAGCAAGAGAAAATTACTGAATGGTCATTATGTGGTCTCCAACAGTGGTTTCAACAAAGACTGTTAAGAGCTGTTATTGCTGTGCAAATGCAACAGTAATACAAGGCTGCACCTCACCAACATCAGCAGTGGACCAAGCAGAAAAGAACAATTAGACATTTTCATGACTACAGATATGCACCTGTGCATTAACTACCAAAAATAACTAACAACATGCGATCAAAACTGAATAAGCTCGCCATGGACAAACTTTAAAACTCAAAATATCTGAGAGGCTGTAGTGAGGTCAGGTGCAGACCACAACCTCACACATGGGAACTGGACAGCAGCCACCTCTTTCTGCAGATTATGGCTGACCATGCATTCATCAATATTTCATGTATCCATATTAAAGTTGCACATTTTCTTTATTCTCCTTCAGATTCCTTTTTGGATGTAAACAATGTTCTGGCTGCATTTGCCTTTTTCCTTTTGCATAAAAAAGGTCACATGTTACATCTCGGCCGCTTCTTTTCTCTCAACACCACCGGCCTTCATCAATAATTAAAGATTTAATCTGTGATATTTTCAAAGGTCAGTGGCACCAAAAGGCAGAAATGCCAGCCCTCTCCCTGCACCACTTCCAATAATCACTTTGGACTGTTTTTTATGTGCAAGTTGAAACAACTGAAGGGACTGAGTCTACTGCACAGGATGAAACTGTTGAATGTGTTACCATCAGAAGCCTACCATAAATCATTTATCCCTCGTCAAGCACCACCGAAGATTATATCTTCGAATCCAATCTTTCGGATATGACTGATTTTATGGTGGACCAGGTGTTCTATCCGTAGGCCGAACTTCATGGCTATTAAAGCCCTTGTGCACTCAGCAAATACTTGATACTCGATTTAAATGCATTTAACATGCACCGGCCACCACACTCCACCTTAATTATTCTGCTCAATACATTATCAATGATGCACACTTTCCTCCACATTAGCTGAACGCCTGATGAGATCCACTTCAAGTCATCTATATTTCAGCGTTGCCTTATGCTAACAAGCAGAATTTCTTGCAGATGTGTAATCGAGGAGAAAAGGCTTGTAAAATTAACCTTCAAAGAGTCCAAATAATCTTCAGTGTCTCTGTAACATAATTTTAGAGGCCAATGGTTTTTATCAACCATCATCTCCATAGCGCCATTGTACATTTGATAAACTGCTGGGTACACCAGCTTTGAGAAAAGTGTCTTCTTTTATTCGTTCTTACAGATAAGGAGTGATGGCACTTTTTTATGCTTGTGTAAAGCATGGCTGGGTGGGCAGAAAGTGACATCAAAGATAAATAAATGGCCAAATTTAAATAAAATACATAAATGCACATATACACCTCAGCTTGGTAAATGACTTAATCCTACTTCTACTTCTAAAACTACTAATAATAATACTGGCAGTGCAACTAAGACAAGAAGCAGTGGCAGCTGTGCTACTAGCATTATTACTACTCATTCTAGCACTACAGCTACCACTACTTTGAGTAAATTATCTACGTTATAATTTTCATGTCTAAAAATAATTTATTTGCAATTATTGGGCCAAACCCAACACAATACTGATACCCACATTAAACATATCAATTACAATTGCAGTCATTTAATATACGTCCTTTGGAGTGGTTCACCAACAAGTTGTTCATCTTCATTTTATATCCATCACTCTCAGCACTTTGCAACCTGCAAATTGCTCAGATGATGCCAGTGCAGGAGCATATCCTCCAATCAGTGCCTACTTCTATTTCCCACTTCTGTGGGACTGTGGGATTTCAGCTTGAAAAGCAGTCGCATTTGCGTGTGTGTGCATTGGAAGATTGTGCTTCTCTCACCGTGCACTCCAACACAAATGGAAAGACTGCTGTGTTGGAATGAGCCAAAAATAGCACGACTGGCAATCACAAAAGTTGGGCGAAAAAGAAACAAAAATGCAATATATTAGTTTTGTTTTTTCTCTTTTTATAAAACATATATATGACTTTAATTCCTGACATGAAAGCTATCAAAATATAAATGTACTGCATATTGACTTGTCAAAGTTAATTGATTTATACTATCACCTAGCTCTGGTGTGTCACTGTGCTGTTTGTGCTGGATTTGTATTAAGTTGGATTAACCTGGCTGCTTTATCTGAGTTACCAATATTAAAAAAAAAACATTTATGTAAGTAAGACTGAATATTTAATGTGGGGGGGCTTGCATTTCAGAGGAGATACATTTATATTCATGCAGCTGGTCTGCTGACTCATCTTGTTCTTACCGAATGACTTTTCGATAAAGTGAAGGCTTTATCTCGCCTTGCATCCCTTGCAGGAATATGTAACACTTGCAGAATTCAGACAGTCTCTCCCTCTGTTTCCCTCTCAGTTCTCTCTCTTTTACTGCCACATCACAGGAGTTGAACCTGAGCTGCACGATGCGGATATGAAGCAGCAAATGTGTTTATCTTGGTGGCATGAAAAAAACAGCTGAGAAAGTCAGGGATTAATGTTATTCAAAATCAAACTCACTTCTTTGAGAGTCGCATCTGCTAAACTGCAGCTATCCTGCACAAAGTGCTTTAACAAGGGGGGTGGATGGTGAATACTAAATCAAGTCAGGTGGGCTGGGAATGAATCAGATATGATTTGATCTGGTGGGGGTTCGTTGTCAAAAGTTTTGAGTAGTAATCACTATTCTACAGACACACACAAAAACAGTACTTTTTTTCAGGTTTAGAGGTAATCATGTGATTTGAAAGGTCACGCTGCATCAAAAACCAGCCACAGAAAATCGTGACAGAACTTAATTTCCCCCTCCCTTGTCAACAGTCAGTTGAACAGGTGGTTCTATGCATTCTAAGCGCTGCATTCAGAGCGTGTGGCAATACCTCACACCACAGACTCTGCTGGAGCAGTGCTCCCCTTCCCGCACCCCTCCTGGACAGAGCCTGATATGACATTAATTACGCTCTGCCCACTGCAGCAGAGAATGTGGGTCACCTCCTTTCCACCGCAAAGCCTCTGCAGCCGCGAGCCGGCCAGACAGCGCTGACAGGAGCAGAGTGGTTTCCCAGGTGTGCTGCCGTCTATTTCGACATTTCAGCCCAGGAAAAAAAAAAAACCCCTCCAAATGCTCCTTGTTTAGCGGTTCGCTTGTTTACTCTTCGGCAGAGTTTGACTGGACGCCCTCCTCTGTAACCTTGCCGCCTGCCTCTGACTCTGAATTAGTGTCACCGTGCCTTGTCGCAGACTTAAACTGTCACACCTTCCCTTAAAAATTCATGAACTGCAGTGCAGCGTGGAGGATGCTGAAAGGTCACTAGAGAATGATCCTTCACTCTATTATTAATAACTGCATTCATCGACCCAACTACTCATATTCTTTTTCTTAAGCATCTATGTCCATTTTATCCAGACCAACAGCAGTGGGCCAAATGTTTTATAGCACTAATAACAAAACAGTGCTGCATGTCGACCACATTCAGGTGTATTTACTGCTGTCTGGTATTTGTCTTTGATTAAAGCAGCTGTATTCAAAACTCTAGCAAATGAAGTTCAGAGCAAAATTTCAGGAAGGGGAATATGCCACCCATAATCCTTGTAACAGTCTATAATGTATCAAAGATCATGCTACCATAACGCTCCCAGTGCTAGCTGGGAAGGTTGGCAGCAAAGAAATTGCATGTAATTAAATTTAATTACCATTCGAGTGTAGTTTGACAACAAGTTAATTTGAAATATGTTTCGAATCTGCTCTTTTGAGGAAATCAAGGGTTTCGTGTTTGGTAATTACAGTACTGCCACTATATCAATACTTTAATGAATTAGAATTTTCTATAAGTGCAAGAACACAAAATACCTCTGCACAGTGATCAGCTGCACTATCAGTCTTTTTATCTCATTTACGCTCTGGCAGGCTGGTAAAATCGGTCCATCCATCGATGCAAACGCAGCTGTGTGCAGCCTCATACACTCCGGGGAGCATCGTTCATAAAAATACGACCTTGAAATAATAAAAGTAGTAGTTAAAATGTAATCTTTTCCCAACACAATCACTAGCCATCTTCCGACGCAGACTGACAACCCACCTCTTCAGACTAAATCTCGGTTCCACCTCAGTCCCTACCCCCTAACACTTGCTACTTATATTACTTGTTGTTTATTTTACATGTAGTATCGTGACATGTTTTGGATTGTGCGATCTGGTGACTGTGATGTATGGTAGTATTTAGCTTTCCTTGTCTAGTCAGGTTGTACAAGTGGACTTGTGGTAGGGTTTGAATAGCATTACGCTCACACTCACTGGTCTGGGAGTGATGTTAGCCTGGTGTGACACTGTTACCCATTCTGTCTTGGGTAAGGACACATTCTGTCTCCCTCATACCTGGGAATCCATTTTGCTGCACTAACACATCTGGACTCTGTGGTGCCTCTCACTGCATATATTACCACAAATATGTGATGATCATTTACTGTGTCTGACTGTTTCACAATATACACAAAAAAAGACGTTAAAGTGGCCCAGCAGTATAACACGCTGCATTAAAGCTGCAATCTTCATGGAAACCAAGGTTCCCCTTCCTTATCTGGAAGTCGCTCTGGGAAAGAGCGCCTGCTAAATGATGTAATGTAATGTAAACTAAAAAAGATCTATGGCATACGAGTTCTGTTGTCTTATAGAAACAGAAGGTGTTAAAACAACAATTAGATAAGTGCTGGCCAGACAGCATGTATCACAGAATCTTCATAGCTGGAGGGTAGAATAAAAAACAACAACAATAAAAAAATGAGAAAAAAATACACCTTAATTAGCACAAGAAGGTTTAACAAGCGCACTGCCCCTGCCCTCCTTCAAGGAGGGATACTGAAGCGGAAAACGACAGCCGTCCTTGCCTCTAATTATTGGCGAGGTGAAGTGCAACTCATTTACGCTGATGCCCTATTGAAGTGGCCCCGCTTCCTCACAGGTTAACAATTACGAAGTGATCACCGGGCCGCAATTGGATAAGCGTGAGCAGGGAACACTCATTGTCACGAACACAAGGCAAGGACACAGTCAACACAAGACCAATTACATACCTGGTGGGCACCAGAGACCACAGGCTCATGCTAATATGAACCAGATAATTGCTGTTGTTTTTTTGTTCATGCTCTGAGAAATAGCTTTCAGGGGGCTTTTAAAGACTTGCATTAGGCAACCTGGGCCATAGGATGGGTCAGCTTTTCAAGGACATACAAGTTCATCTAATTTTTCCATCCAAGTATGCTCAATGTGGAATGCATAGTTTTTCTTATTCATGTCAATGTTTGATTCCACAGTGTTTGATTCCACATGAAAGTCACAAAATTTATTTGAAATGATTGCCACTCCACATGGCTAGGACTAACAAAACCTTTTTCTTCTAGAAAACTTACATCTAAAGTGTTTACAGTGCCTATGAAAGATAAACATCATGCTTCATCACAGTTAGGATAAGCATTCTTAAGCATTTGATATATACGGCACAGGATATCATATATACCAAGCCCTGGTCTTCCTCTCCCCTCCCTGGTCTCCCCTCCTCTAAAGCACACTAAGAAGGCTGCGGCTTGGCTAGTCTGTGACTTCCTGAAATATTATCATGTCTCACCTCCGCTGACCTCTCTCCACCTGCTAGTGATAACAGCTCATATCCGTTTCACGACGCTAGCTTTGACCTGCTGGGCAGCAAGGGGGACAGCTACTGCATATCTACAGGCAATCATCAGAGCTTACACATCAGCCTCAACACTTCGGGTCACCTGGCAGGCCCCCCCCCCCGTGAGGCCACACATCAGGGTTGCACACCCTGTCGGTTCTGGACCCCACGTGATGTAATGACCTTCCCACAGTAGTTAAGACAGTCATTGTCCATCTTCTGCTACAGACTGGAGACCCATCTTTTCAGACGGCATCTTAGCTGCCAAATAAATTGTTGTAGCACAAACGTCCTGTCTTTTTTATAACACTTCTTATAACACTTTATTGTACCTTTATCTGGTCTGTATCTCAGCTACTGCCAGACAGGGGTTATTGCAGCACTCTGTGATGCATTTGACACATTTGTGTGGTGTTTGCTGTCATTCATGTAGCTTTATGCTATGCACTTATGTCCCTTGCTTTGTGAACTGAGAGGATTTGAAGAAAATTCCCCATGGTTTTGTTTCCACCTTCTCTTTATTTCCAAGGACAACATCTAAGAAATTCATGACAGTGGCATGCAGACAGAAGTCAATAGCACAGCAACATCTGTTTGTGCTGAGTCTAATGATGATGGTCCACACATTCTGCATCATTATGATGGTCATTATGACACAGATTTTGAAAATGCAGTTTATTCACTCCATTTGTAAACTGCTTACTGATTCAGAATGTGGCACTTTCTTGGCAACACACATAGCCCCTCTGTGCATTATCCTATATTATGCTGTCACACCGCATGTGTCTGTTCTGTTTTGTGTCTGTTTCTGAAATTGATTCTCATGGTAACTGACATTTTTATTTTCCTATGTTGCCCTTGGTCATTGATTAGAATGTTTGCTACAGTATATGAGTAAGTAGTACTTTCTTATGCAATGTCCATGGGCTGTTTATGACTTGATATGATGATGAGGAAGTGACAACCCCTTTCTCGCCTCGTTCCAATTAACAAGCAAGCTTCCTTTCTGTCCACACAAGATTGACACAAGCCTGTCAAACCCCCCCCAAAGCATGTGCCCTTGACTTACATGTCTTTGGATTGTCACCAAAAGACTGACAGCCAGGCCGAGAGAGGTGTTGGGAGCCATGCCCAGTGATGTGTTCATGACGGGTTCTCCCCCAGTACTCTGACAAGGGTCTCTTGGTCGGCACCCGTGACGGAATCAATATAAGACCGTCTTTATATCCCCATGGCTGAGTTGAGGAAAGTACAGGCTGCCGTTCTGCCCTCCCCATTCTGATGTGTTGTAATTTTACTCTCCTTTCTTACCTCCCATTGTTCTCATGAGATTGCAATCTCCTTCCCTACAGACCAGAAATTTTAATGTTTTATAAAGCATATCTGCAACAGAGTGTGTGTGCCGTCTGAATGAGACTGCATTTTGTAACTACAGGACATTTTTTTCATCCAAGGACAGAAATGGCTGTGGGTGTGAGAATGGCAGTTTTTGTAGGGACTGGGGTATCATTGTCACCAGAGCTCCTGCTATGGAAAATGGCTAAATTGTATTTATTTGTGTATTTTGTGGGATACAAGACTAAAGTTTATGGGTTTTTTGCAAAGCAAGATAAACCAAACCACACCATTTTTCCCCATAGCATTTTGAATTGTTAAAAATGGAGGGCAAAATCTACAATCTAGCATACAGGAACAGAGCACTGCTGTAGTGTTAATTAGCACAGGGTATCTTAACTCATGTTGTATGCTGCCAACATATCATTTTAGATGTATCCAGCTGCTCTGTTGCTAATTTTGAGAATACACAGTCAATGGTTTACTTCATCCCTTGGTCTGTGAGTTGCATATATTGATCACTCCTGTAAAGCATTTCCTTAGTAAAGGACAATCTTAAAAGGCCCTAGTTACAGGAAATGCCCTCCTCTTATGCAGCTCATTACAGGAAAGAGCAGCCTGCAGACCTTATAAATAGGTTGGAGCAACGCACCAAACCTTAACAACATAGCCCAGTTGGCGTGTGTTGGATCAGCCACAGCGACTGACCTAACCAGCGGGAACACAGAAACCTGAAAGGATTAACCAATTAAAGCTGTTAATTTCACACATCCTGTCAGGGTATGGTACCTGGCACTAATATTAACAATATCAGATAAATTTAGGGCTAAGCTCCTTAGTGTGCCAAAAATTTGTTTTCGGTGTACTTGGACATTTTTTGCAGCTTTGAGAGTTGAAAGTTTTGTTCATTGATGAGATATCAAATACTACAATGACAAAAATGAACATAAAAAGCTAATTAAGCATTAATGTTGATGACAAGTTGCTTAATTGCTTTTTAATCTGTTTCTAATTGTGACTGGAAAGCAATCACCATCCAAAACAACTGAAGCTTGTTCAAAAACGCACTGTTACCATTTTCTTCTGCTAAAAGCCAGCACTGCTCTCTGTTATCCTCACTCTCTTCTCCATAATTCATGGCACAGAGGCTTTGACTTTTACATGATCGGGGTGTTTAGTGCAATATAACTTATCAAGGGCCTATCTGGCATATTTTTTGCATCTCTGTGTCAAGAGGACCTCAAGGGACCGATATAAGGGCCATATTTCCTCGTTTATTAAAGTATATCATACTGTTGGATGAATTCATGACTAGTTAGATACACACCAATGCATATTAATGATACTTATAAGGGCCGGGTGGAAATCAAGCAATCCCTCAAGGTCTCTCTGTACTGTCAGTGTCTTTGAAGAGTTCCTCATGTTTGCAGTATCAGTGGGTCCAATAGCAGAATCTGACCCTACAAGAACTTTTGAACGTGCGCCAGACTTCCGTACCACAGAGGCCAGTCTCGGCCAGCCAAGGCAGACAAATAATCCTGGCATCTCATTTGAACATCATCCAGCCTACCAGACCCCTATCCATTCTGTTTGTGGTGTATCATTTCGCCACCCAGGAAACAGAGTCTGAATACATTGCATGTCCTCTTAACAAAGTGTAGTAGTACACCATGTGTCTTTCCATAAACTTTACCCGGAACTCTAATGTTTTCCGAGCTGCGCTGCAAACCTTTTACTGAAACTGATGTGAAATCAGAGATAAGACTTGTGTATGGTCTATATTTCTGTTATTTTTTCCCTGTCATGTGCTCATGTAAGGAATTAAAAAGAACAGATTTACCATTACTAAAATAATGGCCAAAAAGTTCTCCAGCTAATTAGGAAACCGCAAGTGTAATACCTGCAGTGCATTTGTTACATTGTTCTGAACATTATTTGTACCTGAGTGTTCCCACCATTTGTACCTGACGTTCCCAGAAGGTCTGTTGAAAAAATATAACATTACTTGCTTGTTTAAAAGATACAGCTGCTTTCTGAGAGCTCTGTTCCTGTAGTTGGTAGTATCTGGCATTACCTACGCAAAATATCACAGCATGTGCAAAATCTCACATTATCCACTCAATTTGTTTGTCTGAAGCAAATATCTCTAGGCTGACCTTTCAGTTTAGCGTCCAAACATAGACTTACCTCTGTGAGCTAACACAGAGCTGCATTTAAACAGTCTGCTGTAGGGCTTTGGCTGTCACACAGTCCTTTGTGAACAGAATACAATTTGTTTCCTCCTAAACTGTGAAAAATCTAAAGTAGCATTTTTCAATTGCAGTCCGCATCACACGTATATTAACACTGTGTTACTGTGATCATTTAGTTTATTTCCAGCAATTAAGCCTTAAAAATCTGTTGAATTTAGAAGTCTATAGAGCAGGATGTTCACTTATCATTCCAGATATATTTACTCTTTGTTGTCATTTCAGCTGCCTTCTATAGTGAACCAAGAAATCACAGAAAAATATAGCATAATAAAGAAGAACAACAGAAACACTGTATCTACTTAAAAAAGCACTATTTTTTAGAACTGACTGTTCTAAGTGTAGGAGCATCTGATAGGTGGACATGGCGGGATAGACAAGGAGAGATCAGGTCATGTGTTCCTTAGACTGGTGGTTACGCGACAAAAGAACCGATCCAACACGAGTTGAGAGAAAAACCTCATCACATCTCTAGCTATCCCTTGCCTGCTCTGCTATTCCCAGGAGGCCAGCTGCGATTGATGAAATATTTAATCCAAATTTCCTCTATTGCTGTTTAATGAGCAGGCAGGAACCCATCGTTTCACTCCTAATGCAGTATACATTACATACCTCCATTCACATTCTATCAATAACAATGTTCATTACTGCAACTGGTACTGCATCTAATGTACTGATAGAGTTATAATCATTGTAGTTATATCATCCCTATTACAATAACATTACATTGTTTATGTCATTTTTTAATGTTTATGAGGGGTTGCATATGGCCCATTTCTTCAGTTGCTTTTAGTTTTATCCCACGTTTATGTTTCATCAGAGGCCTAATGTGACTGAGGCTACAGCTACTGGGAAAAAAGAGACAAAGCCACTGGCATCATTCATATCTGTCAATCAGAAGTCCTGTTTGGAGGAGGTGACTCCCCAACAGACAAGCTTTCTCTATGCTATGTCATACATGTCTCTGCAGGAAAAGATAAAAGCAGGAGAAAAGGGATTATGGTATTTTGGTACAACGGAGGCCGTCTTAGTTTGCAGTAGAGGGTTTGATTTTTTACTTAAAGGAGGATGCTGGAGATGAGTTGAGCAGCAACCAAAGTGCACTGCGAGAGGTCCATATTAAACTTTAAGGAGTTTTCCATCTGTCTTTCATCTGTGACTCTCTCTGTTCACATCACAGGGCTTAACTGTGCCATATTCAAATGTGGACCTTAGAAATCTTGCTTTTGGCTTGTATTGCATGAATGTTTATTAAGGTATTTTCTAAAAAGCTCTGTTAAAACAGAATGAAATGCCTCAGCGCTGGTGGCAAAGATCACTTGTCAGCTGTGCAGTAGCTACTTGACACTACACTCCCACAGCGCATGCTTTCAACATCACAGCAGAGAAAACTGAAACAACACTCTGTAATCCTCTCCACTTCTGCCAACGCATGTTTGATAAGATGGGGAAGTAATCAGCTTTGCTTGGGATTCACAAGCCTTGGATTTACTGTGTACATGTACTTCCACAGGACTTTGATGACCAAAGTCCTGACCAAAGCCACAGAGTCAGCACATGGGCGAGTATTCATCTTAAACACATATAGAGGCGACTACATGCCCTCCCTGGGGGGCCTGCCTCTAGGGTATGTGTATCCTTTGGTGTACAGAACTTGGGCTCTCTCCAGGGGACAAACTAAAATTCAATAATGACAAAAGATTTAACTGAATACCTTCTTTGTGATAAATAGCTCATTACCTATTTTCACTTCCCATTAAACCTACTGCAGGAAAATGAATTTACCAGCAGCAACAATGTAATGACAGTACGTCCTGGTAGGGACATGCAAACATTTTAGGCTTGGGAAATATTGCAGCGCTCTAGTATGCCCTCTACTGAAATCAGTAAAAGGGTGCAGCTTTTGGAAAGGGTGTAATGGAACACACAGATGTAGGCGCACACACACTGACACCCTCTGTTTGACTGCCATGACAAAACAGCTGTTATGTTTCACAGTGAGCATACAGAACCTAAATGACACTTTGGAACTGGACCCGTGTGACATTAATAGCCAGGAAGCCTGTCAAACACACACAGTCTCCCATCTCCAGCCCCTGTAAATTGCTTCTGTCTTTGGAAAAAAATAGGTGTCTGGACAAGGCTTTTCACAATTTTATAGCCGCTCTCCTCCCTTCAGGAACCTTTAAACGAGAGTTGGATGTGGAAACTTTTTTTCTTCCTCCCCCCGCACCGTCTTTCGTCAGCAGCAAACTCCATCCATCTTCTCAGATCCGCGCGCGACAGCGTGGAGGCTGCATTACATCAACACACCACTCCGAGAGCCCATTTCTCAGAACCGGCCCAGGAGTCGGGATAATATATCACCCCCGGCGCTGCGGTTCGCTTTCAGGGGAGTCGCGGCGCTGGGTGACAGAGACAAGCAGTTTAAATCTCTTCTCCCTTTTTTCCCCTGAATGGACTCAGCTGATGCAGTTCCCTGCCGATAATTAATTATAATCGACGTACAGCGGCTCAGTCTGGGGGAGATGGAATATGTCATAAGACTGAAAGACTGATGAACTTTCACTGTGCTGAACAAATAGCCCTGACCATCTATGCTGCCATTCTACACTGATGGGTAAATGGCAAAAGGACAGGTATGCTCCTGTTCAGCAGATGCAAATCACCAGTAAGTGACTGACATGATAAATTACATTGAGCCTCAGATTATTCTAATTTTATTTGATAGTTTATCATAAAAAAGCCTGGTGTTTACAATTTACACAAAATGTCCTTATGACAGCAGACCTGGTCCCTGGTTCCTCACAAAACTGTGGCAATAGTGTCCTTTGGCAGTAACACTTTTTACAGTTGATTTTTTCCAAAAGCCTTCCAGAAAGGTTTGTGATAGCAATGGTGTACTATAGCAGTCTCTTTATGGTTGAGAGCTTAGAGGGGAAAAATGGCTTCCTGCCTCCTTCAGCGGCAGTTTTGATGGGTCTGAGGTTCGCTTCTTATACTCTGATAGAAAATGTAGTGGCGCACAGGTGAAAGTCTTGTTGACAGTGAGAGGTCACTGACTGACACGGAGAGAGCTGAGAAAGAAGAAAAGACTGTCAACAGAGGAAATCCGAGACTTATGAGGATGCTCCCTTAAGCTTTCATTCACTGCTCCTTCATTCTCATGTGGCAAACGAACATACGGCTCCTACAAGTCAGAAATATCCCAGAATGTCGGTAGGCTCAAGATGAGAAATGAAAAAATGAGTAATCTGACCTCTGACCCCTTGAGGATATTGCGGCAGGGTGACAAGAGGCTTCAGCAAGCTTTGAAGAAGCCCTGTCTCTGTGTTCAAGGCCCTGTCTCTCTGACCAACACAGGGCAATTGAACTCCTCTACGATGGCTTTGTGGGAGCGCTGTACTCCTTTTCTGAGCAGGGAGCACCTTTGCGGCCTTCATCTGCTCTCGATCACCCGACAGTCAGCATCCCCAGAGAATGCAGTGCTCAGCAGGATTCTTAGAAACAACATCCAACAAACAGCATCTCATAGAAATGCTGTCAGACATATAAAGTGCACCATCATGTTCCTGGGCATGTGCTGTGATCTATACTGTCAATATCATCATTTTGGGGTTTGACATTTATGTGTTCATTACATTACATATCTCAACACTCTAGTTATGCATTTGTAAAGTGGCAATACAAAAAGCTGTGTTATAAATAAAGTTATCATGTTATAAATAAAATGGTCTTTTTAGAATGCATGGCACACATTACTACTGGTCTGTCCTGTTTATGGAATCTATGGTTACATTGGTTAAATATGGCAAAATTTGCTGCCTCCTTCAATTTGCAAAGCAAATTATCATCTTACACATGCAAACACTGTGAATGTGATGTTGGTGCACATCAGATGGCTTTGCCTTCTACCAAACCAATGAGAGTTCAACTATCCAAGCACTCTGAGCATGAATAAAACACTTAGTGAAATTATACTGCTTTGAAGTAATTTCTTTTGTGTCAAAGGTTTCTTACTGCCATAAATAAATAACATAACATAACACAACATAACAGCTATACTTGTAAATACAGGTGTTGTGGTTGTACATTTTTCTGTGGGGAAACTGAAGTGCACAACTGCCTCACTTGTGTATCCACGTCCACACATTCTATTGTCCACTGCCCACCATTCATTTATTTCCGTGCATGTGCGTGTGTGTGTGTGTGTGTGTTTGTTTGCGCGTGTGTATGTATGTATGTGGGCTGGTGTGCATGTCTGTGTACATTTGCTTGGGTTGTGTTTCACAAGTTCACCTAAATATCATAAGGTAGGCCTACACCACAAAAACACATGACATAGGGACATGATACCTGAAAGAACAGGGGACCCATTAGGTAGCATTCATTTGGAATACTGCTTCCTTAGTGTATATGAGCTAATGCAGGCAAATTTGTGTGTACTTTATATGCTATTTATGTGCTAATTCTCATGTTGGTACATTAAAAAAGGGTTTTGTTAGAGATATAAATATTCTGTGGTAGACCTATTATAAACGTGTATTGACTGTCTTGTGTGAGTAGGTGAAAGTGCTTTTGTCACAGATATAAACGCACAGCCTGTGCACTTGTATGGAACATAAATATACACACTGTATCTATTTGTGGGACAGAACATGCATTTTCACATCAAGGTTTTACTGATTTTCTTTCACGATGTTCACTTCCCTTGGCAGCTCTTAATGGATCTGTGTGCTTTCTGTTTGGCGTGACTCTTCTTTCTTCTTCTTCTTTTTTTTTTAAATAAGAGACCCTGCCCCACTGCAGTCAAAAAATAAACCATCCAGAATATACAGAATTCATTTTGAATGTAATACCTCTTTTTATTTTTGTGCCTTTGGATGCAGCCTTGAAAATCAGGCCAAGTCCCAGTGATGAAGAAATGATGTGATTTAATGGCCCCACGGGGCAAATACAAATATAGCAGAAGTCTGCCACTGTCTTCTTACGAGGCTCTGTGACAGGAACCTTACCCACAAGCACAGAGAGGTACCCGCACACAGCTAATTAGTGTGTGTGTGTGTGTGTGTGTGTGTGTATATGTGTGTGTGTGTGTGTGTGCATGTGTGTGTGTGTGTGTTTGTGTGTGCGTGTGTGTTTGGGGGGGGGGCATTGACAGCTACGGGAGCCCACTCATGGCCTTCTCCCACAGTCTCCATTGCTCTCTGTAATTGACATTTTATAAATATATGGATTCATTTCTGGGGAGAGAAATAGCCAAATTAAATACTTGAGGGCATTTGATTTATATTTTACGCTGGAGTGTTATTTCATTTCCAATAGTCTGGAGAGGCTTCTTTTCATAATTTATTTTGTGTAATTACGTATTCTGAGAAGTGTGCTGAAGGTGATGATTTTCAACTCATTTCATTCTTGTGTGTAGTTCCTTAAGCCACCGCTAGGTGGAGAGGAAACTCTTTCATAACTGTTTTAACATGTATTGATTCCTTTCTTGACTACTGTACAGATTCAAAATAAATAAATAAAACAATTTGAACAATAGATGTCCATAAATAAAACAGAAAATCAGAAATATTTTACATCAGATGTATAGAAAGGCATTATCTAGAAAAAAAAATAATAAACTACACACCAAAGAGGACAATAAACTATTAAAACTCCAAAGTGTTCGAGGACAAACCTTGTTGCTGAAGTTTGGGTAAAGATAACCAAAATGAAAATCAATTTATATGCACTCTGTTTTCATAATGCTTTCTAATCTTGCAGTTGACATTAAGAAGACAGCATCCCTGAATATGCCATCCCACTATGTTCCAAATGCAAGTCAATTCCCTGACTGATTGCTCTAAACATAGACCCTCATCCCAACTATTGATCCCTGAGTTACATGTAGCACAGATAATTGAATTTAATTTGTTCAAAAGGAAGATAGTATCTAAGATACAGAGAGGCTCTCTAACCACTCAAAAAATTGCTTGAAACAGGTCAAAGAAGGCAGGTAATTATCTTCCTTTTAGACAAATTAAACATCATCACAGCTGTTTGTGACCATTTCTTTAACAGCTCTTGGTAAAAGTGTTTTTGATCATTACAAATTTCACACTAACCTTAAAAAATGGACATACCTTACAGTAAAGTTTCCAGAATAGATTAAAATCAGTGTAATCACCACAACGCTGATGATACTGAAGAGTACATTTATATTTAAATCAATCAATAAAACAGGATGATTTTATGGAAAAAAAGACTGAAAATGCATGCTCCACATGACAAAACTTCTGCACCCTCTAGCATTATTGTGCAGCATTAATTCTGTGGCAGCTTGAGTCTGGAGGTGAAAAATGGATGGGAAACAAATTAGATGGAGAATAACTTTCAGTATATAATGTTCTCTCTTAATTTTGCTAACGAAGCTTGACAGATCTAGGCTAAAACCGCCATCTACAGTACAGCAGCCCTCAGAGCCCTCGTCGAGAGGAGTGAAAGCAGCTCATACATTTTGGGTCTGCATTTAGCCACAGGAAGCTGAGGGCAGTGTTTCCAGAGGTGCGAGCCGTGGCCTCATCTAATTACTGGTGACAGCTGTATCCCAGACCTGTGGCGGGCTGACAGTGGCACGGCAGGATTGAGCTGTAGCTGCATGAGATCTCCCTAACAGGGGCGTCAGGTAATTAGAAAACACTGCGCCTTCAGACGCCGCAAAGACTGATTTAAAATAATTATAAATGGCATCTGTCATCCTGCAGGGCTGGGGCGCTCTGGATCAAAACATCTTACACACTCATCAAAGGGACATTGGCTCCCTGAGCCATTCGACACTGCAACTTAAAGTTTCAAAGGTTCCAGATGCATGTCACAAACATAGTAGACTGTCTTTCAACTCATGAGCAGGGGGCAAACACTTAAGTATAAGGTTATCATTTGTTTTGGCTCAGCTTGGCGCTTTTTCTTGATGCTGTCGTGGTCTTTACAGTAGTAATTCAATACTGTGGCGGCACCCCCCTGCCGGAAGGCTCAGCATGGAGCTTACTTGACACATTTGCTTGTGTACACCGTATCACCTCTCCTGAAGGTCTTTCACTTTCGTTACAGCAATCCAGGTCTTTAAATAAAATCATATACATGCACATTGCATCAGGTGTTCTTTTCATTCTATGAATTTCTGCTTTAGGATGAAACACACCCACTCTTTGCTGCCATGCCAGCCCATTGGCTCATCCAAGCCATCCACTTGCCAAAATCTTCCCACACATTCCTCCCCCCACTTTGGTATGCAAGTGCCCTTGAGCATGCATTCTATGTGGTACAACAGCATTTTGTGTGGTATGCTCCTCTGTTCATTCTAAACCAGTTCTGTCTTGCCAGTGCAACCCTGCCTTCCTCTCCAGTCCTTGCAAATCTGTGTAAACGCCCATCTTACTCAGAGGAGTGAGTCAGGTAGGGGGGCAGGGCAGAGGCACTACACTGCTTTTGGATCTCAGAGGTGATGCTCCGATACGCATTGGCATTCCAAACGCATGCCTTACTTTAGACAATGAATCACTCACGCTGCCAGCAAAAATGACACAGTGTCAGGACCAGGTGTATTTTGATATTAATATTAACTGTTTGGCATGGAAAAAGTCTGACACGCAAACATATTGTGCCAAGATCAAAAGATGGTATTCAAATAGGTCTTATCTATTCCTCTGTGTATCACAGCAAGCTCTATAAATATGCAATCTAGTGCAAAGGGAAACAGTTCAGCTTCACAGCAGATACAATGAAGAAACTGTGGAGCATTTTGCATAAGTGCACAGCCCTAACATCATGCCAAGTCTATTCACAACTTTGATCCCTCTTAACTTGTAAATAATCAACTAAGTTTACTGCTTCCTGTTTGAGTCACCTGTTCTTTTTTGGGTCATTCTCCAAGATTACTCACCACACCTCTCCCTGCCTTCTCAGGTCAGTCCCTTCCCTGCACATGACACCTGCTTGCCATGTAAAACATCGGTAACTGAAAAGGGCAGATTTAAGATTCCTTCCATGGGCCATTTCCAATTCCCCTTCATTATGAAAGGCCCCCTGCTCTCTACATGCATATGGTAGCATTAAAAAGGGCAAGTCATTTTTCAGGTGAACTGGTAATGCAATAGATGTCTCAGTGTCAATGCCATCCAAAAGTTAACATGGTTTGTGTGAACTGTGGTGCTCATGCTGTGAGCCTTCCACCAAACACAGATCCATGACTTGAAAACAGTATTTCAAAACACAAACAGCAATACACGGAGGAGACTAAAGCAACACAGATTGCCTAATGTCAACTGTGAACACTACCAGAATAATTGCCAGAACAGTAACTGATAATCTACTGGTTCCGCTATTCATCCCAACATTGCCTAACATCCTCAAAGTACAGTAGTTAACTCATTTACCACATGGGCCTGTGTACACACTTTGGTTTGGATTTGGCCACAACATTTCGAATGCCTTAAAATTAGGGAGATTAAAATAATTCCAGAATCTACAGAGTAATAATGAACACCAAAAACAGAATGGTTCATTAGCATGCATAAAAGACAATGGCTCCACCTATGACCCTGAGGTCACACAACTGAACAACTGCAATAGGGATAATTAGCTTGTGGTTTAGTGCATGGTTTCCTTCAGAATCTGGATCACAAAACAGTGACAAAAGTGAATTTATCTGTCCACATGGAAAAGATCTGTTTCAACCCAATTACCTTTGAGTAACCAATCTTTCAAACTAATCAACTGCTGCACAATTTCTTCAAAATAACTATTTTGGTTCCCATTATAAACTTACTAAATTGAAAACACACTCGACAGTTTCCTGTTCTAGCAAGGCTTCATGCCAATTCAGTTACAGAGTTCAGGAGCACTGGGAAGAGAGAAGCAAGGGTCTATTAGTAGGATATAAAATTGAGAAAGCAGTTCCTGATTTTCTTGTATTTCAAACGTATTAAGCCTATATAGGCTAAGTGTTTGAAGTATCCCCTGTGTCCCATGTTTTGTTTTGGTTTTTGGATAAGGAATGACACGGTGTAAGCACAAAATGTATTCAAGTGAAAGATGATAAGGTGCAACTATTGTTTGGACCTGTGTGGTGGTGGTAGTTGTTGTTTGGGGTGAAACAAACAGACATCCAGTAAAATAATTAGACATTTGCTGACATGCCGTTTTCAACGGTATCTTGTAGCGTTTCAAAACTCAAGCTGATGGCTACAGACCCAGGTACTAACCGCTAGCTATTGCACAAGCGCATTTACATGGTGTCAATGCATATCTCCGAAACATGCATCTTGTTGTAGAAAGAATGACTGGTTGTAACTGATATATGGGTATGAGTGAATAAAACCGTACAGTTACTGTTTGCTGGGGGTTCGTTTTTTTTTCAACCTTCCCATGCCACCGTCAAAATGATGGCTGCAGACATTACCTGTCAGTTTAAATCCTTTATATTTTCTTAAAATAAATGTGTGTAGTTTTACTGTTGTCTTGTCAATCAAAGGCTCTTCACATATAACATATAATCTCAACAGAAGCCACGCACAGGTAAACGCTCCTTTTCAATTGAGATAAACCAAACAGTTAGCAAGGTGGTTAGCAACCAAAACATTTCACACTGACCTGTGAGTACAGAGATGTCAACGTGATGCAATGGGTTACAGCGTTTTGGTTTCTAGGGCAGCGGGAGGGTTCTGATAAGGAAGTCACGGTAGTAATCACCCAAACAAACCGGTTTCATACCTGGGATTGAACGTGGTGAACAAACGCTTCGCTTCCTGAGTTGTCGCTCCCAGTCGTCGCCTTGACCAGAATAGGCATGGCAAGGACCGCGGATCTCGCTGGTAATCTACATTTGAGGTCTCAATTCAACCAGAACAACCTGAAAAGTGACCTAATAACGAAAAATGGATTCCACAAAAATGGTCAGGTACGTCAACATGAAATAGCAAACGCACTTGGTTTTTGTCCAAGCTAACAGAATAACATTTAAGATAGCCTAGTCTATAATAAAACGTTAACCTATATTGCCCACAGTGAGTGAAACTTTTAAACTGACTGGCTAGGTAGCTGCCTGTGAAACTTTGTACGGTACATGTTTTGGCGCAAAAATGCAATGTAGAACATTTAACCTGCACGCTAGCTAAGTGTACAAATGAATCTAGGACAGTTGGCTAACAGGGTAAGGTTACAGGTCGTATGTTACTAGCTAGCCAGTGGCAATGCAGTTATGTCACTGTAGTTATAGCGATACACCTGTTGAGGTAACCTTAACTACAGTTAGTTAACCAAGTAGCAAGTTAGCTATTGACGCCACGGTTTCACTGTTAGCCGATCTCAGCATAAGTTAAGGAAATAAAATCTGCCCTGCCCTTAAGTACTGTACATCTATGATGAAATTACTCTCAGTCTGCCAGTTGCAAAATCTCTCTGTAGAAATACAGGAGCGGCAAGATAAGATTAGAACTGAATTCAATGACGATTTAATACTAATAAGCTACGAATAATAATTCTGAAAAAGGTGTTAGTATAGATGACAGCCTACATTTGCGGTACTTTTAATCGTGCTGTCATCTCAAAGTCAAGCACGTCCTCTATTTGTGCCCGGTCTACGTTACACGGTACAGATTTTTCTGAATTAAAATGACACGTGAGATGGAGTTCAGTATTCCACAGCCTGACAGAACACCTGACACGCCTCACGCTGAGTCACAGTGAGACTTCTAACAATATCAACTCCGTAACTGGGGAGGTCTATATTCAAAACTGCGAGTTTAAGCTGTCAAACTGGGCAGTCTGAAATACCTAGTAGTGAATTAACCAGTGTACAAAGAAACAGAAGGGGCAGATAAACCTATAGCTAACGCATGTCTTTAAAATGTGCCACAAGTGATATTTAGCTTCATTTCCTTCATGATAAGGCCAGTCGTTCACAGCTCTAGTTCTTGGATTTTATGAAGTTTTGATTTCAGCAGTACCAAATCTGTGAAATTGTGTTCAGGTAGCCAGGGCATCCGGAATAGGTCAAGTTTTAAATGTCAACTTGTTACTCGCCCGAAAGAAGAATGTAGTATTTACTTTTACTGGTTACATATTAAAATTAGAAGGCAGTGACACTGGCAAGACATTGGCAACCACACCTGTTGGTGATAACATTACTGAATACTGCAGAAACAGGTGGTCCAAAATAAGGCATTTGACCTGCCCAGCAATTTTAATATAATAAAAACAAACTGTGAAGTTGTTGATCTAGTTGAATATTGTTGTATGTATCATGTATAAGATAGGAATGATGTACAGGGGAATATTAGATCATTATCATTATTGTTATCATTTATTAATATAATTTAGTAGGTGACATTTTTGTATGAGTCAAAGCATGTACGTTAGGTTAACATGAATTAAAACAGAAATGTAAACAAATAAACATCAATGTCAAAAACAGTAATGATAAGCTTAATGTAAAAGCAACTGCAATACAGTCATGCAATGTATAGCATCACAGAATAAAACATCCATGCAAATATAAAGACTATAACCCCCATTAAATCATTGGCAGAACACCCACAAATAGACTTCTTAGGTGTTGTGTTGGGGGTTGGGGGTCTTCCTACATGGTACTGTAAGAGCCAGTACTAACAATAATAGGTAACTATTAATTGGTTGAATAAGCCAGATGCTTAGGGTAGTTAACCCATTACATGCAACATACCATTACAAGTTGGAGCGGCAGTGTGGCATAGTGGTTGAGGAGCAGGACTCACAACCGAAAGGTTGCCAGTTCGGTTCCCTGCTGGGGCACTGCTGCTGTACCCTTGGGCAAGGCACTTAACCCAGAATTGTCTCAGCAAATGTCCTGCTCTATAAATGGTTAACAAATGGTTAATGGATAAGACTGTCTGCTAAATGCCAATCATGTAATTTAATGTAATGACAAGTATGTTAGGTCTTGGCATGGAGAAGGTAATGGCAAGCTTGAATGTGGCATTCATGTATTCAGCACAAGGAACGCTGGTCTGGACCAAGCCACATGACCTGTGATGTGTTTGGTTTGTGTTGACTCAGAGGAACGGTACTGCAAACGGAGTTCACTTCAGCCACAGGGCCAGAGAGTCCTTTGAGCAGGCTCCTCTGTACGTCGCCGTGATGACATACCTGGGCTTTGGCATTGTGACCCTGTTCGGCTACTTCAGGGACTTCCTGAGAGCCGTTGGCCTTGAGATATGTCACCTCGCTCAGGAGAGGGAGGAACAGAAGGTATGTTTGCTCAACCAACCTCCCTTTGATGGATGCGTTTGTCCCTCAGGGATATACTGCGGCGAGCTATGGTGGATGTACTACCAACACTATAATTTTGAATTTAAATTTGAAAGCAGGGCACATAGTTTCAACTGATATCGAGAAAATGGACATCTGATACCAAAAGGTTTCAACCCCCAAGAGTTTGTCAGATTTTATGTTATTATTTTTGGATTGTTTGCCTCTCTTTTTGCTTTTCTCATTGCACTTCCAAAGCAATTGTCTGTTCGTTCCAAGTCAGTTCCAGACGAAAGCTGTGAAAGAAATAAAATGGAGGAGTAAACAGCTTAAAGACATAATTAATACCCTGTGGAGTGGAGATTATTGTGCTGGGTTGATTGACTGTTGCACTGCTTCTTTTAATGAATAGTCCTTAAAGGCTCCACACTAAATTTATTCTAGTCAGAATGCATAATCGTTGAAGTTACCACTCAGAGTGGGGGGTTGAAGCAGGTTATTTAAAGGACATGCAAAAAATGGAATGACAGCAAACAATGGTTAACACCCCTGTAAAAGGCCAAACTTAAAAAAAAAAAAAAAACATTGCTTATTTGTTCTCTTTTACATCTCACAACTGAAGACACTGTCTTTTCTCCTTCCCATATTTCCCTTGGTTTTCATCCCCCCAAACTCATAGCAGCCAGGTAGAACAGAACTTTTGTTCTCCTTAAACCTCTTTGAGGTCATGCACAGACACATTAAATGCATCATCTTGATCAACATATCACCATTCTCCAAGGAAGAAAGTAAATGATTTATCAAAAGAATTCATTTTATGTTTGACAACAGTGAGAAGTCAAGAATGTAGGATGGTAATAGTGTGCAGTCTTTGTTAAATGAGGCCATTTTTATGATTATTGCTCCAAGAGGTGTACTTTAGTCTTTTACAAACCCATTGTGATTGATCTGGCATTTGTTGCAATACTCCATTGTAAATACAGTTGCTTTAACGCAACAGCAAACAGCTTTCAGATCACAGTTAATGATGTCTTCCAGTCTGGTACTGCAAGGTTGCTTTGTTTGCTTTGTCTTAACAACCTCCTGAACTTTGCTGTCAGGCCTGCACCCATTAAGAAGAATCGAAACAACCTATTGTTTTGTTTTATTTTGCTTTACTGAGCCTTCCTGGAATTAGCTCATACAGGAATGAAACAGTTTAAAGACCACAAAGTACTTCTGAAACAAGATATTCTAGTAATTCTCTTTCGAAAATTATTGTTTACAGGATTTTGTTCCACTTTACCAAGATTTTGAGAACTTCTACACACGGAATCTGTACATGAGAGTGAGAGACAACTGGAACCGGCCCATTTGCAGCCTGCCAGGACCAGTGTTCGATCTGATGGAACGCGTCTCTGATGACTACAACTGGACCTTCAGGTACCGGAGCCCACAAAATCTCAGAGCACTTGCCAAAATCGAGTGTAGTGGGGTGCTTTGTGAAGGAGCTCGTCTACGCCCCAAATCTTCATACCACAAATTAGCACTTGTGCTTGTGCAATATCTAATGAAAATCAAAATGACCAAAGAAAATAAGATTAAAATAACAGTAGACTGTTCATTGGAACATGTTCATAGGAAACATTATCAGATTGTGAAGAAGAAAACGTGAAAACCTCTGTAAAAAGAGGTCACAATTAGATGTGAGAAACTGCCAACCATAGTGTGAAAAAAGGGGTGGCAGTGTAGTATAGTGGTAAGGCACAGGGCTCGTAACCAAAAGGTTACTGGTTCAGTTTCCTGCTGAGGCACCACTGCTGTAGCCTTGGGCAAGGTACTTAACCCAGAGTTGCCTCAGTAAATGTCCAGCTGTATAAATGGATAACATATAAAAATTGTAACCTATGTAAGTTGCTCTGGATAAGAGCATCTGCTGCATGACAATAATGTAATAATGTAATGAGGAGGCATTGCAGTCTACAGACTAGTGCTGAGCTAACAGTTTCTACGCTGACTGTCACAGCTTCGAACCCATGCAGTGTCTTTCTACTGACACTGACAAAACCTTCTGCTGGCCCATATGCTGGTGCCAAACCAGGAAATCAAGTTCCTCCACTGTTATGCTCTTGAAGTGGAATTTGATTCATGTTTCTAATGTTTGTAGGTAAATATCTGTGGGTTTAGACTTTAGTTGTTGAAGTCCTCATACCACAAATAAGAGCCTGTGCTGCGGAAACATCAAAAGAAACTCAAAATGACCAAAGAAAATGAGATTAAAATGACAGAAAAATGTTCATGCTTTGTAGGTTAACAGGGAGGACCATAGAGAATGTCGTAAACATGGGCTCCTACAACTACCTGGGCTTTGCTGAGAACAACACCCATTTCCTGAAAACTGTGGCAGAAACCACAAAGGAGTACGGGGTTGGGGTCTGCAGCACACGCCAGGAAATGGGTGAGTGGGCGGTCCGTCTTTATGTGTTTCTTCCCTTTTGTCCTTCTTTGTGTTTTCATCAAAACGTGTCAGGGCTGTTCAGACATCTGTGTTTGTGCACTGATGTATTGGAGCTGCGGTCAGGATTACTCTTTACATCTTAAGCACTACGCATCACCATCTGACTGTTCGGGTGGGCTAGCAGGCTGTGGCAGATTTTGAAAGTGCGTTGCTTCATTGCTGACCTTGTCTTAACTCGATGCTCCAGTGGTCCGTTTTTTAAAACCAAGTGTCATTGAAGCAACAGCCTGACAGGTAAAGCACTGCCGTGCATTTATACCTGGTTATGAAATAGCCTGTTGTTTGATATGCAGACAGAATTATTGGCATGAGTCCGTTTAAGCTGTCCATTTTTGGCTACTCTAGTGCAAAAGGAGGTGGGTAGTGTGCAGTTGTGATTGGCAGTTGCAGGATTGGGTGTGTGTGCATAGCCATAGATACTATTTAAATTACCATTTAAATCTGTCCGCAACATGAGCAGGTGTCCCATTGAAACAAAATGCAACCATGAGGAAGCCAAGTGTTTTGCAGAAAAACAGAAATGGATCTGTGGGTGATTTCTACCGTTGGAAACTTTACCACATGATACAACAACTTGACCACATGGTGTCAAGTGGGTAAGGTGCAGGTTAGGCATCTGTAAGACAAAACCTGGATTTCATACTGTGACATTCGTCTTTTTTCCACCTTATTCGAAGCCCAGCCTCCTTAATTATCCTCCACTGGCTGCCATGTGAATTATTCAGCTATTGTTAAATTATGTACAGTTTCACCGTAAGTTGGAAGAATTACAGCACGGGGCACACACGTTTATAGGAAATATTGTCAGCTTGTGAAGAAGAAACCATGAAACCCTACAGTTAGATGTGAGAAACTGCCAACCCTAGTGTATATGCAGAGGCATTGCAGTCTACAGACTAGTGCTGAACTAACAGTTTCTGCACTGACTGTCACAGCTTTGAACCAATTCAGTGTCTTTATACTGACACTGACAATACTTTCTGCTGGCCCAAATGCTGGTGTCAGGCCAGGAAATCAAGTTTCTCCACTGTCATCCTCGTGAAGTGGAATCCAATTTAGTGTTTGTAAGGAAAAATTTGTGGGTTAAGACTTGAGTTAGTGTAAACAAAGTTGACAATACAATTAGCATAACATAGTAGCATTTTGGGGTGACACTCTAGAATGCCTGCACGGAAACTCGTGATCTAAAGAGCACCTAAGGTTATCCTGTGGAAAAAAATCTCTCTTCCTGAATATGTGGTTGGATGTACAGAGCATTTATAATTTGGCCATCTGTGTAGTTGTATTGTGCTCTGTCCATGCAACTGATCACTTGGGAAGCTCACATACTTACTGACTTCTACAGTAAAGCAGTCTTTATTTCACAATCCAGTTTGTGATTTGCATTTAAAATATTCATAAAAAATGCAGCTATTAATTGTTTTATTACATCAAATCCAGACTTAAGGCAAAAGAGAAACTGGAGAGTGGGAAGGATAAAAATGGGAAGGAGAAATAGTCGCAGTGATGATGATATCTTTCACATTGATTTAGTCTACTGTGTTGTTGTTCTTATTTTCTTTGAATTTGAGTTGGAGATGAAGAGTTGATTTCCTAAATATTTAGTGTGTAATTATAACTTTTATATTTATATTGTGTGTCGTATGTATGTATATTTCAGTGTGAAAATAGCTCCCATAGGTGCTCAGGAAGATACTCTCTTGAAGGAGCCATGTTTTTGTTTTCACAACCCGTGAGGTGCTGTAAACCTTCTACAGGATTCTTTAAGGTCATTATGTCATTTCCTCTGTGATCTTAGATGTTAGCCCAGGCAAAACATTCCAGGCACCTGCTTGTATTTACCTGTGAAAGTCAGTTTAGATGCTACCTGTGTAATTTACATATACTGTAGCACTGGCCTGAAAATATTACTTGATACAGGCTGATTTAATTTAGCTTTTCAAAAGAGAGCTCTCCCTTTGTGTTTGAAAAAAATGTCAACAAATATAGAGTTTTGTTTCCAAGGTCAAATTTAATTAGCAATTGTGCTTCAGTGATTTTGTGAGGATGTGGCAACTGCAGTATGATGACTTCATTTAAATACAATCAATAAAAATCAATCAGTGAAAGTTATTCTCTTTATTAGTCTACATTATAGGAGGACAGACGTTTCTGTTTGCATAAACTAATCTTAAATTGCACCTTTTACTTTCCTTTTCAAACAGCTTTGTATTCTCACATATTAGCAGTGCACTCTGTTGTCTTTCTGTGGTTTAGAAAGCAATGAGGACTAACAAGCTGTGCTGCTCTTTCTCGTGGGACCTTATTAAGCGATGATAATTCATTAAAACTGAGAAAGCGTTTGAAGTATGACGTGGCAGGCCCCCTTGGTAGTAGGCATGTGGTTTTGTTTGTTTGTCTGTCCTCTGTACCTGTGTAAAACTGGACATATGAAGATGAGGAATTAACTATGCGTGGAATGTGCAATGAAGTGCAGGCTGTTCTCCTCATCACAGATGCCCCTCATATTTTTACGGGCTATTTTTATCAAAGGATTATGTATTGGGAAGAGTAAAGGACCATAAAATGTTTATAGGACTGTGCAGTCATAAGGGGTGAAATTCACAATTGAGAACTGTAGCCATGCACCTATGCACCTTTGCCCTTGACTCTTATGCAATTCTTCATATTCTTGTGTAAGCCTGGTGTGAGTGTCTATATATAACATAGATATACATAGATATAGATGTTTTAGTGATACACACTTATAAATACTGCATTCCTGCACTTGGCCTTAAATAATTCTGATTACACAGGCATGATCATTTATCTTGATGGTCATTACATGAGATAAGAATGCTGCATTGTCAGGTATGCAGCATTGTCAGGTATCCACTGTGTACAAGCCTTCTCACCTGTAAAGATTTCAGGTTCAGTAAAGATTCATTTTGCTGCTTGTTTCTTTCCTGCTCTTTTTACCAAGCTGAATAATTGATCAGCAAATACTGAAAGTATAGGTAGGTAGCTGCTTTTAGGGATTCACAGCTGCATATCTGAAAGGTCACGGTTGTAATTGCAAAAGGAAAACCATGAGGATTTACTTGACCAAATCCCTTACCTTACCTCCACTAATTAGAGTGAGGAACATTGCTGACTACCCACTGGTCCCAGGTGAAATGCAGAACTCACTGCGCAGATGAAGCAATTGAATCACCTGATGAATTTGATTGCTCAGCTTTTGTGTATACATTATGTCTGTGTAGTGTACAGTCCTCAACCAGATTCGTTGTCAGGAAAAGGAGGCCCTCTGGGCTAGTGGTTGGAATTGCGATGATTGGTTATGTTTCGGATGTGAGAAGCGGGTGCTGAGAGCTTTCTTAGTTCTGCTTTCTTAAAAAACATCTTTACTGAAGGGGCAAAAGCAATGGTCAGACCTGTCTTCATTTCAACCTTTAGTGAGTATTGTTGGAAGACATTGTTTTGACAAGGCCTTTGATTATGCAGATTGTACAGTTAGCATCACGACTTGTGTCTGTGTCAATGTCAGCCACTGTGTAGTATTGAAACAGGAAGCGTACTTGTGGTCCATTGTGCGTGTGTGCATGCATGTCATGTGCCCAGTGTGTAAACTTTGGAGACGGCATTTTGCATTTTGCAGTTAGACTCATGCCATAGCAAAAGATGCATTGTGAACAGTCAACGTCCGTAGCATCAACCATTTTCCTCCTCAGATCGTCATCAGCGATACCATCCTTAACTAGAAACTATGTCAAAGAGCTCTCTCCGTGTGCAGACAGACTGTGCAACAGGGCGTGCTGGTACTTCTTCCATGTGTCTTGTCCAAATGCTATTAGCCAGCCTGGGTGTGACCTGGGACAGTCCTGTCTGCTGCAGATATCCCTGACTCAGTTGCATAAGCTCAACATGAGGCAGGTGGCTTTCTGTCATTTAGATGCAAGCATAGCCTATTCATTACAAGACTTCCACTTCCTCATTTCCCCCCACATTCTCATTTACTTCCTAATTCCTCTTTCATCAGTGTGAGATTGTGATACATGACTGAAAGTATTGAAGAGGTGTTGGGAATATTACCCGTATCATTTCTCAAATAGAGAAAAACTGAATTTGAGCTGTGGATTACAATCTAATCTATCTGGACAGTAATGCGGTGCCACAGACAGGGTTATAGGCAATTGCTTCGGCCTACATTGGTGTGGTAGAACAATTTATTAAACTCTTCTTCCACTGCTTATTTTCTGACAAAGCCAATGGCCTACTGCTGGGGTGGTTAAAATGCACAACAAGGTGACAGAGTGCTTCTGAGGGTGTGAATTCATGCTAAATTGAAGTGCCTTGGTGCAAAGCGAGAGGGAACTTTGTGGTCGGTACAGCTCGGTACTGAAGTATTGCATCCAATGATCGGGTGCACTTCCTCAAAGCTTCTTAGTGTTTTTCCATACGTTTCGTTTCATTTCACTGCCATTCTAAGTAGTGGTCTGTTATTATGTGTGCTGAAAGGGTGTGTGATTGTTTGCACTTAACTTGGAGAGGCTGCATTGTCACCTTAGAGACCGCTGCAGAGTACACTGAAGCAGTTTCCAGTTAAAAGAAAGGGGATATTGTTATTGCAGGTGTTCATTCATCTGGCAGAAACCTCAAACAAAACCTGTGAGAACTTTCAGTTGCAAGAATTTTAGCACTTTGCATTTACTGCACTTGAATGATACCCATGGTACCTTTATCAAGGGTTACAATACTACAACCCACCAGCTTCAATACTGATCCTAATTCAAGCACAGTCGCCCTGACCATTGATCCAAATGTAGATTCTGTATGTTTTATTCCTGGGTGTAAAATTTCTCTCTCATATCCACACAGCCTGTATGCACACTGAATTTCAGTTTCTTAGTGAACTGACCCAAGGAATCTAAGGGCACCTTCATTCGAGCCACTGATGCCTCTTTTCCACCAGCGTGAACTAGGTGCTAGTTCTGGGCTGGTGCTAGTGCCAGTTTGGAGTTAGTTCAACTTGCAAGAACCGGTTTGCTTTTCCATGGGCTAGAGAGCCACCACAGAGCCACGTCATTACGTCACTGTATACATCTGTATGCGCCTTCGTTTCGGGTAAATAAAGTAAATGATTATGCTCGCGAAACAGCAGTCTGTGTTCTAAACATTATTGTTCATTGCATTCAACCTAACATAAAAGTTTATTCTCAGTAATTTAAATAGATTTAACTAAATTTAGCTCCGTTTTGTAATTTGAATTTTGTAACACAAGAAAGCTATAATGTGAAACATTTAAGAGAAAGCTACTTACTTGCCACTTAATTATTCTAATTTGCCATCCTTGTTAATCAAACAATCTCATGCTGTAGCTTTAGCAATAGCACACAAATTTCAGACAATCTGCGGTGTTTCACGAGCATAAGCTTTTATTCTAATTACGCGATTGTGTCGATTATTCTGTGAATTATTTGTTTTATTGTTAATCAAGGAGGATAAAGGGGAACAGGTTGAAAGTAACGATAGATTTAAAGGTAGTGTTTGGGCTTCCCCTATTTCCAGCTCACCAGCCGCTACTGCAAGCTAACAAAAACAAGAGAACAGTGCTAAAAAGCAAACTTGTCCACTACACTTTATACAATGTTAGCCTTTTGTGAAGCCAAATGTTAAGTGACATTGGTAGGTGAGTCAATGGCAATGTTAGAAAGTAGCATGCTAACATTAGCTACTGTTACCAGGGTTACGGTAGCTGGCTAGCTAGCTGTTGGTCAGCTAACATTACCCAAGCAAGCAGAGCTACTAATTTCACTTGGTTTCACTGATGTGAGAAATTAGTAGCTATGCTTGTTTGGGTAATGTTAGCTGACCAACAGCTAGCTAGCTAGCCATCAATGTTAAGGTCATAACATTGATGTGAAAAATTAGTAGCTCACTAAACAGCTAAGAAATACATACCTGGTTGGCAACAAGGCGAAACATTTGAAAAATAAAACTCTGGTTTTCCTTCTTCTTCTTTCTAGGCAGACTAGATGCTACACTAGCTCTGTTTTTTTTTTTTTAAATGGCGGTCACAAAATACTAGTTGGTCTTGTTGGTCACGATAATCCCGCCCCCAGCCCCTGACGTAACGGTTCTTAGTTCTAGACCAGCAAAGTGTTGGTGCCGCTTTCGAACCAGTTTTCCTGGCCGAGAGCTGGTTCTTTGGCTGTTGAAACGCGAAGGACTGGTTTGAGATTAGGCACGGGCTCCAAACCGGCCCGCGAATTGCCTTGGTGGAAAAGGGGCATGTGTGACACAGAGTGACACACCGAGAGTGAAAGAGGGCCTTTATGTGCAGTGTGTCACTGACCTTCACAACACTCTAACGGACAGCTGTCGATTCCCTTCTCCACAGGTAACCTAAGCGTCCACAAAGAGCTGGAGGACCTGGTGGCCACGTTCCTGGGGGCGGAGTCTGCCATGACGTTTGGAATGGGCTTCGCCACCAACTCCATGAACATCCCGGCTCTTGTGGGCAAGGTGCGATTTAACAAATGCAGTGCCTGCATCAAGCATTGGAAATACTGTACTGGGTGCGCTGTGACATAAATACGGAATTTATGATTATACTTTCTTGGACTGTGAAAAAGAGGCTGAAGAGGGTAATTATGAATTTTATTATCTGGTCTCTGAATGAACAATATGTTTTGCATTTCTGTTTGTATGTATGTATTGTATTTGTAGCTCTAAAAGAAATGGTTATTGTACTGAAAAGCTCCACTACAGTGAGGAATCACTCTGCCCTCTAGAGGCAGAACTCTGCACCGTTAACACACTGACCCAGTTAGGATGAGGCTTCCAAGGGGTTACCGTCGGCGATCCACAGCGTCAGCGGAGCTGATGCCACCAGACAGGGGAAGGAGGTGGCCTCAAACTGTGGTTTAAGTGATGAAGATGAAGGAGGACCACACGGCTAAGGAGGGACAATTCCCCTGGCCTCCCCCTGCCAGATGGCCCCTGGGTCCTGGATACTGCGAAGAGCTTGAAACCTGCGAAGGCATAATGCTTCAGGATATCTCTCTGAGACATGATCCATCGCGGTTGAATGACCATGACAGCTGCTGGTGGCATAGGAACCAGCCAGCACTGAGAAGCAGCCAGCACCGAGGATCGGCTGGGGAGGCTCATAGCCGTGATGCTGCCACAAGGTGGTGATGGAGAGCATTCACCATTTCTGCTGCTTTTTAAATAAACTGCTCCTCCATGAGCATCTGTTCAGAGCAGGTGCTGGGCAAGATTCACTGATCATTATATTAAGCAGATGGGCAAGTAGTGGATATGGATTTTTACATTGATGCATCTGAGTAATGCAAAGATTCGTGCATGTGTGCAGCAGTTGGTGACTGTTCAAGACCAGAAATTTCCCATGCTCCCCTGTGTCTCCTGTTTTCTGAAATGCCGCAAGGGGACAGAACTGTGATTCCTGCGGAAGAATGTGGACAGAGTGGTGTAGCTGGATGCATGTGAAAGCGATTGCATTTCCTTCTTCTTGCAGGGTAGCCTCATCCTAAGCGACGAGCTGAATCACACATCCCTCATCCTGGGAGCCAGGCTGTCCGGCGCCACCATCCGGGTTTTCAAGCACAACAGTGAGTGGGCAGGAGCTTGATGTCTGCTTAGCAGCGGGGCGAAGCTGGCCTCAGTGCAGTGGCGCTCGTGTGTGTGTGCCGCTTTTATGACCGACTGGCAGTAAGGTGACCAAATGGCTTAGAGCTGATTGGCTGGCATGGAGCGGACTGTGCACCATCATTGCTGCTGAGCTGAGTTAGCAGCTTACACATTATATTACACTAACCCACCACCTGCTTCTCAGGCCTGCCTTCTGCCACCAGCCTTACATACATGGTGACGACTATACACTTCACTGAGATAACTATGCACAGGAGGGACCTTGCTTCCTGCTTACTTGCTCCTAATGTAATCCAGGTGCTGGGTGCTGACAGCTGGTTTGACTGCTAGGCCTGTGTGCATGTGTTATCTCAGGTTAAAGCATGGTTGTTACCAGAGGATGCAGGCAGGTAGACATTTTGAAATATGGCAGAAATTTGTTTCAAGTGTTAGTCAGCCCAATTTTTTACCATTAATAAACTGAGGGGACAAAAAATGAGTTACTTATTCAGGAAATCTTACCTAAGATGACAATGAATGTGATCAGGATTGAAATGCTGTCTTGCCTAAAGATAAGGGCAGACGCTGAGTTAACTCTGCCACTAGATGACGCTCTCAAGCTGCTCCGGCCATCAGCACGGGTCACTGTGGAACAACAATATATCTGGATTGTTTGTGGTCATAAGGAGTAATGCCAGCAAGAAAGACTAACCCCGAGGCATGTTCTGCTGTTCGTGGGAGCAGAACAACTGAAAGCGTCTGACATGTAAACCACGGTTCCCAAATTTACACCGACGGGTGCAAGTGGATTCAGTTAGGAGCTCCGCAGCAGGTCCAGTCAGCTTTGTGTTTGAAATGGCTCTCTTGCTCTAAACATGACCCTTTAAACCCCCAAGGTAATAACAGTAAGTGACAGACAAAGCTAGTGATGAACATCCTCTCTCTGGTGTCGTCAGACAAGAATCCATTTCTAGCGCATCTGGGTGGCGCCATCTCCGTCTGAAATGGAGTGGATGTGATCACCTCCCACCTAACAGCCGTCTTCTCTTTAACAAGCTTGCGCGTTGTGTGGAGTTTGTGTCATTTTACTGTGATGTTCATAAATGCGCACTCCCCTCTTCTCCATTCATTTCTATAGTTACAGCTGCACTGTTCCAGCATTTAGTCTTGCTGCGCTAGACTTTATCAATAACTTTAGCAATAATAAAACCTCCCAGGACAGTGTTTCTATACCAGCACCTTTATGATTATGGTAGAAATCAGCAAGCGATGCAACAAAAATCAAACCACGCTGGGTGATGGAGTACCAGGGAGCAGCGACAGAGGGAGCAGACATGGCCATGGAACTGGAATGTGACAATTTTACCCATTAATAAAGGTGCTGAAGCCATCTTACACAGAATTACTGTTTTTGCAGTTCTTGTTATGGGCAAAATATAAGTTGCAGCGCATGTTGGAGTCTGACCTCTGTCAGTTATGCATTCAATCATTGTTTCAGTGCTCTTTTGAGCTGGTTCTCACTGTCCTCATCTTCACAACAGAACTGATTCGCATCTTACAGACTGGCTATCTGGCCACTCTGCTTTTGGTAAAACTTATCTAGTGTGCCTCCAGTGAAGTTTGTGAGTCAGGTTGGACGATAGCATCCAGACTGCACTTGGAAAGTAAGCATGACTCAATAAGAAATATGCACTGGATTTTTTTTATCATCTTCCTAGATAATTTATCCATTAGGGAGATTGGGGTCCCAAAGCCTGAAGCAAAGCACCAGCCAGAGAACATGATTGTTATCATACCAGTTTTCTTAGCTTAGTCTTTTCTTTTTTCCAAATGTAAAGGTCAATATGGAATTAATTTGTAGTCAATTCACTTTATCCACACATCAGATAGTATGTGCACATCTGCCTTTGTGTTGGAATAGTCCCTTTTCAAATGGAAAATGGACTGTGATGCTATCAAATATTGAATCTGTTGGAGCATAATTTGGGTTGTCACACAAAAGGCAGTCAACCCACATGCTGGTATTGTATTCAAAGAAGAGGAGTGCCCTGGTAGCAAGCGTTAAGATGTCCTCATGGCCTTGCATTGAGGGCTGAGCATACTGAGCTGAGGATGAAAAGGCCTGATTGAATGTTTTAAGGGGTAATTGTGTTGTGGTTAGCACTAAAAGCTTTTGAACGATGCATGTGGGGTGGTTTCTCTGGTTTCCTTGTTTTGCTTTTGGGTGGCTCGAAAGATGACAGCCAGAGTGGTTTAATTTGTTCCCCCCACAGTTTTTGCTTCATATCTTGTCCCTATTAATTTTTCTTGGCATGTTTTGTTGTATTTTTTTGGCAGGTGGTGTTTCAACACCACATGTACCTAGGGAGCCATTGAAGTTTTTTTTTCTTGGCTGGGCATTTATCTTGGCTCCAAAGCTCAGTTATGAAATGGAATATGAGGTGGGTGAACCTACATTGAAAACCCTTCTGAAGTATGTATGTGTATCTGTCCTGAAGCCATGTATGCGGCTGTGGTTATTGTTTTGACTAGTGGCAGATTCCTGTATAGCTGAGTGGCAAGCTTGCGGGCACTTGCAACCCCTACACAGTCACAATGTTTTAAATAAGCCAGAGCCTTGGCTTTAATTAGGATTTGACAAAGTATCTTTCCACCTCACATCTTTCATTACAAGTGCGCGTGCACACACACACACACACACACATGCACATATGTATAGACACATGTATGAACCATCTGTGCTGAAATCCTGTTTTCCACCCTTAATCTGCTTCCTCACAGCATTAAATGTTTATTTGTCAACGCCTCTCTTTTAGTGTCAAACACATATGAGCAGCTAATACTTAAGTTCTACAGAGTGTGTTAGAAATTCAGAAGGGCATGTGGAAAAAGTCATTTTTTGCTCTGTGGATATTAAATGAACCCATATATAGCTAAGTAGTCTGTGTCAAAATTTGGCCGGTTGCACTAGAAAAACACAACCCGCATTTTCACTCTTTCTTTTTCCTTACCACATTTTGACACGATAGGTCACAGGACTGTTTTAGAGGAAAGAAATGCAAATATGATAGTCAGTCTTTGTAAGATTCTGCCTGTTGTTGAGACCCTCTGCCCTTTGTTTCTTTGTTTTCCAAAAGTCTGCCTGTGTGCAGAAGGGGGACACGGCTGCTGCAAGGTTCCAGTTCCTCTTTGTCCCTGTCACTCCCTGTTGTTCAAACAAAACCCTTGGCAGAGTAATGTGTACGGCTGTGTGGGTCCTTCAGTGGACAGCTATTGAGCCGGAATTCCAGCGCACTAAGTGACCGGACAGGTCTGCCCGCGCTCTGATAGGGGGTTTCTCCTGGCTGATATTGAGAAAAAGGCCCAGGAAAATGGTGTCCCTCTCAGTAGTAGTTTACTGCTAAGGGATTGTATCTGTGTTTATAACTGAGGACAGCATCTGCGCTCACAAAACACTGAATCCAAACACACATATCTGTCTAATATAGATTTTAATGATCAGTTGCTATTAGCATCACTAAATTGGCAAATGGTACAAGATTTTAACAGCTTAGATCAAAAACATGCATTTCTCATTTTACGCTTTGCATTTAGTCTTTGTATGTATTTCAACTGAAACAATGTGCTTCCTTATTCATTTGTTTTACTTCAGAACAAATATGATGCACCACACAAAGCCTGTCATTACAATGTCACACACAGATGCATCTTCCTGCATTTGTGAATGCTTCATAAAAGGCATGTGTTTCGAGTAGCCCTTTCATGTAACAAACCAGTGGAGTTGCAAGTGTACTAAACTGTTTCTCATTTGTTACTCATTTTGTATGCGGTTACCCATCATCTGTTCCTCCTCATCTAACAGTGTGGTCCTCATCGCTATATTCCATGAACTTTTTTTTTTTTTTTTTTTTGATGCGCCTCTTCAAATGCAATGGTAACAGCTAACTTGTTAAATATCGCCATCTACTGTCCAGAGTAGGACAGCAGCAGCCACCACAGAGCCAAATTAACCGTTTAAATCACTCATTCTACTTGATTGAAATGATGTCTCCTGTCTAGTCTTGCTTATTATTCTGGCGGCATAGACATAAACCTTATTAAAAAAAAATAGGCCAGCTGTTTAGAGCCTTGATTGTGCACCTCCAAGATAACTTTGAATAATTTGTTTTTCATTTCTATGGTCGTCCTACCCGCACCACTCTGTCATTAAAATAAAGATGTATGTCGGAAAACAAGCATGTTTTCCTATTTGCCCTCATTGTCTGGGGACATTGTGGCACTGTTCTCTGATCCCTCGGTTTATTTGGAATAATTGTGTACATGCGCAGGGTTCATCATGCACAGATCTGCAAATCGGGGCTCTGTTGGTGTCCGTGGCTGCGGAGCGCTGACCCCTGCTGTGCGCCTGCTGAACTGCGCCTCACTCTGTAATTTACACATCCCTCAGAGGCCAGGCCACAGACCCCCGGGAGACAGGACGGAAATGCTCGCCCCGTCTTCAGTGTCAGCATTTGGAGAAGGTTCTGGGTCGCAATTAAACTGTCTCCTGAATCAGTCGTGACTAAGTAGCACCCAGCATCCGGAGTAGCTGCAGGTGACCCAGGTGTGCTCATCTTGTTGATTGTTGTGTTTGGCTCAGTGTGAAGGTCGTATGGGTAAACACCAGGAGCAGGCTTGACGTGGAAGTGAAGAGGTAAAAGGTGTCCTGTAAGGTTTCGATATGACCTGTCCATTTTTGTTCACTCCCCCTTTATTCTCTGCTGTTTTTTAACTGTATACAGAGGATACACAACTATAACCTGTTGTCTTGAATAGACGCTTTATTTGCAATTCCTCTGTTTCCTCAGCTGCCACACGGGTAATAAATCTTTCTTCTCCATGTGCTGCTTTCTGTGACTAATACCTATTTTAGGCTGAGGCTGTTGATCAGTGGAGACAGAAACCGCGCAGCCCTAATTGCAGTTTCCTGTGTGTGGTGTTTGTTGCTGGCAGATTGAGAAGCGTGTTCCCATGCTGTGTTCCCTCAGACATGCAGAGTCTGGAGCGGATGCTGAGGGAGGCAGTGAGCACCGGCCAGCCCCGCACCCACCGACCCTGGAAGAAGATCCTCATCGTGGTGGAGGGCATCTACAGGTCAGCCGAGTCCCGCCGTCCTCCTCGACGCCCCCGCAGCTTACATAACTCGCAGCCTGAAGTCGTGGATCCACAGATCTCTTTTCCTATTTTGCTGCTTACTGTGCTTTTTCGTAATAACTGGGTTAGGAAAGGCAGGGTACTGAACTCACAGGCTGTCAGTCTGACACAAGTGCTGTCTCTGCTGATTCCGGAGCCTCTCCTCTGTCCCAAGCGCTCATTAGAGAGAGCAGCAGCTGAGGCAGACGGCAGAGGTGAGAGGAGCGTGGTTATCGGAGAGTCGGGGGCAGACTGTGTGACAGGGAGTAATCTCCAGCCTCATTGCATCTGCCCATCCTCTCCTTTTCTTCCCACACAGGCAGAGTGAGGACCAGGCACTCAACTCTGTATTTCCCAGTAGGTCACACTGAATTTGTGAGGGAGTTCAGGTCTGCACTAGGTCCAGGCTAATGTTGCTGGATAAAGATACAGGATGGGGGTGGGGGTTAACTGGGTTGCGATACGATGGCAGTCAGGCACCTGTTTCATGCATCTACTGCAGGAACATCAGAATGGCTCAATAAAGGGGAAGAGTTCCTGTAGCAAAGAGACGGGCAGTCTGCACTGCTGAGGCAGAAAAAGTTTTCTCTTTTCATTTGATCCATATGAACTACTGAACAGGAGCTGGGGGAAACTCTGAGATCTGCTAAGCTGTCTATCTGCATCTGCCAAGCATGAGTGGCATAAATGCAGACAGGGGTGGGACTTTGAAGATACCAGGGAGCAGCAGTTGGAGGAGATGAAAGCACAGGGGTTTGGGGTCAGATGTAAGCGTGTCTGCCTTTTGTGTCCCAGCATGGAGGGCTCCATCGTGCGCCTGCCTGAGATTGTGGCCCTGAAGAAAAAGTACAAGGCCTACCTGTACCTGGACGAGGCCCACAGCATCGGAGCAGTGGGGCCCACGGGCCGCGGCGTCACAGAGTACTTCGGCATTGACCCCTCGGACGTCGACGTGCTCATGGGCACCTTCACCAAGAGCTTTGGTGCAGCTGGCGGATATATCGCAGGGAAGAAGGTACTGGACTACCTGTCTGAAATCGGACTGTTTTTGTAACCATCCTTTTTCTCCCCAATGGAGGCGCATTTAGCCTACTTTATTTCCAATTGATTTAAAGATGGTTTTTGTGTATAAGAGATGTTAACAGAGACGGCTCCTTTCCCAGACATTTCTTCTTTCCCGTCACCTTGTAGTGACCTCTTGGGTAATAATGACCTGCTCTGTGTCATTTATTCATAAAAAACTAGCTCCCTCCCCCAGCCTCATCAGCAGAAGGCTGTGTGTAATGGGCCTGGACGTGGTCTCAGACACATTTCTGAGTGACCAGTCCAACTAACCGGACTTCCTGTGCCACCTCCACACATGCCTGTGTAGCTCACCTTAGCACAGTGTAGCTCAGTGCCATCTCCACACTTGCCTGCGCATTATAGCGTGTAGCACGGTGCAGCTCAGTGCCACCTCCATGTTTCGCTGGTCTGGAGCGGCGCTCATATGTCCCACAAATGTTCCAGCACATGCACGGCGTTGTGTTTCAGGGCTTTTGCTATTTATTATTTGACAATTAAAAAGAGCGCATTGGAATGTGACCACATCACGGACGCCGCAGTAAAGAAAAGAGATGCCATGCTTTTCGAATTAAATGTCCAAAGCGGGACCCTTCCTGCCCATATTGTGTGTCTGCCCAACCTTGCTGTGTTTTAATAAGGTGGTAGAGCTGGAGCACTGCCAGCCTCTTCTTGTGGAGAATGCTGGACCGTGTTCCAGATTTCCCAGGATGCTCTATAACAGGCATGAGAATGAACAAAATATTAACATATTGCCTTAATTGACAGCTGGTGGTAGATGGTAAAGTCTAGGGAAAAAAAAAAAAACATTTAGACTTTTTTGATATTTGTTTATCTGGTGAAATTGTAAATTGTAATGAAGATTTTAACAGATTAAGGCTGGTTTTGAAAAGCATCAGTGGGTCTTGTTTGGTTTTATTTTCTTTCCCTTTTTGAAATAAATGTTTTCGAAGCCCACCAAAACAAGTAGCATAAGTGTGTCTACAATCTGTATATCTACTGATGTGTAGAACCCACCAGAACAGTAATACAACCTCATCAGATCAGTAGATTCGGCCATTTGTGAAGAAACTTTTGTTCCTGTGTTATCTAACAGTATTTCCTCTGCACCCATTGTAAGAGAGCATCCTATTCTCTGTATCAGGTGAATGTGAATGCTTTTATACCGTATCAGAGGATGGACAAGGTGCGGGGGACAGGAGTGTAAGAACTGAGACACCAGCGCCTGCACGCACTCAGATCCACAGATGCTGAGCGGATTTCTCCGCCAGCTTATCTGCGGCGTCCCAGAAAGCACAGTCCTAGGCGCAAATCTCCAGGCCTAAATGGAAGCAGATGCTTTTCCCCTAAATCCCAGCCACACATCTGGGGCATGAGCCCACCGCCCCTCTCACCCCTCTCACCGCTCTCGCCCCCACTGAGGCAGAAGGCAGGAGAAGGAGATGATGGTCGGGAACGTGCGGCTCGTCGTCGGCCCTTCCTGATGACCGCAGATCACACGCCTCGTGCAGAAGGCACAAACTTCAGCTTAAACCACTTTAAAAAAAAAAACAGCCAGTCTGCTGGTGGTCACATAAATAAGAGCTCCAGCACTTCACCACCGATCTTTTGTAATGACCATTTTTATGTCCTGGTTTCTTTCATTCCACTAGAAGGCATAGTCAGGTTTACAACCATTAAGAAATTCCATTAAAATTCACCGACTGTGACTGAAGACAAGCTGTTCTATGCTGCATTTACAGATTCAAGCCCTGATGAATACTAAAGTCTTGTCTTTCCAAAGTTACCATCACAGTTACTTTGACTGTACAGTTTTGCCACACTTCATTAACTGTTTATGTTGTCATATTGCTCCCTCTAGTGGACTTGTTGGAGGGTTGCACTATGCTGTGGTTGTAAAGGAAAACAGTGTTTTCAGACAGACAAGGGTTGAAAAGCATTTTATCACTTATCATCAGTTTATCATTATGTCTAATTCAAAACTGCCTTAATTTCATATAATGTATTATTTTGTAAGGAACTTGCATGGATACATTTCTGTTCTCTTGTGCTGGAAGAGCATAAGAGCATCTTCTAAATGAATGTAATGTAATATAAGGTTGTTATCAGGACTACATTGAATAGTTTCCTGTTTTTTCTTTTTTTTGTTTTTTTTTCTGCATGCAGGAGCTTATCGATTACCTACGATCCCACTCCCACAGTGCAGTCTACGCGACCGCCATGTGTCCACCTGTGGCCGAGCAGATCATCAGGGCCATGAAGTGCATCATGGGATTGGACAGCACCACAGTCGGTTAGAATCTACCCTCCCCTCGCTCCAGAGCCACTCAGAACCAAACTCTATCCCAAGCCGTGCTCCCGGAACCATGTGGCTCCCATCCTCTGGAAACACGCAGGCTATTAGAGGGGTCCATTTGGGAACAGAGTGGGTCTAACTAGAAGCACACGTGACCTCTACTGCTGTGGAAATCACTTTCATATGCTTTAGGGAGACCTGTGTTTCTAAACAGTCCCCGAAGTAATAACTTTAGACACTGAGGTAGTGCAGTAATCATTCAGCTCGTTACCCAGGTTTTGAGTTGTTTGTTACATATAGAGAAGAACACTCTTAAAAAGATGCAGTTCTAACTCAGTTTAACTGTGTCACAGATGAAAAAAACACACTTTTGAATGATGTTAAAACAGGTGTTACTTTCAGCCAACAATATCGCATATAGATATATGCCTGCAGCAACATTTTGAAAGGGGGGGTAGGGACTCAATAAGGGAAGATTATGTTCAAAACATTTTGCACATGTTGAAGAAGATTACTAAAACCCAATTTTGGAAATACACACATTTTACTATATTTGGAGTGCTTATGATGGTTATAGTCCAGATGTTGTAAGGTTCTTAGAAGCAGTGATTATATCCATGTGCAAGATGCATAGAATCAATGTTTTAAGACGAGGAACATCAGAATTATGAGGGATTTACATAAAGCTGTTTTACTGCCAGCATCTGCAGAGGACCACACTGGTGTGAGGTGGAGTGAGTTTCGATCACTCTCCTTTCACTCTGCAGTCTCTTCAGTGTTAGGACACTGACTTTGTGTGTGAAAAAAGGAGGGAAGTGGAAGAGCCAAACTAGTAACAAGTGAGAGATTGAAATCACCTACCCAGACAAAAGTCTGACACAGGGAAGTCACTGGGAGGTGAATATAAAAGTCGTCAGTTATCTTTAAGAGAGTGCGGTTGTGCGCTAAATCCTGTGTAGCGCCCCCTCCTGGCCAGATTATTGGTAGAATGGGGCTGTGGTTAACTGCAGACAGACATAGAGGACCATAAAGGAAGTTTAATGGAGACTTACTACAGTCCCCTGATAACATCAAAACCCTGGGGTTATGTCTGGGTTTGGAATAGACATACAGTTTGAGTTATGTTATGTTTTGGCATGATCAATGATTCAGCAACTACATACAAGATTACACTGTTTATTTCCAAAGTTTACATGGGTTACATTTTTACACATTGTCTATCCATACACCTAGACACAGAATTTAGGTTATGCACTTTGCGCAAAAGTACGGTGCAGAATTGAGCCTGGCACCTTCAGGTCACAAGCACTGCTCATGGACCACTACACCACACCAGCACCCATAGGTTTGTTTGAAAAGGAAAAGCACAGCTGGTTATTGCATCTCTGTTAGCCTTGACCCTTTGCGAGGAGAGTAAAGAGTGAACTTTGTGTACACTTGTGAAGCGAGGAGTGAAGCTTTTCCTCAGAGTATGCTGTACTGTGGGACCGCAGTTGGCAGGAAAACACTGTTGGATGAGATACGCTTCTCACAGTGTTTAAACCAGACAACGTGCTTTGTCAGGGACCTTTCTCATTGTGTGTTGCTGCAGTGAAAATGGATCCAACAACCTGGCAGCAAAGCCTGCAATCCAGTTTGACTGTCACCTGTCTCTGTAGGCACTGAGCGTTTAGCGAGCAACGTGTGTAGCATTTTGGGTTTTTTTTTTCATCTTTTTTTTAGCAGCGTTGATTGACCAAATGGGGCTTTTTCATCTTGGCTGTTGATGAGGTGTTTACGTTTTTGCTGAGATAAGTGGGTTTTTAGGCAAGTTTGCTCACACCCTTTGAAATACCTGCCAATCTATTTCCAGGTAATCAAGGGGAAACAGCATTGTATCCAAGGCCAGCTGGTGCCAAAAGCCTTGCAGCAGGCCGGCTGCCTTTCTTGCACTTCCCTGCATTAAGTAACTGCCCACACGCTGTTATTGATTTATTTTATTTTTCATTGTAATTATCTGAATGGAAGATAATAACTGCACGTCGTATTTGGTTTCACCTATGGCCCTCTTCCAGTGGCAGGCCAGGGTCAGGCGTTGTGCAAAATCCATCACATCCTATTTACAGGCCAGCAAGGCTGGGCACACACCAACCAACGCCAGTCAGCCTGTCGCAGCAAAAACACACTATCAGAGCTGTGATCACAGTAGACTTGACCCCTGTAGAGTAGATAGCAGATCTGAAAACCCCTGCCAGGTTATTCTTGTGTTTTGCAATACGCGTTCTGAAAACGGCCGTGAAAACAAGAAGCAGCGTTCACAAAATGGGCCTGGACTTGATAATGGAGCTGTGCGAAAATCCGTTAATAATATTCCTTTTCTCCTACTGGGACTTTGAGCCTGTGATGTGAAAATTGGAAGCAGTAGTCATTTCCTGATTTTCCCCCTTTCCTAGAAACGGATACACCATCGTCATTAAAGCCAGAAAAACCAAACTCAGAGCACAATGGTGTCTGTACAGATTCTTTCTCTCTGTCTCGCTCTTAAAAAAACTGCCTCTTTCACTCACTTACTAAATCAGTCACTCATGCAACCGCCCACACACCAGGCCACTTGCCCCGATGAAATAAAGCTATCACCAATACGCCAATTAAGCAATACTGTCTAACTAGCATCAAAGGCAGAGGGGACGCCTTTGCTCCCTTGGAAGGACAGGTAGTGCCAGTTGAAACAGCTGGATTTCGGTTGATTTGCACCCTCCCTTGCCCACAGCATCCCTGTAAAGCGAACAGCACTGGGTCCTTTCCAGGATGAGTTGTGTACCTCCAGACCTCACCTGAGAAGCTGGTGGCAGCATCAGGAGACTGGGGTTACATCACCACTGAGCTACAGCAGGGCATGGGACCAGCCCAGCACTTTGCTCGCATAGTCCAGCCTCAGGCGCTGATAACAGAAGACATTTTAAAAGGTCATGCAGAGCTGCTGCTTATCGGACTGCCCATAATGAAGTATGGTGAGCAGAGCGTGCTGTAGAACAAAGCACATTCTTTACCCTTTTCACTCTGCCATCTTAAGTAAGGAGGTAGTACAATACATATGGCTAGAGGTATGGAACCCCAAAATTAGAATACTGTACCTGTTTGGTAAATGGGGATTTTCTTATCCACAATACAGATTCTTTATGCTGGCAAACAAAAAAGCAATAAAGAGCCTTCAGTCCTCAGATACCAATGAAATGGGAAGAGCTTAGAGCTTACCTTACATAGAAATACAAAGCCTTATTCAATAGTTATCAGACAAAGAAGCCAGATATTCAGTGCAATTGATGCACCTCCCCCAGTGCTGGTGAATTTTGCAAATTATGTTCTGAAGAAATGTCCAGTGCTTTATAGTAAATGGATTCTCTTTGGTTACAAACATTGGGACTGAAGATGAAAGTTGCAGTAGAAAGGACAGTTTCTAGCGGAGCCTGCCCCCAGCAATCACATACTCCACAGTGTGAGGGGACAGGAGCCTCCTGTTACCCTGCACTGCTCTGCTGTGGGCTGGCCTCTTCTCTGTGCCATCACTGGCGTTTTTTTTTTTTTGTTTTGAACTCCGGTCTCTGGTTTGCGTTAACTGTCCAGATGGTAATGCTCTCATTACTGCTTTGCGGGCCAGTTTAAAGCTACTTGTGGCTTAAGCTGACACAGACGATTTAGGGCCTATAGAAAACGTTTTAATCTACTCTATGGTACAGAGTTATCCAAAACATACTTTATGATGCGGTGGCACACACGCGCTCATGTTATAATGCATTTTTCTGTTTCTTCCTTCCTTTCTTTCTTTATTCCTCCTAAACAAAGTCAGTCCATCTCTGTTTTTCTGAAGACAGTCGAATCACTTTTGTCATTCTGTGCCTTTGCTACATATGCTTATAGGCTTTGTTCTTTGGCCTTGAAAACTATTGAAGTTTGTTCACGACACTAACAATTGTGTCAGTTGGAGTAGGAGAAAACAATGTCAGCATTTTTTCCCCCCTCCTTTTATTTGAAGTTTGTTTGTTTTATTATATCTCTTTGTGCCATGGCTACCGTTTTAAGCCTGGGGTCCGGGCCAAGAACAGCAGGCGGGAAAACAATTCAGGCTATGCGCTTATTACACAGCGGCGGCTGCCACGGCGCTTATTATCTTTTCATCGTTTCATCACCCACCTGTGAGGGAATGTCCCGGCGCACTCCCGCAGCCTCCGCCTGTCTCCCGCCGCTCAGGTGGGCCGTTCCTCAATGGCCTGTCTGTGCTTAGCGTTCCTGACTGCTCCCATCTGGCGCCAGTGCGTGTGCAGCAGGTAGATGATGCATGCGCAGAAACATTGATTGAATCCCAGGAAGAACAATGTGTGCCACCAAAGTCCTTTGTGGTTGACACTGATTGGAGCAGCCCCTCCACGTTAATCCAAGTGTAGCAGGGGCTTATTCAGGTCCAGGACAGCCACGTGGTCGACTCTTGTTCTTGGAAAGACGCTGTTCGTCTTTCCTCGCTGATGTGTGCTGTTTGCCCCAGTTGACTCAGAGCCACTCTCTCTCCCCCCCAGGCATCCGGAGAGTACGCCAGCTGGCTGAGAACACCAGGTACTTCCGGCAGCGGCTGCAGGAGTTGGGCTTCATCATCTACGGCTCCCATGAGTCCCCCGTGGTCCCGCTGCTGCTCTACATGCCGGGAAAGGTTGGGTAAGTGCCGACAGCTGCAGGAGAGAGCCCGCGCAGAGTCGCTGTTCATCAGAGAGTTACCCAAAGGAGGCTTCAAAGGGACCGGTTGTGTCCCTTCGCTGCCGTGCCCGTAACCGAGGATGGAACCACTGTTGGCATCTTTGCTTGTCACTGTTTTCCCATGACGGGATTAGAGGAGAGTGCCCTGACACTGTCCTGGCAGGAATGTCCTTCAAGATCAGATTGCTAAAAGACAGCAAGGTGTGACTTTAATGAACAAGTGGCATCACTTTGGGCCCTTGCGGTATTGTCATGGTGTTTATAGCTAGCAGCTTTTTGTGGCCCACCAGACAAACACACATCTGGTATTGTGTTGCTCTGCTCAGGGCTTCCATGCTCACAGAGTGCTGCTGCTGCTGTGCTGGTGTGCGCTCTCTGACTAAAAATACTGCAAGAATGTGTGGAAAGTGCTGATGGGTGTGTAAGGGTATATTCTGCATGTACATTAATGAAGATGTGATCGCAGTTCCAGCACCTGCATAAACTGGCTACACAGTCTGGGCTTTCACCCTCACCGTGTTCCACTGGTGGGCCAACAGATATTTTTCTCTCCCCTCATGAGTATTGTGTGGATGTTTTCATGAGTTGTCTTGGTCTTTCCACACTGCACCTTTTTCGCTGCCAGGAATTTCAAAACATCAGCCGCTGTTCAGTTAATTACTGTCACCATGCGTATTTTAACATTTTAATTAGAAATATAATATTTTGGCTCGTGCCATAGTTGATTAAAAATGAATGATATACTGTCACACCTTTGGGTTTCATTGCACATTCCAAATTTTTTTCCTGATTTCAGACTTAAGCAAGAGGTTCAATGGACAGTTTTTGAGGAGAAAGAATAATCAGACCAACAATAGCAATGAAGGAATTTCCTCCCGAAAGCACAGTAATTAATTTTCCTGGCCATGTCAGAAGTGAGTTGGATTGCGGGGCTTTTGGATGCTTAGCTCCATCACTTCTGACTGAAAAAGGGCTCCGACATGCGAGCTGCTCATCCCGGCGCGGGCGTTTCGGGCCGCTCCAAAGATAACAGCTCCCTGGCGCCGCTTCAAAGGTGACGGCCGCAGAGGGGGCTTTCTAACTAAGCTTTCAGCCAGTGAGGTTTTTTTTTGCTGTTGTCTTCGCCTTTGAAAAAGTAGACCTGCTCTCCCTCCCCTCTCCACCGTCTCGGCCTCTCCCTTTCTCTCTTCATAAATTTCGTCGTGCAGCTGTTGTGCTCGCTTTAAGGGAAAGGAGGACGTGGAAGAGAGGCAGAAGCAGTCAGGCCAGGTCAGCCTGCGGCCGCGTGTGTGAGCAGGTGCATGGTGCTCACCTGTGCACTGCCACCATTGCTTGCCCCGAGGTCATGCAGAAGCAGATCCTTTGTAAAGGATAGGAGTTTATTGAGCTTTGCTCCCCACGTCATCTACATTATTACATTACATTATTGGCATTTAGCAGATGCTCTTATCCAGAGCAACTGTGTAACCTATGTAGGTTACAATTTTTTACATGCTATCTATTTATACAGCTGAATATTCACAGAGGCAATTCTGGGTTAAGTACCTTGCGCAAGGGTACAGCAGCAGTGGCCTAGTGGGGAATCAAACCTGCAACCTTTCGGTTACAAGTCCTGCTCCTTACCGCTATACTACGCTACTGCCCGTCATCTGTTTCATACACTCTTCTGTTGGCTTTGAAAGACACTCGCTAACAACTGCGAGGGTGATTGCTAAGTGAAGAACAGCAGTGGGAACAGACGTTGGTCCTGACCCAACACCCCGCCTCACCTCACTATCCCTGGCCTCCTTCACATGAGCCATCCTACCTGCACCCAGTTCCTGGCACCCTTTAAATATTGGCACCCGGCATTGACGCCCGTGATTAACTTAAGAACACTTTCTCATCTGAACGTGCGCCGTAGCTGGAGTCTGAGGTAGGTCTAAGAGACGGGGGAAGGTGCCCAGCGCAGAGCCCAGAGGCATGAGAGCACGTTCCACATGCCAGTATTAATTACGAAGAGATTTAACCATTTGCAGTATGGAGAATATTCTCATTTCAGCACAGTTATTGTTTCTGTGTTTCCTCCTTGCCTTTTAAAGCCACTGTTGGGTGTGTGCAGTGTTTCTTGACTGAATTAAATTCATTCTGTAAGGCATCAGAGATGAACTCTGGCAGTAACTATGGGGCTGCTGACGTGCGGATGACATTGCATTTTGTTTCTCCAGGGCCTTTTCGCGTGCCATGCTGGAGAGGAAGATCGGAGTGGTGGTGGTGGGCTTCCCCGCCACACCCATCGGCGAGGCCCGCGCTCGTTTCTGCGTGTCCGCCGCTCACACCAGAGAAATGCTGGACAAGGTGAGGTACACTGGCCCTCCCCTCCCAGCCAATCCCTCCCTCTCTCCCTGTGTGCTGGCCTTCTGCTGTCACTTTTCTGAACTGCCTGGGGGGCATTTCCATACAGGAAGAAAGCCATTTCCTTTATTTAGTTGGATAGAACACCTTCCACTAAAAAAGTGTCAGTGCTGACTGATTGTTTAGGTTTTGTCTGTTCCCCAAGAGGGAGCTCCAGACCCCAGTACAGGAGGCCCATTAAGAAAAGGGCAGAGGCCTTCCAGTAGAGCATTATTCAGACATGTGGCACACCTAGATTCATTGGAGGGTGTTGGGATGCCCGCTCTGTTTGTAGCCCATGTGTTTGTAAAGAGTGGCCATAGCTGTGATGCTGTGAAAATCTGGATTTTTTTTGTTTTGTTTTTGTTTATTTGATGGCCACTTTATTTTTATGTAAAATATGCCTTCTCAAAAAGGAGAAACCTAAACTGAATTGACATGGAGGGGGTTTGCCACTGCATGCTTTGCTGTAGAGTACCAGTGCAGTAAATCTGTAGATTTGTTTTGCACTCTTTTACTAATGATTGTAGTGTAAAGAAGTGTGGTACCAGGTGTGATTGAGTGTTTATCGGTAAATAAGAAAGTGGGTCTTTTCTATTGAAGATCAATATGTCAATAAAACTACCTGTGCATTCACATGCAGAGATTGAAAAGAGAAAACCAAAGCAGTGAACCTTAACATGTCTGTACAACACCGGCCCACCTCTCCCCATAGCAGCTCTTTCCCTCCAGTTAGGTGTGTGATTCACTGAGCACCATCTCTCCTCAGGTGCTGGGTGCCCTTGATGAGGTGGGAGACTACCTGGTCCTGAAGTTCTCCCGTCGGACACCCTCTCCACGGCCTGAGCTCTATGATGAGACGGACTTTGAGCTGGACAGCTGATAGCTGGCCCTCTCCTCACTCCCTGCTCTGAGAGACCTGAAGCCGAGTGTGACTGTGGTGCCTTCTCTAGAGGATCTAGCCTTTTTTCAGCCTAAGCTTTGTTCAGCCTCAGCTAATCAAAGTCTTCAGTGACAAAGGGCAGTCCAGTGCTCTTTATAAGTCTCTAAAGATGGGGCATTTACTTCATACGACTCTAGATTAGGTGCAAGTATGTAAATGTGTTAATAGGCAATTCAGTATGTCTATTTTAACAGTTGATATTTTTTCTAATCTTTAGATCAAAATCTAGTTTCATGAAGGACAATTAAATGAATAGAGAGGGCTTCTCATGTTCACAGCCGTCCGCAAGTTCAGACGCACCCAGTTTAAAGGTCTGGATAAAACATGGCATTATCATCGCCAATTTGACCTACATCTGATCATATCTCTGATTAACGCACAATTTTAGATTACACCCTCTATGAAGTAGTGATTCATGTTCCTGTTGTTGTTTTGAAAACACCCTTCTGTTTTTGGAAGGCCACCATTGCATTATTGGGGTTTAACTTGAGAAGAACGGGTGGGTTGAGACTCTTCGTTTAGTGTTTACTGTTGGAACTAATAATTTGACTCTAGTCAAGATAGTTTACAGAGACTAGTAACCCTGGTCTCATTTGCAATGCACTCATAAACTTACTGAGATTTTCATGAAGTATCTTCATCAGTATGATCTCAGTTTTGGAATCACATAATGGTACACTTCCCTGGCATTAAAGTTGCCCTGAAGAAATGAATTGTGTAACAACAGATGATTTTGTGTCATGTGATAGCCATATTTAAGATAAAGTGCATTTTATTATAAACTAATTTGTGGTCATGTTCTTCATATACTGCCACAAGACTTTACGTGGGACATGAGATTCATTGTAATTGCATGCCATGCTCTTCGCTGTCATCCAGATGGATATTTTGCAGCATCTGTTTTTTTCAAATCATTTGATTTTCATAATGACAAGCTGTACAAGGCAACCCCATACACTAATATACACAGTAACAGGAAATCCTACTGCAGGAGAAACTCAGATAAGATGCTGCAAAAGTATTCTCTGTAGATTCCATCTGTTTTGTCTTTGATTCCAAATTTTTTGTCTCTGTAGAGACCTACATTGTTTTCATAAATAACAGAAGTTGTAGTAATTACTTCTGTGACATGAACTCAAATTCTGAGAGGCTTTCATACAAGAAAATACATGTTCTGGCATGTTCAGTGGTAAATCTCCCCCCAGAATTAGTCAAAACAGCTTAATTGATGCACTTTTAAAGAAACCCAGCACTCACACAGAATGTCTGATTTTCTGATGTTAAGCATTCAGACTATGCAACACACGTGCCAACATTAACTCAAAGTAGTAATTAGCAAATAACTCTGGATTCTCCAGGAATGGGTAATCATTTGATTGATACTGGAAGGAATTCAGGCAGGTAATAAATATTCCAGTATCTGTCACATTGGTTCTAGTCTTCACTTGTTTTTTTTTTTTGCTGTATATTTTTGTCTGTTTTCCATCACACAACCACCACAGTAATAGTGTCTGCAGCAGACAGTGTGTCGTGCCTTAGTTTTAATTTGGTTTCGCAGAAGTTTCTGTGGAGCATTTCTGCTGCAGCTATGCTAATGAAGGCAAGCCTGGATCCCCCTGCCACCCAGCCCTCACACATGGGCATTGTTTCTGACACCGAGCTGACAGGCGGAGTGTCACGACTGCAGGGGCCCCCGGCATGTGGGGCTAGCTGGAGCGCCCGGGGGTGGCACCTTTGATCTGCAAGCCGGGGCGTCCCCCTTTTGTCAGACCTCTCACCTGGTGTCACAACACCACCCGCTCCCAGCAAGAGGTAGCGCCCCGGTCCTGTCCGCTCCCCGAGGAGATGGGAGGATGGGTTTTCACGGCGGCATCCTGTCCAAATGGAGGGCCCGTTTGCGAGGCGCTCGGGTCGACCCCGGGGATCGCTGTCATTAGAGCCGGTCCTCGGGGGCTTGGTGTCGGCATGCGCTGTTTGTGTTTTGGTTTCGTCTGGGCCTCCCTCTTCCAGCGCGATTGAAAACTGTTGAAAGGTTGAATGGGATGATGATTGCAATCACTACCTAGGGTTTTTTCATGTGTTCCACACTTTACATTTGGCAACATTTTAGATGCACAGCTGGAAGCAGGGGAAAAATAAATGTGGCAGAATAAGGTCCCAAACCTCTCGCTGTTGCAGCCCGGACTTTTCTCCATACCTTCTGAAAGGCCATTCTTCTGCAGTATGAGGGATTTACACAGCTTCCAAACCCAAGTTTGCCGGCAACAATTTAATCATGATAGCTGCCATTCTAGCACAGTGTGTCGGTATCAGAATCACAGCTTGGTGAAGGAGGAATGGTACACCTTGCTTTGAGGCCAGATCAACTGGCACCCATCAATCATCAGGTGTCCCATCAATCACTGTATGTCAGGGGTCTGGGGCCTTGGCTGCCTGACAAACGGGGGCACCATCTGTGGAGCTCTCAGTGCATCTGCCTGGGTACAGCTGTCTTCCCTTTGCAACCAAGGCCATGTTTCTATGCTACAAAAGCAACATGGAAACAGGTGAATTGTACAGATTTCTTTTGTTAATTTTGTAGGCTTCTGATAGCAACTAATCATCATGGTCTTCCTGAGCTGCTGTCACAGGGCAAACCAGAGAACCTTAGATGGCACCGCTGTTGATGCCAACCCTTCCACCCTGCCTACACTGCAGACTGCATCCATCTGGAGTGGCTCCTTTTTTGTCTTTATTTGTCAAGCTTTCCCTTAATTACACTACGAACAGTATATTTGAAAGAGGGGTGAACCCAGGTGACCATCCATTGCTGTGATTGAGAGGGATTTAAGTGCATTTGGTCTGCATTTGCATAAAACTCTGTGAAGTCACTGATAGCCAGTTACTGGATTCCCAGATACAGAATTTGTACAGGCTCTCAGCAGTGTGATTTATGATCATTTTTATCACATCAGTCATAAACAGGCTGGTTTGTTTTTTTCTGTCAGGTTCACAAGGTCCAACTGCTCTGCTGACCCACACTGTACAGTTTTTACAAGGAAGAGGAAATTACGTATGTGAGAAATTGGTAAAAAGTGAGTTGGGCCTACAGAGTTAACCAAGGGATGTGTACATTGTCTCTGTTGAAAATACACATGCTTGCCCAATTCAGAAGCACTTCTGATGTAAAGATGGGGATTACATTAACAAATAACCTTGACTAGCATAAGCCTATATGTATACTAAAGTTATGTTTCTCCCCTCAAACAAATGTGCCTAGTGTAATTTACTCTTTGGTCTACTAGGTTGGCCTTATGGTAATCACACTAGGGTCGGCTTACTGTGAGCACTGGTGGATGAATGGGTGCTGTACTTTATATCTCAGGCTTTATAAGTGGGAGGAAAAAAGTAGCCCTGGTCTTTTTAGCTTAGAGTGATCATGGCCAGACACACCGTGTTGAAAGTGCCTCTACAGAAAGGATGCCACATCAAACCGCCGCAAAAGCTTGCAAGGTTGAAAACGGGGATCAAGGCCTGTTTGATGCCCATGCAGCTCTCAATCGCCTGGGCCCCGACCATGTCAGAAGGGTGCAGGGTCTGGCAAACAGATGTCTCGCTCAGTGTTCCCCTTTTTTCGCAAGGGGGTCGATGATATGAGAAACACTGAGGAAACATATGTCCAGTGCATGGAGTATTGGTGGCGAGGCACCCCAGTGCTCCCCCTGGCCCGTGCTTTTGAACTGCAGACCTGTGGCCGCGCCTTTATTGGAATGGCATGGTGCTGTTATTGTGGAGGGGGGACCTCCAGTGATGCTTTGAAGTTGGCCCAGTATCTCCAGAGCCACAAGGTCTCTGGACTGTTTTACATTTCTCTTTTGGTGAGATTTTTGAGGTGGAACAGACGAAGGGCAGCCTAACATATTTGAGACAGGTGTTCTGCATAAAAATGACTGGAATAAAATTTCTTTTTTCTTGCTTTCGCTCCATTGTCCAGCGACTTTCGGCGTAGATTTATGTTTGTCATTAGTAAGAAAGGAGAAATCCGATGAATGGGCCTTCTGTATTGAGAACTGGCTGTGCTAACACTGGACACAAGGAACATCCATTTACTTTACATGTGTTTTTGTCAATCGGACCTTTTTGTCTGTCAGCAGCGGGTACTTTAAGGTTGACTGCCATTTAGTGCATTCATTTCTTGCTTGCAAAACTCAAATACATATTCCATCCTCAGGATTCCAGAGCCCCTTTGTCCACAGTAGAGCAGCTTATTTCCATTATGTGGTGAGCCAGAATCCTTTCAAGAAGATCAGTTTATAGAAAGACAAAAGAAGGACTGGCAAAATCAATGGCCTAGGATGTTGTGACAGAACATGGTACAGCTCTGTGGACGCTGATTTAAAGCTGATTAGACTGATGGGATTTAGGATGGTACGGCTCACAATGCGTCCGTCTTCTCACGCCCTTCCCTCTCTGGAGCCTAAATCCTGTTACATACTCAACTTACATACTTTCAGCTTTAATGGATACACTTCTGTGCTTTTGTGCTGGAAGTCGCTCTGGATAAGAGGGTCTGCTAAATTAATGTAACGTAATGTAATACATATTCCGTACTGGCATGCAGCATGCCATCATTTCACACCGCCCTGTTGAGGGGCTGCATAGTTCACAAGGGTTACACACATATCTAAATGTGCCTCTCAGAATGAGTAACTGTACACAGCCTACATAGCAGTTTTTCAAAGAGAAACTTATAGAAGTGTCATTACATTTGATACCTCAGTGCCGGTCCACAAACCTGACCCCTCATTGATGTGGAGGAGTTCCCTTTGTAGAACAACACAGTAACACAAGGTAGTATGTTGGTAATACACGTAAACACCATTGTGACATCAGAAAACATTACATGTACGCAAGTATCCGTGTTGAATATACAGCAGGCTTGAAAGAGAGTCATGAAAAGGTCATACAGTCATACTTTAGTTGTACATGTAGTATGCCCACGTTACACTGCTTTGTTGAACTACATATTTAGTTTCATCAAATCCCTTGATTACTTTGTTTTATAAGACACTCATGCTTAGTTCACAGGAGAATTCTCTGTTAGACTAAGCTACTCGTAAACTCCCTTTGTCCAGAAGAGCCTGAAATGAGAAGGACATAACATTATCGCAAACATTACATGTACATAAGACAATCAAAGACAAGTAGCATATGCAAGACAAGGAAAGTGATGGTGACCATTTCCAATGGATATTGCTAACTTATAACGTGCATAATATTGTTTCCCCATGCTTGATGGACAGACTTCTCTCTGCTAAATGCCAATGCCATTAATGTACTGATGAGTGTGTTTAACAAAAAAGTACTGTGTGTAAGGATGTAGAGTTTAGCCTAAATGATGAAATCCATTTGGATTCTGAAGTGTAAACTTAGTAAAGCCTATGATAATTGCAAACAAAGTACTTATAGTACTGAAGAACAGACTATCTGCTTAACAAGAATACCAGCAGAAAAGTGAGATCCTGAACACCAAACACAACCACCATTTGTTTGAAAGTAAGAGCAGAAGAACATACTTCTAAAAAGCCTCCTCCATCAGAGTATTTAACCTGACACTCAGGTCCAGTCCTTTGAAGCCCTCAATAAACAGTCTTTTAAAAAGGTGTTCAAACTTGGGGCACCATTTGTTTGTGAAAGGTGTTGAACTAAATCCCTGTTGCCATTTAACAGTCTGGAGTCTGACCAGTGGAATCTACAATTGAAAACTAATTCCAGCTCTTTAAATTGCTATCTCCACCCCTCCTTTAGCACTTGGCAGGGGCACTGGGTAACATACAAGAGGTTAACAGTCTTTTTTAACCCTGAGGGAAAGGAATTTACCAATCCTTGTTCCTTTCAAAATGTCTTAAATCCAGGGTGTTGTCCTTACTGATTGCATGCCAGAGGTTTTGTGAAGAGTCACACACATATATTGATGAAAAAATTTAATGTATGAATTCAAGTATTAAGACGTTGACAGTAAGTAGACACTTTCCATAGCATTACCACTGTGATTGACAACTGAATATGGCATTTTGATCCAAATTTTGACTCTAAATCGTCTGTCAAAACTGTACAACTACAAGGTTCATAACTTACAAATAAAACCGCTTTACCATTTACTGTTAGTGAAAAGCTTGAATTAATGTATTCATCTCAACAATACGGTAGTATGTTTACGTTCCATGCAGCCACAAAGCATTAACGTTTTTAGGTTCACCTGCTCAAAAGTTCTTACTTATTGTAAGATGTGTTATTGACTGGTTACAGGAGAAAGTCGGCGCGAGCGTTGCACGGGTGATAAAGGGTTAAAGACAGGGGGAGGGGAGTTGACAGCAAACCAGCGGAGAGGAGTATAAAAAACATTAGAGAGACCAGTCATACACAAACAGCGTGTGTGTGAGTGAGAAGAGCCGTTTACTCGCATGCGAAAAAAACACGCTTTGCAACTGTGCAATGGTGTTGCGCGCATCGGGTGCATACTTCAGCTGCGTGCTACAAATCTTTGGATGGACGTTTTCTGCACGAGGAATTGAGCACTTTTGTAACTAACGTTACCCGACCGGGCGTTACTGGAGCACTAGAACTCTAAAGACTGGGCAGTGGCAAAGGTGTTTATCAAAAACCCACCTTAATCTTTCGCGAGGAAAGGTGTCACAGGATACATCACAAGAACACTCAGGTTAAACAATGCATTTACATGACCTTTGAAACGCTATACAAGCTAAAAAAAAAAAACGATGTGTCCAAATCAAGTTTTGCGTTTCGGCAGAGATGACAGAGATGAACATGGAACTTAGACCGTAAAGAAAAAGAATCTCTTAACAAGCAGAAGAGAATATGGCACAAACTGAGCTCAACAGGACAGCAACTGAGAGGCGCTCGATCGTGTGGATGTGAAATTTACCTGGACTCAAGTACAATCATCAGCGGCGTGCTTAACTCGTTCTGAGATTATTGTCACTTATTGCTGTGCAGAAATCATATGCACGTGCAGTTACTCATCGCTACACGGTGAACAGCAGAAGTCTCTCGTGAGGCAAAGGACAGTTTACACTTAACAATCTTTATAACTAAATTAAGTCAAGGGTATTAATTATCAATAGCCTACTTCATGATCTGTTCTTCAAGCAATCTCAGATCACTGTAATGTCAATGGAATCTGAAGACGCTCTCCACTTGTGACACCTTGGTATTTATATTGTGTATAGGGGCAAATATTTGGCATATTTTATGTTACACTTTATTTTAAAGTAGTGCCCATGCATGCCCCAAATAAGACTATTCCTAAGGAACGCCGTCACTGCTGCACACGGGCTTGGTTCAGGATTTTAAGCCCCAGGTTATCGTAGTTTCCTTTTGTCCATTGCCTTCGATTTTTTTTTTCTTGAAATTGGTAATCTTGATTCCCGAAGTGGCTCCGCAGTGGTGTTGCGGCTCCTCGTCCGCGGCGGATCCGGAGATCGGAGTCTCTGCAGCGGGAGGAGGCGGTAGTGGAGCCCCTGCTCCAGCGCAGGGTCCCAAAACCGGTCGGGTGAAAAGGATGATTCGACTGGCTGCAGAGTTGTTACTGCTGCTAGGACTACTCCTCCTAACTTTGCACATTACGGTGTTACGGAGCAATCCGCTGCATCAGGGAAATGTGACTTTACACAACGACCAGAACACGCTGCTTGTAGAGGTATGCTTTTGCTTGTTTTCCAAGTTACGTGAGTCGCTTTTTATGCTCACTCATTGGTTTCCAAGATCTCATTTTTGGCAGTTTTCACTAAACATTATTGAACTCGTGCAATTACAGCCCCCTACTTGTAAAAACCGCCCACTGATAGTTACTTGGAATTTTCAACACATCTGACATGATAAATAGCTGTACACCTTAACTGATAGTCACGCATTGTAGCCAACCTGTATAATGTCCACAGTTTACTAGCTTAATACATGACGATGTGTATGTGAGTTACTTGGTGAAGAGGCTGTAGCGAGGAGACACCTCTGTCTTGGTGTTACCGTTACGGCTGACGTGTTCACAGCGAGTACAATCTAGGGCGCACCCCCTCAAGAAAATTACTTATTTTTGGGTTGGGAACTCCTTTCAAAGTCCGTCTTCCATCAGCTCACGATGCAATTAACGGACAGACGTAACCACTGAGAGCATGCTAGTTTGCTGAAGTCTACGGACAAGTTTTGAGTGATAAGGAAGAAGTAGGCTACATCATTAATTGATGGCCTGACCAGACTTAATGTTGGTCTTAAAATTTAAATACTGATACCTTAGGCTATTTTACAAAAACGTAGCCTCATGAACTGATAATATTTGCAAGTAGGGCCTGTACATGCAATTTTAAAAATATTTATACAATGACTGCATTCATTTCACAACGGCCAAAAACACAACTGACTATTGCGCAAATGAATTCCATGCATCATTACATATTATTGCAAAACAGCTCAATACACCATATGTTAAGTTTGTCTATTTCACCAGATAAAGTACATACTGCACTTAACAGCAGAACATTGCGACATATTTTTCAAAGCCGGAACCTTTCTGTTGAACGATTTTATCTGATGTCAGGGAAATCTTTCAAACGCGACTGAGATTGAGAAAGAGAACCATACAGAATGCACGTCCAATGATTTAGAGAATGTCCTAAACATAGGCGCTCCACGCACACTGTGCGGAGCGTAACCACGTGGCGGGGTATCAGAGGGTTACCTGAGTGAAAGGGCACCGAAGAAAGTAAAGAAAGAAGATACACAGAAACAGTAGCTCTCAGTATCTAAATCTGCGAAGTGGTGAAAGTACTACATTGACTTCCCAGAATGTTGACAGCAGCACAATTTTGCTTATGAGATTAAATTCAATAAGGAAGAGACTCTGGAAAAATGCCAGAGCAATGCGTTCGAAAATGTACCGCTAGGGGCACTGTTTGTCACAGATTTATCTCATATTTATCGTTGTCAATCAAAGCTTGTGATGTCGCTTCACAGATTTCATATATTACGGTTCTGAGTTTATTTATTGACCTGCGTGATTCAATGCATAAGTACAACAGTGCAACTTTTTAAGTCAATGATCAGTGAACAATTCATGTGGGAATTTTAAGTTACTTTAAAAATCCTGAAATTTTAATAACAATCTCACGTTTTTTATAGTCCAAACAGCATTTTCAGTGTGTTGCAGTCAAATTAGCTTTTGCTTGCCATTTAGTCACATGTCCTGCAGGGTTTTTATGTGCATTGACATTAGATGTCTACAGGCCTGCAGTATGCTTAAACTTGTGTAGCCTTCTTCATTTCACTTGCTTTCATCCACTTGCTGTGTATGACATAGTTCATCACTGGTGTGAATGGAGCATGATATGAAGAGGGAGACAGGCCAGCCAAAGTGATCCAGTGCTGTCCAGTGATGCTTCAGACTTAGATTTCTGGGTGTGCTGTCCATCCAGCTAAATATATTTTCATGTGATAATTCCAATGATTGTTTAGGAAAGCTAAACGCAATGTTTTTCTACTTGTGGCTACCTTTCTGGCTCCCAGGTGTGATTTTAAAGAAATACACGCTGTTTTGACTAGTTAGAGAAATTGTTTGACCATGACTGCCAGGATGAGGAGGTGTAGCTCCTCAGGACTGGTCACATAGCCATTGAACTGAGGAAGTGCAGGCAGTGGTTAATGGTGTTGACAGTATTAAACCTTAGGTCATGTTTACATGTGTGTATACAAGTTAACCAGAAGGGTGATTACTTTCCTGTCTGGATTCTTTGGAGTTCACGTGGACTTCAAACTGTGGAAGGCAGTTTTGGTTGCTAAGTTGTTTTTTTCTTTATTCAGATTCTGAGCTCAGCACACAAGGCAGGAAATTATCCATTAATAGTATGTTCTAGAGCAGGGGTGGGCAACTCCAGTCCTGGAGGGCCATGGTCCTGCTGTTTTTCTTGTTGACCAACTAAATACAATCTCTGATTGGCTGAAGAGCAACACACCTGTTTTCAAGGTGAAAATCATCCTGAGATGAAAACAAAAACCAGCAGGACACTGGCCCTCCAGGACCGGAATTGCCCACCCCTGTTCTAGAACAGGCCTGTACGTAGCCATCCTGAGAGAGTCACCCTGCTAGTTCACAAACATCAGTCCATAGTGAGGAATGTGCAATACCATTAATCTTTATGCTATATGGATCCATTGATATAAACGTTTGTGTCCGTTATCAGAAAACATGAGATTGGAATGACAAAACATAAGGAAAGAGACTTTTGTTGCGATTGGTGATGTGTTGCGGGAGCAGATTCTTGCATTTTTCATTCATGGATGTCATGTTGCACACTGGCCAAAATTTGTCTCAGATGGCAGATTTGGTTTATACAAGTTTAGAATTCACACGGTGGGCTTAATGTCAGTGTGGGTCAATGGTGTATTTTCACCTAAAAGGCAAAACATCAAGAAAGGCTTCACAAAAGAAAGTGTAAATGAGGTTTTTACTGGATGGTAGAATGAGTAAGAGGTGTCATCCTCCCTTTGGACATATTTAGCTCTGAGAGCATGACATGGCGTACATGGAGCCGTAGGGAGAGGTCACACAAAAATGGAGGAACTATACATCTACAGATGTCAACACAGCTATTGTTCTGCTTGCCATCTTGTCATCAGTCCATTGTCCCCAATATCAGAAGCAGCCCTCTTGAGTTACTTTTATCACAAAGAGATCGGCTGCTGTTATCTAATGGGGCCACAGTGTTATAATATATGGTGTTTACTTACTAGGATCAATGAAAAATGAGTCCAAAATCCATGCAGTGGCAAGATGATACATTCTTTTAAAAGTATTGACAGGCACATCTGTAAATCATTCATAGAACTGAACAGTACATATACAAGAGAGGTCTTTTGAATTTGAAAATGGCATACATATAAAATCTGTTTTTATCATCATGAGCTTTGATTGCAGAACTGCTCTGCATGTCATGGTAAAGAAGACAGCAATACACCCTGTCTCTCCAAAGCGCCACTATCTACATATCCACAGGCTCTCTCCCTCTCGCCCTCTCTTCCTCTCTCTCTTTGTTGCTCACAATGTAATGATATGGTCCGGAGGGGTTGTCTGTAGCAATTTCTCACAAAACCCTGCTTTGTGTCACGGACTCCCTCTCCCCTGGGAGTGAGAGAGGGCAGGGTCATACATCCCCCATCAACCCCAGGGTGATGTGCCTGCCCCAGGTCGGGGCCTGTCATCATGGCCCCATCAGTGTCATGCCTGCTTCCTGGCGACATGTCTGAGACGAGGCCTGACTCCATCCCAGCGCCCGCTAGTCATAGTGGTGCAGCTAGCGTCCCATCAATGTGGAGAAAAAGGGGAGGGAAGAAGCTACAGGAGGAGAGGGTTGTAAAGTGTTAACCATGCAATGTGTGGCTGGAGAGCTGACCGTGCTCCTTCTGGTAGAAGTGCAACAGCTAGAGCGTAACACTCTTACACATCCTGGGCATTTGGGGCTTGACAACATTTTAAACAGAGTTGCCATTTATACTGCAATAGCCCTCCCAGGGGTTATGGGATATTATTTTTAAAAATGTCTCCCATTAAGGCCAGTGTAGTAGGATATGATTAGGCTAATGTTCCTCTGCATTCTGAGAGAAATTTCATGAATTGTCCAACACAAATTTGTCACTTTCGCTTTTTCCCTCTTGGCCGTCTCTCTATCCCGCCTGTTGCCGGGAGACATTCGCTGCAGGGATCAACCTGTCATTTGGGTGCAGACGTGACACCTAATGTTAGCCTTGCAGCGTGGGATCCGCCCCGGGGAGCACACCAGTGCAACGGAAGTGGGGCAAATAACGACTAGCCTAAAAATTGATATCCTCCGACCGCCCTCTGTGAAATTACAGGCCCCAGGGCCCGCGGTCCTCCCACAGAAAGTTGGGCTAGAACAGGAGGACACAGAGCTGGCTGCGGTGACTTCAGACAGACAGTGCTAAAACGGCTGCACCGCTTCACATGTGACAGCATTGCACACATGCGCTGGGAACTACCAGATTCAGGACGTAGAGTTAGGATCCTGGGATCAGTAGGGGGTTTTGCTTGGCTTGTTAAATACTGCTGGCTGTTTTTTAGAAGTATTTTTAAAGTAGCACCTTTCATGGTGTGGTTGAAAACAAAAGGTGATTAATTAAAACTTTATATGTATATAGATATGTATATTGAACAGCTTTTTTAAGGGTGGAGAGTATTGTCTCCATCCTTTTGAATAGTTACATTTGGACATGCTAAATAGTGGAAGTGAGCAGTCTTCCCTCTCAGTAAGGATGTGAGATTTGGTGACATCCAGGTGTCATTTATTTAGTTGAGGAGGGCAAGTCTCCACTAACCAGCAAAATGTTAACATGCAGTCAGGTTTTGTGTGTGCCTGCACGTGTGTGTGTTGTGTAGGTATGTGTCTTCGTTTCTCATGGAGGAAAGATGTCCACAATTTTGTCTGTTAAAATCAGACTGATTTGAAATGTCAGTTTTTCCTTTGTGTAATAAAGAATGGACAGTGCAGCATTCCAGTACCATGGAGGTAAACTGGTGGTTGATTTTTTTTTTTTGGGCGGGGAAAAAAGGGCTTCCCAGGCTGTGGTGTTGTTTGTGTCATTGCTGGGTGTAGGTGCATGCCTTGTATGGCTGGACAGAAATATGCTTGGAATTCACAGAGAGTGGGTCACACAGGGAGACATGCCAGGCTGGAACGAGAGAGCGACAGAGGGTGCATTTCTGGCAGCCGAGGGGAGCCCTGCTGGCACAGTGAGTCTGATTTACTGTAGGGCTGTCAGCCTGCAGCAGCACACAGCTGCCTGCACCTCCGCAAACCGAGAGAGGAGTAAACTCTCTGACACCGTAAAGTTTCTGAGGGCTTCTGTTGGCGTCCAGCACCGAGCATTCAAAGCACAACCAAAGACAGTGAGCATGTGCAGAGCTTGTATAAATTCAACAGAGGCAGCGCGCTCAGCCAAAGACTGTGGTTGATGATTCTGTACTAAAGAAATAACCTGTAAATCTCCCCTGCCATACTTTAGGTAGCTCTGAGGTTTTCTGCTTTGTTGAGAATGCATGTTGCCGCAACAACTATGCTACTCTGTGGCCTGAAGGGTCTGCTTAAAGGCATTGCATTAATGAATTCATCATATCCATAATGCACTGGACTGCAATATGTTACTGTGTGCTAGCCTGCCTTAATTATGGTGATGATATCAACTCTTGTCTGTGCAGACATTCTTGTGAATACTGTTTTAATGTTTGGGCTGTTTTACAAGATTGAATGTTGGATGATTCTGCAGTGTACCTGGAGGAGGGGGAAGGTCTACTGCCACACTCCTCAGCAGCAACAGAGAGAGAAAACAAGAATCAAAATCAGGGATAGTGGTTTTAAAAAGCAGTCCCGAACTACGTTCACAGTGAGCACTAGAGGGACCTGTGTCTAAACTGAGAGGGCAAAAACAACCATTAAAATTGGTGTGAGGTAAGTGTTGCTCCCCATCACTGTTTTCTTGGATATATGTGAGTCAGGATCATGTGTGAGTCAGGAACAAATAGTTGTGAACTCACCCTGCTCTCCGCTGCAATTTACCCCAAAGTCACCCCCTGCCCCCACCCTGTCTGTCACCTCCTGGACCTTCCCCCATCAAGCTGTCCTGCTATGAGTTTATGCAGCCTCACCAGGAAGTCTGATGTAAGCCAGATATGTGCCCCCTCTCAGCTAAAAAAAAAAGAAATTAGGGATGACTGTCAAGTTCAGAAAGGAAAAAAAAAAACATAGCCCATCCGGGATGTGAGGAAGAAGAAAGAGATAATTTTCCCTTCCACCTAAGTGACAGATTCAAAGGCATCTGGCACAATGTGCATGGCATTCATTTCCTGCTCCCAGCTCCTGCTGGAATGCCCCATGAGGTGTTTCCAATTGAAAATGGAGTCATGCTCCTTTAATCAACCTTTGCAAAGTAAAAAAGGGAAGAAGCAGAGAGGGAGTGAGGGAGCAAAAGGAGGGGGGGGTTTCATTCATGTTTTTGAAGGACCTTCCTGGGAGGCCCAGTTGGACAGGATGAGCTGAAGAATGGCAAATCACCTTTGATCTCCCAAATTAAGAAGTGTTTTTTTTTTTTGAGGGATCAGCTGATAGGTGGTTGACTGTAAAACGGCTGCTAGCATTCAACAGCTACCCCCTCCCAGTCTTCCACACACCCCTGCGAAACCAAATCCATTAGCATATCATTGCCTGCTGTTTTCTTGCTTTGAAAAACAAACAATATGTGGTGCTTTTTGTAACTGTCTTGCAAGAAAAGGCCAGGTGTATTATATATAATAAAAGTAAGAAGTTCATCCGGGGAGAAAATGACAATCATGAGGTACTGGGTAAACTGTGTTTGAAGCTGATGGATTGAGAGATTTCCATGGTAGATAAATGGTGCTGCCCTATTGCACTTATTTACATACTGAAGTGGGCTCCTGGGGGTAGCACATTTGTCTGAGTTGAGAGAATTTACACAGAGAAAGAAATGAAAATATCAAAGGGACAAATAGGTTGTAATCCCCATCAGCTCTTCCCTTCCCAATTCAGCACTGTTCCTTGGTACATTTGAATGCTTTATCATATACTGTGAATGAGCATATGGTCAGCCACACAGCAGTTGTAGATATCTTTTATCACAGTAGTCGTGTGTATTAAAATGATTGACAATAGGAAGACAGAATTTGGCATATGCGGAGGATTTGAGAGAGTCTGGGCATGGCCAGTGACCATCTTATCCAGGTAACAGTGGACAGTGCTACCTTCCAGGAAAAGCAAAGATCAGCAAGGCAGATTTGGGAATCAGTTACCTGGAGCCTCAGGGTTTGCGTGTTGCAGGGGGGTGGTCATGGACTGTTTGGCAGTGGTCTTCCAAGTGTAAGAGGGAGAGTAGCCAGAGCACAGATCTCTCTAGACTCCTTCAGCCCAGGTTTCAAGGAACCTAGCTATTTCACAAATACGGGCTGAAAAAGGTTTCTGGTTTGAATTAACATGATTGATTTCAGCTGGATTGTACCGTTTCACGAACGCAGTTAATGGTTGTAAAGATGTGAGCATTGCAGCTGTTCTACAATTAATGGAGAGGTAGATCTGAAAACTTTGTGTGCCCAGTGTTGTGGATTGCGCATCAGCTGGAAATGGTGAAACAGATGTGTGCCAATAGATGTTCGTGGAGACTGCCAGCTCTTAACCTTGAAAGTGAACCAGCGCACCTAATATTTTCCCGTGAGATGGAACAGTGTGAAAGATCAGTTCAGATAGAGCATGAAAAGATCAAACATACTTTGGAGAGGCTAAGGTTGCATTCTCAAAGTCAATGGTAATAGACATCCATGGGAAAATATGAAAAAAGACTATTATGAAAGATGCTTGATGGGTAATGTGGGAACAGGACAGGTATTTAGAAATATCCAAGGTTGTAGTGTATTAGCCGTCAGTGCTCAGAGCTGGTTTTTATAATGTGTCAGCCATTAATCAAGTGCTGCTTTCAGAATTTAACTGAGTCCTTGAGGCAAAACCCTTTGTAAGGCCTTGTAATGGTGATGTGGCAAATTACAGAATACTTGTGGTATTGGTTAGCGGAGAGGAAACCCTATCGCCTATAGTGGCCTTTGTCCAATGAGATGTGCGTTTATCTTTTCCATTATGGGAGTTTCACTATATTGAATTAGCCCACTGAATTTTTTAGATTTGTATTTAAATAGAAAATAATCAAGAAAATTAACTTTTTTTCAAGGAGGCTTGATTGGTGTCTCAGTCCATGAGTAGTATTGAGCCTTTTGACAAGTTCCACCAGTAAGGATGTGTAAAGAGAGAGCAAGGGCTCCCTGGAGCTTAGTCATAGCCAACTTTGTCTTCGATGGAGGCAGAGACTGGGTGGGAGGTTATCACTAGGAGACCTTAAGCCCTGCCACAGTGATATTTCCAGGACGGTTGCCACAGGCCCATAGCACAGTCAAGAAAAGGTGGTGAGATCGTCCTGCTTATTAAAATGACGTACCATCCCTAAGTATGCAATTTCCTGTTTATGTCCTTGCCACAATTGCTGACCTAAATCAATAGTGCTTTCTGCGGTTGCTGGTCTTGAGGTCATGACGATTGCTTCATTTCATTTTTTGATTTTAATCGTAGTTACTTTTATGAGTTTGTTTATGAGCTGCGATTTGTGCCATATAATTTGCTGTCTAAAATTGCAACAAGAAGCCAACTCCTAAGTGTCTCCATTGGCTTGCAGGTCTGACAGAAATGTACATTATTTGCATGTATAGTTTACTGTTAATTGTTGTATCCAAATTGTATTTTTATGTTTCTGTATCTAGTTCCAGTGGCAACAACATATGTAAAAAGTATGTGTTATGCACTCAATAGATACCATGACTATAGTATTGTATTTATATGCCAGTATTTATGTGCCATTTTTATATTTATATCCTCCTGCACATGTAGTTGTGAAATCCCATCCCATGGGAACGGCAGCCCCTTCTAAAAGCCAAGTGTTTCATTCTTTGACCGTTTCCGATTCTGCCAAAGCTCACTCGCACATACAGATGAGACACGGTGGAGCAGGTCCCTTTATGGAGCTCATGTTTTCCCAAGGCTAGAGTGCCCTGGCTCTGACGAGACTATTTTATGTGCAGGCGGAGTCTTTTTATATTCACCAGTGGCCGAGTTGACACTTTGTATGTGGCCGGCTACCGCAAGGGCATGATAGAGCTTTCGGGCCTTGGCTCAACCAGAAAAACACACAGAGAGAAAAAAGGAAAAACTTGCAAGATTGATGGACTCCTTTGATCTCACCGTGCACCGCACAAGCAAAGAAGATTACGGGCTGCTTTTAGCTGTCTGTCCAGTGGGGAGTAATTGCATATGTGATGGGGAACACATGCCTTGTCAGTCCTCAGAGATGTATTCACGGCCCCTTACGCACTGCAGAGTAATTCACTGTCAACAAAGAACATCCCATGACAAGCTGTTGCAGTGTTGCCTCGACGTTTCAGCTTCTCGCAGCCTCTGCTGTGTTCCCTTTGGTGAGCCGCTTGGGACTTTGAAGCAAAATCGTTACAACTCCCGGCGTACGTGTTTATCCATCTGTGTGTAATCTTTGTCTGCAGCTCTGATGGAGATGACAGCCTTGGTTTCAGTCAGTAAACAAATAGTGATGTGGACACTGCATGCCTATCGGAGCAATGTCCAGATGCATTGTGGATGCAGAAGGAATGCAGATGTACGATGAAAGGCATTGCGAAACAGGCAAGAGGCAAATAAACCCCAGGAACTTGTTGATGGGCCCTGCTCCCTCAATGCACTGGCAAGACCTTGGTGCGGCTTCAGCAGAATTGAATCCACACTTGAGCAACTCTTGTGGTCATCCCGCAGAAATCAGTGTTTAGCACCATGTTTATTTAGCAAGGTGACGGAAGAGAGTCCTTGCACAGCAGAGAGCCGACCAGTCTGAAGGGGGCTATTTCTGTCTCTCCAGGGTTCTTTCCTTTTGTTGTGTATGGGAGGGTGGGGTTACATCCCCCTTGGGGGTAATCAGGAAATTAGGGGGAGGAATAAAGTGGGCATGTCCGCTAATCACAGCATGCTCCTAGGGGTAAATAAGTGGAGCTGAGGCCTTTTGGAAAGGGATTAAATGTGTATTCTTCCCCCCTGTCTGAGATCTGTGCAGTCACTTTGGCAAACAGGTTGCTGATCTGCAGAGCCATCCATGTTGAACCTGGTGATGGAAAGGGGGCCTGGCTTTTGATCCTCCCCTGAGGGACGAAGTCCACCCTGGGTCGTGCTTGAGCCCTCCCTGTTCTGCGCAGCTGGGACCTTAGATGGTTACCCAGACTGCCCCAGCCCCCACCTGCTCCCGATGGCCCATGACTGGATTTATAATGAGGGGTCACTGCCATTTGAACTCCTGTCAACCTGAAATATTATTGTAATGCTGCTAAACAGTCCTCTTATGAGACACAGTTTTTATGTCTGTGCAACATTTTTTTGCAAGGTTCTTGGTTTTGCTTTTTGAAGAGAGGTCACTTCACGTCATAAATTCTTTTTTTCACAAAGGTTTCTTGCCTTCGGTCAAACACAAAAAGAAAATGACACAGCCGTATACATGCTTTCTTGGGTTTCGCTGACAGTGCTCCGTTCCCTCCTGTTTCCGCAGAACAGTCTCAATGCTGAGAGCGGCTCCTCTTCTCAGCTGTCAGCTGGCAGCCGGCGGGTCGCTGCCGAGCACCGGCCCCAGTCTCGGGCCCAGCCCCACGGTGCCACCAGCACCCTGCAGAGGGATGGACCTGGAGCCTTCCTGCTGGACCTCCACAACTTCCCTGACCTCTCCAAGGCTGACATAAATGGACAGAACCCCAACATTCAGGTGACCGCTGTGCTGCCTCTCCTGCTCTGACCTTATGACTGTGATAAGGGCCGTGGGGAAATGTGGCCTGCCATGGTAGCAGTGCACGCAGGGATCCATTTTTACTGTGGACACACGGTCTAGAGTGGCAATTTGAAAACAGTACAAAGGAGAAGAAAAGAAGGGAAGGGAAGAGGGGAGAGAGCAACCTGTGTGTGTGTGTGTGTGGGGTGACATGGCTGCCCAAGCGCACACAGAGCAGATGCCTGGAAACAGGAAGAGGCAGAACGCCTTGCTGCACATCACTACTCATTTTCACCAGGGGGCCTTTAAAAGTCACTGAGCTGATGATACTCAAAACAAACACTGACACACACACGCGCACACACACACACACACACAGACCTGGCTAAAAGCTTTTTTAATGTGGGATCGAAACCCCAAAATTGGTAAGATCTTGCATGTATCTTGCTTGTATCTGTACCTGTACCCCTATCAAGGACTATCCCTGTAGTTGTCTATATGCCAGTCTTGTCTGCTTGTTAAGGTCTACAAAACAAATTTCCATATTGGTATCAATAAGGTTTTTTCCCCACCTAACTTGGTCAGAAGTGAGTTTGTGGCCATGAGCTAATGTTCGGTTTCATTGGTTTGGTTTGTTTGTCTTGCTAATGAGACACAGCGGCGAATGTGAATGTTATGACTCTTGTTTAATGAGATGGGAGGGTCCAGGTTTGGATGTAATTCACCCTGGACCTTAAACTGCCGTTTCCTTGCAGGGCACAGCGGTCAGGGGCCTCAGCTCACTGTTCTTCCCGTGTCCTCAGGTGACCATCGAGGTGGTGGACGGGCTGGAGGGGGCGGAGCCCGAGAAGGGGCTACGCAAGGAGAACAAGCCCAGCTGGGCCTCGCCCAACTGGAGGAACTGGTGGCAGCGCTCGTCCTCGGCCGTCACTCCACGCCGCCCCGATGACCAGGACTACCCCTACGACGGCAACACCGACGACAGCAACTTCCTCAAACCCCTGGGGGACTGGGAGCGACGGGGCGGAGCTGGGGGGATGACCAAGGCCCAGACTGAGTATGGTGAGTCTGTGTGTGGGTCCATGCGTATTATGTTAGATATGTAGCTAAATAAAGCCTCTGATTAGACACTGGACATATTACCCTAGAATTACTTGTATTGATAATAATAATAATAATAATAATAATAATAAGTTACATTTATATAGCGCCTTTCACAATACCCATGGTTGATCCAGATGTATTGGTCCAGATATTCAATCTAAGAAGATGCTTCACTAATGCATGAGTTAAGACTGCAGGCAAATGCCTTCATTTGTAAAATTGAGCTTGATACATGTAACACATGAACTGTCCCTCAAGCAACAGAGTGCAGTCAAGTGAACCAGAGTCCAGACCATGCATTTACAATGCGATCCTTTCTCAATGTGGGGGAGCAAAAAATATGCTGTCCCGTGAAAGAATGTGAACTCTCTATAACACACATTCTCAAAGTGTCTCGGCATGCCTGAATCATTCCTGTTCTCTTTAACACCGGGGACAGAGACCGTCAAAGAGATCTGCGTGTGTGTGTGTGTGTGTGTGTGTGTCTGCGTGTGTGTCGCTCTGGCCCATGTGGTCTGGGCCTCAGCGGCCCTGCTGCGTGTGATCGCACTGCGGAGGTGATCTCATGGTATTCCTGCTCCCCGGCTTAATCTCAGGAGCTTATCGCCTGGGGGGAAATGAGCGCCGGCGTTATAACCGTGGCCCCAGACTGCCTTATCACCCCTCGGCCCTTGATTGTATGTTAGTCATCCTGCAGGTGGAATAATGGTTTGTGTGTGTGAATATGAAACCAGCGTCGGGGCTGCGGTTGGGGGCCAGAAAGCCTTGACCGGGTCAGAGAGCCGGGAACCGGATGACTTTCATATCAGGGGGTCCTCCTTCCTAGACCTTCAGGACCTACCCTTAGCATTAAGGCTGTAATTTGTGATTACTGGGTGGTTTAAAGTCTCATTTCTTGCCATGTGTAACTATAATTACGCGTGGCAGGTGCTAGGGGGGCTGAACTGGACCAGAATCTAAAATGTTATTGTCTCAGAGTGCAGCCTGCACTAACGTCCTGAACTGATACCATGAGGTGGAGATAGCGAGTTTAATAAGCAGCAGGCAGTGGGTAAATGCTTCCATGCCTTGCGCTGGGACTTAGCTCAGAAATGGTAATCAGAGTAAGCCTGATGTCTGTACATTTCCAAACCCATTTTAAAATGGCCCCATTGACTTCATCAAACAGAATCACAAGTGTAAATACTTGCCAGACTCTATTTTGTTGAGGTTTACACATCTGACACTGAAAATAAATGTTTTTCTGAACCTCACCTGTGACCTGTTTGGTTCAGGCAAACTGTCAGGCTTTATTAATGGTCTACTAGCCATGGGGCCATCAATTTAATTAGATTCAACATCTTAATTCACAGCAAATATTCTCATAACTTGTTGGTGGAATCTCGGACCGTCTTCAGGAAAACCCGGGCTAGCACATCCTGAATTTGGCCTCTATGAATGCTCACTGACTCTTATGTGTGGTGAGTGACTCATATTAACTGCCCCATTTTTACTTACCCACTTGTCAGCTTTTTTTGAATGGCCAGAACAACATGTCATGCCCAAGAACCCAGTGGCTTATGACAACATGTCCTCTGATGTAGTGGGAAGCCCAACAGTAAAAGCTGGACCTCTCCCACTACATGGCCGCATCAGAGATTCCCAGCTGCCCACAATTGTATGGGACTGTCCCAGTTGTGCCCATATGTCCGTTCTTAGCACATTAGCAAATCAGAGCCATCGTCACGCAGTCCCTCTGACAGGCACACGGTTTTGGGGTGGAGAGAATCGGTCCAGGCCTGTGTATCTTATTGCAAGTGTGTTTTGGGAGGTGCTGCCAGAGGAAATGCACAGGCCGGGCTCATGCAGTGCACCACTCGTGCGAGAGCCAGTTAGAGAGGTATGCTAATGACCTGCTGGCTGGCAGCTGGCCTGGACCTCAGGTACCAGCAACATGTGGACCCAATCAACACCACCCTGGAATTGGCAACCTGTTGACTGGCTTTCTATTTCTCTCTCTCTCTCTCTCTCTCTCTCTCTCTCTCTCTCTCTCTCTCTCCGCCCCTCACTCATTTAGATTACATCGACGGCGACGGGGACTGGAGTGCCTGGTCGGCCTGCAGCGTCTCCTGCGGCAACGGAAACCAGAAGAGGACCAGGTCGTGCGGGTACGCCTGCACAGCCACCGAGTCCCGCACCTGCGACATGCCGAGCTGCCCAGGTCAGTCCCAGTCTGGAGCCGTTTGGTCCGTCCACAGAGCCGACCAAATATAGGGCATTCAACCAATCCGCCCACAGAGCTGACCAAATATAGGGCATTCAACCAATCAAAGCAGACCCATTCCCTCTTTGTTGACAGGTTTCATCAAGACAGTCTGTGTCAGGGATATCTGTCAAAGTAACTCATCTCCCTAGGTCATGCATAAGATGGCAGATAACTAGTTGCAAATCTAAATGTACCTGCATGAATGAAACCTCCCCTTCCTCACCCCCCTATTTTTTTATTTGTCCTCATTGTATAGTTTTTATTCTGACTGGAGTGGGGTCTTTGTCCACCTGTAGGCATTGAAGACGCCTTCAAGACAGCTGCCACAGAAGTTAGCCTTCTCGCTGGAACAGATGAGTTCAATGCCACAGAGCTCTTTGGCGTTGGTAAGACCCCTTTGTCTTTACACGCCTCCGTGTGCCACTCGTCTGGTCTGTCTTTCATCTGGACAGCTGATTCTTGCACCATCAGACTTACAAAAACTCTGCAACATCTGCATCTACCCAAAACACCACATAGTTCCAGAAGCCCTCTTAACATTCCAGCACAGAGATGAAAGTGTGAGGGAGACAGAAGCACAGCATGCTGTGCTTCCAGTCCTCCTCATTCCCGTCACATCCCAGCCATGAGAAAAAAAACACCCTTTCACACAGGGGCGTCTTCATTCTTCCTGTTTATCCAGTTACCTATTAAAGAAGGGCCCGGCTTAACTCTGTCCTAATGCCTTCCAGACACGGACAGCTGCGAACGATGGATGAACTGCAAGAGCGAATTCCTGAAGAAGTACATGCTCAAGGTAGCCAACGACCTTCCCAGCTGCCCCTGCTCCTACCCGACCGAGGTGGCCTACAGCACGGCCGACGTCCACGACGCCGCCACACGCAAGGACTTCCGCTGGAAGGACGCCAGCGGCCCCAAGGAGAAGCTGGAGATCTACAAGCCCACGGCGCGCTACTGCATCCGCTCCATGCTGACGCTGGAGTCCACCACGCTGGCTTCCCAGCACTGCTGCTACGACGACAGCATGAAGCTCATCACCCGGGGGAAGGGGGCCGGCACGCCCAACCTCATCAGCACCGAGTTCTCCGCCGACCTGCACTACAAGGTGGACGTCCTGCCGTGGATCATCTGCAAGGGGGACTGGAGCCGCTACAACCAGGCCCGCCCGCCAAACAACGGGCAGAGGTGCGAGGACAACCCCCTGGACGAGGACTACTACAAACAGTTTGAGGAGGCCAGGGAGTTCTGAGTCTTCTGGGAGAGCCTGAAAAAAGGGGACGTTGAATGAACAATGAATCTAGTTTGTGAATCTGACGGCTGAGAGTGCGAACACTGCCTCCTGTTTGTCGCAGACGATCCTGTCAAAACAGAATGCTGCAGAGTGCCAAGGACTGGTCATATGTTTACCCAGAATGCCACAGTGGAGCTGAGGCCTTGCAGAGTCCTCTAGCTTGTCCAGTATAATTGAACTTCTTCCTCAAAGTGAAGGGGAGTTCCTTTGGCTGTGGTAACAGCAACAAAGCACTCTCCAGTGCTTCATCTTGTAATACCGAACATCTTTCAGTGCTATTCCAAGCAAAAAACGGTATGCTGTTTTTTTTTTTTTGAGAATGACTTGTTTGATATGTCAATCAGTGAGTGGACTTCAAAGGAAGGGAACATTTAATTTGTGTTGGACAATGAGAAGAGAAATTCGGCAACATTTTGGATGGCTTTGGGTCATGTACAGTGTATGGACTAGGAGGAGGAAAAAGAAACCTTTACATTTGGAGTGAAACTTTAGATGACTCGGTAGCTTTGCGACCTCTCACTCATAGCAGTGTTGCTAATGCATTCTATTTCCAGGGAAAAACAAAGTTCTCAAACATGCAGACGATCAAAGGGGAACATGGAAAACTAGCTTCATTCTCAGTAAAAAGGGATATGGTGCAGCGACCAACCACAGCAAGCAAATCACTGCCTATAGATGGTATTGATTTACAGGAGCTCACAACCATAGGCAAAGGAAGCAATGCTTTTTGTATGCAAAGAGTCTGATCTTCTCCAATTGTCGATTTGGTTTAAATATTCAGGTTCCTATATAGGCTTATATGCTTGTTTATTTAGCATGCACCAATTTTTCAAATAATCTACTGTTTTTATTTTCTTCTTTCTGTTTTTTCTGGTCCAGACCATTCTTTCTGATGTAAAAAAGCAACCCCTTGCATTATTTTTGTAAAGTATTTATTAAACTGTAGTTATGTCTCACACATTGAGTCTACTTACAGGATATGGTTGATGTTTGGTGTACACAGAAGGAATGGGTGGTACAAATGTAAAGAGGGATGTCTGAAGCAGAAATGTTTGAATAAAAATCATAAATTAACATGAAATGTCACTAATTCTACGTGATACATTATTCACTACATTATTCTTGTGGACCAAAATGATGTAGCCTCTCGTTTTTTTGTGTGCTGTTATTTTAACACTGAATTTTGCAACACTTCCTCAGTTTTATGGGTAACATCACCAGCTATTTAGTTTCCCTCTTTATTTTTTACACTGCCGTCTGAAGGCATAAATTTCAACAAACAGCCATCCCATTAACTGAAGCCTTCAAACAGCTGAGGCCATTGCACAAGATTCCTGGTAGTTCCATCCTGTGCTGTGAGTACGGCTATGCTTTTGATGTGATTGCGCAATGGAGGGCTTATTTTTTCCTAACATGGCTCAAATTCTCTGTCTTTGGCACGCAGCCTTGAATTTCCCCCTTATTTCTCAGGGTATGCTCTCTCTCTCTGTCTCTCTCTCTCTCTCTCTCATACGCACACAGGACTGAAACTGGGTTTTAGTCAAAGTCAAAGCAAAGGCCTCTGGCCATTCCCTCCCCTTAGGCAGTTGAGCCACCGTGACAAAGTAAGCAGAGGTCACTGTGTGATGAAGCGTCTCTCACTGTCCTCCCATTTGGGACTGGACTGTGACACGGCACGCTCACATACACTGCAACACTTCCCAAGAAATGGAAGGTTGATATGTTCCTTAGCAACTTCACTCGAGCACTTTATTTTGTTTTATTTTATTCTAGGTGATCAGCCTTTTTTTTTTACCTGCCTTGTGTTTAGAACCCAATATTGTCAACCATGTTCCTACAAGTATCTCCCAGGTCATTCACCGATTATCATATATTTTTTTCTCTTTTTATACTTTTATACAGCTGTCCGGTATACCAGCAACCAAACATGCAATTGTGTGGCCACACAGGCATAAGTGTCTAATGTTCCCAGAATGCATTGAAAGGAAGCACAAAAATCGTGGGTGTCCGTAAATCTCAGGCCTTTCGTTTTTAGCCTGTTCTTTCCTGTTTAAATGTATCCAGCTCTCCAGTAATATCCTATTTCTCCCATGTCCTTGGGATTAAGGTATAGCTTTCCTATGGAGAGGGGAAGGCTGGGAATCAGTGCCCCAGAACCCTGATTCCACTAGGGGAGGTTTCCAGCATGCCCCCTCCATGGTCCCCAGAGTAATGCTTGAACATAGCACATGGCAGACGTGTCCACTGGGTTCAAATAACAGGCTTCACATCTTGAGCTGTTCATAACAGATGATTCAGAATGAAATTGCACACCTATTGCATACCCATCCAAAATGGTTAACAAATGAGGCAGGTGATAAAATCCCATGATGTCATTTTAAATTGTCCAGTGGTAACATATTTTCCTGATGTGTGAGGGAAAAACCTGGGTGTACGCTAAAAAATAGAAAAAAGCAAAACAGCTGAAAAAGATTTACTCTGCATGTATATAGGCATCACAAGCAGAAGACAACATACACACCCCGTGAGAAAAAGGCCAGCGTTTTTCCAAATATGGCCAGGAAATTTGACAGGTTACAGTTAGAGGGCAGTGTGATGCATTAGTTTTGTAGACTGTGAGACTTTTTTCCTTCCATCTCATGTCTGTTCCTGATCACCTCCTTTAAAGCACCTCTGTGCTAGGGTTAAGATTACAGTTTCCTCTGAGTGAAAGGCCAAACTGATCTTTATCTAATCAGAGTCTTCTGTCAGGGCCTCACTGTTCAAAGGAAGGTGCTTATTCATCCTGTGACGTGTCAGGCTCTGGCTAGGCAGTGTGGCAGCAGATGCCCACTCTGGAAGGGCTCCGTGCTGTCCGGAGTCGTCCGGGTTTTTGCCCGCCTTTCCTCCTCTCTCCACCAGAATCACAGTCACACGGTGCTCCAGAGACCGCCTACTATGAGGAAAGATCCTCCATGCAGATGCAAATATGAGCCAGTTGCTTAGCTGCTCCCCAAAGGTCCACATGTGCTACATGCGTATGCAAACTGGAGCTTCTGTGCAGGTACTGAAAAAGGTGAGGGAACAGGGAGCCGGTGCTGTCAATGGGATGTATGGTGCAGACGAACAGGGAGAAAGGCACACAAGCCCTGGGGTGCAAAATTGGCAGAATGGTGGTGTCCTTGCGGTTGACTGGAGCCCACCGAGGTACGTGCTGGACCCTGAGGTTTGAGCTCTTCCTGCACATGTTCGGGTCTAAAGACAAAGCGGGCTGTATGGCGCTGCACGGTTGAGTAACGTCCCATAATGAACCTGCTGCGCGATCAAGCGTGACTCCCATACGAAAGCCATTATGACCGAGAAAGGGGAGGGGTGGGGGGGCGACGGGCCAGGCTGATAGCTTTCAACGTCCAGGCAGGGAACAGACTTCTCGCCAGCCTCGCTTACATCCTCCCCTGTCTCTGCTCTGCAACTCCTCTTACTTCAAAGCACGCTGTGTCCGATACTAAACCCTCTAGACGGAGACCATGGAAATGAGTGTGTTAAAGAAGCCTTTGGGATTACAAGCAGTATAAACAGATAAGTCTTCCTCACTGTCAGTGTGCATTAGGGTTTCTGCACGAGGCCCCACGCACCTCTGTGCACGGTGAGTGCCACCTCGCCGCACCGCGGACGGGGCCCACACGGCGGCAGCCGGGCAGATCTTTGTCTTGTGACACGGCGCAGATGTGGCAGGCCGTTTTTAGCCTCCCTTCTGCCACTTTATGGGTGGTGTTGCACATTGCAGGAAGTGTCTGGCCGCAGCGCCGCAGGACCCTTATTGCCTGGGAGACGTAATTAAAAGGCTGCCTTCGTGTCTTGTAATCTGGAATAGCTGACCTGGACCGCGGGGTCGGGGAGTCTGCCCGCGCCGCTGCTGCCGCCGCTGCTACCCAGGGGCCTGCTGGGCCCGGTGCCCGGCCCGTCGTTCCCTCACGGGGGGCGATGAGGGTGAGGTGGGGAAGGGGGGCAAAAAGCACCCGGAGCGCAGCTGAACAAATAGGTCAAGTAACTGACGAGCTGGGTGCGGAGCCTAATTTAACCCCTGCAGAGTGTTGCTAGGGAGCGGCGGGCACCACCACGCACGTCACATAGGGAAGAGCGGAGGACACACACGGGTACCAGCCCGAGGAGAGAGGCCCCGAAGTGGCAAACTGCTGCAGATACCGTCACAACCTGGGGTGAGAACCTGAGGTTTCAAGTAGTTCCACAAGCCTCTGCGGTGAACACTGCATGCGCAGGGAGCCAATACACTCACACATATGTGTTATAGATCAGGTGTTAACACAAGATGATGTGAAGACAAAAGAAGTGTGACTATAGCCAGTCTGAGTTTACAGGGCTCTAAGCTTCTCCCTCTCCTTTTTTTTACCTCTTCGCAGAATGGATTCATATTGTTCTGCCGCTTCGGTCATCTTGTGTGGGATGATCATTAACACAGCACCAAACAGCAGACCTCAGCGCTTTTATAGACTATGAAGGCTGCCTTGTTATTTTGATTCGGAGACTTATTGGCAATATAAACACGCCTGCTCACATTTTACACTCTTTACTGGCATCCCACACTAAATAAATATTTGCAGTTGTCCGTATCAGCGGTATTTTAATGTCTGGGACAGAGAGGTCCTTCTGTACGTGGCATGGCTCAACACCACTGGTTTAGCCCACTTGAATTTAAATGTAGAACCTACACTTATAGACAGAGGTAAGTTTTTGCACAACAGTCATGGTTTCTTTATCATGCAGTGCATCAGGTCACTGCACAGTCTCTTGCCACACGAGACAAAGCAGAGACTTCTGCACGGACACACATGTACACATGCTTTCATGGTTACAGTGCGCCCAGTATCTTGCATTGAGTTCTTTGTGAACATGCAAGTACCTTACCCCTTCCATGGACCAGACAGCTGTGTAATAATTCACCTTTGGGAAAAGGCATGATGGCTTTCATGTACACATACACATGTACACACACACACACACACACACACACACACACACACATAAACTGTGTCTGAGAACTGTGTCATCATCACTGTTAAAGGTGAAAAATGAGCAAAGGAGCTGACACAAAAACACCACATAGTGCAGCATTGAATAGGCAACTGCAATTTAAAGTGCCATAAATTGTACAAAAATGGGCCAGTGGGCCTTTTGGGGGAAAGTAGCACCCTCGTCTCTAAAGGCGCCTGTCACAGCGTGGATTCAGTTTAACAGCGAGATGGTGTGTAACGGCTGGGCAGAACCTATCGGCCTATTTTTAGCAGTGACATGCCCTTGTGTGACAAAGGCAGGACTGGCCCCGGGGGTCGGGGAGCAGCATTTGGGGATGAGCGCAGGGGCAGGTCGTAGCCGGCGCTGGCCAGGAGGTTGGGCCCAGCGTGATTTACTCTGACAGGAGCGCTTGGCATCTGAGGACGGCCGCGCGGGGCCGGCCCCGGCGCTGCCTTTGATCTTTATTTGCGCCGCGGTCTGCTTTGGATTTAGGGCTGTGCTGAGCGAGAAGCATTTGATACACCTTGAGCGGCTTTGGGGACCCCCGTCTCGCGTTAAAGAGGCGGCGTCCCTTTTCAGTGCCCGGAGGAGCTCAGGAGGAGAAGACAAACAGAACCGGCGGACGGCCCCCGAACTCTACGTGATACGGCGGTTCACGCGGGGCCCAGATTAACGCAGATGAAAGGTAAACGCACAGCGGTAACGGGGGCAGGGGGGACCGCTCAGTTTTGCTGGAATGCAGGAGACATGGAAAACTGCCACCAATAGCAGAAGACCAGCTGAGCTGGCAGGTGTGAGTTTCAGACTTCAAATGAGAGGCCCACCTACACCCCACCCCCCCCACCACCACTACCACCCCTCCCCATCTCCCCCAGCGTCCTGTCCTGTCAATTGTATTTCATGTGTTAAGCGTGGGGCAGGAATGTGACATCTCCCACCTGAAAAGCATGCTTGGGGGATATCATCTGCCCATGATTCACTTCGGGGGAGAAAGCATGCGATAGTGACAAGGAAGAATCCTTCCTCAGAACGCATGAATATATTTATACGCATAAACATCTCTATTGCACATTCCCTGAAGACACCGCGGTGGCCTTGTTCCAAAACTAGCAGCTGGCCAAACTTGGGTGGAAGAAGAGACTGAAACAATCGTTAAAAATAACGGCGCCGACCCCTTCCTGTAATCTCCTTTGACTTTGGACATTTAGTTAACTAGCAATTGACGCAACTTCTTTTGATCTTCTTGCAAGATATCTTTTGATTCTTGTGCAGGCGTTTTCATTTTCTTTGTGGATTTATTCCTCTTCAGTAGTATTGTGTAAACTCACTGTGTACACGCCAGCTCTTATAAATGTTTGTATACATTGCCACTCTCCACTTTTGTGATTGTGACATACAGAACCCTTTTTATTTTAATGTTACGTGGCAAGTTCATAATGTCACACGGGTTTCAAGACAGCACTCAGAGAACTCAGTCTGAGTTTCTGTGTGTCAGCATGTTTCATGTGATTCTGTGTCTCCTGCAGAAAAGAATCGATTGGCCTCTACCACTGTGAAAATTCCCTAGGTCACCCATCCATTGAGGGATCCCAAAACCATACATAATGCATTGGCTGGCTTACATACACGATCAAATCAAAACTGAAACGTGATTCCCCGAGTCTGTAGCCACCAAAACAATAACAATAGAACTGTAGCCAGAACTATATGGGCAACATTTTTAGCACTCTTCAAGGATGTTAAAAAAATAAATAAATCAGCTACATACGGGTGAAAAAAAAATCCCTACAGACTCAACACGAAGGCTATCATAAGGCCGTCAATTATCTGTAATTTGACATCAGACTAAATCATTTGTATGTTCACCCGCTTTAGCTTTTCTGGAGAGAGTCTATTTTTGCTCTAGGTTATTGTCCAGTGTGTAATTTATTTCTAGACTATAAATCTCTGGCAGCCCACAGTTAAGATTATATGATGTGTGGAACCAGGAGACCGATGGGAGGACAGGCACAAACCTAGCGCTGCATGCTGGGCCTCAAAAACAAACTCTCTTCGCAAACGGACACATTCGTATTTTCTATTTTTAAAGTATTTGTGTTTTCAAAGCATACAATGCATACATTTGTTCTAAATCCCTTGAATGTAACTACTAAACTGAGGATAAGAACAATACAAAAATGTGCAAAAGCAGGTAGACAGCACAGACTTAGTCTATCAGATAAGACTGCATCAAATGCAAACAGTGTAAGAATGAAACTTGACAGCACCACAAGATATTTATTGGTTTATTAAGCACAGCATTAAAAGAGTAACACAAAGTCACATTCGAAATAGCTTTTGACTGTTGATCCCGTTACATACTCATTTCAAGTACAAGAATGTAAAGCTGCATACAAAGTGAGCATAAAATCATATATACATTAACTTCTATACATCCAATTAACAGGATATTAAAAGCAGAGCAGGTTAATAATATTGAACAAATGAACTCCAACCTAAAACACAAAATTACAACTTTTTTCATTATGGGTTATGCAGAGGAAAATCCTGTGAGCATTTAAAAGTTCTCTTCCCTTTCACATTTTATATACTTTGCATAACAGCACCAGTTGATATTTATAAATATCTAGTTTATTATTATCTCTTATATTCTTTCTTCATTATAAAATACAGGCCTCTGTAAATGTGACTATACAAATATATAGTTGTGTTTTTCAGCAAGTCAGTAACAGTCTTGTTTGGAAGAGTCATTTGACACCACCTGAGCACTCCTGTGATTATACCCTACTACCTAGCGAAACTGGACTGCCCACCTGCAGCAACAGGTAGAGTCGTGGGACTGCCCGCCTGGAGTGACAGGTAGACTTAGGGGACAGCCCATCTATGGTAATAGACACACCCAGGGAACAGCTGACCTGCAGTGATAAATACACCCAGGGGGCAGCCCACCTGCAGGGACAGTCACACCTAGGGGACAGCCCACCTATGGGAATAGACAAACCCAGGGGACAGCCCACCCATGGTAATAGACACACACAGGGGACAGTGCACCTGCAGTGACAGGTACACTCAGGGGACCACCCACCTGGAGTAACAGGTACACCCCAGGGACTGCCCACCTAGAGTGATAGGTAGACCAAAGTGCATTTTTTTCACATGCAGATTATGAGGATGCATTTGCGAGGTTTTTTTACTCATTTATTTGTTTTTTTGCTAATCGTATGCTATGCATTAGTGTGGCATGTAAGGGGCTATTGTACGATGGCTATGAGTACATAATAATTTTCCATGTTTATAACTAAGAGGCATGTACCTAAAACTTAAATGTATATTACTTTACTCTTAACTATACATAAAATATAGTTCAATAACTAAGAACTGAAGTAATGAGTAATTACTATACACAGAATCGTTTCCTACATCATATATAATCATATGTACACACACGCACATCCCTGGATTTTCCCAATTCAATTGCATTAAGTCTTTTCTGAATAAATTAGTGAGGAAAGAATATGCCAACCTTCCTGACCTTTTCTGGAACATATCATCTCTTCAGCTAAGTACAGAAACACAAGAACAGAGCTTTTCACTCATCTAGTGCGACATTCAAAAAGCAAATTTACAACAACAATAATATACCAAGCAATAGAAAGGAAAGACAATAAAAAAGAAAATAAAAAAAAATCAATGTCCACCCTGTCCGAAAATGGTAGCTTATACAGATAGCAAGGACGGTGCATAAGAGGTTTTGGAAACAGACACGCTGAAAGGTGTACTTAAGGTGGAACCATAGGTGAGGACTTGCTGGGGATTCTGTGGGGAGCAGCATTCCTGCAGGAGTCGCACAGGGAGGCCTATAGTGCACTGAGTAGAAGCCCATGCCACACGTTAACGTCTCCCTGTGAAAGTCGCTAAAGCTTATTACTGCTGGGAGGCTGCAACGGGGGGGGGTGTGGGAGCAGTGAGCGTATTGCTGAGGAAGGGCCGGGGCTCAGTCCACTGGGCTCCCCAGGCGACACACCCCGCCCTCGATGGCCAGCGACTGCCCAGCGACAGCTCCGGGGGGCAGTCTTGAAATGTGAGTCTGTGGAAAAGAAAAACAGAGTCCCAGTGTTTAGCACTCGGACAAAGGGAGGAGGAGGAGACAAACACAGCTGCAAAGACCGAGTCCTTCTGCGACGGGATCAAAGCGGCCCCCGCTCCGTCAGCCAATCAATGGACCCCGTGCTCAGGCCTTCATCTTCTGAGCGGACGAGAAGCCGGGGGTGGAAGACAAACGAGCAGCCGCTGAGTATGCACTGACAAGGCAGAAACACTGACTGCTATCGCTTTGGTGTTAAGAGGTGTAATCTTTGTTTTGGTTTCTTTAGCGCTGAACTCTGGCCTCCTGGCATGCACAAAGCGGCTCTCACTACCGTTGGACGATGGCCCCACAAAGACCAGGAGAAGCAGGGGCAGCACTAAGAGGAAAAAAATCACACCTGCATCACCCTCCTTTGTCCTGTGTGCTTTTCTGCCTCATGACAGGACCAGGTTAAAGAGGGAGGGGGGGAGCAGGATCATTTCACTGATTAAGAAAGCGAACATGCAACTAAACCAGACACCATGTGAGGAGATGACACATTCACCACTTTCATTTACACAAAGTCAATCTGATGTGAATCATGCCCTTGGAAAGTTACTAAAAGAATGACAGCACTTAATAACTGCACTTGTATATCTAACTATCCTCTATCACTTCCAGCTTTTGATGGTCACAGAAAATGTCTGTAATTTGAAACTGAATACAAGTGTCAAACCTTTAAAAACAAGACACTTAAATTGGCTCAAACAGGTGTATTTTTTTATTTGAAGCAATGAAAATGAATCAAATTTTCCCACTTGTTTTTATTGAGAGAATTATTATACTAATTTCTGTTGATTTAACATGCAGCGTTCCATGAAAGCTATAAAAAATAACACATTCATTCAACCCTGAACTGTATGCCTGGCTAAAAAAGGGAGGTGGGTGGTTCCTACCAGGAACTTATCACAAAAAAGAAGCAAGGAATCCTAGGTACTGTCCTTAGCAACACACTTCACAATCAATGTATGTAAATAGAGCTTGGCTTAATTTACTTTTTGAAAAATAGGAGACATTAGGCTTTCAAAAAGCTTACGAGTCATTACCCAAGCATTCCGGTTCCAACCCAGAAATACCCTAAAGCTGTTTTTCCTGAGCCCAAGATCACTGCCAAAGACAACAAACCTTTCTCAAAATGGTACGCATCTGATAAAGAACAGGTGTTCTTTCAGCGGCTTGTGTGCTACATTGTCTATGCATAAGCATTTATTGTAGTTTATTGAATATCACAATTTCTTTTTGCAATTGCAATGTCTTATATATTCAAAACAACTAGCTGTTGCACCATATTTATTATAGGAATGATCTTTTCTATTCAATCCTACATTCCATCAGAAATCTGTACTCCAAGCCTAAAAGATTCACTTCCCTTCCCCCGAAGCAGGACACAACCAAACTACAGCCGCAAACAAGTCTTTAGTCCATCAGATCCAATTTCAAACATAACTGAAAAAGTACTTCTTCCTGTTTTGTATCAGGCTGTCACAAATAACATCAACACATCTTTATCAACTGAGCATATCCGTAAAAATCTCCAAAATGACCACTAATTAAACTGCTATCAAAGAAACCCACTTTAGACCCAAATAACCTTGAAAACTAGTCCTAATTCAAACCTTCCCTTCTCAAAAATCCTTGACAAAGAGACAGCCTTGCAGTTTCTTTCTTATCTTACTGCAGATGCATAGAAATATGCTTTTGTAGAGTTAAATCAGTACACGGCATAGACAGCTCTTGCCAAAGTAACTGAAAGTATACTTCTCTCCTTCATCAGGGTTGCGTTTCTCTCATCCTAGGTCACCTCAATCTGAGTGCCGCATTTGACACAACTGACTATCAGATATTCAGCAATCGACTCAAATTACAGATGACTTAACACAGATGGGCTTTCTGCAGCTCATAATGTTGTAATCCAAGATCTTAGTGTAAAAAATGACTGATCTTTCTTTTGAAGCACACATCAAAATCATTTCATGAGTTGCCCTTTTCCATATGAAAAAATATCACTAAAGTGACACATTTCCTGTCTTCAAAAAAAGAAAAAAAAAGTATTCATATGGCAGTGCCTCAAAACAGAGCCCCGAAACGTTTGTAGAGACATCAGTCCCCATCTTGATATAATATACGGTAAACCTAAACTAAAATCTCATCTAGCCCATTATGAGCTATGATTAAGGGAGAGCTGGCTAACCAGGCACTTTTTCTGGTCTGTAGTCAGGCCTTTAGATTTTATAATAACTAAAGTTACATGGAAGCTTCCATGAATAATCTTGCCTCAAGGTCATTTGCATTTTAAAAAGGTGCTGGTCCTGGGATGGTCCCGTGCTTGCTGGTTTTGCTTTGTCATACTTCTGTGTTTACATCTTTACTGAATTCTTCATTTAATACTCCTGTGGATTTTATCTGTACTGGCAATTACCTGCTGTAAATTCTCTAAGATAGAAATGAGAGGTGTGGCTGAACTTACAGCCAACTCTGAGTTATGGGTAACAACATTTATCTTAAGTTATACCTCACTATTTACTGAAACTGGAATTCCATTCAAAAGCTGTTATGTCATGTTACCTTTATTCTGTCTTCCTACACCTTACTTTTATCTCTGACATAAAACTAATTTATCAGCATGAGGGGTTTATATCATTCTACTGTATCTGTGCCATTCAGACATTTAATATTAACATAGTTGTACTACTTTCTGTAACACCAAGTCATTTTATTATCTTTTTAATGTCCTCTGTCTTTTTAAAAGCACTCATCATACTGTTGTTATGCACAAAGTGGTCTGTGGCACTGCTGCCAGGCTAGATGAAATTTGATTAATTGATCTCATGCCCATCCTCTATCTCCAGCACACTCATACATGCGAGAAGTCAGTTGTCATAAAACCATAGGGACACTCCTCTACATCATAATATTTTCTTTGCAGTTCTGGTTTGTATTAAGACATAACCAAAATGTGTTTTTTAACTGCTTTGCCCATAAAAAGTACACGTCGATATGATGTGTTTAGGAGCGGAAAACCACTACACTTGTGCCACAATACTGACAGATAAATAAAAATAGCACCATGACAATGTTACTGCTTCTGCTGTGGTTAGACAATATCTTTTCTCATAGCCATCGAAAGTTATTTTTTCACTTTAACATAAAGCAAAATGTGAGGTGTTATAAAAACTAGTCATCAAACAGAGCATACAGCAGTCCAAAGGCCAACACAGTGAGTCCCAGGAGTAGGTTTTCCCCATGCTCCTCTCATCAGATATAAGCAGTTTGCTCCAAGTGTTCAGACACTGATGATAACCATGCTATAGTAATTTGCAACCCTGAAACTGCAAATCCAGAACTGATACCATCCAAACACTTTCTCCTGTGCATCCTAGTTCATCTGTCCCATTAACCTATATCAGCAATTACAACAAGGATGTTGCTATTCTGTCTAAATTAAGACACATAAAAGGAGGAGGTTACTTTAATACTGTCTTTGTGGAACGAAGCCCGTATGATCAGCCAATGACAGACTAGACACAGAATGTCGCTTGTGGGCTTTCTATTCGTAACCCCAAAACCAAACATGTCTCAATAAAGATTAAGAGCTTAATAAATTTTACAAAGTATTGAATAGGCACTTCACACAAAGCTTTATTACAAAATAACCCCTGTATGAATTACCACATGTCATGAGATTCAGGAGACATGTTCCTGTCGTATGGTCACTGCCCAGCAAAGTAAATCCTAACTCTTTGAGAATTCTTACCAATTACCAATAAATAACCTGTCTATTTCCATTATCTTCATTACACAGTGTTTAACTGTAACTGTGTATGCGTGCATGTGTTAAAGACCAGCCATTAGACAATGAGTCACACCTGTCAAATGAACTCACTTTTAAAACTTTTAAGGTGTGCAGTTGCTGCAGCTGTTAGTGGGGCTGAGAACTAAGTAGTAAAATAAAATGATTTCATGATTTGTAACTGTTTCTCTGCCTCTGTGTTTTTATGTGTGTTGCATTGTCCAGCACCATTACGTGCTCATTAAAAAATTAATAAATAAAAGTTTATACTGGGATTCTCCAATATCCTCTGATATCTACTTCAGACAGACAGCAGCTGGAGAAAGGCAATTCTGACTGGTTTCACTGATGTTCTCATAGAGACAGAATACCTAAACACGCTGTTCTCTGTCAGAACACACGTGCCCATGTGAACATGTGTATGTTGAGAAGACACAGAGTGCCACGTGTGCTTTATGTAAGAGCAGGTAATGAGGAGAGAAATACAGCTTTTCAACTTTTCTGTATACAGTGCCTGATATCTCTGGGTTCTCACAAATGCCATTTTTCTCTTTAGGGCGGGATTAAGGCACAGATTGCAACAGATGGGAAAACAAAGTGTGGTAAGTGCGTGGGTAATTAATGAGGCTAATTAAAACACTACTGACGTAATTCCGTTTGTTTCTGGGTCCTCCCTTCTCCACTCCCACAATCCTCAGCGGTCGCGTTCATATCTGACAACTCAGCCCAGACACTTTGATTGGTTTGTTCTCCATGCTTTTTTTAACCCAATGATAGAGGGATCTGCTGCTTTTTCATAAATGGGCATAAACGTACAAATGCAAACATCAGCTGCCTTCTATGTGAGCTGTCCATTTTCAGTGGGGTTTGTTCCTCTGCATTAACAATATCGTCCACAAAATTTAAACATCATGGTAAACTTTCTAAAAGGACCAAGCAGCACTATAAGTGACACTTCTGTCACCTTTTCAGTTAGACATCCACCTCCCACCTAAACATGACTACAGTTGTAAAGTACCTCATTGTAATGAATAATCTTTGTGAATATCAACACATTTGCATTTAACTGTGGACACATAAATATGGATTTCCCCAAAGGCAGCAATGTATTCACTGAGGCATTTCCCTACAGTGCCTCCTACTGGTGAGAATGGTACTTTTTGTACAGCAAAAAAGTAGATAAGATGACCTCTGTCTAAACATTTGTGAACAGTAACAAACAACTGGCTCCCATTCATAGACTCATAGAGCTCAGGGTGTGAGTGCTGCTGCTGCATAGATGGATTGACAACTTCAAAAAAAAAAGAAACAAGAAACTTCTCTGAAATCCAGATTTATTGGCTATCAGGGAGCGTGCTAGGAGGCCTGAGGTTTTCCACATTTAATCATCAGAAAGAATCTGGCACTTCACAATAGCTAGCTTCTCGTATTCCCCAGCCTTACATCCTACAAGCTTAGGCAGTGAGCTTAATACATGTGGAATGCAAAAACTGCTCAGAGGGGAAAGGAGTTAACCTAAATGGTACCTCTTAAATTACCAACAGGATGGGAAATGTGGCCAGAAACCAGTAGCGCCATTGTTTTATCACAGAGAGAGCTATGGCAAATGACAGTACGTTCTCTGGCTTTCCTCTGTCTCCTCCATGACAAATGGAATAGTCAGTTCATGCCAGTTTGCAACATCACTTGCCAATAAAACAAGAATGTTCACTGCATCAGTGAGGTGTAAGGTTTAGATCTTAGCAGCTTTGACATGCAAACAGGGTGCCTGTGCACTTAATAGGTCTCTTGATTTCACTGTTTATAGACGGTCAATGTTTGATGAAACTAAATCTAGCCCATTTTCAAGACAATTTTTTTATTTGTCCTGCCAAGCCTCTGATACTTCTCTTTGCCACCTGAACAAGGTTTCACATCCTTCATATTCTTGCCTGAGCACATGGCCAACCAGACAGAATAAAAACAAAAAGCTTTAGCAAGGTGTGCCAGGATCACCAGACGTAGCCTCTCTCAGTGCCAGCGTGGTCCAGACAAGCAAGCAGTCTCTACAGAACCGAGGCCAATTACTGCTGATAATTACCAGCATGTATCCTTCTCAGCAAAGACATATGAACCCTCACTGCAGACTTAAGTACACAGAGAAACTGAGTAACAAGAGACTGCCACAGGGGATACAGTCATCTACCAGGAACCTGCTACGCTTTATCAAACACTGGCTGATGTTTGATATAATAAAAGCAGATAAAAGCAGAAAGTCCATCAAAATGAATAGGCTTCGAAATAAAACTTCCAGCCCTCTAATGAGGACTGTAGTGAAAGGCAATCTGAATTATCAACAAATACTCTGCACTCCTAAAATCAGTTGAACCAGCTATAAAAGATATTATTCATGAGATATTTTTGCAATGCCAGTGTAATTTGCCATCATGTCTACAGTAATTGTTTTGTTAAGCAAGAGTTTTGAGGGAATGCAAATTTTCACATTGTGTTTTAATGACTTACGAATTGCAACCAGGGTAAATAGTACTAAAATAGGAGCTTGGTAACATTCTGCAGGAGATAAAAGACACCCCCAAAGCTGTGCTTGGGGACATGTGTCCGGCACTCAATGGTTAAATCTGGCATCTTGTAGAGCAGGCCAGGAGTATACCTTAGCCCCCTTTCTGTGTTTCACAGTGCTGCATATCTTGCCTTTGATGTCCTTATCATACATGGAGGAATGAGGCAGCCTCCAGTCAGTAAGATATGAGGCAGCCATGAGGAATGGCAGGAATGCTTTTGGGACAGTAAAGTCTGTTTCTGGGACTCCTCTGATTTAAAGGAGGCTAAACGCATCCGACCTCTCAGTGTGTTCATGATGCTTATGGCATACAATAGGTCTGCAGACTCTCTATGCACAACCGCATTCATTAACACTGCAGGTAGACAGTGTACCGGAATGAGAGTTTCATCCGAGACCCATAATGCCTCACACGCATATGGCATTTGCTCCATGACAAACAGGGAGCTCACTGCTGGTTTTTAAGCCTTTAGACCACTGTAATTACAGACAGAAGAGCAGAGGACCGTTTGATGTCTACAGTGGGAAAACATTCTTCTCCGCCCTTGAGACTGGGAGAAGGAAAAAACGACAGTGCATTGCGGAAATGGAGAAGGAAACAAAAGCACGAGGAAATTCATGATATTGTATATATGCACGCCAAATGCTAATGCAATCTTAAAAATAAGGCAGTCATTTTCCCGTAATGCATGCCACAAACTGCTTGCAAACTGAAAGCTGCAGCGTACCTTTGAATCGGACTGGCCCAGCTATACGACCAGATTCCTGCCTGTATGACAGAACAGATTATTTTTTGATCAATAGGAGTCGGCAGCCCAGGCATTCGCGGGTCCTCTCTGGAAAGCATTTGTGGCCACAGGCTCAAAGGAGGAAGAGGGGAGGGGGGGGGATCAACTCCCTCCAGGGAAGGTCAAAAGCATCATTTAAAAGTGAAGCTCCGGGAGCAGCTGGGGCTGTCAGCCTGGCGGGCTGGAAACAATGTCGGCCAGATGTCCCGGGACGCACGGAGGCCTGCCCCTCTCAGCGAAGGTGAGACTGCCCCCAGCTCTCCAGCAGGTGCAGAGAAGCACTGTGCCCCGTACAAGCATCCGAGTCCCACTTAAAACCTGTGGGTGCGAGCTGACGTGGGAAGCGCATATGGCGATGGCACACTAGTGGTAATGACGGAAAGATGAAAAATAAAAATAGACACAGAATCCAACTCACTAATGCTGGAGTAAACAAGAGATGCTTCTATAAAACTTAGCTTCGTAAAGTTCAGGCTACAACTTTAGACAAATGGGAAAAATCTGCTTTGGAAATAAGAAATTTACGAGAAAAATCTAGATATATATTATATATAGATATATATTATATATTATATATATATATATCATATTATATATAAACTGAGCCTGTGCCTCAAGAAATAGGTCACATTTTTGTATGTGTGTGTATGCATATTTACCTGCAAGAGCACATGTATATCAAAGCATATGTACACATTTATGTTTTTATTGTTCTGTGATATTTGATCATTTGTATTACTGCAATACTGTTGATTTTGAAAAATAGAAAAAAAAAATCTTATTTAACCTATGGAAGTAATCCTGGATGTGAGTGTCAGCTAAGCAAACATAGTCTAACAAATAACACTAGTTTACACTTACAAACTGTAAGGTCATCAATCAATGCCCATCACATTCATTTCGCTATAGTAACATCCCATCAAAGGAGAGCCTTGACAGCCTGCATTCCGTCACAAAGCCAAACACACCAAACACGCGTTGCTAGTACTCAGACTGACACGGATATCCCCAATGGCACGTGACTGACAGTCAACCCCGTACGGGGGAGCTCCACACTTACGCAGCACCCCTGAATTTAGGCTCAAAACTCTGAAAGACGATCTCTGTTCCCCTTCACGACACTCTCCATTCATTCTGGGTGACAACAGTAAATCAGAGCAACAGGAGATTTACATGGTGATACCATGTGTCATTACAGGTATTTTTCTGCTTACAGTTTAGCTAATGATTCCCAGTCCAACAGCCCCTTCCAAAAAAGGCATGCACTGCAGTGCATGTAATTTATGCCAAACAATACAGCAGGTTTTTATAATATTTGTATTAAGCCATAAATCCACTGGAAGCATATCATATTTCTCTCTCAGGTGGAGTAACTAAAAAAAAGAGAGAACAGGCTCCAGGAATTAAGATAATGGAGGGCAAAAAATCATCCATACAGATTTATTTCATTTAGCCAGATTTGATTACTTCTACATTAATTTGGCCTCACTCTCGCTTCTGAAAGCCATGTTTAGTTTAAGCATGGCTGGAAAGTTACAAATATAAGGGTGTGCAAATCTGTGGATTTTACAGCCACTATAAAATATGAAACAACCTATTATTCAGAGCTAGTAGTTGTAGAAAAGTCCATTTTGTACATTTATTTCTTCTCACAAACTCCAGGAACATCTTCATTCATTTAAGCACCTCCAGTTTCAGCTTTCTGGGGATGCAAAAATTTAGACAAAAGTTATGTGACATTTCATTTTTCTTTGCACTTAGGTTTTACAAACCAACAGGAATCCTTCAGGCTGCCCACAGTCTTTGTCTTTACTGAAATTCATTACTGAATTTCACTTTACACAAGTTGCAGATTGAACAATGTGTTCACAAGAAATGCTCAAACACCAAGCAGGAGGCTGGCTGTAGCTCAACATATTTTAAGGCAATCACATTTCCAGTTATGCACTGTGTGCTGCACAGAGCACGTTTTACAACCTGTAAGTCAGGGAGGGAGAAAAACGGATATATTTTTCCAAAGAACTAATTTGTTTCTCCTGTCATATTGTTCTAATAAACAGTCGTAAATTCTGGAAAATTTGATGTAAAACAACTTTCAACAAGGCCTGCAGCTAGTCTATGACTCAAACCACAAGCCATGAAAAATGAAAGAAAAAAAATCTTTGTTCATACAAGAATATTCCCAAGTAAACTTTAATTGTGAAAACATGTCTAGATGTTGCCCTTAGCACATCTTATTGTAGTTCTATCAACTTTAATTACAGTTTAAATTTGATCAATATGTCAACCTTGTGACTTTTCAAAAATCCCAACATGTATATACTGCTGTTCTGTTTGGGATGAAAGTGCATGACACACATCCCATCTGGCAGTATTGTAACAGACCTGTCAGATCTGTTAAAAAACAAGCACATGGGCTATTTGTCAGACAAAGCTGTTCTGTCCGTATTTTCATTAAAACATTAAATAATGTTTTTGACAATGATTAAAAATGATGCTGGATGCAGTGTCCAAAGAGCTTTTCAAAAAGTTTTATAAATGCTAATGAGAAAACAGAAATGAGACCCCTTCTCTATAGGTCATGTGGTGCATAAACAGAGTTTAGAATACTGATGGAGGACTGTGGTGATGTGACTGCAATGTGAAAACAGAAAAACGAAGAAAAAAACCCCTGATGCCAGGATTTACAGCCATCCAGTTTAGATTGGCCTGTGAACATCAGTCTGAATATCAAATCACAAAACCTACAGCTCTGACAATTGCAGTAGTATACATATATAGGCTTTGCTGTATTTCAGCTTTGTGATGAAATATAAATTGCATAGAATTGATTAAATTGAATAGCGTGTGTTTGCCACAGGGAGATTACATAAGGACAAAATAATTCACTTTTTGCTGAATCACACAGCACATTTTTGTGGCTGCCAAAGAAAGCACAGGAATTACTATCAACCTAAATAAATTAGCTTACCACATTACATTACCACACTATATTGATGTTCCTGGTTAAAAGGAGGTTAAAGAGTATAAATATGTGGTTGTGGTTTGGTTGTGGCACACGCTTACCTTGTGGCTGCACTTTTTTGTTCTTAGACTTTGTGAGGACACAATTTTATAACCATTTCAACCAACACTGTGGAAATGTAATACTTTAATTCTTTACAACGTGCGGAAGGTACAGTTGCTGTACACTAGTGTTTTGTCTTCATTTGACCCAAATGGAATTTTGACACAAGTGGTTTCAGTAAAATACCAGTGTTGCAACAGTGCTAGAAAAAGAAGTGAAGTTTGAAATTTTGGTTCCAGATTTTTGTACTTTAAAGTTCATTACTACTTCCTTACTTTCTCGTTCCCTCCCCTCTTCTCCCCCAAACACACACACACACACACACACACACACACACACACACACACTCACAGCTCCCAGGCCAACACTAAATTCAACAGCTTCAGTTCAATAGCTTGGCACTCAGTTGGACACTTATTGAACACTTATTGAAAGCTCACCTTGGCTTTGCCATCCTGGGCTGACATGTACCCAACGCACATGCTCTCTGTTGTGTGGCTCCACAAGAACTCCACTGTGAAGCCAAAAGCAAACAGAGGTGTGGATTACACAGGGAAATGTGTGGAACAATCGCATTAGAGGCCGTGAAGCATGACTGCGCAGAGATGATGAATAGAGAGAGAGAGATAGATTTTGGCTCTCTCTCTGTCTAAGTTGCCTTTAGCTGATGTACTACACACATAATAAAGCTTATATCTGTCAAAAACAAAGGCCAACTGCATAACAGAAGAGCGATCAGGAAAAGCACAAGTCCTCTTGAAGAAAAACTGCCCTCAACATGTCAGGGTTACAAAGGCGGAAAGTTAACTGTTGGGAAGAACAAGTTTGCAAGATGGATGTGAAAGATCACAGCAGTATAGCTTTGACAGAGAGCTTATATTTAGACAAGCTCCATTCCCTGGGTTTGAAATGAGAGCTCACTCTGACAGATCAAGTCACAGCTTTCTTAGTGCAGTCCCCACCACAGAGTACTCTCCCACATCTGGTCTTACACAGGTGGAGAGTGGATGACAAATCTGATAATCTGATTACCTATTTGTTACCTATGATCTATAGTGTACCGGATATTGCAGATTTTGAGGAGCACTAATCATTTTCATTTTAAGTAACACTAAATGAAAATGACCACTGCTGTGCTGTATTGCCTGGCTTTGCTATAGTGGAGTGTGAAGCACACCACTCTGCGCACTCAATGGCATTTTGAGCTTGGTCTTGTTACCGGCGCTAGGTCATGTATAGGTGACTGACTTTTGCATACTCAATATCATGGGATGAAACAGAGATCTTCTCTATTTCTACAGTGGTGCTAAAACACTGCACATCTCACACAGATGCAGTCTTACAGATGTGCGAAAGGTAAGGTTTCTGTGGTTTTATGGGATATGGGACAAAGGGACAGCTAACTGTGACATGCAAGCTATAGCAGAGAGGGATTCTTCTAGTATTTAGGGTTTCAGTTATCCTCGAATAAGCCCTTAATTTTGCAGGGGATTTTTCATCACCGTGAAACATCGGCGTGAAACTGGAGCCTGACAAGGGTGTGTGAAACCAGACCACCCTCTTCGAAACCCACAGCTCTAATTTCTCTGGTTATTTCAACGGTGAATCCAATATGTGGCCTTTTGCTACAAAAGATGATCTTCCATTGTTCTATGAAACACATACAAGCTACAGAAATGGCCAGCCAAGTAGGTAAGACCTGCCCGTGAATTGTCATCAAAAGCCGTTTTTATTTTCTTAAATTTCCCGAAAATGAGCATAGGAAAGAGCTCTCAAAATTAAAAAAAGCCACCACTTGTACCGGTCTATTGTGTTCATTGGCAGGTCAACTGAAGACTTAATTTGGAACAGCTCTGAGACTAAATGAAAACACTGACCAACAAGCTCACCACACATTAAATCCTACAATAAGTTATGCATGGGACCCAGCATGTGAGATCCTGCTGATTCTATCCCAGAGTGGACCTGAATTTACACAGTTTGTGTATATTAACAGTTGGGTTGGTTAATGTAATCCAGCTTTATACTTGTAATGAGTAAGCAGGTGTGTGTTTTGATTCAGGGCTTAAAGAGTTATTATCAGTTATTAATGTGGTGTGGTGCAAGGCGTCGGAAAATGAGTCCTTGGTTTCATGTTTTCATGCTGGTTGACACTGGGACTGGCTCTGGTTACCACTTCTCGCATGATCAGTTAACTGTAGCTACACAGCCACTAATGGGTTGATAACCAGCGGGTGGGTTGTTTTATTGATGTGACTGAGAACTGGGATTTCTCCGATGATTCTGATGCCTGACTGAACCAGTCTGCTGATACTGTACAGAGCTGGACCGATGCAAACAAAGCTAGTCAAAAGTGAATAGCAGCTGGGTGATTTTATTGGTGTGGTTGAGGTCTGGCCTTGTGAAAAGTGAGCAGCAGCTGGTTAATTTTACTGATGCGGTCCAATGCTGGCCTTGTGAAACGTGAACAGCAGGTGGGTAATTTTACCACCGTGGTTCAGTCATGGCCTTGTGAAAAGTGAACAGCAGTTAGGTAAATGCAGTACTGCATTCGTACGCTAGTTTGAGAAAAGTCTTGTGACTTTGGCCTTGTGAAACGTGAACAGCAGGTGGGCAATTGCCTTAATGTGTTTCACTGCTGGCATTGTGAAAAGTGAACAAGCAGCAGGTTAATTTTATTGACGTGGTTCAATCACGGCCTTGTGAAAAGGCAGCTCAGTGCACTGGCAGTGTGATTTGGTGCTAGGCCAAGGTCAGTGCAAGGTCAGTGCTCTCTTACCTAGCAGTGCCTGGATGTCCTGGTGGGGCTGGGACCCCACACACCTGCAGCACCTCAGGACAATGACACCCCCCAGGACACAGTCCTCACTGGCCAGGAAAGGTGAACCTGAAACAGGGCAGAGACACACACACACTCAGGCTTAGTACCACTCCAATTACATGGGAAACAAAACTACAAAACTTTCTATTTTTGTGTCAAAGAGAACCCTATTTTTAGATTCTCAAATATTCTAGGATTTATTTACAAACTACTTTACTGTTCTACTGTTTCACTTTAGCAAAATACTTCTGTTACATTTTTGTTTTGATCTCGGACAAAGATAGTGTTGCAGGCGGGGGAAATCAAAAGGGTCACCTCTGACCACCTGTATCTTGTGAACAGGTGGTCATTCCAGCCAGCAATCAGACTGCAATTCTGTCCACAACCACCAGCGGGTTTTTGTCTTTCCATAAAATTAGAGGAGGTGACATGAACAGCAGTCATATTTTGATTATTTCCAGTTGGAAAGGCATACTTTTTATTCAGCTGCTTTTGACAAGCAAAATCATCGTGTGGTGCCTCTGCACAGCAGCAGTCTCTGGCTCTAGCTCATAAGCAGTGAAGAGGCCAAGCTGCCACAGCCTGACAAATGCCATAGACTGTTCTGGTGTCTGTGTTTTCACACCACCTCAGATTTTTTTTCTCTCCTGGAATGTTCTTTCAACCTTCAAATCAAACTGAAATATGGTTTGCAAATCTGCAGTCATTCAAGGGTTGGACGCAGACTGCAGACATGAGTAGGTATGACCTGAGGCCCTGCTCCCCCTGGCCTTGACAATGAGTCCCATCTGTTCCACTGGAAGAGGGCAGGAAATGCGTGACCAAAGGTGACAAAGTTCTACAATCAGTAGGATCCCCCTGCAGTGGTCACCACTGTGTCATCTGCCCACTCTGGGGCTGGATTCTGTCAAAGGGCTGCTCCCACACCCCGGCCCACGGCCCTGTCAGACTCTCGCCTCCCTATCGGGTCGACACTCAAAATACCGAGGGGGGCAGCAGAAACCTGCGCCCAATTGCGGTTTCAGACAAAAATTGCGAACAAAGCTCTTTTTCCTCCCTCTCCCGAATGCTGCGTGGCTGGAATTGCAGAAATGCCGCAGTTATTTTTCATGGCTAGCCGTAAGAGAGTTATGTGCAGCTGCTGAAGAAACATGGGCTTTTGGCCGTGTGTGCATGGTGTTAGTTACCTGGGCGGTCACTTGCTCTGGAAAAGACCTGGAGGTATGTGCTGCTGAATCAGCACTGCAGCCAGCGTGACTGTTTAATATTGCTACCCTCAGAGCTGCCTTGCTGTGCTTTTAACAGAGAAAGGCACAGATAATTCCATCACCAAAAATACTGCTATTTCTCTGATCAAGAATTCCATAGTGTTTAGAACTAACCGCAACACCTATGAAACACTCTTCTGCTTCCTGGCCAAACAAAATAACTAAATTTGTTCTTTCCAGAGTTTGTTTTTTGATTGAACTAAGAACAAATGCCAAGTCATTTGAAGCAGTCTGGTTTTAGCACATAATAATTTAACAAGATCTCAGAAATGGTTCTAAACGCCACACCTACGACTCCTCATGGAAGTGTAACAAGGCGATATTTAAAGATGGCATCTGAAAAATCACCAGCAAATTGCTTTTTTAGTCATTGCATGTGACCAGGAGTGAAGAAAAAAGGGTGTAGTGCTTTTAAGGCTACCCTGTTTAACAAGTGACAAGTAGTCAAGTCAAGTAGACAAGTGACAAGCCTCTAAATGGTAAGACTGAGAGAAATATCTGAGATACAAAGCAGGAGGAATCCAACTCAGATGTAAAAGCATTTTTTCTTTTGCATGCCACTGTGTTTTAGTTTTCGTTACCAAAACAACACCCCTTCTGAAATGCTAAATGAAAGCACCAAAGTATAGCTTGGATTCCATTCACAGAAAAGTATGGTATTTACACTACATTAAAAGGAGTCTTTAATGTGATCTTTATTAAATATTCCATAATAAACCCACAGTCCATTGCACTCCCAAACATGTCAGAGTAACAAAGGATAATATATGTCCTGAAAGCTTCCAAAACCTAATCAATGCAAAAGCAGAAGAGTTATGACTCATACATAGTGGAACCATAATAAATGCCTCCAGTGCCAGTGTGTGGGCGCTACCTGCTCCATACAGAGACAGATAGACAGCAAGTCCAACTTACGTGTCACTCGCCAATACCACTGTATAAAATCCCACAGAGCAATACTACAAAATTTCAGCAAACAAAAAACAACTATGTGCATCGCTCCTTCATACGATTGACAGAATCCACACATTTAGATATTGTATGAGCACAACTTGCGTGAACTGAAGACCGCTAAATGTGAGTTATGAGACACAATTCACCATAAGATAAAAGGAGAATAACTTGAGAACAAAAGGTGCATATGCAAAAAGAACACTCGTATGCTGGAAAAAGACGTTCTACAGCACAAAACTATGTCAGTCATGTCAGAGGCTGCCGCTCCTTACCTGCCACTGCATTCACTTGGAGGGAGGTTTTACAGTACATTTCCACTCATAGCCTTTGTTAGGGTGTGCTAAAGCATCAAAAAGACACTGGTCCAGCAGAAGAGAGGTGCTTAAGCTCAGTCAGCCCCAGAGTTTGACCAGAGGCTGCTGAGGACGCTGAGTGTGCACTATCCCCAACTCCCCTTCAGCAAATAAAGTCTTGCCGAGGAAATGCCCGGTCCTCTTTTAGCTACTCTACCTGACTGTATGCCATTAGCGCTTGGGCCGCCTAATGCACTAATCTATCAGGCTTCCTAAAAAAAAGATGTCATGATGTTAAGCAGGCCTGAGTGCTACAGTAAGGCCATCCTCAAATTTCACATAATTCAACAGTAAGAGGCAGGGCAACCTCTAAATGGCCACGAAAAAGACTGACAGAAACCACCGGGCTTCACATTCCTAGAAATATTTCAACTCTTACATAGACACAAGAATGTCACAGAAAAATGGAAGAGAAGGCTTTTCGCCAAGGTAAAGAATTCAGTTTGTAATTAGAGTATAAAATCAATATAAATAGTCATGAAGTTCTGTTTTTTGTGACCTACATTTTAAACATTTCTGAACACATTATGTAACACAAGGGTGCGATGGCTACACTGGATTCCTCATTGTCCCTCACTAAAGCTGCTTTTATGAAGCCCTGCTACAGTTAATGTCAACTTTGAAGAAAAAGGAAAAAAAAAAAAAAAAACAAACAAACAGGATAATTAGCTGTGGATTACAAAATCAAGCCCCTTCAACTGTCCCAGTATCACAGATGTCAGTGTACAGGAACCCCCAAAGGCCAGACTTCTAAAACAGGCCAAAACAACAAAACCACCAATTGCTCCAACACAGTCCCACTGGGTGTGTTTTTTTTCTTTTCTCCATCCTTTCAGCGTAATCCAAACGGTCACTTTCATTTAATAGGCCCAGGGAGATGGAGCCAAAGGAAAAAGCCTTACGAAACACTGACCACTTCTGAGCATCGTCTTTAAATAAACTGTCAACAGAATGTTTATTTTCCCTGAAAATGCCTGCGGCTGTCAAATACCAATTTGAATATTTGCCGACCTTGTTCGAGTGGATGTAATTGATCCATAAATCAAAGCTGCTGGCTTCCACCTCTTTATTTTTAACAACTCCAAAGCCAGTTGTTATATGTTTGATTCCCCTTTTTAAATAGAGAAAAAAAATCTGCAATTTCCTCAGAGCGTGATCTTCAGTACTGCCTGACTTGGTAAACAGATACTTCATAGTTCTTGGAAAACGCAGAGGGGAGGGGCATGGCTTACTGATGAACTTGTTTTGCATAGTCTCCAGCAGGGCCTGATGGGCATCCTCTGACTGCACGGCCACCGAGCACTCCCTCGCCAGTATGGTGCGGACAAGGTGCTCCCCGCAGCCTGTCAGGACCAAAAGAGAAGTCATTAGAGCCTGCAGAAGCATTCCGGCCTCTGCAAGGGGACACACAGGCATATGTGCACGCACGCACGCACGCACGCACGCACGCACGCACGCACGCACGCACGCACGCACGCACGCACACTCCACCCTTGCACACACATACAGTTTATACTCAAACACCAGCAAGTCTGGATGAAAAAAGCAGAATGGGCACCAAACATTCAAGGTGCCTAGCAAGCATGCAACAAGCTATGACAATAGATGCCTGCCCACCAATAACCTATAAATAAAGAGACAGATTTATTGATAACATCCACTGGAGTCGAATAGGCAAGAGTTGCAGAGACAGAATATAAAGGGCTTTCAGTAATACGACATAAGAAATACTTTAAAAAAAAAAAAAAAAAAGTTAAGTGTCAATCAATCCTTACACACACAACACTCGCTAAGTAAGGAGCACAGCAACAGACAATATGGCCTGTTACAGAAAGCCCCGACAGGTGGACAGACACCATCACAGGTCAGGCCCACCAGGGCACAGATGGACAGAGCTCAACTGGAGGAAATTCAAGCTTTTATTAATATGGATCTCATGGCTGCTTCAGCATATCTCTATGATCACGGACACACGACACATAAATAATTACTCCAGGCAAAGCAGATGTTTGTCTTATTATGTTACACAGACTACAGTTCATCAGGTCTAGTGCAGTGACAAGGGAAAACACCACTTGACATGACAAACAGCAACCAAACCCCAAAAATCTACCTTTAATGAAACTGGAAGATTAGCCTTTTGTACCGCTTAACCCCTCTAGTTCAGTAGTTCCCTGGTTTTCCTTTCACTGAAACAATGGAAAGCTATAAACAGATCAGGCTTGCACCTACCAGTTCCGCCCCCCCACGGTCTAACTTCCTGGATTCTGCTTTACAGAGCAAGGCATTCATAATGAAAATGGTGTCTCTGCTTGCACATAAGACTGTTTGAAATCACTATTGAGTCCCTTCAGATGTTCACAGAACAGAAGACAGAGGGACAGTTTTGTCTTGGCTTCTTCCAAAGGAGTGTGTGTGTGTAAAGATTAAAGCCGTCATAACATCTTCCAAAGAGCAACTGCAGTGCGAACACATTCAGCCTAGTCATACACACACCATCACAGCAGGCTCATAATTCACGTCAAAGAGACAGATCTGCCAAGTTGTGTCTGCTGAGTACGGCCCAAGAGTCTGTTCCCAAACCCTAATAAATTCTGGCAGCACTTAAAGCCAGACTAGAGTACTGTCTACTCACAAAGAAACAAGTGGTTTCTTAAATTAATATCACAAAGGTTTGAGTGATCTCGCAATGGCTTCCAGACTGGGAATGTGAGGACGGAAAAGGGCACGCTTACGCTTAACATCCACTTAACCCCTCTCAGAAAAAAATGGGTTCTCAGGTTCTGGATAGGGTTCTAGGTGCATTACTATAGGAAGTGGATATGGTTCCCAATACAGGCCTAGTTGTCTAGGAGTCCAGTGCAATGAAGGCCTACTGAATCTACTGATTTGTTAAACAGTGAAAAGCATATGGAGGAGCTGAGCAGCTTGAATCCATCTCTACCACACTTCATCAGCATGATAAGGAGATCCCCAGCAGGCCAAACTCAAACATGGAGTCTTTGTTCAGAACCACGACAGCATTCACTCCATTTTCACAAAGCTTTGTCAGCTGTAGATAGCCAGCTTCATGCTGAACGTGGGCAACATCTTATTCAAAACTTGTTAAATATAGATTCATGACTTAACACTTTGGTAGCAATGGAAAACATTGCTTAAGCCAGTTAAAACCTTAAATGAATAAGCACACACACATATGTATACTATTCTCAAAAAAGAGGCCTACTTTTAGAGTGATGAGGTCAAATTTTTCTGTTGCAGTACAGTTAAAACAGGGTAACCACAAGTGTTCTGCATTTCTGTGGCCTTCCGTCCTAACAACCTGAGTATTTTTATGGGTCCAGTGGGGACATCAATAACAATCAAAATGTCAAAAGAACTATTCCCAGAGCAGTTTCAGAAGCTGGCTTTCACCACAAAACCGTTGGAACAAGGGTCAGTTCTGACGCTAGCTACCAGCACTTGCTGTTACTGGCCAGGCATCCCTGTCAGCTTGTCCACCACCGACGTATCACTAACCATGAAGTTTCAACACAACACAGCCAGGGCCATCCCTCTTAAAGACCCCTCTGGAGAAAGTCTGACACATTCTTTAATATTTTTATGCATTCATATATTCTATTAATTGTTTTCGTATTTTAAATTAGTTGACGTCAGGCAGTTCAAGTACAAACTAACGTGAACCCAGGTAACAATCAAAACGTTTTGAAGTCACATCAGATTCTAATATCACCTAGAAACCCACAAAGTATCACCTTTGAGAGTGGATTCACACTGAGCCAGTAAGATGTATTGTTTAAAATTGGTCATTTACATTACAGATGCACTTATCCATAGCAACTTACAAAGTTTGCAATGTTATCAATTTGCACTGCTGGCAATTTACTCAGCCAGTTCAGGTTAAATACCTTTCCCATGGGTACAACAGCAGTGGCAGACCTAGGAATCACACCACTCAACACCTACATGCCACACTGCAGCCAGTAATACTGTTCTCAGATCACCAAACAACATCTGTGTGGGCAGTTCTTAAAAGAGCAGTGCATGTATAAAAACAACTTTATATATCGGTCCTTACCTTTAAAATTACTTAACACATTCCTTCTCTACTAAAACAGCTCTTCTCTTCATCATTGACGCATTTCATCCTGCAAGAGGTGCCTCTCACTGCTTTGTCCTGATTCTCCTCGACCTTTCTGAGGCCACTGATGCAGTGAACCATCATGTCCTTCTGTCTGTCTTGGCTGAGAGGGGCGTTTCAGGCACTGTTATTATATCTCATCCTATCTGTCTGGGCACTCCTACTAGGTGGTCTGGAAAGGGGCTATATCAACCCCTCATGGCCAGACAACAGAATTTCCCAAGGGCTCAGGGGTCTGCCAACTATTGTTCTCACTGTATAACACACATGATCCCTTGTCTTTGTTAATTCTTCCAATAGTTTCTAATATCGGTTATGCTGACAACAATTAACTGTTAACCTCTTACCCCCCATCTGATACTTTGGTTTCATCACACATCTCAGCTTGCCAGGCTAACATCTCATTGTGGATATCTAAACATCACCTGAGGCTCAGCTTAGCTGAGAGTGAGCTTCTCTACATCCCAGCTTAGACCTTCACCTTGCAGGACCTCTCCATCACCCTGGAGAGCACTAGCATGTCAGCTTGACAGGGAACTGACCTCTGAGGACCTCCTAGCAGTGGTCAGCAGGTCTTCAGAGTCTTCTCATAGAACATCAGAGGAGTCCACCCCTTTCTCACCACTTAGCAAACTGCATGTTCAAACATGGGCAGCTGTGACCTGTCCATCTTTCATGCAACTCTACTGCACGTACTTTTGTTCTTTTTCAGTCTGGGTGAGTGTCTTGGATCCACCCCAAGACTGGGAACTTCACTCCGTCACTCAGCACTCGTTCAGCATACCTGGAGATTTAGCCTAATTTGATATTACACTTCACTTTATGGCCTGTAGTGGCTCTGATGAAATGGCACTGCCAGCTCTTCAGGGCAGAAAGACCTCAGACTGCTCTGCCTCCAAAAGTATCTTTCCTTGCCAGGGGTAGATTTGGGGTATTTCCAGTGGTTTCTTAGCTTCCTTATTTATGGCTAATATATCTGAGTATTCTGGCATATGAATTACATTCATGTTTTAGTTTTTAAACAGCCCACATAAAAATGACATCTTATGACTTCTCGTACACAAATATCACTTGGCCACTCTAAATGTTTCTAGACATGGTGATAAAACTGCTGAGCTGGCAACCCTGCCTAAACAGTCTATCTGGCCTCTTTTATACAATCGATTCTGAACTGACAACATCTAGTTTGCCCTTGAGGATATTGCTATTCATTCACATCTTTCAGCTGACTAAGCTGAGTCTCTAGGCCTGCTTTCTGCTCTGTAGCATTTATTTCAGCACAGCATAAGATGTGTTTCTAGGCAGAGCAGAGCAGAGCAGGGTGCAGTGGTACTGGTGGGAATTACGCTCGATACAGTTTACTGAAAGGAAGACAAAACAGCTCTGGCAAACATTCAAGCAAAAAAAACCATTAAAAAAGAAAAATAACCTTGTTGTTTCTGCAAACAGAAATGCGGGCCTCGTAAAATATCAGGTAACCAAAACAAAGCAACATTAAAAGTGATTGCCATGGCAACTGCCTGCCCATTATAATTTGTCATCACTTTCAGTCTCTAAAAATGGTTACTTGGATTTGCTCTCTTGCTCCCTGTCCTTTGTTTGTTCTAAACTGTTCCTTTGTCACAGGGAAAAGGACACTGTGGGAAGTTTACTAGAGCTTTTACAAGAAATCACACTGCAGAGACCAGTTCACAAAGAGGAAATAAAATTAACTTAACAAAGGACCTTACCACCATAGCATGAAGAAAACACACTAACTTGTGAATAGTGCTTACGGGAACCACAGCAAAAAAAAACCAAAAAAAAAACAAAACAAAAAAAACACAACAACAGAACAAATAGGTCATTAGGAAGAGCCACAAATGCACCAGGCCAGACACAGTGGAGAGAGGGAGCATGGTCCATGAGCGCGGAACAGGGGAGAGAGGGCCCAAACTCCGCCTGTCAGAATCGCTCCTTTTGATGGGTACGGCTTTTAAGTTGGGAAATGAGAAGCACGTGTTGCGAGGGAAAACATGTTCGTGCTCACCGTCCTCACCGGCACGCGTTTTCAATTTTGCAGAACATGAAAGAAAAACACACCGTCGGGGGAGGGAGGAGGAGGAGGAGGAGGAGGAGGGGTCGCAAAATGTAGTGAGGAAGAAAAATGACAAAGGTTTGCGTTTTCAACATGCAAATATCCAGACAAAAAGCAAACAATTAAGGTAACAAAAAACGGTCTACAGTAATACAGATTTGTTTAAGTTTTCACTTGGGTTTCCCTCTGGAACTTGCTGTGTCAGGAAGTAAAGCACTTCTCCTGATGCAGGGTATGAGTTTCTGTGTGCCCGGGCTCTAATTAGAGCCGGGCCTGCTTCAGCGACAGCCCCCGGATGCATGAGCACGTGCTCCAGTCCAGGTGTGCAAACTGCATCCTGCACAGTGCCCTGCAGCAGCCGTCACTCTCAACCCCGGGCTGCAGGACAGACCCACAGGGGCTGGAGCTGACAGAACTCTGCAAGAACATTATCCATCACTTCGCAGCATTAAGAGGACACATCTGTCACCATTTCACCTGACGGAGAGGTGCAGACAGCCACTGCACACTTTGCTTAGTTGGAGAAACACATTAACACGGCGGTCACCTCAAGGAAACAGTGCTTTAACTTTCCGCGTGTGAAAGGCAGCGGTGGATTTACAAGGTGTCTGAATGTAAAAGTCCTTGCACTACGTGTACTACACAAGGAATTCTTACAGTACAGTAACAGCTGCTCCTTCTTTGCAAGGTTGTCCAGATCAAGGATCCAGGCAGTCTTCAGGATTTTTTTTTTTGCAGCGTCATTGCACAGCTAACCCAACTGTACACACCAACTGCATAGCAGTGGAGAAGAATCCAAGCCATTCAAGAATCTGAATTCAGGAATGTACTGAACTCCTTTTGAAGATGCAGGAAAAAGCACTGAAAACCCTGATTTCAGCATGTCCTGCTCAGATCTTTATTTTTGTATTCAAAGACATTTAATTTCAGGTGGCCATCGAAATGGTGATTTCCCATGCTCCACTCGTAAACTCACACTGGCTCAGATGACATATTGTCTTCTGAAAAACATACATTCTAAGGGGTGTTTTAAAGGGGTGTATTAATGGTGTGCTCCACTTAGCACTGATAATGTGCTAGCAGGACCTTTTAGGACTCAAAATCCTTTAAGAAGGTCACACAGACATATACATTACATAAGTATATCCACTGTGCAATGTGCTCCCCTGTTGGTTTGGGCAGACATGATGTAAAAGGGAAGGGGCTTTCATTCAAACGACACACCAAATTAGTTTAAAATGTAAAGCTTTGTGGGACAAGATGCCTCAGGGTTCCTTCTGCAAGAATCAACAGTTTCAAAAATATGTACTAACTGGCTGAATGCAACTTTTTGCAGTAATATTTCCCCCTGCTATGTGCACTGCAGGCAGCAGAATGACAAGAAACCTTAATATCAGACGACTCTGAAAGATCATGGTCCAAGTCCTAAGTTCCCCAGATACTGACATGTAGGCTTTATAGAAAAGCACACATACTGAAAGAAAATATGAGGCAAATTATAACACTTTTTAAAATCATACCTTTAAACTGATAGTTGTGCTGAACCTGTTCTTGCACGATTAGCAAGTGTGCCTATTAAAATAAGTAGCCAAGTGGTGGATTCCTTTCTTCTTAATTATATCTTTGTAACCTTTGTGCGCTTCTTATACTAATTTTAATTATACCTCTTTGGCACAGTCAGTTTAATTTACTGTAACCCTCTGTAATCTCTGTTATATTCAAAACGATTCTGTTAAATACACATCAGTAATGTTACTATAGCAGAAACAACCTGGTAAAGTCAAAAAGGAATTAGTTGCTGATGGGTTTGTTTAAAAATAAACTTTTTATGAAAACCTTTCAAAAGTATGTTCCGGAAAATTAGCAGTTTAAAAGTAAGGTTTAAGCCTATACTATTTCAAGCTGACGAGCCTTCAGTGCCATACAGTCACCAACATAAACAAAGCGAAAAGGTCAAGGTGAAATATATCTGCAAGCGCAGACAGGGTGTCGATGATTGCGGAATTCTGAAAGAGCCACAGTGTTAGAACAAGGTTTACATTGGACTGGCTGGAACAGGCCCTCTGTTCTTTCGTATTTAGCGGGTCTGTGCATGCTTTTACAGAGAGCCTGTGTCCCAGTTCCCCTTCTCCTCTCTCACAACCAATAACCCTCAGGACCTGAGAGCCCTCAAAGTCGAGTACACAGGGCCCAAGCAAACAGATTTTCTTTAGGAACCCGCTATAGGAAATATTTTGCTTTGGATCAGGATGGTTCTCCACAGGAGATGGTGAATCATTTCACCCCTCACCAATGAAAAACCACATTTTAGTTGAAACTATATGGAGCTAAGCTGGAATAGATTAAACCAATGTTATGGTTTTAAACCAAAGTTATTAACCAATTGCTGCTAATTTAAGAAAAGGCTATGCAATTTCCAACCTTCTAAGATCAAAAATGGTGCCAGTATAATCATACTGCTCTGCAATTGATGAAAATCTGCTTTTTGCCATCTCAGGTATATTTTTCAGTGTAGGAAATACACTGATAACCATACCACATGGCCCAACTACATTCAGATCCTAGAATTGACAATAACTGACACAAACTGCACAGCCCCATTCTTAAAATCTTCCATAAACAAAGTTCAAAATCCAAAGTTTGCTGATGACAATTTGCTTACTATAGCCTACTGCTATATTGTGAGTCCGTATCAAAATTGCACACAATATTAAGCGATTACAAGTGATCATAGATTGGTTCACGAGTGCTGAGTGGTTTTGTAACATTGTAGGGGTTGAAATCACTAAGTGATGCATATGAAATCACAAAAAGCTATGCAACTGCATAGCACTAAGGAGTAGTGCGGAAAACACCACTGTCTACAATGGAATGCAAAAATGGTCCTTTGGTGTGGAAGCCCTGTGATAATTTACGGCCTCATAACTCAGCAGTTAGTCACTCCAGGTTTACCACAGGACATCCTGAAAAAGCAAACCAACGTTACTCACAATGACTCATATTTTAATGCCAGCGATGTTTCTCTGCCCTGTTTATTCATCTTAATTGAAATAGAGCTGTGGAACGTAAGGGCTAGATTTAAAAAAAAAAAAGTCTCACTGAAGCTGCTACACAGGCTGAAGTCGACAGAGACTAGTGTGACAAGAACCTGCTCTAAAGACATCAAACGAGAAAAGGGAGCAGTCGGGGACATAGGGTTTTTTCACACTATGACCTCCAACACCCTTACTCTCACACACAAGAACTTAATCTACGGTCAGTTCAACCCATGTGCATTCAAGATAAGTAATACACTTGAAACGCCCATGCAACGGTGTGTCATGGTGCTGAAATTTTACAGGGATCATTTTTACCTCACATAATCTCTGCCACAATATACTACCATCGTCATAAAACTATAAATTGGTCAAAAATGTTAAACTTCTTAAGAGGGGCACCGAAGTATACATGACTAACTGGTGCTCTCTACTTTTGACTCTATTTGTCACAGGCTGTTTTCATGGACCCCAACAGCAGCACAAGCTTTCTCATGCGACGCTTTGGCTCAGAGTATAACTCCAGGCACGTGGCCGTGCGTCTGTTGGTTCTGTAGCATAGGAGCCGGAGCCTGAATCGCCCTCTCTCTCTCTCTCTCTCTCGCTTCCGCTGGCTGGCTTCAGCTGTCTCTGTGTTTATTAAGGAGACATTAAAGAGAAACACTATACTTACCAAACAAAACCGTTTCATTGAAAAAACGTGGAACAAAAAGGGGATCAAGGACAAATTGTGCCTTGGAACTCGGAACACTGCGAGTACGTAATTTCAACAGTTAATATTAAGCAGATGAACCACGGGGAGTACTGAACTGCACACCGAAACACCATGTCACAGACAAGTCTTCTAACAGCAGACTCTTCCCAGTACAGTCATATCCACCATGACTATTGTAGATACTATGCAAAACCACCGTGAAATACACCAAGTATGCCACTGACTCATGTACAAGTCACAAAGAGCAACTTGATGATGAAGAACTGACTGACCCAGGCCATTGTCTCACGCAGGTGGAAATAGGAGAACAGCAACTGTCAACTGCTGCGTGGCACAGGGTTACACATCACTCCCTATTCTGATGCAGCTCAGATAGCTCTCACCAGCTGCACGTCAAATGCGTGTTCAACCCCAAGTCAGCCTCCTCATCCTCAATTAAGCTGAAAGGGGCTATTTAAATGATAATCATGAAAGAATCTACCACTATCTCGAGAATGACAACCAAGGGTTGATTTTAAACAACAGAATTCAATATATGGCTGATAAACACTTAGTTGGTTGAAAGAAATGTACACCTGATTAAATAATGAATCCCTGTCTGGCAATACACATTGTAATTAAAAGACTGTGCTTGCACTGCTATACATGTGTCTGAGGCCAAGGAGAAGTTTGCTCAGAATGGTGACACCCAACTACTTGGCACAGATCATTACCATTGTGAATTGTGAAATCATGAAAGAAGACTTTAGCAAAAAACATGCACACACACAAGCGCACATGGATGTACAAATACTGACACGCACAAACATATAAACACACGCATCCTCAAAAACACACACTTACAGGAATGAACACACAGCAGTTACACATACAGGGAAACCGGTTAAGAAATCGCACTGATACCTGAGGTGCTCACGGCTGTCGAGTAAGGGTTCAAGTTCCAGGCGTTCTCGGCCCAGCAGCCACAACCATAATGGGCAGCCTACAACACGCAGACAAAAGCCGGACAGCCCGGCAGTTACTATACCATCACACCTGCCGGCATTCTGACTCCACTGCACCACACAAGCACACAGTCATGGTCAAAATGCACCGGCTGGGTGAATTCCAGCGGGCTGTGACAGCGACGGATCTGGGAGGGAGGTGACGCGGTTACCTGGCCGACCCTGCCCGGGTGCTTCATCGCCAGGCCTCCGCTGGACACCGCCGCGGCCACGTTTCCTTCCCCGTCCACCACGATCGCCCCCACCGTGTCCAAGGATCCTGAGTCGTTCTCCTGCTGGGTACCAAACAGGAAGGGTGGAAGAAGTATCTGCACCCTGTACCTCGAGCATCCGTGACTCTTGTGAAGTGATCTGAGGCTCATGAAATAAGGTGTTTTACCTCTTAGTCAGTTTAAGGTTTTGCTTCCCTCACTTTTCATCGAATGCACTCAACAAGGGCAAGATATCTAATTACAGGAAGCTAAGGGCTACACTTTCCTGAGACCCCGACCCACTCACTTGGACATTAAAGCAACTCTTCACCCCGCACTTCATGGCATGGCATATTCATATGGGAGTAGCACAACTATCCCTGAAGATACAAGGAAGACAAACCAGGACAGGTCTAAAGGCCTTCAGAAAATAGCATGCCATTCTTTAAACAGAGTGCTGCCCTAGCATTAGACAAAAGCCATATGAGAGCTTAGGATTGCAAATGGTACTTCAGCCCCTCTTTTCTTTGTCAAGAAGGCTCTGGAAGCTTTATTACATGTGCTGGATGCCAAATTATTGTTAAATTGTCATCATTTTTCATTTGTAATTTGTTCCTTTTAACTCTGTTTTCATTCTTCTGACACAGGAGTTTGTTTTGGACAAAGCCTGTTTGTGCATCCGGTGGATAGATTAAGCTCTGTGATGAATCACTTTTAATAGCGTGAAGCTGACGTGTGACAACATGATACACTGTTTTGATTCCCTCTTTTTATGAACGGGCCTTGCCCACTGAGTCTGATATGAAAAAATAAAGAGTGTCTTCAGACCACAAGTTTCTCTTCTCCAAAGCAAACTCTCAAGACAGATTCCTTCAGAAATTTGTATTTTCAACATTAGCTCAGAAATGAAGGGAAAAAAGAACCTCTACCAGTGCAGGGATTTGGCTCATTATGCTTGCTTCTGAGAGGATACACCTTAGGGCACAAATACATAGTGGAAAACACAAACAAAATAAAAACAACAAAAAAGCAATGCTTGCCATATGTTTTGGAGGAATCTCATCCAAATGTTCTACAAGCATGAAACAAGAGGGCTATCATCAAAATAAGGTGTCCACTATTTCATTCCTGAACTAGAGTCTTTAGTCCATACATATGGAGCAGGTGTTGCGCTTCTGGTTTTAAAAAAGAAAACAAAGACAGACTAATCAGAACGTTTTTTATGTCTCGGCTGGCTTAAGTATTCTGAAGGACAAAAAATATACTGCATAAAAATCAAAACCAGGCCAGCTGCCTTCACCATCTATCATGCAGTCCACTGCATTCTCTTTAATAGAGGCATTGCACAAAGGATTCATTTTAAACCCTTTTTGGCTAATGAAAGACCTACTGGAAAAGGGTCTAGGTAGAGTGAATGACCCTTACCAGTGACAACAAAGGCCCAACTGTACAATACTGCTGTATATCGAGGTCATTCCAGGCAAAAGCATGAAAGTACAGTGAGCACATTAGGTCCTATTTTGCATCATAATTCAATGTCTTCAGCTACCAGCAGAGGCCATTTTCTGTGCTGTGTTTCATGATGGATTCCTGACCAGCGCTGTTGTTGAGATGACAGTTCCATCATAGCTGCCTGGCAGGCCTGCCTGCTGCTCCACAGGGCCCTGACTACAGTTAGTTTGATGTCACCTTTACATATCAGTTACAAAAATACATTGACAGACAGTGGGGTGGGCCAACCAACACATGACAGTGGTGACAGACCCTCACGGGCAAGGACAGCACAAAGGAAGAGGAGAAAATTAGGAGCTGTAAATGAGTCAACAGCCTCCCGTTTCGGCTGGAAACCCCAAACAAGAAAGTGAGAAACAATGTCTGAGAAACAGAAACAGAAAATGAGTAGAGTTCCTTTGCTGAATCTACTGTAGCAGGGTGCAACTACTTCCTGTTTTAACAGTTGAGCTGGCCAAATCTCCCTGCCCCCTAGATAGTGCACAATATATACATGAGAATCCAAAAAAACCTCTTACAATGAACCATTTTAGGCTGTGGTATAGTACTGGCAATTCCATCTAATGAATATTTGCATGATACAGTGGAAGATTATCAGTACTGAACAAACATGACTGGACATTTGTCAGGGCTGGAAAAACTGCAATAAGCCTTCTGTATTGAAGGTTCTTTTCATACTGTACAGTCTCCAGTCTCTGCCTAATATCTGAGGATGCTGAAGTTTTGTTTTCCAAAGAACTGTTCACATCTTCCACGATAACACCCCCCCGCCCGCCCCCAATAAAACCTCCCCTTCCGTTAATAAGTGCACAACATGGAAGACAGCAGTGATCTGTGGAGTCTGTTTGTCTTTCCAGCTGAATAATAGCACTGGTTGAACTTTCGCCAGGTTTGTATTATGATTTAATCTCACAGATTTACAGTTAATAACCCGTGAGTGACCCCCTGGTTAATTTATTGAAAACTTTTGCCCGTGTGATTCCACTTCATGTGGCAGGACCACACAGACAAGTGGGATGAAGGTAAACCCTTTCGACATGTGTGACATCTGCATGTTCGCGCCTCTTTCACACACCCAAACCCTGTCTGTACCCTCCCTCCCTGTTCCCGGTAAAAAAAGGGATGTCTGAGCCTCCCAGAGAGTGTTCTTTGATGTACGAATTTACCTCTCGCCCAGAAAAGAGAGTAACATGATTAAGTATGATACGGTTAAGAATTTACATAATAATTTCAAGATGGTGAGAGAAGAGGGGGAGCTGTGAAAAGAGATGAAAAAAGAGGACTGATGCCCAAGATACACTTCAAAGGACACATATCACAATTTTCTTTCTTCCAGAAGCACACAGAGCAGGCCTCAGCTTCAGATTTCACTCTCCTGCTGAACCTGTGTCTGACACTAGGCCCTCGAAATGGGACCTAAGTTGAAATTAGCAAGAGTGTCCCTTTCATCGAAGCTTCGGGGAGGAGCAACAGTTCCACTGGGGTAAAAGTGCACTGTATTTATACCAATGAGAAGAGGGCGAGTTCTCCCGACAGCTGTAATCTGCCAAATTTCATTTCCACTCCAGTCATTAAAGAGATCCAGGAGGGACCAAAAGAAATGAAGACCAACACGATGCAATACCACACTAAGTAAATACGCCATGTGCTGAACAACTTCGTCCTGCTCAGCAAATGCAGACGGGTTACAAACCACTGCAACTGGAACAAGAGATTACTTTTAGTGGTCATGGTTTCCCTTAATACCTATGATGACAGCATGCGTCAGATTTAACATAAAAATGTATTTATCATCACCAAAAATATTTTCCTTCTTATTTTGGTGCTCACTGGATTTCCCAAACTAATAACATTGCCAACTGTGTCATCAACCATACTCTAACAAGCAGTTTCTATTCAAGGGCTGCTCTGTTGACGGATCCTATTATTGGTGCCTTACTGCATCTAGTTGTAAAATTTAGGTATGCTGGTGATACTAGTGTCTGTACTATGTGCAGGGTTGCCCTGTGGGAGCCAGATGGCCTTGTTGATCAACCTTGCCATACTTTCATCCAGTTTCCACTACAGTTAGTTTTGTACTATAACCATTATTTTACTGGAAGCATGTACCTGAATGACCTGTATGAAACAATGTCAAGACAAATGATATGGCCTTTCTTCCTCACACTGAACAGCTATTTCTCATTGCAGCTCTGGCTGTGCTGTGGCTATCGGCCCTGGTGACTCCGGGCTTTTTGGTAAAGTCCTCACTCAACACTGCCAAATGATGCCACCAAGTGCCCACCGCTGGAACCTGTCACCTGCGCCCTTGGGGTGGGGGATTTTCCGGTGGGTGGTGATGGGACGGCCCATAGCCTTGAGAACCAGGGGAAATACCTTAACGCTAAATTTTCTCAGTCAATCACAGGGCCAATCACAACAGCAGCTGACCGCCGAACTGGTTTCTCGCGTGTGTGTCTGTTTATTCTGTTCTGCTGTAATTGTGAGTGATTGAAGTCTCTACACCCCCATCATTCTAGGTCATCATTACCCTGCGGTTTGCTTCTCGTGGGCATCTGGCCACTATGAATTAGAGGACTCAGCAGATGTTGGCCTTTTATCTTGAGAGCGGTGCAATAATATCAAGACAAATGCCTGTGCTACTCTAGGTTTAAGACTAATTAAATGTGGAAATGTGATTTTTTTGGGGGCAGGGGGAAAAAAGCCCCTGAAAACCATGAAATGAAATCAGTCTTTGTTAGTCTCTTCTGCAGGACCATGAGGGTCACCATGAACCATTCACATACCGCAAAAGCATGGACTAACACTCTTTTGTCAATAACGAGGATCCTTTGACTGTGTTTATGGACGAATCAGACATCGGGTGCCCTCAGCTCCAGTTCAAAGGAGCTAAAACACATTAATTTGCATCTAACAAGGAAAAGGCAAAGACTTTGCTTTAATTAAGTTTAGAAAATAAGAGACTCGTACAACCAGTGGAATGTGAGTAAGTCTGTTGGGACTTTGGTCTTTGCCTTTGAATTCACCCATCGCCAGCTCTGCTCACAGCTTCAACACCCATCTAGCGGTACAACTTATTCACAGCAAGAAGAGACACATAAAATGATATAATTCAGTTTCGGCACTGTTAGCTCAACACTGTGTCAGGCCAGCTCATGGAAAATTTTAAACCTAACGCAAGCACTGTTTTAGAAATAAAACTCCTGTCCTGCTGAAGTATACATGGCTGCTCACTGCCTCAGGTAAGCAGTAGGTGATTATCAGGAGGGAAGTTGAGAATAAACTCCCATCCCACTACAGTTGTCTGTTACTCACATTTTCACTTGATTGTCTTCTTTTCTTTGTCTGCTTGTACTCCGTCTCCACCTTCTCTGCTAGCTCCATCTTGCGCTTGTTCCTCTTGTACGCTGACAAACTAAACTCTGCACAACACAAAGTCACTTTGGTAAGGCCTAAACATTAGTTTTGAATTTAAAAAGGAAGCATTTTTAATTAGTGTTTTACAGTTTTTGGAAAGGTTTTCCTTCATATATTGCAGGTTATGAGAAATAATGGATGCCCACCACAGTACAATGTGTGTTCACGGGTTCACCCAGACCTGAGGATCCAGGGACTGAACCCAACCTGAGCAGAGTGTCAGGTTCAAAATTCTAAATGCATTTATCTGGTGAGGTTTGAGTCTAGTGTGAAATAGCTGTCCAGCTGATTCCCATATACATATTGTATCATTTAGAGTAAAAAAACAACCATGAAAAAAAGACACCTTTAAAAAGGAGGTCAAAGCTAAATTTGAGAGCAAAGCTTCCCACAAAAAAGAATGACAGAGCTAACCACAGCTACACTGTGGGAAATGTTTACAGACAATATAGATGGGAACAAGATTGGAACTGGAAAACATACTGAGAGTAGAAATCTGATTTGTTTCAATTTGGCCAATACTGGGATATTGTTTCATTTATTTGTGGGACAATGCTGACTTTTATGCTGTATAATTTATTTTGTTAGCATAATCACACTTTTTATTAAGTCAAATGTTCTTTACACTTTTTGTGGTTAAAAAACTGTTTGCACCTTTTCAGTTATTTAAGATATTTATTTAGCTCAATTGAGTCTTGCCATTTTTCCCATTAATTTACCAGTTTATATCATATATTGTACACATACGATAATCTATATTTCATAAGTTACACATGTCCACATATTTGTTACTACAGAGTAGCTATGTTTGTTTCTAACAAATTTAGCAGTAACCAAATTTTTCATTGTTTTTATTAAATGTATTTTAATGAATATCTAAAGCTCATTTAACTTTCTGAGCATATGCATTATGTACAGGTGTCAAAACTCTGCTGAGCTAAATACCTAACAGAGAAAGTAAGCTGGGTCAGGTGAAGGATACTATATATGATTGTTTTGTTTACCACAGGTAGGGTCAGGTGTAATGTAGTTCTGGTCTTGTGCAGGTGTAATTGTTTGGACCTGTGAGGATCTCTACCGTTAGTGTTTGGATGCCTCAGAACACATCATTCTATACAGACAGGACAACAGGTGTAGTGAGTGGTTAGGCCTTTGGTCCAAATCTGTAAGCACTTGCTACCTCCCACCAAAGATATAATCTTATTTTAACACGGTGCATTCTAACATCAACTACCGCCAGAAATTTTGTAATCAATTCTGAGAGACTGATAATCCCCTGCCTGGTCCAAAGAACAGAGCAAAAAGAGTGCTGGCTCGGAGTGCAGTCAAAGACTGGGGCTCAGGCGGTGTGTAGCTGCAATACAAACACGCTGTTTCGAGCTTGGGCCTGCCACAAAGCTGTTGACCTGATGAGAAGTATGTTGCATGAAATCACAGTTTTGGCTGGAGATAATGATAATTTCCATATCTCAAATTTAAAAAAAGTAACTGTGTGAAAGCCAACTACGAGATAAAGACCGTCACAGTTCACAAAACCATTTGTTCTTATTATGATAAATCTTTTAATCTGTTAAAATAAAAAAATAAATAAAACCAGTGCAAATAAGACATTTACATCACTAACTGGAATGTAATCACCCCTAAACAGCACAGCACCACCTGTTTTGTCAAGGAGGGGACAAAATCGACATAAATTTACACATTTTCTGCTTCTGACAGATTAATTCAGGTTTACAGTAGCAAGCCAGAACATTCTAAGGGCTCAGGATACTCTAATATCCCTGCTACGACGCACCACACCTTATATGGAGAACAAGGAATTCAAACCTACTGTCTCAGGCCCAGTGCATAAGAAAGAAATATCACTGCTTTCTCCTCCATTCTATTTTTGTCAAAGGTGACATCGGTTGTCACCTTTAATAAAAACCACAAGGAAACACTAAACTGCAGGAAAGGAAGTAGAAGATCAGTCTCTTCAACCACACACTACACATATTACAAATGCATTGTGGAGAGGGTCCTCAAATAACACTCACAAAATGTGCCAGTTTGGTCTCTTCACATACTTTGCTTCAAGAAAAAGGTTCAGTTCAAAACCATCAGTTTTAAGCAGGCTTAAATTTGGTGTTAAAAGTTGCTTCTCTTCCAACAAAATACTGTAAGCACACACGGTGAAAATCCTTTTAACTGAATCTGTTAGTAATGTATATGAGGACTCAGAACCTTGCAGTGAAATTTTTCGTTTCATCCATGCACCTCTTCTTTTTTCTCCATTTACAGCCTATGAACTTGGCAGATGCTGTTCCCTGTAACTCCCCAGCCACACACAGACTAGGCAGAGCCACAGACACATATGCTGTCCAAGTTACAGGGTTGTTCAGTGTCGGTCTCGCCCACAGAGATGGTGTCCAGGTGCCTTCTGTATTTCACATTAATGCCACCCACACTTGACACACCATGGAATCTGTCAGTGGGTATAACATACCGGTATGTTGACATACACTCTCTACACTGTACCATTACTGAGAAAAACACCATATTGCTCTGTCTGCTAGTCTGCATGCAAACATTTCCTATAAATAGAATGAAATTACCGCATGCTTCAAATGCGGGCCCCACTGGTCTTTTTTATGGCATTATTACACTGAAAGAGGAAAAACTTCACTTACCCATCACCAGGGGTTTTCAAGCCAGAAGCACCTCACACACTTTCAAAATAGGAGACTTTTTTGTGCAAAGTTTGCATTTTCCTGTGTTTACATCTTCAGGTCTGTGGGATGGGGAAGGGCATTTCTGAAAGCCAGATAGGCAGTACTCACTTGTAGCCATTTTTTCTGAAGGACATGGAGGTATCCCATGATGCACTGCCCAATGATATGCTCCTTTTCCCACTAAAAAGCTGAGACAGAGAAATCAACAGGCAAGGATGAAGGTACAATGTTAGGTACAAGTGCATTCTATTTGGGTCAGCCCAGAACAGAGAAAAGGGCTAAAAGATCACATCATCCCTTTCGAAGGATCTGTGGGTCAGTCATTGTAAGGTTACAGTGTGGGAGTCAACAAATCATTGCGTAAGAATTTTAAAATCAAATGATCTATCAGTCTATTGCAAGAGAATGTGTCTACACAACAAAAGTTACTTTTTGGCAATACTGCATTTGCTTAAAATTACATTTCCCTGGTGGAGATTGTCACCACCACCACGCTCCTCCCATCTGGCAGGAGATTCAGATGTATCTCAGCTCGCACAACCAGACTGAGGAACAGCTTTTTCCCCAGGGCTGTAATGCAGCTCAACACATCCCCCCCACTCCACCTCCCATAGAAGAGACAGCAACGATGGACATGTGCAATAATGTCAGTATTATCAGTATTATATGCGATGCAATGCAAATCTTCCTCTTGTGCAATAATATGGACTATGCACACCGCACTTTAATACAGTATAATGTTATACAATAGTACTTCCTGTCACTGCACAGACACTTTACTGCTGTTACTACTTATTTATGTTCCATTACTCGTATATTCTTCATCACACATCTTGTACTTTTTTTTTGTATTTATTCTTGTTGCCTTTAATTGTTACTCTATGTTGCCACAGCACTGATACCGGGAGTAACTGTAATCTCGTTGTCCTGTACAATGACAATAAAGCTCTCTTATGTCTTATGTCTCTTATGCTGCCTTCAGAAATTTACATTGTCAGATTTCTTGCATAAAAAGGAAGCGGCCTGATTGCACATTAGACTTATTCCCACAGATAAGCATAGAAAAGGCATAGTTTCAGAAACAGGAAAGCATCCATCACATCAGCCAGTCTTCAGGGGACAAAGCAGCAGCCTGAGAGAACATCTCTTGCGACTCCTAACAAAGCCCTCAAAACCCAGAGCAACAGCTGGAGTCGAATCAAACACACTTCTGTGAGCAATTTCATAGGTAGCTCCTTTTTTTCTTACACCAAAGCACTTAGGGGATATGTACAAATAAAAGATGACATATAGACAGAGGCTCAGACAACAGCTAAAAAAGACAAGAGCAGATTGGAGTAATTACCAGGGAGGAATTCTTCCAGCTGACAGCTTCCCTTTCTGGGCTTCCTGCAGTAGTCTGTTTGCCACCAAAACTGGATTCTTTATGCCTGGGAAATTGAGAGGATAATTGTGCTACTTCAAACAAAGCATACCGGGGGGGAGGGGTTTAGTTAATTTGACTTAATCATTTAATCAGTTTAAACTGATCAATTCGTCATTTCACTTGATGATTAATTGGTCTCCTGCTGCAATTTGATTTGCTTCCATTTGGGGCTGTCTGTACAACACCATACTCTGATGACCATCATCCAAGTATAACTACCAAATCACACGTCTGGTCTGCAATGAAATGTAAGTCAACGATTTATGGAGCACATGGGAGATGTATCTGTATTTCCCATTTGATGTCTGGATGTGCATGAATATTTCTCCATGTCTGCTTTGAAATATGTACGAAATATAATGTGAAGGTTATTGCTCAGTTTCTTTAATGGTCACTGATTTACACACTCTGCTAATTAGACCTCCTGGGAGGCAAGAGAGCCTCTTGTCAGACAAACCCATTCACTTTCTCCTAAATGGTTAACAGGATGCATTCAGGGTAATGGACTCTTCATTAAGACACAAAGATAAAAAGTATTATAACTTATTCTCGACACACTATAAATGCCAGGGTGCATATTCACATTTTCAGGCAAGATCATACATAGTAATGAAATACCAGCAGGAATACTCCTATTAGCCTATAAAATTACTTCAGGGATATACACTCATACTTTAACACAGATTGGACTACATGTAGTTAATGGCCAAATTGGTCTTAATGGCTAAAAGCCAACACCATTTATAGATTCACAGGCATCTATAGATCTACTTCATTTGAAAAACAAGACCAAGGATATTGTCTTAATTGGCTTAATCGGACAAGCATTTTAATCTTATTAGACAACTTATTGCTTTAACTGGATCACGTGAAAGAAGAAATGGACACTCCAGTTCTCTAGGACTAGAGTTGTGAACACCTTATATACTTTTCTGGCTATGATCAAAGACCATTGAAATCTGGATACATGTCACCAATTAGTGTTCCAATTCTCAAAATAACCACATGTTGTCTCTCCTGGCTAACAGTGTCTGCTTGTACCTTGGCAATGTTTTATGTTGATGTAGAATAGTGTAGGTTTCCCATTAGACCTAATTTGCTCGGAGAGTATTCACATTAATGCCTGCTTAAAACAGAAGTAGCACATTATGTCGTATGGTTAATGGGGAAGACGTATTTATCGTTCAGGATATTCACAGATTTACAGTTTTAGTCAACAGTGACCACTGCTGCACAGAACCCTTCAACCTTACACAATGCAGTCTAAAACAGTGGGTGTGTGTGAGAGAGATGAGCTGTGACTGCAGTCCCATCATGAATAGACTATAACTACCAATCATGAGAGGTGGGCATGGCAGCAGTGGTGTTTAATGAACCAATTAACAAGCTTAGTGAACCAACCTGGAGCCAGCCTCCGTTCAGTATAGGCTTCAGTGAGAAAATTATTAAAGAATTACATTGGAGAACAAGTATCATAAAGTTGGGCCTAGGAAACACTTTGTTGGAACAGTTACAGCATACAGGGCAATGCAAACATGTTTGCTCCCATCAGCTCTTCTTTAAAAGTTAAATGACCAATTGCCTTATCAGTTCTAGATTCAGGATTACATGTTATACACTGAAGAGATTTTTGGCCATGCTTTGCCTAAAACCTTGGCCTAGCCTATGGAGGGGAAAACGCACAGGCAATGCAGAGTGCCAGTCAAGCATATCTGCTTCTTTTCTGAGTTGGAAGGGAAATGGGATCACCATGAGAAAGTTCTGGAAACAAAGGAAAAACACAGACAGAGGGCCTAGAACAGGTCCATGATGGATACCAGGACACATGCACTGTGACAAAGCAATGTTATCCATCGTGCCGCCATGCCAGTCTGTTCCATGTGGCCTTAAATAAAACAGGAACACAGAGAAACACACACTACAGCGCCAATGCAGAGAGGGAAACCCACCGCTCAAGGCACCAACTGCCCCGAAATGTAAGGATTTTCCATCCATTATGCTGGCATCGCATTCGATCTCCCCAGACAGGTTCAAGTTGGATCCCATCCCCGCATTGGTAAAAGGAGAGTCCTGTGAATTTTAAAACTTGTTTAGTCTCCCTATGGATGGTTACTGTACACACTGAGGAACGTCATTTCTGCTGACAGCATAGAAGGGAGAAGAGGCTCATGGACAGAAAATATGCAAGCAAACACAAAGACCTACATAATGAGGAACCCCAGACTACCACTCTTTTTCCAAAGGACACAGTTTACATGCAATAATCATTATGCTGCATATGCACTCCATTATATTCCACATATATTCTTTCCCTAGGCAATAGGCAATGCACAGCCACGGCTGCAGAGGTCATGAGCAACATCCAAAAAATCCTGACTCTTAACAAAAGGATTCCTCCTTTTGTCATTAAATACAATGCATATGCATTTCAAAGTCCTGCAACTAATATAACAGTGTAGTTTTATCTTAATACAGTACACTCTTGGGAGAGATTACAGATGTGTACTTCAGGGAAGGATTTATTCTGTCCTTCCTATCAAAGAGGTTCTTGAGGTATTCAAGCAATAGTATTTCAAGAGGGATCTGACCTCAAAAAATCAAGGACAAATACAGCAATTCTCAATTATTTTCAACTTTTATATCTATATATTTTTCTACTTCTATATATGCTTAAACTGTTTTTTACATTTTCTGGAACATATCAATAAGCATGTGAAAATGAAACCTATGGAAAGGGATTGCTTGAGCGAACAAAGCACATAACTTTAAAGGCAGATCCATATATGCATGGTATATGCACATGCATGGTAAATACAAAAAAGCACTTTCCCTTGGTTTTATTTTCTCACTGAACAACCCGAGGTGCATTCAAAGTATTACTAAAATGTCATTCCTCTGGAAGCAAAAAACATGGCTGAGCAACATTGTTCTTATCAAATTTCCTTGACTTCTTCCAGAAAATAGTACATGTGCTGACTCAAAGCATTTGACAGTTTACCACATGATCTTACTCATTTTCCAACTGAAATCCGTTTGGGGTTCTGACACTCCTTTGTTCACACAGAGTGTTTCCAATGCATGGAAAATTTAAGAAGATGTATAGCGGAAACAGAGATCCTCAAGCCTCATAGACACTTGAATTTTTATCAGACTGAATATGGCAAGTATCAAATATGGTTGTTTTTAACCCTTTGTTGGGAGACAGAAATGGTATACAGGCAGATGATGTGCTCTCTCATGATGACCATTTTCTGAAGGCTCACAGCTTAGGTATTGCTACCACATGCAAGTATTTATCAAAACAGAGATGTAGCAAGCATGGCATTAAACCCAAACATTTTAAGTGCATATGTAGCCTGAGGAGTATTCAAGACCAGGCTTGACACAGCGTTATGTACAATACAGCCTAGAGGCTAAATGACTGGCCTAGTTGGATGAAGCAGCCTATTTTCATCATTAAACATCTTATCTTCTTATAAAACAAAGAAAAAAAGAGTATGTTTTCAACACAGGCACAAACTATTTAGTGGGAACGGAACAGACATTTGTAACCTGTCAGCATTTAAAAGTGACTTGCCTCCAGCTCCACAAGAGCTGCCGTTACTGCCTCCACGGCCAGGGCTCCAGCCTTCAGCTTCTCCACTGCCTGGAAGACATCGAGCACATCCTGAGTCTGGAACTGTTCCGTGAAAAATTAGCTACAGTTTACCTTGCGATAGTCATTAACCCATGGATTCAATAAAAAAGCCAAGTCATATTAAGGCAGAATCCTACTCAGATAAAAAAAGAAACTTTCAAAGGCTACTTCAATGTCATATACCAACAAAGTAGCTTTTTCCTTGAGGTAGCTTAGTGGTTTTGACTGACCCCAGGGTCACTTTATTGTGATGTAGCACTGGGTGTATCTGAGAGGGTCTGCATTATGATAGAATATCACTTTCCCACTGACAACTCGGCCATTTTAATTGAACGCAGGGGTTAGTACAATACCAACAGTATGTCTTTGAGGTTAAAATGAGCTGAACGTTTTCTAACAAAATGTGGATGAGCCTTAAACCAAGCTTTCTATGAGGTTTAGCCCTCTGTGAACACTGTGTAGTCAGTATGCCCAGCTTTCCACTCATCCTGACAAGCCTGTAGCTCTGTCAAGCTATCAACACATAACTTCCAGTCTTCGGCACAACTCTAACCATGACAATTCATCCAACCCATTCAGCCAGCACATACATCATGAATGCAATTATCAATAATGACAAGGGTGCCACAGAGCCTAATCTCATTTATCTTTTTTTTTTTCTTTCCAAACATAAAATATTCCTCAAAACAAGGCATTACTAGTAGAAAGCAAAGAATGCTGAATCAACTCCTGAGTTAGGACAGTCTCCTACTTTGTTTTTTGAGGCTGTTCTCTGACAAGTGGTGCCCATCACCACCTGCTTACCAAAGAAAAGTCAATAAGAATATAAAAAGGACAAGGTTTGGCTGGACAGGCTGAGCACACATTGAGTAAATTACCTTCACAAAGCAGACAAGCATAATAAATACTGGTATGTCCAACCATGTACTTTCACTGGGTTCTATGTCCTCATAGAACTCTGTGTTCCTCTTAAAGCACTGAATAGGCACACTGTGATACTAAAACGCACCCGCTGGCAGGCTCTCTTGCAGACATGTTTATATTCCTTGGCTTTGGATTCTGAGTGGTAACCAGCCCCTGAAATACAACGGAACAATATAAGTGGAAAAAAAAAAGATAATATGAGTTTGATCGCTGTGTTCATTACTACAGGCATTGAAGTGAACAGAATTCAACCTTTGAGTCTTAAGATCACATTACAATCCCTCCTCAAAGCAAAGTTAGTAATGAGACCATGTGATCAATAAGAGGATTGTGACAGTGCAGCTGAATCTTAGGGGCTGCAATGTTTACTGTTGAGAGCTGAGCTCTAGATGGGTTTAAGATAAAATTACAGCACACAAAGTACATGCTCAGAACACTGAATGCCTGCTGTGTGATGAGCCAAATAAGACCAATTTAACACAAGCTTAAAAGCACACTACTACCCACACTAACTGACATAAGTGGGAAGAGAACCATAAGCCCAGACTTTGTTTTAAGCTATGACAATAAATTAAGCATCAATCAGCAAGATTTCCACCAGTTTCTTCAATATTAGTTCCCACTGGTGTCGCACTGAAGCCATAACTGGTCTGCACTGCAACCCTAAACTGATGGAAAATTTAAGCCATTTTTACTTTTACCTTCCTCAAGCCAAGCCAAGATTAAAATAAAAAATGCACCCATTAATGGATACTGAAAGACATGTTTTTTTTCATCACATGCTCATATTTACCAATGTTTTTTTGCAAGGGTAATACATGTCTATGTTGGGATGACTTTGCAAGTGCATGACATGATGAAGTGCTACTGAAGTTGACTGATGCATATTCTGTCAGTAATTAACTGTAATGATAACAACATCATTTTGGGGTGGCTTATAACATCTACATTCTTACACTTTTCAAAGTCTCTGGCATTACTCAAGCAACAAAAAAATTTCATTTAAATGCTGAAATGCTAGTCAAAGTCCCTCAGTATCTTGGGTGTTTCTTCTTTTATCAAATGTGAGAAATTCTGAAATCAGATTTGCATGATCTCCACTGGCATAGAAAGTCATAGACAAAGCATTGATCATTTGTAAATTATGAGAATGCATTTATTTTGAAAGACGAAGCATGTAAATCAGCCTGTCACACCAAAAACATTAAATGGGCTCTACTGCAACACTGCTGAATGATGTATATTGACCAGTAGATAGAAGGGCCTTTGAATGAGACAATCAAATAAGCTGCTCCTATGGGTCTGTGTTCACACACTGCAGGTGAGAAGGAGAACCAGAGACTCTGAGGGCTACTTTACGGGCTGCTGTCCAGCCTTAGAACGGAGACTAGCAGGGCATCGAACGCAAAGACAAACCTGCGTGCACCAGCACAAACCCCACGGCTTTCCCGTCCCTGCCCTGGTTGGCGTCATGCTGTGGCGACTCGGAGCCGGTGGGTGCACTGAGGAGATGAGAGGGTTGCCGCGCCTCGGCCGCATTGATTCGATTCTCCATGACCCCGGCCCAGCCTGCGCTGCATCATGCCCTGTCTTGCACTCACAGGGCAGGCATCTCGGCTGGCAGCAAAGTCCTGTTGGGGGTGGGAGGAGGGGGAGGTGTTAACAGAGAGATGACTGGCACACTCAAAGACATACATGTCTAGTTACGACACTGCTGTGCTCCTCTGAAGTGCAATTGCTCCAGCTTCAACAGTCAATATTCTTTGCACTCTGGGGTTTTTAACTCACCATTTTGTGTTTGCTGTGTTCTACCTTATCCAGAATGTTTGCCACGTTTTGCATTTTACGTTAAAACACATAATTTCAAATGCTATTTAAGATAAAGTATATTACAACACACGTAAATAAAATCAAACAAAAAATTTAAAACCACATGAACAGACTATGGTGAAAAAAAGCCCTGTCGTTCGATGAAAACAGTTGAGATACATTTTAAAGCAGAGAGATGCACCTAGGGTTGGTAGGAGTAACTTACAATGGTCATTCTGGTTCTTAGGATGAACCAGCCAACTACCTATAAGCACCTAGCAAGGCATGCATTTAGTTAGCGACCTCAGTTACGAAAAAGAACGCAGCACAATATGACAGGTGCAAACATAGGTTTTGCATTGTTGACATAAAACCTGAGGTGCACTCTCCCTTTAACTGAACCAATAGCAACGTGGATTCCTTCAGTTTGTGCAAAACTGGCAAACAAGCGTCATCATCTCTAGCTATGAAATAGCTAGCCTTCTAGTTAGCCAAGTAACTAACAACTAACAGTCGAAATATGCCAGTTACAAACGAATGCAATAGAATAAATGTAACAATTAGTTAGCTAATTAGTTATCTACCTACTGTTCCTACATAATGTAAACGTCTACTGTAATCACGTTTAGATGGATACACTTAGCGACAATCACGTATCCAGAAACAAACAAAACGCCACGACTATAATACCTGGTTACCTAGCTAACTAGCTAGCAATGTGATATCTCATTTAAACTCCGCTTAAGTTGAGTGACAGCCGTCAGGTTTGTAAGGCAAGACTTACTCTGAAAGAAAACTTCTACCTAGCAAACGAGCCGTCTTGCTAATCACAAGCTGGGGAGTGCATTTTGATTTTTATATACATTTAAGAAATTACGTCCGTCGATAAAAGTCAATACAGTTAGCTTGCTAACTTTGCAGTGATCAATATCAGACGAAATTTCCGGCGCCGGTGATGAAAGTGTTCGCATATTCTTCCACTCGGTACCTAACCTCAAAAGCAAATCACTTCCTAGTTCAGTGATAGTGTTGTCACGTGATATGGGTCTCCCGCTCCACTTGCTCCCAGCAGCGGCAATATAGCGATTTTGGCAAGAGGTGGGGACTTTGTGGCTGTCCGAAGAAGGCGTTAGAAATTTGTTTTCTTTTCGTTAAAAACTAACATGTAGTTTGCAGATGCACAGAAATGCGCTGAATACGCAAAAAACTTAATGGAAATCTTGGCTGCATTGCTTGCGATATCTGTGATAGCTGCTTGTGTAGGATTTGCAATAGAACATTTGCATTCCTGTGTGACACCTGTTCACATATACCCTAATGCAACAATCCCAGTTTCAATCGCCAATCGTCAATGTATAACTGTGTTGTGAAATGGTATTCATCAAGTATACTACTTACAAAACAAAACATTTTACCAAAACTGCTGTTACACCACATGATCCATGCATATTGTTATTATAATACCAAAAGTGCAAGCATGTGGTTGTATTGCTGAAACGACATTAATTAACCTTGAAAAATGCCGTAAAAGGAGCCACAACGCATTACTCCATGTCATGCTGATTAAAGGGGAGGTGGCTAATTCATGAAAGTCATGTAAATCATGATGGCCTTAAGCAATTCAGAACCCCCACCCCAGAAAAGTAGTATCACATGGTTCACAAGTTCTGGCAACAGATGTCTGTCAAGGACCTGGTTTCTCCACAACAATTGATTAAGCAGAGAGTGCAGTTGGCATCTGCACATTCAGTCACCTTTGACCTTTCGTCAAGGCTACAAGGGAGATGGATCTCACTATAATGGCTTCCCCCCTCTTCTTTTACCTTTGAGATTAACCTTTGGGTCATGTGAGCAAAAAACAAACCTTGAACTTTGATTTTTTAAATCAAGGACAAGCCTCTGTCTTTCCCCACTTCCAATTTTAAATAACCTTATTTTCCTCAGTGAAGATTCCCAGTCATGATATGAAATTTATAATTTTCTCCTCCAAGTAAGTGTAATGGGCCCATTGGATAATTATGGCTCTGTTCAAGATGTTTAAATTAGGTTCACAATATCCAGATCAAGAGTACAGTGGTGTAAATATGTTGGAAACTGGAAACATTTGGTTTGTAAGCAAGCTGTAGGCTTGTTCACATCAATGTATGACTTATGGGGTAACACTCACCCCCAGACTCTAATATCAATGAAACACTTTTTTGTTCAAGAAAAACTTTCATGAAACCATTCACACACAAAATATTACCAACACACCTGCTCAGTAACAAAAGTGGCTGTATAAAACCAAAGATGACAGAAGATAGGGACGTCCTGGGATTTCAAAAAGTTGGTCCCAAAGTTCAAAAGAAAATACAATGACACCTGATGCTGATTATAAGACTCAGTATTATGTACCTTATTAAAGTTTAGTTATAGTTTGGTTTGTCTGACAGTCCTTTTTCAGGGCTGTTCAGGCCAGCATCATTGCGAAAGTGGTGATCACAATCTTAAAAAATGGAAAGACAAGAATTTCAGATTAGTTTTTTTATATTATTCCAAAGTCAAAACAGTAGTGCAAGAATTCTGTATACAACATAAAAGCTATAGCAAGGGCTCATACTAGAGGATACAAAGAACATTTATACCAGTGCATTCCACAGAGGAGACTGCCCTAACAACCAAAGTCCAAAGTCCAAAGGACAGTTTCAATAAGAAATAAGCTGCTTTTCACTACAGTGTCTTTAATGTGCATGGCTATCTGTTAACCCTGTTGATAATAAACAGGACCAACTTATAAATTGTCAAAACTGTAGACTGTCCAAAACAGGTTGTATATATATCACACCGTTTTTTTCCGCAATATATATCTTAACAACATGTCCACTTGTAATACTAGAAGATGAAGCTCAAAGCTGCCCCATTTTTTTCTTGACAGTCTTGCTTAGCTTGTAGGGCCTAGGGTCCAATGGTTTAACACACTGATACTCATTTCCTGTTCCACCATCTGCTGCTTCCTTTTGGCTCCTTCTCTCCGTCACAGTGATTCTTGCCCCAGCAAGCATGGGTCTTTAAGATTTGTCGGGAATAAACAGTCATTGCTGGTACTTTTCAGAAATCTAATTTCAGTTAATACATTTCATTGTGTTTTGGTTATATCTGGTTCACCGGTTACAGTAAGAGCCTGAGGTAAACATGTGATTTTGTTTTATGGAATCATTACGACAACACATTATGGCTGTAGTTCAGAGAACTCTGAGAAGCACAGGTTGCTTTCAGGAATCAAGTGCAGGTTTATTGGTCCATTTCATCTTATTATCTGTTTCCAATTCATTACACCAAAGGAGATGATATCGTATGCTGAACATCTGGAAACATTTATTTCAAAAATTAGCCTGGCTACGTCTTATTTACCACAAACGGATGGCTTCACCTCCATGTGAAATAAACTATTTTGGCCATTAACAATTCATGCAATCTGTTCTATATGAAGGAGTTACATTACAATTATATTTATTGAGTTATTCAGTATCAACTGTACTGCATTCTATAGCCCCTTTAGAAAATATTTGTTACTTGATGCTACTGAGAGAGCAGAAATGCAAAACAAGATCAAACAAATGAACAATTCTGAAGCATAATTGTTTGGTATTAGCCAGTACTGGACTCACACAGTACGGCCAAGGTAAGGCATTGTCCTCAAAGTTGAAGCTTTAGGTCAGGTGACCGTTACTGGCTGAATCACCGGGTTTGTGGTTTAAAGTTGAAGAATCGGTCTGAGAAGAATGGTCAAAGTTCAACAGATGTTTTTCTCTTGCATGAGCTCATTCCGCTTCAGTACATTATTCCCTCTACACCATTAATTAACTGTCACCATTAATCAACTGTCCATCAACAGAGCCACTTCCGCCTGGCAACAGACGGAATTTTACAAATAGACACATCCTTTGCATTTCATGCAAGCCACAGCACATACCAAATAAAACTGAGGAGGACAATAAACTCTCTGTGGAATTAATTTAATCTCTGTGGTGAATAATGCTCAAAGAGACTGGCTCCTTCAGGATTTTTGTACGTGTCAGTCAACAGCTAATTAAACCTGGAGAATTGTTCTCCTATTCAAACAGTTCAATTAATTAGTCAGAAACCCCTTTGGCAGTTTAGGACTGAAGATGTCCATCCAAGCTCTGTTTTGACAAACATAAACTACATTACATACAAAAGCAGATATTTACCTCCAGGTGATTCTCCACTATGTCTAGACTTAAGATTTATGTACTTTAGGGCCCATAAAACCATGACATCGAAATTAGAATCAACAGGGGCCAAAACAAATCTGTTATAGAGGTAGGGACGACAAAATATGACTGAGAAATGAAATGACAACTAAATTAAGGCATCAGTGATTCAATTATGTTTCTTAACTACAAATGACAGACAGACAGACTGACAGACTTTTCTGACTAGTTCAAACTGACCCATCATTTTTTGAAATTATATTCCTCCTCCAGTGTTCTCTCACTCTCCCTTTGCTTCTTACTCTTCTGCAATCTTGAGTAAGAGGAAAGCCCATGTGAAAGAGAGACACAAATGCATTACAGCATGATCAGTTCTCCAGAAGGAAGGCAATTCTATTTCAATTTTATGATATTGCTCCTAATGTGGAGGGCAGCTCAGTCAAGTCAATGTTGCCTGTGACATCATGTTAAATTTATTGCTTTGTTTCAGCTTACAAGTGAGGCAGAGTACAACGCAAGCAAAAGCCATACATGGAGTCACAATATCAGAAGTGCTGCATAATCAAATTTCAATAGGTGGCCAGACAAGGTACAAGCTGTCTGGTGGAGACACAAGTGCACTAAACCATTAATTTTTTAAAAGGAAAACAGAGTTTAGGACATCAGAAATTCCTTTAGGTGGTAGTGATTCATTTGATCAGGTGAGTGCGGATGAGCTGTGTCTTCAGATGTTTCTTAAAAATAGTGATGGATTCAGCAGAACGGATGACGTGTGGAAGGTCATTCCACCATCCGGGGACAACAGCAGAGAGAGGTTTACAATGGTTACAGCCCTTGGTTCATTTTCTTTGGACTAAACACTCAACGTAAAACAATGCTCCAACATGATTACTGTGAGGTTATTCATCTATGCAGTCATCTCCACACACACCACAAAGCTTGAATGCAGAAAAGACTGCACTCGTTGTTTTGTTTTCTATCTGTGCCATTACATGTCTGTTCACTAAAATACTGTAACTTGTCACAGCCAGCCGAAAATGAGGTGAGTCTATTGGGAATTAACATGAGTATTGGAAACTGAGTGTTGATGCAGACATGGTAAGGAGCAACTTTGAATCCTTCATCACTAGAGAGTCTGAAAAGCAACAGAAACAAGAATGCAGAGCATGGCTCAACATTCACCTGAGGTTCTTAGCTTTCCCGGAAAAAAAATAGATATTTGAGGTCAAAGTTGTATTCATTGTTACTGAGGCCAGACTTCAGAGCTATTTATTGGGGGAAAATCCATAGACAAAACAGCCCAAAGTATTCTGTAACTGCTTTTTGGGAAGTTGAAGAGAATAGTCTGACCTGTGATTGTAAGGATCTATAATGGGGTGACTGAGAAGAAGAGGTTCCTGAATCACATCTAGCCGACAAGCACAAGGCCAGTGTTGTCATCCAGGTGGGCATCCACAAGATTGCGTGTGCATCTACTGAGCAGTGACAGCTACAAAGCAGCTATCAATCACAGAACTGAGGCTATAATCCCCTCCCCCCGCCAGCTCGATCAAAGGTAAGTTTCTGGAAGTCCCAACAAGAGGATTATTTTTCTTTAATCATATGGGCCCAGTAATGATGTTTACTTTGGCTCGCGCCAACCCTGATGAAAGAACACAACAGGACCGTTCGGGGGAGCGTGGCCGTGGACCGCTAAGCAGGGGCTGGGTTGCCGGGGGATGATTTTCACATGGCATGCGGTTTCTATGTAAACAGACACATTGCTTTGGAGGGCATCCCGTAGTTAAAGGTCACCTCCTGCTTGGACCCTGTCAGAAACACGGGCTTTGTGTGTGTGTATATGTGCTGGTGGGAGGCAGGGGTGGGTGGGGTGGTGTGTGGGGTGGGGGGGCTATGCAGATATAACTCTTTCATTTGACCCACAACTGTATCCACAACATCTCTCAGATACTGAAAGATTAAAGGACAGGACTGCATCTGTTGTGGCAAAAAGAAGCCCATAGCTACATGTAGGAAGAATGGCTAACACTGGAGAGGAGTATGTCTATTAAACTACTTAAAACGCTCAGATCCTGTTGTTGTAAATGACCATGCCACATATGTATAGCGTATAAATTAAATATTATAATGCTAAATAGTTTTTATGGCCTGTGACAACATAATGTATTATGTAATACAAAAGGAAAGCTTCTCATAAAAGTTTCAAGTTTTCACAGCAAATTCAGACAATCTTGGATTTAGAAGTTTACTTAAAGACAGAATTAGTAAAGATTCACAGAGCCCCTGCATACCTTTTCCCCTCTTCCCTGTCTTCTTCCTTCTCTCTCTTTATGCAAGCAGCCAGTTTGTCCTCTTTACACATATCCTCTACACATCCTTGGCCATCTCCGTCAGAGTTGGAGAAGAGAAAGTGCAGACATGCACAGACAAGAATGAAAGGAATAAGTGAAAGAAAGACAATTTGGTGGTTGAGTTACTGTTTCAAACTCCTAATGACCATGACACCAAAATGGATGTCTTACACAAACTGTCAATTGATTCTGAGAAAATCATAATAAGAATGAGAAAGAGGGGTTTCTGGTTCACTAGCTGGCATTGTTCACCTCCTTCATTGAAGCCTTACTGATTAATTCATGTCATCTCCTGCCAATTGTACAACATAAATACTGGTGTAACTGACAGACAAAAGCATTTCAGGGCAAAGTATCTAAGCTTTGGTTGGAATGGATGGTGTGACACCATGGTCAGTACCTTAAGAGACAGACCTCTTGAGTGTTAGTCTTGGTGTCCAGTTTCTGTATTTGCATGAAATGTCTCAAACAAGCACATTTTGTCTATTTTTTTACTGCCGGCTTTGATGCAAGTTAAAACAGTATCAATGAGACATGTCCAAAACTCTAGAAAATAAATTAATGACAAATTAAAGGAAAGAAATTAATGAACCAATTTAACTTATAACAAAATTCACCCACAGTTGAGCTGGCAAGATACCCATATATCTTTCAAAGAAAAAGGAAATATTGATCCAAATGTGTGTAAGCAAGAACAATTAATTAATAAATTATAAACATACTGAGCTTCTCCGATTCCGGTCCTCTGCCCAGTGCAGTCAGATGGTAAGCTATTGATGGCCACTTCAGGTTTCAGACATCTCACCAGGTTGCCGGTGGTTGTGCAGAAACTGAAAGTATGATGTATACACAGTATTTCTGAACTCTGGGTCCCAGAGGTGACCACTCTCCTGGGGTGACTGAAAATTAGGTGCCACTGGCACTGTGTCTCTAACATTTCAAAATATTCTCTGATTCTATGCTCTGTTCAAAGAAAAGAGTTTCCCCCACCAAAACTAAACATTACCCTTCATTTAACAGTGTGATAAAGGCGTGCTTTAGTGTGAAAACCCCTTTGTGTAAATTCTTCATTACATGTGAAAATAAACAGGCACGGCTTTTGCGATACATCCTACCAAAGCAGATCCCAGAGGAACCCTAAAGAAAACTACTCAAACATGTTGAATTTTTCAATTTGTGAAAGAACATGGATTACCCCACTCTGGCCCTCCCCAGGACACACTAGGGCAATCTGTCATCTCTCACACAACCCTGAGCAATTTAGGACCAGGGACTTGGTCAGCCTCCCTCTCCAAACTGTTAGGGAAGGCAGTGCTGGAAACACAGGCAAGCTGTAAGTCTTGCAGCTTTCACAAGTTCAGCACATCCCAGAAGTAAAGCTTACAGGGTCGACAGGTGTGGCTTTCTGATATTCTGTGTGTTTGTACAGATCAGAAGAGGTGGTGTGGACTATTTGTAATGACACACTGGTGCGTGAAACCAAAGGCTGAAAAGTCAGGTCATTTTAGAGTTGTGAGCAAGACAAGTGCAATGCAGCCACAAATGCCCCTTTGAGCTAATGCTGGGCGGTAGCCGTCACCCCCACCCCTGCCATTCGTAATGCCTAATATCGGGAAAAACTCATGGAATGGTTTGAGACCAGGGAAAGTCCAGTCACCTCCCTGGCATGAAAGGATTCCATGGAGGACCCTGCCTATTATGAGCAGAGATGTGTCATTTGCGTTTCCAAGTGACACATCCCCCCTGATGAACCAATGAAGAACATCTGCTCCCAACCTGTGCTGTGGGTTTCCATGCAGCTGTCTCATCCTGAAAACCTCCTGTCTTTCATTGTTTTCTTTTTTTTTTACAGGTTTAACAGGATTTCAGATGTCTGACCTGGTTGAAAGGCATCACCACTGTGCCTGTGTTCATCCTCTTGAAATTCATACCATGATTTGCTTTACTGTGCTTGGGTCACCCTCACCCTCAACTTGTTAATGTTTACCTTCAGGTATCCCAGCAACAGGACCGCAGTTAAAATGTTTTCAAAATTGTAATACCTATACTGAGAGTTATCAGTTTACACACACACACACAACCATTTATATTATACATATTTCCATTGATGAAATCTGTTTTATTCAAAATTTCTCATGGGGGATAACATTGCTTCAAAGTTGATGCAAGGTTGGCCATTCATATTTAATTTGAGGGTCTACATGAATTCAGAGTATGATTTTCTAATCATATATGCTGTCTGTTCTGAGCAACGACATCATTTTCCAATATTCAGTTACAACACTGATGGATTGTTTTCATATGGTTGCTGCCCCCTAGAGGCTGATATGGGTTTATCACATAAAGCTGAAGGCAGCTGCTGTGACATTCAGGTGCCCTGAATTCCTGCCCCAGGCCAGAGATGAAAACTCAGTAAAAGACATGTAAAAGGTGAAGTGTTCGATCCTCTGAAGTGACAAGAATGACTACTGTTCTTAAAAGCGCTGCAAAAGGTGAATAAAAAGAAGCATAAAGAGAGGAAACAGTTAAATGTAACTGGCAGGTCCTGAGCTGATTCCATTTCAGCGTTTTTTTCACTAAGTTTCCTGTGTGTACCAAAATAAATATGCTTTAAGAGTACCTGAATTGAGCTGAGGTAACAAAAAATAATGATAAATGTGTGTTAATTATCACATATAATCACATATAACTGTTTTCACAGGGATTTGTTTCATTTTAAATTCACAGGTTACCTGAAGAAAATGAATTAAACAGATGGTTTTTGAGTTATTTGTATCATAACAGTGTTGCCTAGCACACTTAATGGGATTTAAAAAAAAAGAATTTCCATCCAATTTAAAAGCAATTTCCTACTGACATCTCTACATTACTTTGTGTTACAGTACAATACCCAGTTACATCATGGAAAAAGGTGTCCTTGGAGCAATGACATTTAATTTGCTCTCTGTCAAAACTTTCCTTTGTCTATTCTGTGTGCCTGAGATGCCAAATTGCTGTCATTGCTGCCATTTTATAACTACAGCTTTTCAACACATTCACTTGAAGAGAGAAAGAAATGAAGAGAGAAAATAATAATCACTCATGATTGAAATCACATCACAGTGTCAGCAGATGCTCAACTGCCATACCACATAAACACAAGGGAAAGACAGAGCTACAACTTTGACACCTTTTCAGACTTCAACAGAGGAATAAATATTTCCAAATTAGCAGGTACAATTACCTCATGCTAAATGACGAAAGGTAGAGAGTACAGCTGTGCACACTGCAATGTCATTCCTTAGAGAAGACAGGAAGGGTTTCAGTGGACACTAGCTGCAGCTGCAGTAATAACCTATTTTACAGCCAATGGACAAGCTATTTGCTACTACTGCAGACACCTTGCTCACTATTGCTCCATGGTTTTGCTCTGTTGATTCCAGTCCCCCATCAGTTTACACACATATACATACAATTTATTTGTGTATTGTTTTATTAATAGTGGACAATGTTTGGAGCTGTTGGCTCTAACAATATAAAACTAATTCCCATGTAAAAGTAGTTGAAGACCCCTGGTACACTGCATGTCCAGCTTTGTTGATTTTGACATAGAAAACTAAACTGAACACATGTCATTGCCTCCATAAAAGTCATCACCACCAAACTGCTGGGGCTCCGGAGTGTCATCAGACTGTATCACTGATCACATGGCCCGCATGATCGTTTCTGACTGTTTGCAGGACTGTGTGCGCAGTCACACAGAGAGTGAGTAACTGCCCTATTACCTTTTACTTACAGAGCGCTCTTTTGTTTGGAGTCTGCCCTGCCTTGTTTTACCTTTGAAGTTGCCATCGCAGTGGAGGTGAAATACTTAGGGGCGCAGGCAGCCAAGTCGACATCTGCAGCAACATCTTTTGGCTACTCATCAAAGGAGGCGTCATCTGGAATAAACCTGTTTGATGAAGACAGGAACCATAACAATGGGGCAGTGTGTCTAAACAGAGCTGGGATTGTTATCAGGCTCACTCCCTGACCGTACCCACACTCCCCAATTTACATATTGCACCTCCTGATGATGTAATGGAAAATAATGAGGCACACACAAAAAAAACAATGAACAGGATTCCGACTCTCCTGGCTGTGGTTGAAAACGCTTGCTAGTAACTTAAAGGGAATCATTTGCTTTTATTGTGATTCAAAGTAGAAACAGACACCAGGCGAGTTTACATTAACACAAATAAAGAAAATGACTTTATTTACTCATTTCTGTGTCAAGGCACAAAGTTTTTTGAGAATTGCTCAACTCCAGAGAGTCTTCAGTGTTCTGTGAAGATTAATTTTACCATATTTGAAACCTTGAGCGGCAGACAACACTGCAGCAAACAACTGCACAGGTCAATGGGAAGTGGACTTGAGTCAGTGGCTCACGGCGTAGCAGAGTTTAAATGGCTCATTGAGACTCTGAGATCATAGTCAGGGCAAAACCTTGATGCCAAGGTTTGGACTTGACACCCTTCGCTGCATTTCCCGGCACTTCTTGGAGGCGAAAGTGTGACGCATGCACCAGCCTCTGCTGTAGGTCTGCGGTGTGGAGGAAGGCACTCCGGTCCACAGGAGGAGTGAGTCAGATTTCAGCCTGGGCCTCGCACCAGCAGCAGACGGCAGCATTATTCCCACTGACAGCTGTGCTCCCTAGGATGTAGGTTTTCAGGCAGGAGCGCACTGAGTGCTGGCTCGCTTGGCTGTCCAGAGGGAGTGCTTTCTGGAGGCTTCGGCACGCAGTGCTGGGGGCACGCTTTGTGTAAATGACTATGCTTTAAATTTTGGCATCGAAAGTAAGCCGAAATGAATTGAAATTAAAATAAACCCTCAGCAGATTTCTATCATTAGTGCTGTTAATACATCCAATAAATGTATTTCTTTTGCAAATGTCTGTCAGTCCCGTGTGCATCTTTATCTTGTTCAACAACATGAGGCAGAGCGAGGATGGAAGAATGCAGTTTTTTGATCTTACACAGCCGTTACAGTGTGAAGCCTAACGTAAATACTGTTCAAACAATGCCAGCACTTACAGACTGTTGTCTTGCATGAAAATAACCTCCTTGTTTAGAAATGTGTGAAAAAATATAAGGTACTTTTAATCATATTTTCATATCTTGTGTGTCTCCTATTAAGCATGGTAAAACTCGGCTGGTCCTCTACTTATAAAAAAATCAGTTATTTTACAAAACATCAACATGTTTGGATAAACCAGTGTTCATGACTTTGTTGCATTAGTAAGACCCCTGACCAGCTGAGGATTCTGATTTGCTGTGGAAAATGAGACAGACCAGCATTAAAGAACTACCTAAAGTGACTGCCTTGCCAGAGATCTAATACAAGCGGGTTGTTTCCTTATTTGAAGCTGTCGCACTCCTTGTAGATTCTGGCGCTGATTCCTGGAGAGCCGCGCTTGACGACAGCTTAGAAATACAATGTAAGCATGAACTGGTCTTCCATAATTTTCTCCCCGGAAAATCCTGCAGGAACATAAGACCCACACATCATAGCATGTTTAAAATCCTTTGCCCGACACCCTGCTGTTTCTATTGGCTTGGACTCTTTTTTTCTGACTGGTCTCATCATTGCAAATGCCAACTATACCAGAGCAAAAAAAGTTCCTGAGGAAAAAAAGAAAGGATTTTTGAATCTGGCCAAGACAACTGCAAAATTTCAATGTCAGAGTAACTCTACAAAGGCTGAACTCTTGTCATAAAAGAAAAACAAACCAAGGAGAAATGTTGTAGGTTAATCAAGCCTATTAAATTGTGTCACAAGACAGCAACTCTTGCCAAGGTACAGTTGCTTTTTTGTATTGGCAACAAGCTGAGACCCAAACTTGTCCAGCATACAGAACACATCTATTCCCTACTTGATCAAAAGCAATTGCCACAGTCCTCCAGAAAACACATTGAGTTATTTTGTGGATCTAAACAATACAACACAGCCACCTGGTGGTCACAGCAATAATTACCACCCCATTGAAATTCAGTTGTGCATCTGTTCTGCTGAGATTCAAACCCCCAGTAGAACCAGATTTAGGAATACACAGCTACACTAATGCCAAACACCCAATATGTAACCCCATCCCTTAAGACTCTTAAGGATGAATCCTCTTGGCTTTTGTCTGGGACCTTGACCCACATGGCCAGATGAGCAGCTCCATCAAGCCCTGTGTCTTATTTTAGATATAAAAGAAGCGACCTTGCGTGAACAAACAAGCAAACAAAAAAGAGAAAAGAAAGGAGATGAAGACTTGGACAATCCGCCTAAGCCATGGCTTTCTTTCGAAGGAATTGATCATCAGCCATTATAGCAGCATTTTTGCAAGCAAAAATGACAAAACAATAAGCAATTTGCTTTCCTGTAACTCCCCTCCATTGGGTGAGAATGAGTTGAACAAAATAAAGACGTCTTTGACCTTCAGTCTGCTGCAGAACATGCTAAATACAGCAAGTCTGTATATGAACTACAGAAGTCCTGAAGGAACTCAAAGCAAGTTTTTCCATATCATGCAGTATTTTTTCAGTCTAAAGCCCTGTGAGACTGGCAGGGCCAATTTTGTATTTCTAATGAGTGTTTCTAATTAATGTCTTAACAGAAAATTCACTTTGGTGAAGCCAAATGACATTTTGTCACTGATGGACAACAAAGTCATGTAATCAAAGGTCATGTCAAATATTTTACATTAACCAAAAGTATATTCTGCAACAGAAGGAAAATTGAATAGAAGAGGATCAGAGGATGATGGTGGAATTTTTAAGGAGAATTGGAATAGCTACAGTAAGTCTTATTTACTGTTTCACTTCGGGGGACTGTGTAGGCTTCCATTTCATGCGGAACGAATAAATCAATCCTAGACTCAGCTGAAACATGAAACAATTTAAACAGCATCTAAATTCAAACAGCAAGAGAACTCATCACTTGGATTACTTATGAGATGTATAGATATTGTAGCCAAAATGGGTGAAAAAATAAAAAACCTTCCTCTGCAAGATGTCAGATGCAATTTTCGCTGTTTTGAAACACGGCGTTGTACTGAAGCCATACTGAAGTGGATTTAAGGCTGTGCTGCTTGATGGCAGAATGGAAAAGGTTACTGTAGAATGTTTTTACAACCTCTACAGAGGTGTACCAGCCATCATCTCAGTTGGTTTTCAGTATTGCTTTTGCTCCCCTGGCCAAATGACAGGAGCCATTGTCCTTGTATGACTTATCACGGACCTCCTCCTCTATATGTGTCCTTTTAAAGTTTATCTGTCACATCAGTGTGAAATTCTGGAAGGTGTCAGGGCATAACACATTGCATCTGTGAATGTAACATACTGCCATTGAAACGAATACTTAGCCAGTAACCTTGCTCAGCTCCTTGTATCGTCTGAGATGGGATAAAACTGAATTATGTAGGATATAGCCGAACCATAACCTGCACTCACTTAACACTGACGATATAAAATGGCCAGCTTGGTCAAGCAATGTTTCCAACCTGTGCTACGTGGCTGGAATGAAATGCCAGGAACAACTCTCTAAGGCTAAAGGTTTTTTCCTCACCTGTTTGTATCACCAGCATTTAACATCATAAAGTATCTACAGCTACAAACATGTTCCTGGAAGTATAAGAACATCTCTGGTATGTTCATTGAAAGTTATCTCAGTCACAGAGGCTGCTCTTGCAGATATTGATAGAGGGAAGCAGGTGTCGAAGAGCAATTTGTATTGCCAGAGGACAAAGAATGTGTTTCTGATGCACTTCAGGCAAAGGACGGGAAACTCCTTCTCTGAGGACCATGTTCAGTAAATTTAGAAGTCTTCTTGTGTTTCAGAACAATTTAAATACTTTTTTCCATATGAAAATGCAAAGTAAACCTCTTCATTCATTGGTTTATGTTTAGCTACACCATAGCTAATATGAATGTTTTAAATTAAATACAGGACACTTTATTTTCATCCAATTATTGGTTTTTAAATATTACAAACAAAGCATAAATGCAATAGTTACATAATTATACTACTAAATGTATAATAAAAATGAATCTTATTTTTGATATTCCTTTAGATGAAGTATGTAAGTGGTAGCAATGTATTCATATAGAAAATTGACAATAATTAGATCTTATTCTCAAAAAGCTGTTTTGAAATATTATTCTTGAGTCAATTTGAGATCGTTTTCTGATGCAATCCTCAGCAGTTCTGCATGGCTCCCTCTCCACTCTCTCAAATCTCTAATTAGCATGAGAAAGATGAGCATCAAAGCACTATGGTGATATGCAAAAAGTCAAGGTTACACGCACGAAGAACCAGGAAAGCAAGTACAAAAAGGTCAAACAAATAAATATATTCTCTTGAAAAATCTCAGAAAATGTGTTGCTTTTTTCACTTTGAATGTACAGCCTGATTGCCACAGACACAAAATCGTTCAGCTGAGGCAGGGTGAGAATCTTAGATTTTCATGCAGAGTCAAGACTCCCCATGTTTAACAAAATCAATAATTACATTGCTGCGATACATTGCTGTCTTCAAATAATGCGGGAATCTTTGAACATTGTCTGTTTGAGCTGCAGTCTTTGAATGGGCCTTGATTATCATAATTCAGCCTGCTTGCTTTAACACATCTGGGGTGTGCTTCCGCTGCACAAGTTGTCATACTGCACAAGTTGCAAAAGTTGTCCACTGCACAAAAGTTGTCTTCAAATAATGTGGAAATCTTTGAGCATCTTCAAACAATGCGGGAATCTTTGAGCATTGTCTGTTTGAGCTACAGTCTTCAAATGGGTGCTTGATTATCATTACTCAGCCTGTCTGCTATAGTACATCCTGGGGTGTGCTTCCACTGCACAATTTGTTATACATGTACATATGCTTGTTAGAGTTTATTTACAAGGTATGATCATGTTTCTGATAGGCTGTGGGTTGGTCCTGTTGTGGGCTGGTCCTGTTGTTAAGTGCATTATTATGGCTTTCAAATTCTCTCAATTCTCTGTTATTTGAAAACACGTTTAAATTTATCATAGAAAAACAACTACACATATTTCAACAAGTTTCTACAGAGCATGTAAATGTATGCTTTCTGATGCTCCTTGCCTGTTATTCACTGTGTATAAATGACCTTCCTGGAGTTTTGCAGCAGGTAGGTAATGTGCTGCAAATAGTTTCCCACCAAGCACAAAACAATATCTGAGAAGTTATGTTTTGTTTTCTTTTTTTCAGAAGATTTCTGTAGGTTTTCATTTGCAGCTTTCAAATGATAAAACCAACAGGCAGACACTGAGGCAGAGAACTGGGATCTGATAACACCCACGTGTTTTCAGTCCTCACCAGTACAGTCTGTAACAGAGAATCGAGCTGCCAAGGCAAGAGCGGTGAGTTAGTATTGGGAGGTATCTAAAACTATCCCTCCTTGAGTTCACCCCACCCTGCTTCACTGTCAGGCTGTCAGAACCACAAAGTGCTGAGGTCAGATGATGTGTTCTTATGGGTGATAGTAGGGTGGGGAATGGGCAATGAACTTCTTTAAGAAGCAGACCTGTGTGTGTAGGTGTGTGAGTGGTGGAGGTTTGCAAGGTTTGGTCATGGAAACTGGTTAGCACGATTAGCCAGAATGTAATGTGACAGATTATTTAGTAAAATCATAGGTCATATATATAGTTGGAGAAGAGAATATTTACAGAATTGAGCAATGAAAATCATCCAGGATAAAGGTTTTTTCTAGAAAACAGATCCTTATGTCTTTTTCACCGCACTGATTTCCACAGCCAAGGCACTTTTGTGTGGTTTTAAAGCGAGCAAATCATTGAAGCAATAAGCAAACATCAGCCATACTCAGATAAGACTTTAATGACAAGACCATTATTGCAGAGATAAGGTGTCAGTCTGCATACTTACTGAGTAAATCTTGTGCTTTTCAATTTAGCAAGGCCAAGACAAGCCTTGGTCAGGCAAGAGGGTGCATAGCCTGTGGTCGGAGGCTAAGCTGTCATGAAACATCATGGATCAAGGAAGTTTTACATACAGGGGTAGTGTGGCTATTTTGCAGTGTCATTTATGGGTGTGGCATCCTTTTGCCAAGGCTAGCATCACACAGCTATATTAGCTTTGCACTTTCCTCCAAAATACCTATGCCTTTCATGTTCAAGATCTCAGACAGGTTAAGGAGGATGCTTCATGAATAACAGGTATGTAAAAACTGAACATATTGAACATTCTCATGTTCATCCTTGAGAATTTTGTAATTTTAACCATGGGAAGGCAGCTTGATGTTATCTTGCACCATCCATTAAAGAACCAAATGACATTATCCAGCACAGCAGGCTCGCTATAGCGAATGGCAAGACCCTCAGTATTAAATGCCATATAATATCTGTATTGTGAAATGTAATGTCTTCTGGGAAAGACACATGCTATTTTTCCACAGTGACTTTCTTTGTTAGATTTCCCATTGTAAAATCTAGGAGCATAATGTTATCCATTTATTTTTCTTGCTAGGCAATAGCTGTGCAGCTAATGTGTCTTTTTGTGATTTTGGCAAAATCAGCTAATTCTCCTCCACTGACAACAGAAAGGAATAAGAAACATCTGTACCTCAGGTAAAATAACAAATCTTTTTACACATTGACAAAATTTGTGGCTCAAATAATAATAACACTAACTAATGTAAACTTAAATCTTGCAACTTAAGTTTTTATCCATGCGTAACATATGGCATGCTTTATTTCAGAAACGCTCTTATGCTTACCTCTTTTAGGGAAATGTGGTTTGAGCAGGACCATTCACTATACTGTATTGTAGATGGATATGGTCAGCACTTTTAAACCAAGGCAAACAGGTCACACATACATTGAAATTCAATAGTCAATAGTCACACTGAAATTTAGTCAAATATCCAAAGCAGTAATATGGTGTTGTATCTGTGGTTCACTCATTTGAATTTTTGTTGACTTCAGAGGGCACACAGATGATCCTCATCTTTTCTGTGCAGAGCACAGATATTGCTACCCGTACACACAGACTGTTTAGTTGAACTGTATAGCTTCACCAACCGCAGAGCTGCAGAGGCAGGTCCGAAATGTATTCAAGGCAGGCTTGCACTTAATTGGAGGTGCTCATCTTGCTGTGAAGCATGACAGACCATTGAGCCTGCTAGGACAATGTCAAATTTCTTAATCATCCATGCCTGGTGAAAAATTAATAAATAAAATTTAAAAAAGAAGCACGAATGAAACACCTGCAGTTATTAACTCAGACCAAATGGCAAATAAAAATCAATATGAATGAAAGAGATAATGTTTTATGAACCATGTACACCTTCTCACCTACACCTACTGCATACATGTGTCCTAATAGGGCTGCAGCCTGGGTACAAGAGTAACAGTTGCTACTGAGTAAAGTCCTCTGCATTTGGCACCCATGCCTGCCCAGTTGTAATTCAGGAAGTGGCATGTGATGTCAGAGGTGTTCTGTCTGATCAGGTAGCTGTATGCTTGTAGGGGCAAGTGTAGACAGGACTAGGGACATTCAGAGCATAGCTGTACTGTTATATATGAAGTACTGTAAGTTTGACTTCGATTGTAATTCGCCGTGGGTATGAGAAAAATTTAACTCAATAATTAATGTGATCTTGTGATGCACTGTCCTATTGTGCACTTTTTGAATATCAGACTGTTACATTAAGGATGTTAGGAAACCTCATTTCACATATGGGCCTTCCTTAGCAAAATGAGCTAACTTTTAGACCTGGCCTTTCTTAACTCTGGATATTTTCCGATGTGTAGGAGCACTCAGCTTTCATGAACTGGCACAAAAATATCGGGAAATGCACTGCCTTAGTGTCATGAATAGTTCTGCCATGCTGAGTTTGCTCACGGAGGAGTGTTTTTGCGGTTCATGCTATTTTGGTCACCTGGAATGCATTTCTCATGCAGCTGTAGAATGTCTGCTTTTTATAAACGTATTCTCAGTAGCAAAGGGCATGATCATTTGCGAATTCCATTATTTAGATGAATACAACAGAGCCTAAAGCTACTTCCCTCTACATATTAAAGTCTGATCTCCACTCTCTCCTGATAATGAGCCAGTGCTGTGGTAGGTTGGCAACTGATCTCATCTAAAAGTTAATGACAGATCCATAGGAAAAGCCCGCACAGGGTCAGTTCTGTGAGCACTTCAACCATGTATCAGTGAAGCAGCTCGGCCTCACACATCCATTCACCCTGTGCCTCACTTTGGTCAATGTAATTGTCTTTGGAGTGCGTATTAGTCCGCTGCGTGAAACGCTGCAGGAGAGACTGACTACAGATGACAGCTCCACAGGCAGCTCTGAACAGAAGGTAACTTGCTGACACACGAGCCAAGGATTCTCCCAATCAGCTCCACGTGGCAACAACGGCGGGGCGTGTCCAGTCCCACATGAGCCCATGGGATTTCCCACACATTCAGTGGGCGCTGTGCACCTTATGGCGTCGACTGGGCACGCAGCCTGGTCTGTGTTTAACAAGGTTAACGTGCTTTACGTGTGCCACATTCTTCAGTCCATCTTCTCTCTGGTCCAGGACTTTGTGGTCACATCTATATGCGTGTTTGTGTAACAGTCGCCAGCCACTTCTGTGTTCCAACGCCAGCATGCGGAGGTCGTTTTTTTTTTGTCCGCACGAGTGCTCCTGCCAACTGAGTCATTCCTGAGGCCTGAAAAGAGCTGGTGCCTGCCCAGGAGACCCGCAGTACAAAAAGCCTTTCCCTTGCTCTCTTACAACAGTGCTAATTGACCGGAGAAGCTCTTGCAGTTTCTGCCTGGCTTGTTTCTTCACCGTGACATTAGGCTAAGTGTGCAGGATCCCGAGTCCCTCTGCCTCCTCTCCTGTAAAAGCAGGACTGAAATGGAAAGCCGTATTCTTGGAGGCTGCTGACAGCAACTGATGTCCCTGGGCCCGAGAGCAGATGGGACCAGATCAGACCCGGCACACCAGATGACAGACAGAAGGCAGACCAATGCTGATTTCACACAGACGAGCTGTGCTGCACATTCTGATCAAATTCGGATCAGAAAAATATATGCTCCTAGACAGGTTTAACGAATCTTAGTACTGAAATGTGTACATTAACACATGCAAGGCTATTTCTGTGAATACAGCATGTGTTTAATGCATGGGCATTTTTATTAGAAGAGCATTACTTTTAATATTGGGGAATGGATTTGCACCACAAAAAGTCAAACAGTGCACACACAGGAATATTTTCCAAAGGTAGCAGACTATTTTTATGCCTCAAAGATGAACCACAAAATGATCACACAATGTCTAACATTCCTAAAATAGATCTGCTGGATAATTCTCTTTTGTTTGTAAAAAAAATCCTCTGTTGGCTCTGAAGGCATTACAGTAGCAACATGCCTTTTGAAAGGAGGGAGATATGAGAACATTTCAAATTAATGTCTGACAGAAGGTTCTCTGACAGTACAATGAGCTCTGGCACCTAGTCATTATGAAATATTATCTGCTTTGTTGATTTTCCTGCAGAATAAGACACAGCATTTTTAAAGGGATACATACCTTTGTAGAACACAAAGCTCTCTTTATAATAATCAGGGGAATAATTTTCAAAGGGATCAAATCTGTTGAAAATTCAAAACTGTGCTAAAACTGAATTGTTCTATTCATGGAGAATGAACAATGAGAATTTTTTAAATACTTAATGGACCAAAAGAACAAAAATAACAGCTGAATAAATATGTGCATTTTAAAATATGTGACTTAATTTTGGACAATTTAAAACCTGAATATAGATTATGTGATAACTGTGACTAAGACAGTCAGTTAGAGTAATTTCAGTTAGAGTAATTTTGTTTGCAACAATGTAATTGTAAATGTAAATTATAAATGTAAATTATAAAATCCCGGAATAAAGCTACATGTAATTCAAGTAAATCACATCTTGCCTCTTGATTATGAATATTAAAAGCCTAAAATGCTCCAAAATGGATTCATTATGCTTAGGGAAACCATGAGAACAGTCTATTATGTATAACATTGTGACCTAACCTTCATATAATCATATATTCCACTAGTAGCTACAATTATTCCATGTGACTATGAATGTATTTGGTATTTGAAAGAAATCTTATTTTCTGTATTTCTAAGGGAAAGGATCACCTCTTAATGAATGCTTCCTTGAATGTGAGATATTTTTGCTGCAATTCTGAAACATGGAATGCCTTGACCTTTTGGCTAATTGTTTTGAATTGAAAAATACAGAACGAAAAGAAAACTGCCCAGATCTGGGGACTGTCTTTGGGGAGAGGATCTTGTGATAACGCACAGTTTAGCATTAACAAAAAATATGGAAGTAAGGTGAGCTCATACAGCTCAGATTGTTTATCTGACTTGATAAAAAGGATGTACCTGTATAACATCAAAAATTTCAATAGGTTTAGGCTACACTGAACATTGAATAACAAACAATGATTTATGTCTGCATGGTGTAGGATACATAATTTCTTTGTACTAAAGATTCTTTACATTGGCAGCAATTAAGTGTAGTGGCGGAAAAACTGAACTTCTAACCAAAAGGTGACATAGTTGATTGCCAGGTAGGTCACTACAGCTGTACCCCTGAGCAAGATAATTAACTTGAATTACTGCTGTAAATATCCATGTACATGGTTCATGTAAAGGATATGTAATTTGCCCTGATAAAGGTCTACGTTAAGCAAAGAAATACATTTGCCCACTGACTATAATAACTGTACCCTACAGTAAAAGATCACAAGGAAATCTGCATCATCAAGAGCACATATCACAGAAAACATGTTCTCTGTTAAGAGCAGGTGCAGTATGTTTGAGATGGTAGTGTGTCAGTGCTTAACCATTCAATAAAATCTGGGTTAAAATACATCCCCAGGCCAAAAAGACAGAAGAAGCTGTGCAAATAATGAACTAGCCATGTGCTGCAGCCAAACATCCAAATGCAATAAGCAATACTATATTCATACAATACTGTACTATGCTGTATTTGAAACAGACTTGGTTTCAGTAGACAAAATGGAGCCGACTGTAAGTATAAGCGGTGTTAAATATGAGAAAAAAAAAGTTCATAGAATAAAATTGACAATCGGTAAAAAAATGTATGGGATCTTTAATTATTCACCCTTTTTCTCCGGATAAATCATGTGTCTACATGCAAAATCTCAGTACAAAGGCAATTACAAAACACTGATGATTAAGATGAACATTAATGATGCAAAATCATGCAGACATACTTTTAGCAATTCTGCATGAGAACGTGACAGTCCACTGACAGGTACACATTTGACACAGGGATTAATGATGGATTTAAACTGATTGAAACCTTGATTAAAAACAAACTCAGTTGGAGAAAATCTGCATTGGATTGCTTGTGCTGTCTAATGTCTAGCCTGCAATTGCAAAAATGACTTGGGGGCTTGATTAACTCAAACCATGTGACACTTGTGCTAATTTCACATAACAAAATGCAGATAATATGATGCCTATGCTATTGGGACACAGCTTGTGAAAGGCCTAACATAGTGCCAGTAATACCACGTTCATCATCTGTGGCTTATAAACAGGGGACACAGTTTACAGGAACAAAACAAAAAAGACAATTCCAAACATTGCACGAAGGTGACTTGTCTTTCAAATCCATTGTGTCTTCTGAATAAACATCAATAACATCTGACATATACCAGCAGGGACTGAATACTGGTACCACCTGAGCCAGCCAGATTCATTCAAACTAATTTCTGCATATTTTTTTAACAAGATATGTTATAACAATCCCAGGCTTGCTTATTACTCAGACTGCACATCTGGTGCCATCCGCAGCCAACAGTGAGATGATGAGGCTGAAAAATCACTGAATCAAAAAGGCACCTACAATTTTGACCTCTTAGGTCAATCAGCATGTAATAGATGTCTGTCCAGAATTTTAAATGGACAGTTATGTTACATTACATTACAATCATTTAGCAGGCACTCTTATCAAGAGCGACTTCCAGCACAAAAGAACAGAAGTGTATCCATTCGAGTTGAATGAGTGACAGTGTCAGACGAGGCTAACAAAACTTCCAGACCAGTGAGTGTGAGCATAACACTATTCAAGCCCTACCAGAAGTTAACTTGTGCAACCTGACTAGATACGGGAGACTAAGTATACTACCATACATAACAGTCACTAGATCACAGAGTCCAAGACAGATTGTGATACTACACTTAAAATAAACAGTAAGTAATAAACGTAATACAAGTTATCAAATCATACACTGTTATGATTGACAGAACACATTGGTCTATAATAGCAATAGCTGAATAAACGAATGTACTTTCGTTTTGTGTTAACCAAGTTGTCAGAAATGTAACTGCTGCTTCTCAGGTTGGCCACCAGATGGCCACATAACTTCCTGTGTTATACATCTCATTTAGTTAATGTCTTTCACCTGTGTTAATTAGTTATTGGTTACACCTGTATTCTGTTTTTTTTTTTTTTTTGCCCTGCCCTTTGCTTGTGTATTTTCTCAGTCTTGAGTTGCCATGCCTAGTGTGTGTACATCAAGCCTGTTTTGTATCTCCTGACCCTCCAGTGAAGGTAACTTTATTTTCTTTGAACCAAACCTCTTGTGTCTCAAGTCATCTCTGCATTTTGGTTCACCCTGCTCCTTGTCACACAAGGTGTTTTTATTTATTAAATTCTGGAGTCTTAAAGACTGAATTGTACGTTGTCTGACAGCATAATTATCGTGTTGTTACTAGTATACGTGTTTCTTTATCCTCAGAGACGAATCCTCCCAGTTTCCACCCACACACTCCACTGTGAGGCAGTAATTCACATGTACTTGTGAGGAGAGGGTGCAGCAAACATAATTGAAAAGATTTAGAATTCATGCTCTTTCCTTCCATAAACCTCCTTGGTTTATGGAACTTCAGAAGCTTTTTAGGCAATCATACATGTAGCTAGCTAGCATATTCAGGTGCCTTTATATAAAAAGGCTATCTAGCTAGGCACAAAATGATCAATCATGACATTCTGATACACTGTAATATGAGTTAGCAGACTGGCTAGCTCCATAACCTCTACTGTGTATCATAGCTAGTTAGTTGGCCTAGCATTTCTGACATTGGGACACTGCCTTAACCTTCAGGCCTGAATCACCACCTTAACTTGAAGGCATGCTGTTATGATCCTTCTGTTTGCGTGAAAAAATAACAAGTGGGTAATTAACAACTCTCTGCCTGTGAATGGACACCAAGTCCAAGTAATTACCTTAGTGGTAACTTCAGATGTCACCAGGAATATAGCCAGACCTTGTACATACCTGGTCAGTGGAATTAAGATAATTCTAGTACATTATTAGTAACTTGGCACCTCCATCCTTTTTATGGACTTGTACCCTTTTCAACTAAAGGATATATCTCAAGGATGGCTCTATGATGCTGTTCAGTGTTTCCCTGTAATTACTTATTTTTCCCCACATGCCCCCCTTGAAATATCCAAGGATGAACTCTGACCTAGGAAGTTATGATCTTAAATAGGACAAACATCAGTTTTCACACCTGGGCCTCCTGTTCACATCCGAGATGCCTATACACCTGGACTTTTACCGTGACAGTAAAACACTAAAAACTGCAAAGGTCTTGTTTCACTTTACTCAAAAACCTTGAAAAACATCAGACTCACAAGATATTTATACCTCAAGAGTGGAAAATATTTTTACAAATCTTTGACATCAAGGCTGAAATGGTAGGAATAAACAGAGGAACATTAAGTGATGTGACTTCAGACCCAATGGGTGTAAACATGAGAGTGAACATGATGCACCTAGGGTGTGGAAATTAGAACTCATTTGCATTAAACACTTTCTTGCACAAAATTTGCAATGGTTAGGGAACTGGGTGCACAATCAGAAGGTTGCAGGTTAGGGGACAGTGATCCACTCTTGACTCTTGATTAAGGTTTTTGAACTGAATTCAGAAATATTCAGCAATCTATATGGACAATATGCATGTTATCATTTGTGGATAAGAATGTCTGCTAAATGATATATATTTTTCTTATGCTCTGTGACATGCACACCAAAACTTGACTATTTCCAGGTATTTCAAATGGGACAAATTTCATGAGAATATTTCTGAACATTTATTTAAGTTTTTGCCTTTTCTGTAAAATCAGAAATAACACCGGTTTAAAATTGCTTTTGTTTTAGCTGACATCACATTGATGTCAAATAGAAAACTCTGCAGAATTTAATCTTTAAATAAGATACACTATGAAAAAATGAAACGTTTTCAAAGGGTGTTTCATCACATCTGCGGTGGTATAAAAACGGCTGTACAAATCTTTCTGCACAAAGGGTCAAAGACAGTTTAAAAGAGCTTCCTGGAATAACATACTGTAAGAACTGTACTTTCACTTTCGCTTCGTTCGTTATTTGAAAATCGAAAATTTCCGTGTGAGTAGAATGGAACCCAAAATGAAGAAGAAGGATAAGAAGAAAAAAAGACAACAACACACAGGCATACAGTTAAAAAGTACAGAAAAGATGTGAAACACAAACGGCGAAACCCAACACAACAGGATATTTAAAGTTGAACTCTTATCCTGTCACGTTTTTCAGATAACGAATTACAATGTAGACGTCATAGCGCAGGATTCCATGCGTTGCCTGATTAGGCCTTTCCTCTTCCACGAGCACATCCTTTTTGCGTTTTGGTTCATTTCAGTACGCATCTTACATCTAATATATAATCCCCTATTATAACTTTTAGTAGAGCTTAATTTTTCTTTTTTCCCCAGTGGGATAGTCAAAGATGTGTTCCTTTCGCAGTCTGTAATTTCTTAGGGCTAAATGAACGTATTTTCATGACAGTTGAACTGACATTTAAAACCAAGGCATTTAAACATATTTTTATGGCATATCAATTTCTTTGTAGAGCAAGTATCTTTAAATATATGCATATCCTTATAACGGTATCTAAAATATGTCATCTCCTTCAGACTATATGCAGATGGAATTTTATTGTTGTCAAATAACAGCACTCAAAATTACACCAGGACTGCAAGGCATACAGTATATGCCTGTTTTTGTTTTGAATAGAATGTATCTTTGAATAGAATGTATGAAAACAACCTTTGCCCACAAGTGCGGGTTCTGAATATCCACCTCTTACACTAAATAAATTGGCTGAGGAATCTAATCTACCACACTGGTAATCTAATTTTGGAGCGGTTACTGTCTAGTTAGAAGGAACATAAAACCAGCTAACCTCGGGCACCTATAGGCATATCTAGCCAAAGAGACAATGTAACAATCCAACACTATTCTGGCGCGCGCTGTTCAAACTGAAATCAGACTCGATGCTGCATAGACAATATGTTTAAAACCTGAACGACTTTTTGTATTATGCAAACATGCCTAAACCCCCATGTTATACAGCAAATGCACTTTCCACTAGCAATTTAGCAATTTTCACACAGAAATGATGGCTGATCCATGGACACAGGACTATGTGTTTGCTGTTATCTTTCTAAAATATAAGATTACGTTGGTTAATGTTGGCCTCCAGTAATTTTCATGCTCCTGCACCACATCACTGAATCTCAACCTCCGTTGCTACACTACCACCTCGCACGCTTAGGAGATGGAACTTGGTGATGTAACCTACCTTATTTGATGCGTTTATGAGCTGTTTCTTGACTGCCATAGCGAATGATCCAACCAGACTTTTACTTCCTGGTCCATTACAACCAATCACCGGGCGGAGAGTCGAGAGTATAAAAAAGACCAAATCATGCTAGGTCGAGTGGTCTGAGTTTCTAGTATATTTTGACAGCTTCTCAGGTGAGACATCTCGTCCAGGGGCTGTTTCACTTTCTCTGAGTTTCCGAACACACTCGCTGTGAGCCTGGGGCTGACACACTCAAAAAACAATACTCTAAAGCCCTACCATCACGGCAACATGAGCAAAAAGAAAAAGGACTGGAAGGTGGAGAAAGGTAAGCCTTTTTGGCTTTAAAATGTAGACTATTTACACTGGCTAAGTAGATGTGCCTCTGGAACTGTGTATCAAGCCGCAGGATCTATCCATCTACAATTTCTTACAGTTAAAAAAATCTTAGCACACTGCTGCATGTGCACCGACTCAGTTATAGCGTTTCGGGAGAGTGCTACAGCCGTGCAACGCGCAGATGTTAGCTACAAACACTGGGCACCGCCGCTTCTTCGCTTTCCAGAATCGTGGCTGGTTAAACGTTGCCATTACAGAGCACAGTTGCCGACCGAAGCTGTTAGCCCGGCGAGCATGCACACAGCTGGCAAGTGCAATTTCATCAAGGTGCTCGGTTGAGGTTGCTCCTTAAGCGTCTGGTAGGCCATGCAACATTTTCCCCCAAGTTCACCTGTTAGAATGACAATGGCTTTCACATAAGGGGGACGATACTGGCTGTTCCATGGTGTCGTGCTGTCGTACATATAACTGTAGACAGTCAACGATGATTCATGGGAAATGCGCATAAAGTGAACTGGCTACTAGCGAATAATCGAAAAGGTGTGCGGTCCTCCTTAACCGCTGATGGCGGCACATGCTAGAGACCTCGAGTTACCCAGTGTTTCTCTTCATTCTCACAAATATTTACACTGAGTACTTATTTGTTTAGAAAACCAAGCCAGCGTTAATATTTATCTATTTTTTTTAATCGCAGAGCGCTGAAAACCTGTTGAATACACGTTACTAAGTTGTGAATGACACAACTTCCTGATGACAAACGCACACCCCTTTATTTACTGCTAGTCGTGCTCTCCACTGATTTCATATTAATATGGTGTCTGTATGTGCCATAGTGAATTGTACTATAGATCCCTGATACTGATAAACTGTTAATGGATATGTCACGTAGAAACAAGTACATAGTATTACTTTTCCAACTAGTTACGTAAATAAGGGGATAATACCGTGTAGTTAGTTTGTTCCGAACAGCAGTTCATGCTGAGCGTTTGCTGAGGCATCCATTGTTAAGCAATTCCACTGGCATCTCGGAAACACAGAGAGGAAGGAACTGTGAAGCGGAAATAATGTCTAACCCTAATCCAGATCCTAACATTCCGAAGCTCTTGGTATTGGGAGATTAAAACTTGGAGCTGGTGCACTTTTATCAGAGGGCATGGACAAACCTCGGGAAGTGTAGTACAGTATGTCTGTGATAGCATTCAGGATAAATTCCAACAGGATCGTTGGGAAATACTCACAAGATAGACATCACTATAGACTACAACTATTATTGAGACCCCCAACGGTCTCAAACTGTCTGTTCAAAATTAAACAGGACATTTAAAAGTTACGGGGTGGTACTGGATTGGTAAAATTCTAAGAGGGGTTGGGCTTTGCAGTTGAAGAGGTCGCAAGCTTGCACTGGAACAAATCACATTGAGCTAGCTAAAAGCTAAAATGCAACCAAATTAATGTTAGCTAGTTAGCTAGGTTAGTTTAATCAAGTTTGCTATGAAGAAACATCATTTTCCTGTTCACAGAACATCTGATTCTCCAGCATCCAAAGCACGTTCAGCAAGTAGGCTGCAAGTACAAATAATGTAGTTACTGTTGGAGCCAACTAACTAGCTTGGCAGTCAGCAAACTTATAGACCCATTCATCATTTTGTGGTGACATGTCATTAAGTAAATGCAATTGTGTTGTTTTAGAATATATTTGCAAAAGTAATTTTGTTAAATAAATGTGGTTTCTTATTCACCTCACTTTTAAATCTTCTTTCAAAGTTAGGCTTCCTCTGACGGGGCTTGCTGTGATGAAGCGTGATGACAGAGTTTGCAGTAACCTGCAAACTACACAAAGAAGCGTAAAATGATGGTTTTGGAAAAAATAAATCTATCAGGCAGGCTACATTTGTGTTGATTAATGCATTTTTAATCAGTGAAATCCTGTCAAAAGGTACAAAAACACTTGTTGCTTTGAATGCATTTCATCCTTCATTACCATGTCACCATATATAACTTGTATTCAGCCACAGCATTCAGCTCGCAATGTACACATTCAGTGGGAGCTCTATCATAAGACTAAGCAGAATGAAAAAGATGAAGTTGATAAAAGGTAAAACAAAGATGTGGATAGTCTACTTGCATCTGTTATTCTTGAATGTTACCTAACAGTTTTAAAGTTCACCCTGTGTGATTTAGAAGTAGATGTCTCAAGAACAGCTATGAATTGATGGTGGGGCAACCATATGTGTAGAAGTGGAAGATTTTGATTAAACTTGGAGGTTAATTATTTTCATTGTGATGCCAGTAGCTTTCATAGAGCTGTGTCTGATTCCCACATTGAAGGAGGAAGCAACCATATAGTCTTCAATCATCACCAATGGATTGAAGTTTCTTGCGGTTCAGAGTGTAGTTTATAGTGATTTTTTAAGCTTGGTGTAAGTTTTTTTTGTTGTTTGATTTTTTTTTAAACTGGCATGAATTTGCCAAGGCCGTGGTGCAGATTCGGTACAGAGTTTCCAATTAAAAATCTAAAATTTAAATGTGAATGATGTTTACAATTTTGTACTTAAGTGCACTCTCATATAGTTTGATTGTATTTTGAAATGCAACAGTATGGTAGGGTTTTGGTCCTGGATCAGTGAGGTCATGGTTTGAATTAACCAATAAAAAGAAATATGTGAAAGGACTGGCAATACTGTACCCCTGATCAAGGTTCAAAATGGGTAAATTGCATGTGGATAAAATTCATCCAAATAAATGTATTGCGAACAACAGTAACACAGAAGACAATAAAGGTCCTGCTTCTGCAGATGTCATTGCTGATGCAGACATACGGTATTGTACCAAGCTCTTTAGAATGTGTCTATATTTGGATTTAGTCCAGGCATTGATTTTTTCCCCTTCTTATTTTGTCTCTGCTTGTTTGTCTTAATGTTTCAGTTTAGGATTGTATTCATACAAACCCATAGAGGTGAATGTGAAATGATCTGACTACATGAAGTGGATAATTCACCCTTAAAATGTTTACTTTATAATTCAATCTTATCAGGTAACATTATAACCTTATCAGGTAGGCCTATATAACAAGGCCAAAACAACATGTAGGCATTAATGTACGGATGGTATAAAATGGGCGTATTGTACCACCCATATTGCTTGTCCAAGTATCCTTGGTAGTCCAAAATTCACACCATAAATATATTTTGGATTTTTAAATGTCAGAATTAATTTCACGGAAATGTTCTGTGAGATATAGGAGTCCGTCAGAACCTCAAATTAATGGAACACATAGCCATAACATGCTTGCACCACAATGATGCAGTGCTCTTTTTATTTGGGCTCTGTGTTTATTTTATCTTTATTCATTAATATGATGAATATCCCCAGTCACGAATGCCTTCATGCACAGCTGCGCAGTGCTAAGCTGGCATTGTTTTAAGCGAAGTGTCTCCCTTTTTCCCCCGCTCATGTCTTCCACTGGAGACAATTAGCATCAGTTGGTTTTGTGGAAGTGACAGCGCCATCCCTGACTGTTGATTATGGCTGTGGTGACACAGATGGAGGCCCGTTCTCTGCCTGCAGTGGGGAAGGAGGCGCCGATTGCTGCATCTCCGCCACTGGCGCTGACCGCGCTCTGTGTGGGAAGCCGAATTCAGCCCAGAAAGGGAATGCAGGGAACATTAGCGCTGGGGGACGAGGCAGTCTGCAGATAAAAAAGCCTCTATTTCAGCAACGTGATATCCAGGGTCTCTGCGCACAAAAAAAGAAAACTCTTAGCACTGACAGGAGCTTGTAAGGGCAGACTAAGAATAATCAGAGGGCTGAAGTTTGAAACTTTCTAAAAGAGAGTTGCAGAACCTTTCAAGGGGTATGAGTGCCCATTAATTTGAAAGAAGTTGGGAGTACTCACTTGACAAGGCCCAAGACACTGCTGAACTTGTGATTGCTGCTAATTTAGGAGGTGTGTATTGTTTCTGTACTTTGATAAAAATAAAAATATGGTTTTATCCATCCCCCTTTTTATTTATGGAGTACAGCATTTTATATGTATATGTTTTTCTATCTGCTATATGTTTTGCATTTTCTTCTAGTCCTTGAAACAGTCTGGAAAAAAATGCACACCATTCACTAACAAAAGGGGAACCTAATCACGTTGTCTTCAGTATTTATTTTGCAGATTGAGAAATAGGCTCCTGGCTTGTGCAGTTTTACAGACCAACAAGTCCTGACTCCCAGCTAATGTAGCATTTTATTTTATTCGTCATATGGAAGGCATCAGTTTGTCACTGACAGATGCATTACATTTTTTCCATTGTGGTTGTTACTGTGGGTTGCTCTAACAAGGGTCTAAATCCTGGCGATTTTGGGGCATACATCGCCAACACACCTGCCATCTGAGTGAAACAAACCTGCAATGTAGCCCAAATGTCCCTTTGATCAGCCGCCATATATAAACCAATTATGCAACACAGTATAGCCCCAGCTGTTGTATGTGTGTTACTTCCAGGTCACAACTTAATCGATGGATGAAATGGTTTACGTGGCAATAACGTTCGCTTTGCCCATATAGTACAGTACTTCTGTATGTAGGTTGCGTGGCATACACACCTGATGCTAATAATTCATGCCAGTGTGTGTATGCACTGGCTTGCTGCTTGGTGTGGTCCTTGGAACATATTTCATAACTACTGCCTTCTGCCGTAACCTCGATCTAGTCATTAAAGTTGAACACGTGTGAATCAGTTGCATTTGCCTGCGTCTTTCTACTACAAACTGGACCTCACGTTACCTCACACACAATAAAGGCACAATTCCAAATGAAGGATATCCAGTGTTTCCTCATGTTACATTCTGGTTTCTTGAACATTTTTGGTTGAGATAAAAGTGCTGCAACACTGTAATATTATTATTCTCTGCTCTTATATTGTAAGTGATGTATTTTTGTAGAGGGTCTGACATGTTTACATAAATTTTTAATCTCTCAATTTACTTTATTTCGGCAAAAAGGAGAAGGGTATAAATGGCTTGCCAAGAGCACCTTGGTGAGGTGATTGACAGTTTTGAAGCAGGATATTAAAGTGGTGAGGACTGAGAAGAAGAATGATGTAGAATTATCTAAATTACAGATACATATTGCATTCTGGAGGTTGTGTACACATGTGTTCAGCGTTTCCTCGAGAATTGGTCATATCATCCCCCATAAAGCATTTGGAGTACAGTTGTGGCACATTTTGTTTAATTATATATGTAATGATAAACATCATATTTACTCGGCACAATTTTTCCCATACATACTACACTTAGCTTACAAAATATCTCACAGGTTTTAGTGATATGCCTCACTTTTAGCATTTTCAAAGTGGGTGCTAAATCACAGAACAACTTGAATGACTTGTGAATGTTGTCTGGGTTATACAGTAGCAAAGGCAGTTCAGGACATTAGTACTATATATGTATGTACAAAACAAGTGAACTGCATGTTTGTATAGATTGTTGTTATGTTTGGCTTGTTTTGGTTTTGTCACTGGAGAACCTTGAAAAGGGCCATGTACTCCGAGCTGAACAAGTGGACAGAGTCCTCATCTTAATGCTGGGTGTGATGTTTTTGCGGGAATGACTGTTTCTCCCAATGAAGGCCTGATTCTGATTTGCAGAAAAATACCACAGAGGTGGCTCTGCCACAAAAAAGCCACCGCATTTGTTGAAATTCTGTCTAAGGTTTAAGTGTATATGGTAGGATAAAAATGTATTTTTGTTGTTTTTTTTTCCATGCTTTTTCCCCCTTTGCTGCAATTGATCTTCCTCCTTAGTCACTCTGTATGCTATTGTGTCATGGTAAAGTGACTTCAGATTATAGTGCACAAACATTCCTGAAGTCCTGCTTTGTGAAATTACCACAAGTAACTTGTAATGCCAGCAGTGGTGCCGACAAGGATATTGTCTGTTTTTAAACATGCGGTAAGCGCATTGGGTTCAGTTTTCAAAGTGCATTTCTTCTCAACTTGGCACATTACACGGTTTTCAACACAGACCCGGACAACATGCTCGCAAAGAATTGAGAGAATATTCAGAAAGTTTGTGCTCCCCAAAGACTCCTTGCTCCATTTGAAGTGGGATGATCAACTCCAATGCTAGTGAAGTCTGTCCTCTTTGCACCCCAGAAATATGCACAGAAGCTGCAGATATTCATCTTTCAGGGAGACATTGAGCGAAAGCGATAGACCATCCCTTCCAGACTATCGCAGTGCTGTTGTCCAGAAAGCACATGCATGCTCAGACAGAGAGAGCATCCCTCGCTTTTCTGCCTCGAGAATGGCAGTAAACAGGGCACGTTTTTAATCAAACAGAGATGAAACCCCTTAACAGTCATGCTGCAGTTGTGTTGGCTTTATTTAAATGTGGATCTCTTGAGATCATTACTCTTCAAATGTGATAGGTGAGCATTTATGGCCTGGGAATATGGGTTTTATATAGTGACTATAGTGAATCTCAAATTGCTTTGCAGTCAAGCAGGTGTGACTCACCTCAGTCATCACCGGTGTGTCACCTGGGTGATCCACAGTGCCTTTTGCACCAGAATATACACTATACATGAGCTGAGGTGAAGAGAGAGGAATTTATTCAACCAGTAAAACTAGAGGGATTTATGCCTGTACTGAGAGAGCTAGATTAGGAATTTTGCCAGGGCACCAGGGAAACCTCTAGCCTTTGAGATAACTGCCATGGGATTTTTAAAGATGAAATTTAGTCAGGATCTCAGTTTAATGAGTCATTTAATGACAACCTTGCATCATCTACTTAACCTTGTAACAGTCCATAGTACAAAGGTATTCCTTTTCGATTTGGTCAGTTTTCTGCATATTTCCTATACAGAGAATCTCTTATGTAGCCTTATTTCTGTAGTGTGAATCAGCACGAGTGTCTACTGCAGAAAGTAACAATATGCCCTAGAATCAGAACAATGGTATCATTGGTTCCTTTAACTGGGAATCCTGGTCTTTCACTGAATGACCTAATATTGACCTCCTGACAAGCCACACAGACATTGATGAGTGCTGTTTAAATAAACTTGCAGGCCTAATTCCATTACTCAGAAACTTGGGTCTTGGTCCATAGAAGTGTTAAACATTTTTTCCTTCGACTTATAGCAGATTTAAACAGTTGTTACCTGTAATTCCTTTGATGTTTTATTAGTTTGGCAGTTTCTGAGATTAATGGAAATTGTGTTGGAAATATTGGGGGGAAAAATGTAACACCTTTAAAGTTGTTTGTCAGAGTTAACAATTTACACTCCTTACTCTGCCAAATGTGAGAGCTTTATATATATTCCAGCTTAACTGGAATCCTCACAGTCAAATGCCAGGCACATGATTTATCCTGTCCATGATGGTTTTGCATTTAACATTAATGAATGCTTACAGTTTTAAAAGGCAGTATTCCTCTCTTTTTATTCCTGTAGCACGTCTGTTGGGTCTAGGACTGGAGGAGAGACGTAAGGAGTATTCGGTGTACGTACCATTGGACAAGATTCCTACTTGGAGGAAACATGAGAAAAGTAAAGGTAAGAAGTAAATCCAGGAACACTCACAAATGCTCCAGTCACCAATTTAATGTTTCCCTGAGGCCTTCTTTAGTCCGCCTGAAAATGTCAGATAAATGTGTGGTCTTAAAGGTCTTTCAGCATGCATTTCTTCATTGTATGAAATATTCATGCAAGCCACTTATTTTGTTTTTATTAGCATTACTTATTATGAATATGTAGAATTACGGCATATAATAATGATGGAATGATTGTCCTTGATTTTCATATTGCCATGCATATCATGGAGTCAGTGTTCTGACATTCAGTAGCTTTGATGGAACATACTCTTCTTGTTCTTTCAATTCTGACCCTTGACTGGAACTGTGCTAGTGGATCTCGTAGTTCCAGAATATTTTATTTTTCTGAAATGTCATTGCTTTCAAGTTTCAGAAAGCTTTCAATGGTGCAGGTATACAACATGAACTTGGTATGAAATCCAGCACTCTTATTTCCTGCTAAACTGGCTCTCAGTAACCATTTGGTGGTAGCCGTCTCTGTGGGCTCACCACTTGGTGGGCTGCAAAAAGTCATAACACGCCACTGGCTGTTAACATTAAAGTGGAGTTCCACTTGGCCCTGACTCCACTGATGTCTTTATGTGGCGTGAAACTGTGAAATGTGCGTGCTTGCCTCCATGTAACTGTACTCAGAGCCAGAGGCTCTGTTGCTGGCCCATCACTGCGCAGTGCACTAGCTCTGAGAAAGTCACCCCGATGATTTCACTCCATGAGCACCATATTAGCCCTTTGATTCTTACCTCATCATTTATCTTTGTTTCTTATTGACAATACATCCATGTTAGGCAGATGACACAATGAACCGAGAGTGAGAAGAAACAACAGCAAATTAGAAAAAGATCAATAGGCCCCAAGCCATACCTTGTAATTAGGACCTTCCTGGGACAGGAACAGGACATTCATGGTCACAGCATCAAGCTTACATTTATGCAAGTGCAGGCTTTTATTAGGAGAACAGTGTCTCTAGCAGGCCCATGTAAATAAATCAAGGTTTTTAACTGGTTGGCCGCTGCTGCCAGGCCTCCAGTGATTTATCCTCTATGCAGGTGCTCTGTCGCAGCAGACAGGATTCAAAGTGGTGGTGGTGATGTCCTTGCCTTCTTGAGCATGCTGCCCCATAGTGCCTGCTAATACCCTGGCTGTAGCATAGTCTCACCCAGAGGTTGGTCATCACGAATGAGCAAAAGGCTGAGGAATCACACAGAGCCTGTGTTGGCTTGAAATATCTTCACTTATTTGTCAATGAAGAAGATTGTCTCATAAATGTGATTGATTAATGGCAGTGTGAGCAATTCATCTTGTGGTGTGCTGGCTTTGACTAAACCCCATCTGGACCATGCATTAGTGAACTCATTTCTAATGTTGTCTTTTGATTTCAGATGTGTGATGTTTGTGCAAAACCGTATGACGTATTCCCGCAAACTAGGAGCAGGAGTGTGTTGCTGTTGGTCTTCCAGCATGTTGTATGTTTAGCTCTAAATAACCCTGTGCAATCATATACACTCAAAGGATAAAATAATTGTCATTACTTTGGGTCTAAGCATTTGTGTGTTGAGCTATCATCTGAATGTCGAACGCTATCACAGCGGTGTTTTAAGAATAGGCTGTGACACACCATTTGCAAAACCATTGTGGTATGCATTCTCATGATCAGCTACCAGTGTGGTTACATGTCTAGTTCAGAGTTTGCCCCCAGCATTGAATTTCTCAGGGTCATCTCATAGGGTTCCTTTTCTCTCTCTTTCTTTCTTTTTCTCTTTTTCACTGTCCCCGTGTCAAAGGCCTGATTTGCATGACAAAGAATGAAGTGTGAAAAGCATCCATTTTTGTTTTTTAAGTGAAGCTACAGCATTTGTTTCGGATTAGATTTTTGGTGATAGAGACGCCACGGTGATGAAAATCAGCACTTGAAAGAATATCTCTGCACGTGACTTGAATAGATTCACCTGGAAAGTAAATGTAATGCAGGTAACCAAAAAAAGCAGAAGTGTTTTAAAACAAAAAAGAAAAGAATAACAAACGACTTTTGTAATGAAATACTGTTACTTCCACAGCCACTTTTTCGGCTCTAGGATGAGTAAACTGTCAGCTTTTGAGGAAAGCCCCTTTTGTGTGAAATCTTTTCATACAAGTCAGAGATAAATGCAGCTGGCAATCAAATGCCTCTAACCTTTATCAGTATCATTTTTAGGGCTTTATAATGTGGCCTTCAGTAGTTTGGCCTTTGTTTGCTGTCATCCCTTGACAAATCACTGTGGTTATCATCCAGATATGCTCCTGCCATACACACAACACATTTTGTGGTTTAATTTGTGTGTTGAGCTCCTTTGAAAGAGGGGTGCTGGCTGGCAGAGGAAACAGCACCAGATTAGGCACACTCAGTGACATGAGGAAGGCAGGCACTTGGTATGAAAGCCAATACAGCATTACTTTAGTCCTTAACATTTTAACTTCAGCTGGGCGCATGACAGCCTTGAGATGCCTCTGAAGGGCATAACTGTCCGGTGTACTTTCAGGGTCAAAGAGCTAAAATTCTCAAAGTGACCACAAGAGGGTGCCCTTCACATGTCCTTCATCCTTCGTCTTTCACCATAGCACTAATTCATTCCATTTTGGGGGGGAAATAGCTGACATGTTCTGTGGAGTTCATTTAGCTGGTTCCATTGGTGCCAGCCTGTTCACAAGAAATGAACAGACCTGGCTGATAGACTGTGGGCTTGATATTTGGACCAGTCTAAATTTTCTTCTGATCTGAACATGTTGACATAATTAAGGGATCTGTGGATGTTTGAAGGGATTACATGGAGTCCTCTGATATAAATTTTTCTCCCCTGAATCTGCAGGCAGACTGCTTTTGTCTTATGCCGGTCAAGGATGCCTCTCACATTAGCATATCCACATCAATAGGTCTTTATAGTGTTGTGCTCAGTAGAAGAGCTGGCTTGTGTATTTCACTGTAGTTTCTAAATATTTATGAACGATACTTTGCCTTACAGGCATGTGGCTCTGTGATTTTCAGGGACTTCTTCTTAATTAGCTGCACCTGAGTGCCACACAGAGGTTTTCTCATTTTCATAATTATTTCAGAGTTCTAATCAGCAGAGGATTGTTTCCTCCTCTTAATCTGAGCACTTTCCGAGTACTGAGCGTGTTGAGAACTTTTAGTAGCTCTTCCTCAAGGGAAGATGGGTCTTAGTGACAGTCAGACAGACATGTGTGCCTGTAAATATACAAAAAAATGTGAGCATCCGTATTGAAATTGTTAACGAGATCCATGTCATAATTTTACCATTACTACAGTGTACAGTTACATATATACATATGTGGGTGACTCCAGGAAGTCAACTTGATTTTTCTGTTGCCATTACCTGAGATCTGTGTTTGCAGGTAAAGAGGAGGTGGAGGAGCAGGACATGCCACCAGCTCTGAGTGACAAGGTGTCTCTCTACAAAGGTGACATCACCACCCTAGAGGTTGATGCCATAGTGAATGCTGGTAAGTCTGTGCTGTTGTTTCTATTTCTCGGTGTTTGTGTGCACAACCCTCTGAGATCTGTGTAGGGATCAACCTTCGAACAGCAAGCACAAGCACTGAGTAATGTGCTGTTGTACACTGTACACTCGTTTCAAGCTTAATATATCCACGCAATGTGGTTTTGGCAGCTAAACAAACAAGATCCGGTATGAATTTGCTTGTGAGCGAGCGCATGCATTTGAGGTGTGTTTGCCTGCGGGATCTTGGGAAAGGCTAGGTCTCCATCACTCTTCCATAATGTATATACCATAAGCTCATCCCCCAAAGTGCTGGGCATTTTTTTCACTGTGTGCGAAAGAGCTGAGACAGACAGGCTGTAACCGGAAGCTGTGTATCTTAGACAACATGAGTATGCTGAACGCAGCTTTCAGAAGCAGTCGTCAAGTATAACCGCAGAGTTCTTGGTGGGACACGCTCTCTCGTCATGGCAACATGAGCCTCTGGGCTCAACAATGACAAGGGACACCCTTTGTGCCACTGATGCTGTTATGCTGTGCCAAGTAACTGATCCTCCATCTCTAGCTGAAAAGCTGTGACACTCTTCAGGCAGACAGTTCCTGGGTAATACTCTGCATCCTCCTCTTAAGCAAATAACAAGCAGTCTTCCACCCTGGAATGCATTCATCTTGGCTCTGTGTAAAGAAGGGACTGCCTGGCATTGAATCTTCAGAGGAGACAGATGCTGTGGGGGACAGCACACTGTCACTGTGACTATTAGATTACTCTTCTGGCTATTGAAAGGTGCTCAGGCTGAAAATTTCCACCTGGAGGGTCCATCCTTGTAAAAACTCTTTGATTGTTCACTGATACAATGAGGAATCTGTTGTCTGTTCTGCTTCCGGAAGTTGATCATACCAGGAAAACTGCAGTACAGTTATGTCATCCATTTCCTGTGAGGTATTTTTTATGCAGTCCTTTTCCGCCATCTAGTGTCCAAATGAAGAATGTGCAGGTGTATTTCTATCTTACAGGGATACTAAATCAAGACAACTATTTTCACTTTGTGCACACAAGTGCACTAGATTGTCTCAGTAACACAGAACTCATCCAGTGGTTTCTCCCTTTCTACTCAGGAAAGATGCTATTTTCCAGTTCTAGAAACTGAGAAGCAAGTGGATCTTTGTTTTCTGAATGGCAATAAATCAGCATTTTATTTATGAAATCCATATGAGCCCTTAAAGCATGTTTATCTTGTTGACTTGGACTAATGAACCCTTTTATATTTTTAAGGGAAAGTCATTATTTTATGAGATTCCATTTGAAGTAGATAGCGGTCAACATGCTACCTGCCTCCAGTGTCCAGCAGGTTTGGTGGGTTAATTTGATTCATTTTTCTCTTAACAAATTTGAGGTGAATTTCAGAGTTTGTTATACTTCTACAGTAACAGAAACAACACATACATCTATGAAAGTAGAGCTGAATTATACTGTAAGGCAAGTCTTGCTATAAATGAAAGTTATGAATGTCAAGCAGATGGGTGTTCATGCATAGAGTGAATATGAAATTAGATGGAACAAAATTCAGCCTCGGCTGTATTGATGCGTGTGTGGAAGTGAGGATGGGCTTGATCCATTGAGAAACCATATTTGCAGCTGAGCGTGACAACAGGAATGAAATTGAGCAGAACAACAACAGGAAAGCTAATGTGGGACCTAGCACCCGACAGCTGCAGTCAGACTGTAAATACTGTATGGGATGGGGAGGGTATGCCATCTTAGATTTATGCCAGTATGATGCAAATGAGGAAGACATGAGTAAGAGCTTAAAGAGCAAGACCGAAATATCTACAGACACTGCATCTATGATGGAAATGTGACTTTAGGGCGCTTAACCAGGAACCAAGGGTAAGTTGTCCAGAGGCTGGGAAGGTGAACGGTGACACTAGAAATAGAGGTGGAGGACAGGGATAGAGGCTCACAGCCCAGACACATTACAGCTGGTGATAATTCATCTGTATATGTAATTAATGTAATTATTTGCGATTCTGCATTTTGCATATTTTACTGGCTTTCTATTATCTTATTCCTTTTAAAATCTACATAAAGTCATATGCCTGCCCTTGATACAGTAAGCAGTGATCAATGACCTACAGCCTGTGTCAGAGACTAACCATTCACAGTGGCCTTCACTGGATTTAACAGGAAAGCCAAAAGCATGCATACAACAGTTTATGCCCTTCCTTTATGTACAGTGTACTGTTCATGTCATTTTTAGTATTGTCACTGATTTCAGATCACAATATTGATTTTATTCTTTGTATATTTATATTTTAGACTATATCAGTTCTGTCTGTGACGATTTGTATGAAATGTGTGAAAGGAGACAGTCTCAATGTTCTGTCTTGTCTATAGTGTATATATTGTGTTGATTTTTGAATAGTCTTGTTGAATAGGCCTAATGCAATCAGCAATAGATAAACAAATAAAAAAAATAAAGAAAAGAAGATGCGCCCAGATGTGCCGCGTTCATAAAATGGTGCAAATTATGCAGCCTGTCATCCCTGAGCTCGGGTAAAAAACATCCGCTGTTCCTTTTTGTTGTGTAGCCTGTATACTCCTCTCATTAGACTTGGTTAAGGACAGCTGTGGAAATATGAGCTTGTGATGGTGTGGGGAGAGAAATATTCTCGAGAGCCCTTCTGTGGCTGTGTGAATAGGCAGCAGAATCAATACCGTCTGTTAAATGTAATTTGGTGGATATTGTGTTTGCCTCAGTAGAAGAGTCCTTCAGAAATGTAATTTAGCCGCAGTTGGAAGCCTTGGAAGTCAGTTTAAAGGCTTGTTGCTTTTCCCGCCATCGGGCCCGCTACTAAATTTAGTTCACTGGCACTCAGCGCCTGATTGCTTACTGACAGGCGCGTGATGATGGGAATGGCTGTTCAGTTTCCCCATCCTCTTTTACTGTAGACCTTAGGTGAGATGGACCAAACGGCTGAGAAGAATTTGGGCAATGCTCAGTGCTTCAGCAAACAAACCATGATCTGATTGCAATGTGTAGCTGCCTAACTGGATTGTGCAGCAGCGGCCATGGCCTAGTTCAGCTTACCATGGTATGAAGTAATACATTACAGCATGTGAACAAAATCATCACTGTAAGTGTACAGTGCCACTACTGTACATTGACTTGTCATGACTAATGGCTTTATGGACTAGAGACCATTCCCCATTGGTGGGGATTGGGAGTGTGATTTCAGTGGAAGAGGATCCAGAAAAACTGTAATGCCACTGTGAGAAATAGTAGGGTGCAGCACTATAAAAAAAAATTTGGGTGACCATATTATGACCATATCAAGACAGATGCTCAGGAGGAACCCAAACAAGAGAGCCCAACACCCTTCCTCGAATATGAAACGTCATCTTCCTCCATATCCTATATCTTAAATGAATTATCTGTAATGGTCAGTGGGCTGTATATGGCTCAGTGCAAAACATTGTGTCTGACTTGTGCCAGTATAGTATTTGCTTGGGTCGATTTGCTGTGGAAATGCTTCCAATTCACTTTAGGTGACACTACAGCTAATGCAGGCCAAAAAACATCCAAAAATTTAATAAGAAAAAGTTGTTGCTGAGCTGTAACAATTATCCTATTACAGCTTACTTTTCCATCCTCATTCTCTAATTAAAAACTAATTCTAAAACAGAACGCTAATACCACTTCTGCCTGTTGTAGTAGGAAAGGGGTCTTGCCATTCTTAACCAGAGACTGAAAGGAAAGGTAAGCAACTAGAATTCCCTCTAGCCATGTCTGCTTTTCTGCTGGCCTTCTTGCCATCAGTCAGGCTTAACAAAATCCTTTCAATCATTGTGTCACATTGTGTTTGTGATACATAGCTCTCTCCACATTGTAAGAGGTCTCAAGGTTACACCAGCTGCTAAATTCTAATTGTATGGCTCATTGACCCTGCTAAAACCCATTTTTGTTTTCTGCTGTAGCTGTTTTCATTCGGTGTGTTTTAGAGGGAGAGGAAATGCTGCTTTAATGTGGCCAGGCAGGGAATTCCACGCAGCGGGGTGCAGAAATGGAGACAGGAAGGAGCAGCGTAGAGGGGAATCTGAGAAACGGGTCTCGGGTGCAACAGATGAGGGAAGCTGACCTGGGGTCAGGTGCCAGCCCTGTCAGGGTTCATCTGCAACATCATCGGGACCACCCACTGTGGCGACCACACCCCTCCGGCGCCCCTCCCACACCTCGGCCCTGTCACCATAGCTCATTGTTGCACCCCGAGCGTGACCCTTTCCCCCCTCTCCTGTGGAAGCTGCAGTCTGGGCAGCGGGGCCACAGGTCAATGAGAGGCTGGGGTGCACGCAGGTCGCAGCTGAGGATTGTGGGATTGTGCAGAGGCCCGGCTGAATCTCGCAGACTCTCAATCTCACCCAGGCTTGAGACGTGTTGGTGCGGTATTTTAAAGCATGTGCTGTCCTAGTAGGACATAACACAGCAGCATTGATTTAAGCAGCAGGCAAGCGGGATCTTGAATTATGTGAGGTGAAGCCAATACTTCTGCCTTGCGCTCACAGACGAAGGAAAATAAGGCAAATTCATCACCTTGATCTGCTGCCTGCATTTGTATTCAATTCCATAGTCATACATATTGAAAACAAGTTCATTAAGTGGTATAGGCAGAGTCGGCTGATTTGTGCTGGCTATTGATCTGCATGTTTTGAGTAGTAAGTGGTTCTGTCTGTGTGTTCCCGTGGGTATAAGAATTCTTGTCAGCCCCCATACCACCTTGCAACTCTGTTCTGCCTGATGGCTGAAGCTAAACAAGGTTGGGCCTGGTTAGCACTTGGATAGTACTTTGAGACCATCAAAAAAAAAAAAAAACAGGAAGTGGAACTGCTGGAAGTGGTGATGATGGCCCAGTAGGCGGCAGTCTTCCTCCTTGACCTGATTCGCACTACCCTGCTGCATTGATGGGGACACTGTGTTGTGCCATGTTTCGATTGAGACATTTAACTGAGGACCTGATTCTCTGTGGTCATTAAAGATCCTATGGCAATTCTCACAAAAACCAGGGGGTTTCCAGGTGTCCTGGCTGAATTCCCAATCAGTCTCTTTCAATCTGGCCATTTAATAATCCCTCAAATTTAATTAGATTGCTAGGTAACTCCCACCTTTTTCACCTCACCTGATGTGTGATGAGCTTTCTGGCGCCAAACGTGCATGACCCAAATGGGTGTTACGCACTAGTAGTAGTTGACAAGTCCCCCATCTTCACAGTAAAGTGCTTTGAGAACCTCGACAGGCTGAAAGGTGCTATATAAATGCAATTTGTTGTTATTGTTATTACCATTTCTTTCTTATGGAGAAGATCTGTGCTTAGGCTCAGCAGTAAACAGGTGGGTAGAGGCTGGTTTTAAATCTCACAGGGCTTTGATTGTCTGTCATGCTGTTTATTAGTAGTCTTCTGCGTTTAGCAGCTTTATTTTGTCTGAATTTTGCAGTGTTAGGAGCCAAAAAATACATTTTAGAGTCATGACCATCCTAAGCTAAAATGGCTTTCTCTCAGGATTTTGTGCTAATCCTTGTTTTTTATCATTTCAAACTCTCAATAAACCGTCATCATTGTCGGCAATATCCTTTAGAATGGAAAACAGTCTTCCATCTCTCCCTTAAGAAACTTTGAGGCTGTAAAGAACTCCTGAAATGACGCTAAATGGAGTTATTATAATGATTACTATCATAATTACACAGAGGGGTTGACACAAGATCCATTGCCAATCATAAACCACTCTTTTTCCTGCACATGTAATCATTTACACAAGACCCAATTTACGGCGTGTAGGGTGCCGGTTATTAATGCAATAAAGAACCCTGGGTCCCAGCTGAGAAAAACGCCAGAGATATTATAATTCTATAACCCGGCATAAAAGCACTTATTTAATGGCATTAGAGATCTGATGAGATTATTAGTGACCCGTGGAAGGCACAGTACGCTAATCCAGGATTCATGACTCGGGCGTGTTGTGCCAGGCAAGCTGTGGACGCTGTTGGGATCCAGAGAAGCCATATAACAGGTGGTCTGCATTACAGCTTGATTTGCCAGTCTTTCTGCGTGCACAAAAAACAATGAGAAAGGGTCTTCAATAATGTTTCATACAGGTTAAATGTACAAACCTTTATTTTCTATGTTTATTTTTACATGCCTCTCACTGGATGTGATTGCATGCTTGACATGGTAGTAATGAAATATAAACTGAGCAGATTTTTACTGTGAGAAGATAGATTTTTCCACACCTCAAGTTCAAATGAACATGAGGACACATATCTTGGCAACAAGGCAGCCAGCAGTTCTGAAGGTGTGGACATGCTCTCACTGTCCAAACTTAACAAAGTACAGGCATTCGTGTCGGAATTACAAGCGTTGGCCATTGTTTCCTTACTGGTCCTGATAGCATTTTATAAAGAATATCAGTCAGCATGAAATTAAATCGTAACATAGCAATTAATTCTAATTAAAGTCTGCCAGCGAGTGGTGCAAGGTGAGGCTGTGTGAACGTAAAATGGGTTTTTAAACCTCTTTCTGGATGGTTGATTATTTTTTTATTGAAATAAATTTCTTGTCAGTGTAGTTAATTGCAGTTGTAACTGACATCAGCTCTAATAAACATTGAAATGTTACCGGCTGCTTTGTTCTAATTATTTCAGAGGGCGACTGCTGCATAAACAAAAAACTTCTCAAGGCTTCGTTATTGGAGGCAATAGGAAGAGAAGGGCAGTGATGACTGGCCTGGAAAAAGACCAATTTAAGTAAGCAAAACAAGCTGGAAAGATAAAAATGGAGTTTACAGGCTGTACTGGTATAATGAATATGTCACTCCACACAGGCAATGTGGAGTAGGGGGATAAGGAGCTGGGCTTGTAACCCAGAAGTTATAGGTTTCATTCCAGCAGAAAGCAAATGCCATACAATTTCAGTAACAGCGCTCTACATAAGAATATGCATTCACTGTTTTTTTTTTTTTGTCTCGGCAAGAGTTCCAGGAAACAATCACAGCCATGTGAAACCCTGACTGCTGAGTTGTTCTGGGTTGGAATCGATTCTTTGAAACATGCTCGCGGCGTCTCATTCCACGGATGCGCGGTGGACTGGACGAGCCGCGAGTGGACAGCAGCAAAGGCACACTTCTCAGGTGTGACCATCCTGCGGCTTTGATGGGCATCGATCCGATATTCCGTGCCGCGGGGACGACGTGTGAGACTTGCAGAATGAGCCCGGTGCTGACTCCCGAGCTCGGTATTGGCGCGGGGGGCGGAAGAGGCCAATGGTGCAATAAAACACTGGTGCTCTCTATTAAGCGCTGTCAAGCCCCGGACAGCTAGTACACCATGCCCCGGCGCCTCCGGAGCGCTGAACCGTCGCACCCCTCGGATTTGCTTTACAGCCTGCGGTGCCCGCCCCGGCGTCGGCCTCCCCCCGGCGGCTCGCCGCGGCCCCCTCTCATCACGCAAGGTCAGAGAGGCGCGGAGAAACACGTCCTCGCGCGCGACTCGCGCCGCCGCGGCGGGAGAGGAAATCGATGCGGCCGCCGGGCCCAGGGAAAGCCACCGCTCCGCTGAGCGCCGAAACGACGGCGGAGCAGCTGGCGCGTTTAGACACGGCCTGCAAAGCCCAGTTAATAGTATCAGCTTCCTGGGACTCAGAGGTGAAAGTTTTCATGCAGTCGTCATGTTTTTGATGGTTTTTTTTTTTCTTCTTGCCAAGTGAAGTCTGTATTCGCTGCTTGGCAGAGTGGGCCAACAGTGTTGCAGCTGAGATGTTAGACAGGCTGAGGCTCAGGTTGGAAAACAAGCTTTGGGCCCTATAGCTGCAAATCAGCTGCAACATATATTATCAATCTGCAATATAATTTTCTTAATTCTCACATTTCCTCTTTGAGAGGAAGACATATTTTGGTTTAAGCTTAAGCTAATTCTTAAGCTTAATTCTTAATTCTCTTTGGGGTTTTTTAATTCCTTCCAAAAGCTACAGAAGAGATGCAGAAAATATAAGATAAGATATTCTATATTTTAACAATAGAAAATCTGCTTATTGCTCATGAAGACATACTGAATAGCTTACTTGTCAGGTCTGTGTGGACCGCATATTATACAGACCAGTAGAACTGTGCTGTCTCATATGACTTTGGCCAGTAATCCCCATAGGCATTTTCAGGCCCTAATGTGTTCTTAGCCATATTCTTTTAACACATGGGGGTGAAAGGAAAGGGATGGTTTCATCTGTGATTCCAATCGGCACGGTGTCAACAGAAGTGACACGCAGCAAGACGTTCTCCCGCCCCGTATCCCGTTTCCCCCCTCCCTTCATCCGCCAGCCAGGAAGGCAAAGAGCAGCGCACGGCGGCAGAATCCCGGCTGTCAGTTTGCATCCTGGCCCGTCTGCGGCGCGTTGCGCGCCGTATGGAGTGTTAATGGGCTATGACCCATATGGAGTGTTTGGAGAAGAGATGGATTGAGCGGACCTAAGCCCCTACCTGCGTTCATGAAGTGCCTCTTGACGCTGGGCAGCTCCGGACTTGCCGCTGCCGACATGACAGCGCACATAAGTCAAAGACGGGAGGCACCGTCCGAAACGATCGGCTGTCATCCCTGTTCTTCCTCCCCCCCCGCCCTTCCGCACGGAGCACTTTGAGTGCCCTCTCCCTGCGCTAACACGCTGATTATCATCCATCAGGCGCTTGATTAATTGGAAAGGCACTTGGATAGGCTGCGGCTGAAATGAACCAGGGCCCCCGTGTCTGCTGCCTGTTAACGTGGCACCCGGCCACACATCATTTTCCCTCCCTGTTCGTCTTAGGACCTGGAAATGATTTAGGTTCGGCCATATGCTGCCTGCAAATAGACGTGAGAGCTGATAGCAATCAAAGGAACAGCCTTTTAATTCATATAAAGTATGTCTTTTAATCTATGTATCTGCCTTCTGTAGGAACTATATTCAGAAATATATAATATTCTGTGTCTCATTTTGACTTGGGGAAAAAGCTTTCAATATAGTGGTGAAGGGGATTTCTACTGAATTCATTATGAATCCTGTATGTCATGACACAGTCATGTATATTAATTTCAGATGACTTTCTCTTATTGACCCAAATGCATGGCTGAACCAGACATGGCAAATGCCAAGTTTAAATCAGTCTGTGCCTAATCCGAATCCTATTTACTTTGATCTTTTGCTGTAGACTGGAGCCAAAATATTGTTTTTTGGATTTGTCTTGTTTTTGTCTGGTGTACTCCCTGTACTGTGTGGTGGAGGCTCATTATTTTGGTACAGTTGTGTCCTGGAGAGGACTCCAGCGAAGAAATCAGTTCTTTAGTAATGCAGCTCTTCAGAAATTATTCATGAATCAGTTATTTTTTGTTTTTGTCATTTGAATTCAACATTTGGCTAAAAAAAATAAACAAAAAGAAAAACACTGACTCAAATTAATTTTCCACATGGTCATAAATGAGTCGGACATTTCTCTTACATGGCACCATTATTATCGGACATCACCCTCAGGGGCATTTACCCTCCTAAGGAAATAAAACATCCTGCTGAGCAGTAGCTTCAGCTGTCAAAAGATCAACATTATGTTGTTACCCACAAAATCCACCAGAGGGCACTGTGGTTCCATGGTGACAGAAATGGCAGCCGCTCAAGATGAAATTCTCCTTTAAGTTGTTAACTGCTGCTAAGCTACAGAGACCAAATCCCCCTCCCCCCACCACCACCACCACCACCACCCCAATATGATACTTGCGCATTGCCTGGGTGACTGCCTGAATTCCCATGATACTCTCTTTGTGTTCGGAGCCGTGCATTCTCTGCCTCGCTGAGTGGCCGTTTGAGTGAACGCCATGCCCGGAGGGGTCCTAGTGTGCCCCACCCCTCAGCCCCGTGTAAAGGGACGCGGGCTCCCGGCAGCCCCCTCTGCGTCTTCATCAGCGGGCGCTCTCCTGGCCCCTGCAAGACCTCCTTTCAGCACCAGCTCATTTCTTGAGTGGCCCTGCTCTTTCATTTGTTTAATTCCCCCCCTCCGCCCCCCTTTTCTTGGCAGTTAATCGGTCGTCCTGTGCATGATGTAAACCTTTGTTAAAACATGCGAAAGCTGGCCATCAACACCGCGGGACTAAGAGAAGTGAGTGCCTTCGCGAAATGCTGATGAGGCGCTTGGTCTCAGGCATGCAGTGGCCCTGTTTCTCAAAGAGGCCCGTGGCTGTGTGCAGAGTAGGCACTGCAGCTGCATATAGCAATGCCAAGAAAGTAGATACGTTTTGTAGGTCGGTCCTTTTCCACAAATGATTCCAGTCTCTCCATCTTTCTTGTCAACAATCCCAAAAGAAATAAGTGCAACTAAGCACCAGTTTCATTGGGGTAAACTGAAAAGCAAATGTTATATTTTTATAATCACTTTTAAAACGTTATTAACACTCATAAATGTGTAGCCATGGTATTTAAACACTGTGTTGCTTGAATGAATCATATTTTAACAACTGCTTTGGTTATGAATTGCGTCAGACATCCCTTATTTTCTCATTATGCCACAGCTGGTTTGTAGTGATGGTCATAAATTAAAAAAAAATGATTGCATGATTGAAATTGAAATACAAACACATTTCTTCTGGTTTTCTTTACTCTCTCAGCTTCACACCAAATCCATTGTTTTTGGAGCTTTGCTTGAGACAGTCATCATGAAGTGTTCTACAAGCTCAAATAAACCACAATCCCACAGAACTGGAAGGTATCGACTCATCATTGGCTTCTATTTAAAAGCTACTGAAACCAAATTAATTTCACTTACCGTGGATTCTCCAGGGCATGGCTGTACGCTCCGCTTCTCACTTATGTAAATGCTAATGCAGCTTAAATTAGACTTCTGGAGAAATGGATTTCAGGTTTTTTGTATCTATGATTCCGTAGGTCTTGGAGAGAAATGCCGTACAGAGTGGATGTGTGTTATTATACCCGGTCTTTTATACAGGTTCTTGCTAGCTGGAGGTTTGGTTTGCTTTATCTATTTGTTTATGCAATTTAATCAAAAATTAATTCCATACACATGGATGTACTTTTCACTGTATGTTACTGGTCTGCTGTACTGTAAGCATTGTTAAAATGTTTTTGTAAAGGCAGTGCAGACGCCCTTGCTCCGTGGAAGTATACAGCAGACTTCTGGTGCAATTCTCTATCTTGTATGTCTCTCCTTTATCTTTATCACAGTTCACCCTGCTAGGGGATTAGTTACAGGTTTCTCTGTTCTTGTGTCCTGTTTTTGAATGTCACAGTGAGTCTTGGATACCTGAGCAGCCTGGATATAGTCACTGCTGCTCCGACCAAGCCCTAAACAATCCTTCCATTTGCTTTTATTGGTGTAGCTTGAATTTGCCTGCCATGATTATAACTTCACTGTCAGGAAGGGTATAGGTTTGTTAAATTAATTTCTCCAAATTGCCTAATTCTGTGTAGCTTAACTAAGTGAACACAATTGGTCTACATGAAGCTTATTTGCTAAAGATTTTAATTTTCAGGCTTTAATTGTAAACACTGGTTAATTAATCCAATTAATTACCCTTGTGAGAATGCTGAAAGCCTGGGCAGGCCAAACAGCGAGGGGCACATTAACAGGTAGATTCAGGCTGGGCATGCCCTTCGCAACGTGAATTTGAAAGAGAGGCGCACTCACGGGAGGACGGGCTGGGTTCAGGGGGTTGCAGATACGGAACAGATATAGACAAGCTGATGATTTGCTGTGTATGGAGCCGGGGGTTCAGATGAACCTGATTTAAACACCGTGACCTTAAGCAAACAGCATTTGTTTAACCTTCTTGGGGCGGCTCTGTAATGGGATGATAGCTGCTGCCATTAGCGTGATGAAATGGACAAATAAGTGACTTTGGCGAAACACCCCCCCAGCGCAGACCGTCTGGAGCTGGGGTTTGTGTTGGCTTATGATAGCTCTGTTGGCTGTGGAAACAATTTAATCTCTATAATAGATTTAGAGCCCCCTGCCAGATTACAGCTTCTGATATTGCAGGTATGGGGAGCCCTTGAAATGGAGAGTTGTAGAATCCCGAACGAGATCAAAACTTTTAGCGCCCTTTCGCAGATGGCATGCGAACTCCGGCCCATCGCATCATGATTTATCCTCTAGGTCCTGAAAAGATAAATTAAAGATAAAAGAAAGTTGCTTGCATTTCCTTTGGTTAAATGGTACTGTGTCTGTTTTCTGCCCATGGGATTTGTGGCATAGTTTCTGTATTGAACTACACTTGCAATAGTTCATGCAAATATGCCAAACAAAATCTTGTAATTGCAATCAGAGGTGAGTATACTGAAATAGAACAGTCAAAGTTGTATCATGTTTTGTGAAAGCTCTTTTTTAGTGTCTGCAAACGTAATGTTGGTAGGTCACATTACATCCCCGTACAGCCAGTGCTGAGTGTTAGAAACTATGAGACTTCTGTAGTATGCCATTTCAAATATCTGCCTACCTTCTGTTAATCAGTGAAGGTAACTAAGAATAATCCTCATTGTATTGACAAAGATTCAAGAAATTACCTTTTCTTCTGGCACCAGGCTTTCTGCTTTCCCAGTAACACATCACTATCGGGGAAAGTGGCGCTGCAGGATTGTGTCCTGCATCTAACCCTTTTTTTAATGGATTTAGTGCAGGATTTCAAATGTAACTGGCCACCTGCTGTGAGGTGTGTGGACTGTTGGACTTGCTGCCCATTACATGTTTGCTTCAGACCTTCCTATTCTGCCTGTCCAGGAGAAAGCTTGACTTTGAATGCTCCTGATTTGTGTGGCTTTCACATTATTTGTAGCATTATTGTAGCACGTTATTTGGGTGCATTCAGACTACGATGACATAAGTAAAAGGGAGTGAGACGGGGAGAGACTGAGATATCTATTTTATATGTACATGCTTTGGCAACCCAAATCAATGTTTGTCATATCCATTAAAGAAACTTAAATGAAAACAGAGAAAGAAGAGACAAAGAAGGAGAGCATGACCAAAAGAGAGGTATATAGAGAGAGCCCAGACATCAGCTGTCGGGTGAAAAACGTTTATTGTTGAAGCAGGAGGATACAGAAGAGCTGCAGATTCATGCCGAAAGGCCACTGACACTGGAAGGACTATTCACCATCCTAGATGTGAACGATTTGTCTGTATTAAATAATGTACTAATTCAGCTTCAACAACATCAGCTACAAATATGAGCACTCATAGTTATTTAAGTTTATTTAGTGTTCAAATTAGTGTGTCTCCATTTAGGAAAAAAAGAAGAAATACAACAGTTTCAGAATTGCTGTGTATGCTTCTTTATGTTAGATTAAGGATAGACTATTTGATTTGTAACTGTATTTTCAGCTAAAATTTGTAAAGTAAAGATCTATTGTCATAGGTTTGTAAGAAGTCAAGGAAGCTGACTCAATGATAAGGAAAAAAAAAACACTGTCACCTTGTTGCTTGTGCAGCTGAGCAGACTTGTGTACTAGTACACTTTGTCTGTTTTTTTCTTCTTAGCAGTCATTTAGACAAGTAGGTGTTGATTGACTTGAAAGGATGACATTTGCCATGTTAATGAGCAGGGAAAAAGAGAGAAAGTCTCACATTTTTTTGTCTCTTAAGTGTTTTTTTGCCGTGGCTGTTGTTACTCTGACAAAAACGATGGAAAGGCGTGAAAGCCTCCATACAGTATATTTATAGTTTTAACTCAGCAAGAGACAGGTCGCAACAAAAAAGCAAAATTGGTGGAGGGCTTGATCTCCTGTTTCCCATATGACGATGAGCTAAAGTATAGTCCCCTCCCGTGTCATACAGTCCCTGTGACTACCACAAGATCCAGATTCAGTCTAACAAAGAGGCTCTTCCTCCTCCATTTTTGACTACAAACTTAGTGTAAGATTGTTTTAAAACTGTAAATTTGGCAGTCGTTGAAAATTACAAAAGTGGAAGAAGACATCTCTTGATTAAATCGGTCACTTGAGATCTGAGAACAAAGCGTGTTGCAGTTTTTACTGAACTTGGACCTTTGGGAAACGGGAGGTTCAGAGTTCCCCTCTCCTTTGCTGAAACTTGGCAGCCCCCTGATGGAGTGGGACCCAGGACAGGTCCCACTCAGATCACTGCGTGAGGATAAACAGACTGACTCTGAGCTGGAGAGCATCACTCCTGGGGTTGTCCCAACTTTTGATTTACTGGCTGTGAGATGGCACCCCCACACATGCGCTGTTTATCAGCACCACTCCTGAGAGACCCTTCCATGATCTCATCGCTTGACCTGCAACCTATTAAAGCGGGACTCTTTTGTGATTTACTCGGTTTGCAGAGGAGACGGGCATGTTTTCGTTTCGGGGGGCAGCACGCGCTTATCGTGAATGATTGCCAAAAAAATGGGGAAAAAAATTCCAACCCAAAAGGTAATCAGTTGGCTTTGAAGGAAATGTATGTCAGGATGGATATTTTTCTCTGTCCTCACATTACAACACTTCAAAGGTTCCCTTCTTTTGCCTTGCTTTGGAGATAGCCGTGGAGCGGAATGAGAGGGTTGTCATTTTTTGCCGTCGCTCTGGCTGAAAGACTTTTAAAAGGGCCGCAACTGGCAATTTTTTTTCTCCTTCGTTACATTAAAACATTTTCAACCTATTATTGATTCATCACCCCCCTGTGGCAGAATATTTGGGTACAGGTTGAACTGTGGAAAGCCCGTTGGGATTGGTCAACATTAGCCCATTTGGAAAACGGCACTTGTGTGACCAATTGTGCTGTTAAAATCCTGAAGCGGATGAGTTGTGTTTAAACGGGCACAGTACTGGAGGCTGCCAGTTCAAGATGGCTGATGATTGAAGGACTGCCGATTGTCAGATCTGTAGGTGGGTTGAGGGGGTGGGACAGTCAGAACAGACTATGGCTGTAGGCAGAGAATGCAGTTGTGTGCATGCATGTGAGAGAGAGAGAGAGAGTGCAACCATGGGGGAGAATGTTGCATGAATGCCCTTTAAAACGCGTTGACCTAAGTATTTTTTCGTGATATGAATTTCCTTTGCATCAACAGGCTCACGATCTGTGAAACTCTCTCTCTCCCTGCCTGACTGGTCGGCTGCTGCAGTACAGGCAAACTTGTCACGGAGGCTACTCAGCTCTTGTGTTTTTGGGTTTTTACTCAAAGCCTCTTGGGCTTTTAAACATCTTGCTTGCTCTAAATATGAAATTCCAACAGCGCAGCTGAATGGTTTGTTTAAGTAATTGGAAGGGAAAAAAAAGACCATGTTATGTGTCCCAGATGTAGGCCGGACAGATTTGGTATCATTATAAAAAGCCTTCAATTAATTGTAAAATGCTGGGGCTGCAACTCTCAGTTTCAAGAAGCAGATTAAGATCAAGAGGGGGGAAAAAAAGCGGAACGAGAGGGAGGAGGAGTGGCTGTGGCATTGATTGTATGCACTGCAATTAACTCTGCTGAAACACTTTTACTAAAGGCGCTCTGTCTCCTCCTGTTTCTTTTAACACCTCCAGCAGCTCCTCCGGGCTTTTCTGGGAACACTGCGTTTGGACCAGCCTGCTCTTGTCTGCGCTGTAAGGATTGTCACAGTTTGGGCAGCGACAGCAGCCAAACCGAAGGAGCCACGGGCCTAATCTAATGCGATACTGTGATGCATCACAGGGGAATAGATGGGAACAAGATGAAGGGGTTCTTCAGTAATTCGCGCTGTCCGACGGACAGACCGATCAGAGTGAAGCGGTGTCACACTTTGCGGTGTACACCGTTTTGCGGGCAGGAAGTAAACGCGCTGTAATTTTTTTATTTTTAATTTTTTTTAAACCAGTGTCTCTTTTCTGTTTTTTTTTTTAAGTTGGTGGTGTGTTTTCCATGCAGCTGTGGGTTTGGCAGCTTTTCTGGTGGGTAAAATTTCAAAAAAAGAGGAAAAGACAAGCATTCCTGGGGCATGTGGACGAACCGCAGAGAGACGCTCCGCGGCCGCTGCAAGGGCAGTTCACCCTCGCCGGTGGTGAGGGAGTCCGCGTGGGAGGTAGAAACCCGTACACCCGAGGGGAGGGGCCCATTCCCGACAGACACAGGCTGAAATTCTGCACTCGTTGAGGAGTGGAAGCGGCTCCCATGTTGAACTCTGAAGTGAGCTGTTGTCCGCATTTTCCTGGAAGACCCTGAGGAGATCACCTTAGTGACAGACGTCTTTAAATCTTTCAGTCCTCAGCCGTGCACCTGGGTGACCTTCCTGCAAGGTTTCGATCTCAAGAAAAAAAAAAAATCAGCCCCCTTTTAAACACAAACACAGTGTGGCTCCTGTTCTATTTTGAATTTGAAAATCATCACAGTTTCACAAATTATGTTCCTTTTAGCTGATCTTGCAGATGAATTGGATTGGATCAAACCACACGGTTCATATAATCTTCAGTCAAAAACAAGACAAGAGAGGGTTTGCTGGTGGAGGAGTTCCATTAGGCAGTGGGCCAAGAAGTGTAGCGTTTTACCACAATAAGTGACTTTTAATGGAGACATAATGTCTCTCCTTAACTAATTCTGCCTTTATGACCCTGTTATGTTCACATTTTGGTCCATTCCTTTTTTCCAAAAACTAGCAATCAAAACAAGACAGTCCTGTAGAACATGTAAACAAAACAAGAAAGTGTTTACTGGGATATTGAGAACTGTTTACCTCAAACTGACAAAAATTCTGTGCAGTTTTATTCTCATGTGCATGTCCTGCTAAGGGCTAGTACCATATCCTGTCTAAGGGCATACTTACATGTATAATTCAAAATGAGATTTAATGGTGCTTTTTTGTGCATAGATTAAAAACAAGCCAAAGTTTAATCAGACTGGTAGTGTAGTGTAGTATATTGTCATCCCAGACCTTATCTACAATCCAGAAGTTAGAATGGGAGAAGAGTAGCTCAAGCTAGTGGTAAAATAATGCTCTAGAGGCTGAAGTTGACTTTTTTCAGTGTTTTGCTGTTGCTAATTGAATAAAACTGAATGGCTTACAAACAACAGCACAGCTCATGTTCTTACTCGAATCATCAATCACTGTCAGTTCAGAAGGGGATATGGTGGTATTAACGATGAGTCAAAGCTGACGAGTCAAAGCTGCTCAGTCACCACATGCTGTGGCTGCAGGACTTGTTCAAGGTGATGGCTGTCTCGGCACACGTTCCGGTATAGCTCATGAGACCCGAGGAGGCGTGAGAGGGCCAAAAATAAATATAATGGGAGCACGAACCGGTCTGGGCATTGGAGCCACCTTCCCCGACCGCAACCATATGCAAGCCCGGTTTAGTCTTTCACAACCATAAATACCAGCTGGCATTCCAATCGCTGTGCTTGGCCACAGTACGTCAACTTATCTGCAGACTCCCCAGAGTCCCAGATGGGCAGACGTGCCGTTTTTGCAAGCTATTGGATCAGTAGGCTTTATTTATTTCTGTAGTTATTTATGTATTTATTTATTTTTATTTTTGGTCACTTTTTCCATAAGCCATTTTTATTTGAAAGTATCCTTATCTGCTTATAGATTTTCTGTAATTCTCATGGAAATGTCTTTTTGCATCACCTTCAGATAAGGCGACAACAAGCATACATTTATGAATGGGAGGTGTACAGATTTTGTTATTTTGTCTAAAATGCAGTGGGCCAGATTACATTTATATGCTAATCTGAATGGAGTTGTTTATTTTTGTAGCACAATGTCCTTTATAATTCTCTCTACTTAAGAACTTGTAGTGCAATTATTGCACTTCAGAATCAAGGACAGGCCAGACTGTAACCCTGTCTTACTTACAGTCCCCAAGTGGCAGTGTAATTCCCAGGTAATTATGATAACAAACAGTCCAGGTCTGCGCTATCGCTGAATGTTTTAAAAAAAAAAGTATGTATGTATGTATGTAATTTATGTATGTACCACATTCTGTACAGTTTCGAGCCATTATTCACCATGCTGAAGTGCCTTTTGGCTCATTTGAATGCGATTCAGATGCGTTTCTTAGGGGGCGCGAGCCGAATGTGGGCTCCCCGCGTGCGTTCAGGCTCTGGCGGTTTGGAGCGGGTGTGCTGGGTGGCAGGGAGGAAATGGTGTGTGAAAGCTGCGGACGGAGCAGCGGTGTGCGCCTCAAACCAGGCCGCACACCGCCGGCTCGCCGACGCTGGCCGGCTACCGCCGATTTGCATGTGGGATGTTTCCGTTCGGCCGAGCAGCGCGTCGGTCCGCGGGAGAATCCCCGTGTCTCCGTCTCGCCCTCAGTGCTACAGCTGTCTGTCCTCGTTCTCTCCCCTGCCTCGTGCCGCCTTGTTTGACAGGTTTATGTGGAGCTCAGACAGCAGAGCTCCCTACTTGAGCGCACCCAGATTAATATCTGGAGGCCCATTTATCATACTTCCTTTCGGTTGACATGCAGGACTATCACGGGGAGGTGGATGGGTCTGAGCAGGTAGGAATGAAAAAGGAACGGCTGCCCTTCTCTGTACATGTTTTGTTGTAAGCAGTGGCTTTGGTTTCCTTTTATTTATTCATGTATTCTTTGCCTAAGCTCAAATAAAGATAGCTTCAGATGCCTCTCTGTGATGTGTAGGCTGTCCTGTGTATATTCTTGGCATTTTTTAATTTGGAAATGTTGGCACTTCGGTCCCCAGGCTCATTGCTAGATAACTGCATTCAGAAAGATGACTGAGGGTCCTTGAAAATGCGGACATGGGGAAATTAATCACTATCAGTGGAAACAGACCTGTATTATGTTCTAAAAATGGCAGGTAAGAGAACACGGTGTACAAAGACACAGAGGTGCTTGTTGCCAGGAAGCTGTGAATGCGTTCTCCAAAAACCAAGCCAAGCCTCGTAGGGTGACTTTTTTTCAGTCATTAAAAAAATGGCACTTACTGACACTGAAGAGAGCTGGGAGACATTTTGTTTTTCTCCACTTTGAGAGATACGGAAGTCAGACAAAAGTCTGTAGGAGTGTGGGACTGAACCAGAGCAGTATTTGTATGCTGTAACTCATCTGAGAGAAGTCAGTGTATGTCCCAGTTCAAATTACAACTCGTGTGTTGAATTAATTCAGTGCCATCCAAAAGTAGTGAAATCCACAAAGGCAGAATGGAGGCATATCCAGTTATCCATCCAAACAGCCAGTGAAATGCCTCATGTACTGGCCACAGAAGTCATTTTGAATTTGACCATAGATTTGTTTCACCAATCACCATATCACAAGTGGAATATCATGGCTAGTTGGAGATAAATCACCCAATCAGCAGCACTTACTGTGGCTTGATTTAACATGAGAATGGCTAGCAACCTTTCATTATTTTATTTAGTGCTTTTTAGGGTTAGGCCAGTCAGAAGGTATTTTGTGTCTGTCTCAATCTGAGCATGCTCTGTAGCAAATAAGATGTAGGCCAAAATTAACTATTTTTATGCTTTCTCCCAATTTTGCACCCCCTATTTCTGGAATCGCTAACTGCATGTTGGTCTCGTCAATTACATGTTGGGCTCGCCTCTGCATTTGTGCAGGAGCACTGAGGATAGCACATGCAATCCTCTGATATGCTCACATTGCTGCAGCTGCTGTTTCTCACTCTACAATTCCCACTGTGTGCACCATAGTGCAGCAAATGGCAATTGGACGATAGGTGCATCTCCACTGTCATCTGAACATCTTACAGGTGCCTGACGTGTCACTGGGCACTTAGAAATAGTGAGATGAGTGATGAGATCCTTCTGACAAACTCACCCCTACCCTGGAAGAACGAGGCCAGTTTGTTCTGCTGCAGGTCAAATTTTAGTCAAAAGTTCAACCATCTGGAATATTTTAAAAAGGTGCTTAATTGTGGAGATATTCAGGACTTTCCCTGTTTGCCTAATCTTGAGATCTCTGAACAGAGATTAAAAAAATGAACGAAATGATTGCTTCTTCAAGGCATACTGAGCAAAAATGCAGCATTTGACCGCATGGCATGGAAATGTGATTGAATGCTGCCGGGAGGTGAGGAGGCTTGGTTTGCACTACTCTTTCCTTCGTTCATTTTGTACTTGACATTTTTCTTCCTCTCTGAATGTTGTTTTAAAGCTGTTAGACTCCTTAGTAACTCAGAAATGGTGAGTAATTCAAAATGACCCTCCATGACTACTGAAGTATTGTGTTCTTGGCACCAACATAGTGGGAGGGCTTCTCAGACAGGAAGAAATCAAGGGGTAAAACTTTTAGGATTTGAATTTTTCTGCCACTTGACCTGGTCACTCCCTTCAAAGTGTAGCATGTTGAGTTCTCTTAGAGTGCTTTTCTGTGTATAATCACAAAATCTCTCTCATCAATCTACCACTTGGCCACCCTAACCCCCCCTTCCTCGCTCCAGTTCACTGAAAACACTGGCAAATTGAATTCAAGAGGAAGGTCAGAAGTGTCATCTCAAACTGCACTCTGCACGTGCGAGTATACAACAACTGTAGCATGCCCATTAATAAAGTGTTCTGAACTGTAATGGACTGTTATTCCATCTATGATTAGTCAAAACTCAGGTCTGTCCTTCAGTGATGGATGGTTGCCAACCATGATCGGTAAACAGGACATAATGGACCACTGGTTGCTATGCTGCCTTCCTACCTTTAGTTGGGTCCTTTCCTCTTCCAGTTACATCATTTCATTGCTTTCTCACTTTATAGGTAGACACTGGATGTGGTGATGGCTTTTTCGAAGAGCAGAATGAATAGAAAAGCTTTCCTTATGGTTTTAAGTGGATCAATAGAGTCTTCTCCATGTGTTGCAGACAGGGTTGCTTGTAGGCATTAAGGGAAGGGCTGGTTCTCATTACAGAAACATACTGATTGTAATTAGCGGTTAACAGATTATTCTTAACAACGCCCTCTGATTGCATTGTTATTTCGTAAAGGCAAGATGGATAGGCTTCCATTTAGTGGTATGTACTTTTTCAATTAGGTTGGCTTGCAGGGGTAAAGGTTCGTGTGAGAGACGTGCTTGGGGAGAACTGAGGGGATTGAAAGGCAGTGATAAAGTGCAGCTCCACAACAGACCAAGCACCACAAATGAAATAGCTATGAACGGGTTGATGGTGTGGCCTTGGCTTTTCCAATCGAAAATGTAACAGACTCTCCTTAGAGCTTTTTTCCTGGCCGTGACTTTTTTTTTGTTTTTTTCCACCTCACAGCATGTACTCAAAAATAAAAACAGGCTACATTATGATCAACTAGCTGAATGCCCTGCAGATTTCAGTAAGCAGAATTATACCTAGAAAAAAAGTTTTCAAAGCTTTAAAATCTGGCTGTGACAGATCCTCAAGAGTGTGAAGCTATAAGACATAAGTCATAAAAAACTGTAGTTATAAGCACTTTGTGTATACTCTTCTACTCTAGTGCAGTGGGGAACCCTTTCTTTGCAAGGGAAATGATCAGGTGTTGGTGTACTTAGAGGAACATGAATGACAGCCACTCTAGACTGGGGGAGAAATCACTTCAGCCTTGAAGTCCCTCACAGAAATGAGTCTCTGTCAGAAAGGTTGGTTTGTATTTACTGTGGGCGACATTTCCATGAAATGATTCATATTATTCACATTTGGTTTGCTGAGGAGAACACTGTGTCATGGTATTACCATGTCAGATTAAAATGAGCTTTAGCTGCTTTTTTCTTGTTCAGGTATGCTGACCCTCTTTGTTAGTGTCATTAACATTAAATAAAAACATGAAACGCATAGTAGGAAATTGCCTTGTGGGTGGCACACTGCAGTTAATCACAAAGGACCTGTGAGGCATGTTGAACATACATGGATGGCTTAGAAATGGCATGACAGAAATGGGCTATGATATTTGTGGGCAGGGGAGGTACAAAACTTTTTCCTGTCCTCAGTTTGGAGGGACTTATATAGTATCCCTCCAGGGCCATGTCTATGCTCCTGTGGTCCTCTGTCTGATGCTAATCGATAAGTGGGCACTTCACAACAATGTCCCACCCTAACTTGTATGGGCCACCTGCTTGGTGTAGTGGTTAGCAGGGCCTTTTCCAGACTTTTCTAGACTTTTTCTGGAACAATGGCCCAACAGTGGTGATGAAAAAAAGGAATGGTAGGAGTGGGGATGTAGAAGAAGAAGGGCAATTTGATGTGCAAAATGTGCTTCTGTGAACTGAGTAGTATTAAGTTAAATGAACACATCTGGAGAACTAAAAGTAAGAGCATTAACAATGCGATAAATTATATTCTTGTGAACACCAATAAGCAGGGATAAACAGTTGATTACTATGAATCAAACAAACAGAATGTTACAACTGTCACATTTTAGAATATTGTTATCAATTACAACAAGGTTCTCAAGAATAAAGTGCGATGGCAGAAGAACCAGTACAAGTTGAACGTAAACAAAAGATGTTACTCCACTACATTGAAAGCAGTGAGGAGGCGTGCATGCACAAGCAAGTAATTACAACACAAGGCAGAAGCATCTAGTATTCAATTTATGTTGTCTGGAAATAGACATTTGGCCAGAAATAACTCAAATACAGGGATTTGTTTTAGCTAGGCTAACATTGCTATACAGCTTTATAACTAATGAGGAGCCCACAGTTAGCTGTCCAGAAGAACATTTCTTTCTCTGTGCTGCGTATGTTTCTATAACATAAGTGCACTTCAACCAGTCCTTCTGTGGTGGTGGTTGGGGGCAATGCCTGTTGAGCAGGAGAAGCAGGGGAATGGGATTTATCCAGGACAATCCAGGAAAAGAACAATCCAACCAACTGCTAAATTTTTAGTGTTGGGTTAAAACTTCCGGCTTGCAACCCTCTGTAATGAAACAAATGAGAAATTTAGATACACACCAGTGAAGCAGATATGGTTGCTCATAAACATGATCACTGTTATTGCTTGATATTTACCAATGGCTGTTGGTTATGGAATGTAACTGCATTCATATTTGATGTCACAAATGGAAAAAAAAAGCCACAGGAGAACATAGAAACTGCACTTACACAGCGGCTGAACTTCAGCCTTGTTCGTAAAGGAAATGCTATGTATAGTGTTCATCGTTGCCTTCTCTTGAGTGAACTTTTTTAATAGGCAGTAAGAAATAGATATAGATAGGTGCAGATACAGGTTTTTTTCAGCGCTGAGGTTGAAGTTCTCCCTGGAAACGGCATCTGACGGTACTCTCTCCATTAGGTATGTTGTAATTTGTCGGAGTGGGAGCGGTCTGAAGTGGCAGCTGTGTGTGTGGGCGTGGAGGGCTGCAGAACGCCCTCTCCCAGCTACGTGTTCCTGACCTTTCCAGGTCCTTTTCCCCCACAGAGGATGTGACTCATCTCCCCCTGCCCTGACCTCACCAAGGTGAGCGCGGGTCCTGGAGCGTGGAGGTGAACCACTAGTTTTTCCCTCTAACAGTCACAGTTAGCTCTTGGGTGCGATTGTTTTTCCGTCCCTCTGGAAGTATTGCGACAAAAAGCATTTCAAGGCAACGCTTCAGCGCTTGGCGCTCTGGGTCAGCTTCACGGGTTTTGTTTGGTGAGATTGGGGTTTCGATTAACAGCAGTCTGCCGCTCTCTCTTAGGCAGGTGTGAGAAACCAGGTGTCGTGTGCCTCCGGCTCGCACCCGGGACTGCAAAAGAAAGCTGATAAGCGACGGCCCCCTGTGCATTATGAGGCAGATCAACAGCCTTCTTTGTTTCTCCCTTCGGTAACACAACACCTCATGGCTCTGAAACGCTGCTCTGCCTGTCCAGGGTGAAAAATCTCCAACACCAGCCTCCTCTCCAAAGTGTGTCCTTTTACCCCAGGAAGCTGACCCACCAGCACAGGTCACCACACTGAAACAAAGAGATCCTTATCTCCCAAGCCACCCCTCTCCTCCTGACTGCGAGCAATTACCTCTGAAATTTAATATCAGCGATATCATTGAGGTGCTTCTTTACCCTCTCACAGAGTTGGCTATGGGGGTGCCATGAAAAATTAGTGTCAAAGTAAGGACTGATGAAGAATGCCTGTGAGCTGTGATGGCTTGTTTATGGCCCTGGGGTGGTGGTTCAGTGCAGCTGAGAGTGAAGTGTGCTGAGTGTTCCTCATGTTTTGTTTTGTTTTCTGCACTGGTAAGGGCAAGGGCAGTCCAATGATGTGTCAGGATTTCTTTTTCCGACTTGTAGTTTGTGATGATTATGAAAGGGGGCGGTGGAGAGGGAGCAGGAGCAATTATGATTTAGAAGTGGGAGAGGAGCTAACATTAAAAATGTATCATGTTTGACTTTTCTGCGTAATTCACCATCCATTTGCCTAAGGTTTATCCCAGGTAAAGTGAGTTGAATATGACAGGTCAGAAAAATTTCCAGAAACAAAAATAATACAAACATTTATAGCTAGCTACTGTGGTAACATTCCCTGTCCAGCTCATTTAGCGTTGGCCAGAACCATAACTGGAAACAGTACCATAAATATGGTCTGACAAAAGAATTGTATAACACTAATATAACCTTTTTTTCTTGTACTCAGTGTTTTTTTTTTAATATCCCAGCATCCTATTTGCCATTTTTTTTACTGCTTCAGCACAATGTCTACACACAGTCTTAGGTCAACTATTACACACAAGTCTTTTTGTGATAAATTATTATTTTTAGCAAAAAACAGGGGGTTACACTCTCTCATGTACACTTATACACTTGATGCAGAACTATATACAAACTAGCAGAGATAAACAATATGCAATATTTTGTAAATAGGAACCTTTATAACAGTTGCATTTTGGACACAGTGGATGTGGAACCAGCTTCATTTTAAAACATCTAAGGGGTGTGGCATGGGCTTTATAAGCAAGTTTAAAGTGGATACGCTAATGACTAGGATTCATTCAGGATATGAATATATTGGACCAAATTAATTCCCACTCCAACTGAACACTAGACATCTCCCATATCCCACTGCTACACCTGGGTCACACCCAGTTCTTGACATTTTTCCTTTATCAGATGACTATATATAACACATACTGTCCCCTTAGAGTGAGACTGGCCACAAATCCAGCCAGCAATCAGGTGCTTGTTTGAGAGAACCATCCCTAGGGACACTGTACACGCGCAAGGAGGATCTTAAATGCAAATAAAGAAAGAAGGAGAATCACGGAAGTGAGTGAAGTTCTTTTAGATCCTGAAATGAAAGAAGCACATTAGCAGCGAAAATGTCCTACGAAGTATAAATACCTTTTTTCACCCATAGTCTACAGACAAATGGTTGGCCGTTAGACAATAAATGATCATTATGCTGCAATGCTGATAGATTATTACATTTACTGTAGATGCATGTCAATGAACCAAATCAGAGATTTGCCATTATTTTAATTCCAGAAAATAAAAGGTCCTCTAATCTGTGAGGAGACACCAGTTGTTGTTCTGTATAGCACCACAGAGCCGTCAACGCATGCACTCAATGAGCGTATTTGGCAAGACCAGTAATACAGCTCTACATAAGATGCTTTGTACGCTGTAATGCGGTGAGATGGATGTGTGGCTTTTTGTTACTCCATATAAATTGTGTGATGAGTGAACTGAGTTCTTCAAAGTGTGTAGGTGGACCAGGTTAGGAAACAGGGAAAAGAGAATTTTAAAATTGTAAATTTAATCAGCCCATAAACTTTCATTTTAACTATCAAAATCCAAGCCTTTTTTGTACTGTTTACGCTCTAATTTGGTCTCTATATCTATCTAATTTAATCTTTTATGGCAGCACATCATGTCACCTTGTGGAGTGCAGATATCTTTCCTTTTTGTAAATGTAGTTACAATCTTTGCATAAGAATGGGCAGGTTCATTCTAGAAGATGTACTGGAGTGTGTGTTTTATTTGAGGCATGCAAACTCAAAACGAGCTAATCTTTTTTTAAACCGATGAACCATTGCATGGGCGTGAAAACCACTTGGCCCATGTTATCTTCCAGAACTACTTGGTGACGGTCACGCCACTCAGTTCCATCACGTTGCGTTGTTGTTTACAGGGCTTTAAGCACTTTTCGGTGAACTGAGCCCAGTACATATGGTGGACAAACATGACTGCCAGCATTCCACTGGAGGGTGAAGGGGGGTGGGGCGTGGCTGATTCCATTGTCCCTGCAGCAACTTTGCATTTCTCTCAGGGCAGGATTTGAGCCAGGTCCTGATGCTGGCCAAAGCAGGCGAGCGCTGCAAGGCTCTCCATGCTGAATAATCACAAAGAGCACTTTTCCACTTGAGAGGCCCAAGGAAAGGTGTTTTTCTCTCCCTCTTTATATTTTTTTATTAGAGAGCTGTAAGCTCATAATGGCAGCGGTGGGGTAGAAATGTGTAATTGGGAGGGGGCAGGCTGCCTTGCTCAGATGTCCTGGGCAGAGACAATGGCCGACACTGCTCTCACTAGCTTTCCCATATCATTATCTGAACTCAGGTCACAGCTGCCTGATCTGCAGGAAAAAGCTGCCTAGTTAGAACTCGCCAAGCCCTCAGTTATTCAAGATTTTCTTCATTTTTTTTTCCAGAAGTCATGGGGCTTGCAGCTCTGGTAGCTTTCAGATTTTTGTCTCTTGCCAATTCTTTATCTTCTGCTTTGCCTTGATTTTGGAGTTTGTTAGTTACCCAGTCTAATCATTAACCATGAAACAGAATGCAAACACTGGCTTTTTATGGGTACTCCTCTCTCCTTAAAAATCAACTGCTCAACTGCTGCTTTGGTTTGTCAGTGTACGTGCATGTGCTTCTTTTGCACAGCCTGGTGAAGTATTCATAAAATTTTCATGACTCTCTGTTCCAAGTTAATTAACCCGATATGTAATTGCTTCAGCTATTACGCCTCATGGAGTGTGACTGCCGTCAAAACCTGTAATGCGTAGAAAGTAATTGTTTTTTACAGTTTTGTAAAAAAAGAAAGGAAAAAAACAAACAGGTATAGATATATCTTTTATTTATATGTCTATTTCTGTCTGTCTGTTTTTTTAATATGTCAATGTATATAATCTGGATATATTTTGAAATGTATATTATTGCCTTTTGTGTTGCACTGTCTTGTGCTCATTTTTCCAGAGCTGATTATTTTTTGGATCACACATTTATTTTCTGCTTTGTAGTGGTCAGGCAGTCAGAAGCAGCTATTACATTGTTCAAATGCAGCACAAAGAATGCAGATAACTACAGACCTATTCATTGTGACATGAATCAGAAAGATGCACGTTAACTCTGTTGTCCTTCTTGCCATTTTGAATTCATCCATCCATCAATCAATGTTTTCTTCTTTTTTTTTCCACGGGATTGTAAATGGCTGGAGGTAACTGCATTCGCAACACAGCATATTCTCTCTTTTCCCATCTCTCTGTCTTATTTGCTCTGAAATCTGGCCATGAAATAGCTTTTTTTGTTGTGAATATGTTTGCAGATGCACAATTCGTCACCCACAATGCACTGGAGAGATGAACGTCCCCTCTGCCTCCACTGCTCTGTTCTAAGTGTTAATGTATCAGGAGACCTGTTTGGGAAGACAGCTGTGCCTCTCTGTGAGAGTGACACAGAACAAATCAAAAAGAAAGCTAGGTGCCCCTACGGCTGAGGGGTAGAAGATAATGGAGTGAAATTGCAGATAACCCATCTCTGCGGCGGGTTGCCTCCTTCCTTTGTGAATGGCTGTCTTCGCGAGGGCTTTAGTGCCCTCATAATGAACACGGCCGCCTGCCTGGATCCTCTTGGCTCGCTCTCTGACGGACGAGGGGTTGGTTTCATTAGCCAAGCAGAATGGCGAATTCGGGCTGCCGGTCAAGCGTGACATGGAAGGCCAACTTTCTTTGGAGGTGTGCATTATGAACTCTTGTCTGTCCAGATGGGGTCTGGCAACCACAGATTACTCCTCTGGGTGTCAGTTGAACATTTATTGACGAAGTAATGTGCCACAGTCCTCCCAAGTTCTCCAGCATCATGACATCCTCCTTACTGTCTCCATACATTTTTTTTTATATTTAAGGAATATGTAACTCCACTGAGGAAGGAGGTATGCACAACTTTGAGAGACCATATTAGTATTACATGGCCTGTAAGGAAACTGCTTGATGACAAAGTTTTCCCCCCAAAAAAAAAAAAAAATCTGTTTCAGAATTGTGATACATTTTGATAGATTGTAATTGTGGATCTAAATGCATTTGTAATAATGGCTATTAGGCTGAAACAATGTCATAATTATTGACACAGGGCCTTAATTTATAGCTTATTCTAGTAAGGGATAGTCGGAAGCCATACTTTCTTTCTGCGTCTTAAAGACTCCCGTTTGTCCTGCTTTGAGAGGGAAAGACACTTCTGTTTACATCCTGCATTTGGCCATATGTTCAGGGAGTGCCCTTCTCTGGACAATGGTGACCAGAAAGAATGCAGTGGGATATGTCTTCCCTGTGTAAATATTACACAACAAACAGCAGCTCCCAGTGTAAGAATCTGCAGCCAGCAGTCTCTTGGCTGCGGCAGGGGGCCAGTGTCTGTGGGAGCCAGGGGGGATTGTTTGGGTAGGCGTAGATGAGCTTTCACAGAGTGTGCACCCAAAGAAAAGGCCCAGAGGGCTTTAGAGAAGGGCTGATGTTTAAGGCCGATGTTCTTTCTGTGGCCTCTTGTCAATCGGAAAGGGGATCAGCTCAGCTGACAGCTGGGCCTTGCGAAACAAGTGGTATTGAGAAAGAGAGTTTTTTTTTTACTTTTCCAAGGTGGAACCAAAGAGAAATGGGTCAGTTTCTGGAATAAAGGAGGATGTGCTGGAGGGTCAGAGGAGCAGGATGCCTCTGTGCACCACATCTTGTTGAAGCGGTACTTTCTTATCAATGACTGCGATTACCTTCCTGAACTCTGGCCCCCCGGCAGCTTGGCGGGCTCAGTAGCCCCAGTGTCCCCCCCCCCAAATGCATTCTGTATTCACCATCTGTATGTGCGGCAGAGATCCAAACCACTTTACATTGATGTCTGTTCCCCTCCACCTGCTCTCGTCCCAGTAGCTTCACTCCTGTCCTTTAGTCCTTTATGTGGTTTTACACACATGGGATGATGGGGGAAAATTCTGTAGTGCAGGTGATGTGCGTGTCAGTGGAGTGCGAGGAATGCCAGTGTGAATGACAAAGGAACATAATCTTGCCTGCAACACGCATCAAATTCAACACGTCAGTGGCCAATGTCGGGCTTTCCCAGCATCCCCCGGTGCATGGAAGTGGAAGGTTGTAGGGAAAGGTCTGTACCTGCTGAATTAAACGAATGTTTCATGAATTTTAAACAGCCCAGTGTTGTCTGCCTGCAGTTTTAAAGACCAAAGGTTTAAAAGAAAGGGGAGCGATAGATGAAATCTGCATACATTTGCATACATTTTCAGAAATGTTAATTTGGAACGCTTTGCAACAATTTCAGAAGAGCATTCAGAATTTTCATTTGGTTATTTATTCCCATCTCTCTTTTTTCTCTCTCTCCCTAGCCCTGAAAACAAAATGCCAGGTGTGTCATATTTTGCTCGCTTAATCTCAATTCTTTTGATGTCCGTTGAATAGAACAATTACGTAGTCTGCGTTTTTTGGATGTTTGAAAGCAGGGAGTCACCTCTGTGCTAGATGAAGCCTCATGGGTACTATAGCATGAGAGGTTAAATTGAGATGAATCCTTGCTTCACTGCCAGTTAAGTGTCTGCTTCCCAACCTGGTTTGGCTCAGAACCGCCTCCTGTGAAACTGTAGACTTGTAGATTTAATATGAAATTAAAACTGTGATGAAGAAATTTATTGTTTGTTATGTGGTCCAGTGCTTGCACCCATAATTCATTTTCACAGGATGTTGTCGAATTAAAACAATAAAAACTATGAAAAATAGAATGGAAATTAAAAAATGAAATTCATTAAAGTAAATGTCATTTGTTTTGGGAGGGCAGTACAATATAATGCATATGAAAGTCGTTAATACTGACATCGCATTTTAAAGGTTGTAAAATTCCTAAATTCTTAAACAAAAACATCTATCAAATTGATGTTTGTAAAGAATACATTTTACCTGTAATTCATGATTGGCATTTCTGTAACATAAAATCAATCGAGCCAGGTCTATAGATAAGAGATTTGTATCAATTGAGGAAGGGTTGCCAAATAGAAATCTTTCATCTTTTAAGGTCATGTTCTGTGTCGGCTGTTATTGGCTAATGGGAAATTCTATCATTTCTGGATATAGATCTCCTCAATGGATTTACATTTTTTTCCCCAGATGACTGACAATTACCCTGAACTGAATCTTTTTCAGACATGAAGATTTATCCCAGCTGTAAGAGTTTGTCATTTAAAAAATGCCCTCCAGTTAATCTTTTTTAATTGATCTTTTTATGAACTGATCAGTGCACAATAGCGTATGAGTCAACTTCACAATTCAATTAACACCATGGCACACAAGTCAAAGTTAGGAATTAGCACCAGTATATGAGTCAGTGTTAAAATTCAGTTAACACCATGGCATGTGACTCAAAGATAGAATTGAATTAACATCATAGTATACGAGTCAAAGTTAGAATTCTGTTAACACCAGGGCATATGAGTCAAATGAATTTAGTAGGCTAAATGGAGGAGAAAAGCATCCTACCTGGAGCAGGTTTTATGAGGAAAAGGCACTGTTGACATTACATTCACCTGTGGATTAACCTGCTTGTGGATGATTGTGGATTAAATCTGAAAATCTTAAATTAAATTCCTCTGATATCGTAATTTCTTCTCATTCCTGTTGACTATCCTACAGTTTTGTTCTTGTTTCATAGTTCAGCATTGTTTAAGGCCTGAAAAAGTGTCACTGATGAGAAGCATAGCAACATACTGTCTTCACACCATACAGCAAGGTTGAAGAATATAGAATGCCCCTTCTCCTTTCCCCCCATGTTCTAGAAGCAGCTAAGGTCATTTCAATCTTGCTTTCTGGATGGGATAGTCCTAATAGTCCTAATGTTTGTAAGTGAGCATGATGTCACACATCTCATTCGGTCCGAAAAACTGCTATAAATACGGTTGTTTTACAGTAGATAGAGTGCAAAAATGCAGTTTAACCAGAGGCGAGACATACAGCGAGTTTTTTTTTTTTTTTTAATGCTTTGTAAAAATTCTCCCTTTCAGATTAATGGCAATGGAAGAGTCAGGCTGCGTTTATACATAGATGAATACATTCCGCTGAAGCAGCATACTTCTTATGATTTTCTCCCCCTCTCCATTTTCCTAACATGCAATAAGCATAAAATTACTTCAACATAGTAATGGACATTTTCAAAAGACCATTTCTTAGGGACGTTCGCTTCGAATTTCTATACTCATTATTTAAGTATCTTTGCTCTTTTTTTGCTTCAATGAGTAAAATTAAAACGGAAAAAAATTCTATTCACTTCACTTGTACAGTGTCTGCACAGAACACTGTAAATGGAGCTTTAAAATTGACATCCATTCATCCTACTTTTTCCACAAGATGTGCCGTGAGGACTGATGATAAGCTTTTGGTTCACACCTCAGGTTTATTCTAGAACATTCTGCCTTGGCTGGACAGTGACCTGAGGAGACCAGATTGACCTGTTTTTTTATGAAAATCTTTGATGCTTTTTAAAAGTTCTTTGTTATTAATTATGAAGATTTCTGTTCCAGAGGCTCTTTGCTAATTACTTGATGAATGAGGAAATGGCCCTGCATTTTGCAGAAACTAACTGATTCTTTATTAAAATTAAGAAGAAAGAATCAGAATTAATGAAGAAAGGACATAGACCTATTGTGAGGAGAAATTGTACAGAACTCTGGAGCAGTCATTTTTGACTGTATCTGAACTGTCATTTTCTTATCACGGAATACCTGCAGTCTATAGAGCAAGGCTAGCATCTAGTGCTCCAGTTGCATCATAAATCATCGCAAATTTTGATCTGATCGCAGCAGTCCGTCCGTGTAGCTGAGTGAATACCGCAGAAGCACACCAAGGCCAGCAGAGCTCCATAAGGGCCACTTCGTCTTGGTGACACTTTTCTCACTTTTCTCACAGAGTGGTTGAAACCTGGTCACCTCACAACAGTCCTTCACTCGAGCACTGACAGGCGATAGGGCCAGGCTGTGCAAACAAGGTGTGGCTTTGTGCGTCCTGAAAGGAAAACAGAAACGTGAGTGGGCAGACATGTCTTCTCAAGTGTCAAAACAATATCCTTCAGCCGACACGACACAACAGCCCAACGGCCAAACTCACAGATAGGTGATACCTCATCCTTCCTCATTCCAGTGAGGAAATGGAGCCTTGTCCCTGTGGTAAACCGCAGTAAGGCTTCATTCCTCTGTGAAAATATGCGCACTTCAAATCTGTAGGGCGTTGTACTTCTCATTCGCCTTTGACACGCCATAAAATCTTGATCTCTTCCCCAATTAAAAGCCACCTGAGATGGAGAAAACAGTGTCACATAAAAGATACTTAGACATTGTTGACAATGGAAGAGATGTTCTCCAGGTGTTCTTAATGCTGTGGTTAGTGTGTCCATCAAATGGGCTAGCTAGAGAAGATCTCAGAAAGAGTGAAGGTAGACTCTAAGAGGAGGAACTGAAATTTGTCCATAACAGGTCACATTTTTTTCGGTATTCTGACCATACCCAGCCCAGTGTAGAAGGAGAGTGGATTTTCAGCTGGGGAAGGGAAAGTGCCAGTGTGTTCAGTGGCCCTGCAATGGAATACCATTATCTGATTCAATCAGGACAAATGCAACACTCTCCCTTTCCCTCCGTTCCCTTGTTCTAGGATGCACTGTGAATGTAAGTGTGTGTTCTTGTTCCCGCACGGATAAAAAGAGTCCCTTCAAAGCACAAAAGAAACATTCAATCTGCAGAAAAAGCTTCTCTGATATGCTGGTTTAAGCTTTGCAGAGTAGACACCACAATTTTTCCACTCCTTTCATCTGTACATTTAGTGCTTGATTTGCATGGCTTTAATGTTTTGTGCTCTGCACGGAACTCTACTAGAGAGTCATCAAAATGACAACAGTGTGCTAGCTGATGATGATGACGGTGATGGTGATAGTTGTTTTTAAAGATGGTACAGATCATTTCATTTCACCACACCACCACACACCCTTATTTGTTGTTGTTGAGATCTGAACATGCTAATTTCTCATTTTACTTATTTTGCCAAAACAAACATAATGCCAAGTGCTTAACATTTTCATGCTTTAGAAATCTCACAATAAACTTAAGACAACGGTTTGATTGAATAAATAAATTAATGAATACTTATCTGTTGTCCTTTATTATACTTTGTTGTTACCCCATCTTAATTATGTGCCACCACATCATTATAAAGTATTCTTTAAGGTGACACTTAGGTGATACTTTTATACACCCTCTTTATACTTACGAGCACTGGACTGCTTTTTATGGTATTATGTGCAGATTTTTTTTCTACTCAGGTGTTAGCCTTCACACCTGACTGTGGATGTGTCCCAAATTTAGTTTGAAGATGCATGTCACTCTAAAGCCTCAACATGAGCGCTCACAAATATACAGTGCAGCAGAGAAATCTGTTCTGATAGACTAATATGATAACATGATGACACTGTGTAAACTTAAATACAGATGCTATTCACTGCTGAAGAAATGTCAACTTCCTTCCACCTGTTTATCGAAGAAAAAACGAAGATGCTAGCCAAGGAAATACAGATGATTAAATTCATGGTGCCAGCAGTTGCAGTAGTGATAGAAAATGGTGAAACTGTGAAACTAGTCCACTGCTATTCACCTCAGCGCTGCATGCAAGTTGCCTTCTGACTTGGTAGAGATTGTAAGGGCGGTCTCTTGCTCATCTCCTCACACTTCCATGTTCAATGTGTCATAAATTCTTTTACAAAGGAAAAAAAGGCAAAGTGTCTTTAACCCTTCTTATATAAAGCTTACATAATACGTGCTGATCAAGGCCATTTTCTGCACAGCTCGGCGAGGTGACTGTGCGCCATGCTCTGGAAAGGATATATATATTTTAAAATCCCTCCGGATGCTCTGGTGCCCCTTCATTAATCATGAAGACCCTTTTAAAAAATTAAACTTCAGTGTAAAGTTGTACTTGAGACGAGTGCAGTCCTGAATTTTTTCCCCTATCTTCTTGGGAGCGCACGAATAGAGGCTCGAGACAATCCAAGACAAATGGACATAGTGAGAAGCCAAGTGCTCGGTCAGCCACTGGGTCCATTTTGAAAGAGTAGGCAATAATTAAATTTGACCAGACCGATTAGACTGTAAGTCCTGGGTTAGCATGAAGAATAGGTACTTTCTTTACATAGAGAAGCTGACTTTATATCCCTTGGTTCTCCATTGCGACTTTTTGGGCAGGCGCTCAGTTTTAAAAGGTTAACCAAAACTGATTTTTTTTACTTTCAGTTCGGCCGTGACTCACACTTTACAATCAGCGATGAGCCCCTTTTCCTTTCAGTAAAGGCCTCAATCATTCGTTGCATGAAACAATCAAGTCTATGTCTCCAATGTTTTAAAGTTTGTACAAAAGTCTACTGAAATGACAGGAGTGGTATTAATTCAGAGCTGTGCTGTGCTGTACTGTTGGTTTAGATATTTATTTTGTTCAGTCCTGATTTTCCTCTTAGCCACTAGTCTGCCATGGGTGGAATGGCATCATTCAACTATACACAAGGTAGAAACTTTTTGTAAAAGATGTAAACTGGGATAAAACCTGTCAACCATTTGTCTTTGAGATGGAGATGGGGAAGCACTGCAAAAATCCCCTTCAAATAAAACAGAACAAGCAAAAAAGTGACAAGTCATGGATTTCCACCTGTATCATTTGCATATTGACAACAATTAGTTGAATACAGGATGCCATTCAGTCACGCGATTACCATGTGACAGATGTTACACTCTCTGTGTAATTATGAAATTATATCCCCTGAATGGGGAAAAGGATCATTTTTACGATGTGCTATTTTTACTTTACTAAAGGTTACATTTCTCAGGTTGTCATGGAAATAATTTGCTTTGTTAGAGATATCGGCCCGTAGGCTTAGAGGATCCAACCAAGTAATTGAGTTTTTTTCCCAGAAAGCATATAGTGTGGAAGAAGGAGAAGCCAGTAACAAACAAAACAATAATCTCTTGGAACAACAGCCATCAAAAAAGGCCCAATATTCGCAATTGCCTCTTACAGATACCCATACTCACACACACACAGCGTTAATGTGGACATACCCGAGTGCTTCCCAAGTGTATATAATCCACAGAAAACAGGTCCCAAAACAATCTCTTGCACAGCAGCCTGCATTATTCAAATGCATGCTAAAATGCCCCTTTAAACATACCTCAGAGTAACTGCCAAGTGGACACAGAATAAAGAAGCCAAGAGGAGAAGGAAGGACACAGAAATGGAAATGGTTTACATTACATTAGTTGCACGGCAGACATTCTTATCTGGAGCAACTTACATATCTTAGATGTTATCCGTTAATATAGCTGGATATTTATGGAGGCTATTTTAGCCTAACTTCCTTGCCCAAGGGTAAAACAGCAGTACCTAACCTTGGAATTGAACCAGCAGCCTTTTGGCTTATGAACCTTGCTTACTTCAATTCCATACTGCTTTGGTGAAGTCACTGTTGTCCAGTGCAGATATGAAGCAGCAAGTGGTCACCATGACAAACAGCACAAGAGCTAACTTTGTAAGCTTTTTGGTTATCCCTTATCACCTTGGGCAGAAATGAATAAGGTCTAAGCCATGTTACCATTTCACAAAGCCACTGAACACTCTATGAGAAACATTCAGGTGACATCACCAAAGAGACATAGATGATGGTTTTAGGGAATTGAAATGAGATGGTTAGCAAATACTTGAAAACTACAAGCCAGCCCATTGCCTCCAGTCACACCTCGTCTACATCCAAGAATTTGAAATGCATTTGAGCAGGTGGTGGGAGGGGGGTGGTGGTGTTAAAAGCTCCTGTATTAAAGACAGAGCTGCTCTGTTCAATGCTTTGCTGCACACGATCCAAGATCTAAAAGGATAAAAAAGTTGTGTATTGGATACCTCCATGTAGAAAAAAAAATTCCTTGCACGGGCAGCCTTTCAACACAGGACAGGACTGGGTTGTTTTGGAGAAGTGCCTTTAGAAAAGTCATAGAGCGAAACCATAAACTTGCCATGTGCTGGAACTTTGATGGTGTTGTTTCAGAGAGGCTGGCTGGTGATAGGTAATAGCAATGTAGCCTTTATGTAACAAGATACAAAAGAAAAACATGAATTGCAGTGGCGTGAGGGTTTTCATGGGGGCAGATGAATGCAAAGTGGGTAACTGACACCTGCTTTTAAAACATGGAGACATCACCCAGAACATTTAGCTCTAGATCAGAAAGATCCCCGATAAGAGGGCAAAGTGCTTTCAGAAATAAATAAAATATGCTATTCATTTGTTGCTGTTTGTATCTAAAAAAGTAATCCCCCCACATTTCTCCTAAGTTGTGAATTCACATTGATAATTTATGAAGTGGGAATTACCGATTCTCTTAGAATCTGGCGTTTTGTCTCATTATTCTTCTTTCCTACAGCCACCGGTACAGCAGATGGCAAACACGGCTCCTTGTGAAATATTCAGGTCCTGAAAACTCATTATTGTTTTCGTTTTTTTTTTTTCTCCCTTCTCCTCTGCTGTCTGAGATCCATCAAGGGGAGGAATAGGAGAAAGAGACATGTCTGGGTCACTGCTGATAATGGGAGGAAAGGGCAGATAGGAGCCTATTGCATTCCCTTGCTCTGGATCCTCCATGGGGGAGCTGCATAAACGATCTCCACTTTGACCTGCCAGTTATCAGGCCCTGCAGCGGCAATCTCCCCTCAGCCCTCCAGGCCTCGGGCCCTGTGCCTCTGATCAGGTTAGATGGGGAGCGCTAAGCAGGATTAAGCATGGGCCCTACGTGCTTGACGGATCACTCATAGGCATTGCTCGCCATTTGATTTGGGTTCTAAGGCTTATTGTCATGACTGGTAAAGCAAAGCCTGGTCTGTTTTTTTTTTCTCATGCTTTGCATCTGTCTTGTGACTCAGGAGTTTTAAATTATTTCCGGCATTGCTGAAACCATGCTCAAACATAGTCTGACACAAATATCTTGTCGTGCCAGCCCTGCCTACTGGAATACAAGCCATCTCCAGGAAACGATAAAGTGAAAGCGGAGAAGTGCTGATTCAATCTCTTATTCAGAAAAAAATGCGTCTGCCTTTTCGCCACTATCTGAAATATCGGAAGGGGAGGACGTGGCCTGGGTTTCACCGGGAAATGTGGTCTTCGCTCAAGCAGATATGTTCAGGTACACATTTATTACCACCATGCTGGTTTTTGCAGAGCAGCTTTGAGATAGCCGAACGTCTGATAAGTTTGGAAGATGACTCTGGCGAGAGTTGGCTTCCCTTTGACCAGAGATGTTCAGTAAAGAAAGCATCACTGTGGGTCTATGAAATTGAATAAAACATCAGAGCTGGGTCCTTGACTTGAAGCAAATGCGAGGTGAAGCACTATGACATTCTGACATCCGGCCCAAACAGGAACAGATGCCATATCAAACTGACCTGAGACGCCCTCTCCGCCCGTCTCTGATTTCAGCACTTCAGCCTGATTTCTCATCCTTTTGCCCGTTTGCACGAAAAGCATTCGCTTGTGCATCTTGCCTGCAACTTAACTGTGGCAGTGGACCTTTGATGAAGTGCTTTTTTTGCCACATTAGTATGGACTCTTTTAGTTTTGACATGGCCTGCTAACGTGGCAAGGTGGTATAATAATGAATCAAGAAGGAAGGGAAATGAAAAGAGCTCCCTGTGAATACAGCCTATCACTTTGTGCCAGGCCACTGCAAACTCTGTGCCCGGGGGAAGTGTCTGCGGTTCGCCTTGACTGATTGTCTTTTTTTTCCTCCTCTTTCCATTGCATAGCTCAGTAAGTCCAGAGATTCAGGTCAGGGGAGCTGACAGCCAGCCTTTAGCAGCTATTAAAAAGAAGGTTTCTCAAGATAAAAGCCTCTGTGGACGTGCTTTCAACAGGAAAGGTAGTTTAAAAAATCTTTTCTAACCTCACTGAGGAAAGAAAAGCAAATGCTGGTTACTCACAGAGCAACTTGTCCTTCATTGTCTTCGTCCTAACATTCGCTCCTGCAGTTTCCGGTCAAATGGAAGACTTTGGCTGCATTCATCTATAATTGTAACTGCTCTGTGAGGATAATAAGTTCCACCAAGCCTTCAAATCTTTTGGGTATAAAACAAGAGTGCATTGAAATATGCTCTTAAAATTATATGCGTTGAGTAGCATTTCATTCTCTTCTCTGCAGCTGTAAGAGTTTTTCCCAGCTGGGTTTCACCCGGGGACTCCAGGGAGACTTCTGTCTGCCCACCGGATTTGACTTCCTCTAGGCCAGCCGTTAACACTCTCCAGCTATCTGACAAAGAACCTCATTTTTCCCTTCACTGCCTTTGCAGTATTATCAAGCTGGGACCGCTGGAACTATTCCCCTTTGCCAGATTTGCATATATGCCTCTGAACAAAAATCTACTCTTCGAAAGTGGTTTAGGATGACTTGAGATGGCTCTACGGGTGTCATGTTTGCTCTGCACTGGCTGTCAGAAGCGTCCTCCCCTTGCCCAGATTTATCTTTAAGTTTACCAGCAGTGGGTGCTCATGGGGTAATCCAAAAATGCGGAGGAACGGCTGCTGCAACAGGAAGGAGATTAGCAAACAAGTATAACAAAACAGGATGTAAGCCAATATGATTAAGTGCTGTCTGCAGATGACACAAAAGCGACACGTTACAGGAAGATTAAGGTGCTAGGAGGCCGTCCACCTGCCTGGAAAACCCCCGGAGAAACCATAATACTCAAGGCTTTAAAAACACATTCATGTTCACAGGCCAGGCTACCCTAAACAATGCAAACACTGGGAGTTTAACAGCTTTCTCACAGAGCAGGTGAAGCAAAATGAGTTTACCTTGGGTCGAACAGTTGGAAAATTCCCCCGTGGCAACCAAAGCATCAGACTCGGTTGTCATGCAGCTGTTTGCCCAGGTGGTTTAATGAACTGCTGAGCAATTTGATTTAGAAATGAGGGGCAAAATCAATAAACCTTGATAGTGAACACAAATTGATAAGGCATGCTGTATTGTTTTTCATCATATAGCAACAATATACTGTGTCTGAATGAGGGAATCTTTGTGCCTCATTACAGCCGGATTATTATTTTATTCAGGCACTGAATTGCAAAGAAAAGTTGCTCTGCTCTAGTTTTTTTTACCACTGCATTAAGTTGAAGAGAAGTTGCATCATTCTGAAGGTTGTTCACCAGTTTTTCCTTTTACTTTTGCAGCAGTAATTTTCTGAAAGGACTTAGTTGTAGCTGTTGTTGGGAAAGGCAAATATATAGCGTACAGCCTAGCACAGATTTGACCCTATGTCTTCGTGGGTGTTCTCGTAGTGTCTGTAATTATCTGTTTTCATGAACTGTGGGTGTCCACATAACATGCATGTGAACAATGTCCATCAAAAGGAGCATACGGCAAGGTGTTGTTTAGTGTTGCACAGGGATATGGTCTTTGTGGGCTGCTCTCCTTTTCTCATTTGGCTTTATTTGGTTCTGGAGCTGAGGATCATGACTGTCCAGAGGAAGGTTTGGGACCCCTACAAGCAGCCATAGGGGGAGTCTGTTTTTCCAGAATCTTCAGGCAGACTGCTGGGTACAAAAGCCTGCTGAACAGTTGGTGCAAATTTGCGTTTATATCCATCACTGACCATGATGTGGGGGAGATTTCATGCAGCTACACTTGCTGATTATCGCTCAACAAAAAAGCAGTCTGCTGTGTAATTCTGATGGAGCATCACAAATTATTTTTTTTGTTGTGCCTTACATGTCTAAACTGAGACTAAAATATGCGTGCAAAATAAACACACAATGCTTATTGTTATCGTGGCTGTTATTGTGCTCAGCGAAAATGGCATTCTATTTTCCAGAACCATCACAATCAGCATCTTTTTTCACCCAAATCCAGGGGTTCCTGCTCTTGCTTTTATTGCCGTTAAACCGTTTTTCTCCCAGAGAGCAGACCTCGTTCGGAACGCAGTCTTTTTCATTTTTGCCTGAAATATTCAGGCCATCATGGCTCTGTCAAGGAATGCAACTTCCAGTAGGGCACAGTCTATTTTAATAGCAGGATATGCTTAAACTCATTTAATTCAGTTCCATTTTGAGAAGAAGAATGCAGTAAATGGAACTGATGATGCATAGTAATGATGCACAAGAAGTGGGTGGGGCTAAGGATGTAGGCTTTATTTCTTAATTGACTGTAAAATAGTTTGTAAATGTTCTCATTCTCATTGTTGTCATCGTAATTGTGGCAAACATGCACTTGTTGTAGAGCATCTTTCAGGATCTGAGTCCACCTTCGCTTGTCACTTGAATCTGCATGGGGGGAGCCCAAAGATGAGCTCATGATGGATTAAAGTTTACTATATCTAATTGTTTTCCTTGTCCAAGAATTGACAATGGCCCAGTTGAATCCACACGAATTAGCCTGACCAGAAGCTCACAGAGAGGGGCTGTCTTTAATCCTCCCACATTGGGCGGGATTTTGGGGGAAGCGTTGGCAAGGCTTTGTTTTTTGAGGTGTGACTGAGGGAAGGGGGGTGGGAAGCGGGGGGCAATCTTTCCTCAGTCCCTTTTGTGGAAGAGTTTTCACAGTTTAGGGGCACAGCGGTTGGGAGTCTCTGCCCAGTGAAGTGCATCTCTGGGGGGACAGCCAGGGAGCGGTGAGATCAGAAGATTATCCTCGCTGGGATAATCGGGGATTGGGTTCACATGGGTCCCGGTGGGCTCTCAGTTAATGTCCAGCCAAGTAGGAGAGGGACGTCACTTCTCCTTTCCCATTGTCAAGTGTTACAAGGGATTCACCTGACATCTGTTATGAAAGTCTTGAGTCTTGTTCTATATTAAGTAAAACTAAAGTCTCACCAAGATCATTATGCATTACAGCCTCACAAACAGTTTCATGCTGTTGGGTTGAACAGAGAAAAAAAAAATTATTTGCAAGGAAAATGGTAAAATAATGGCTGAAAACCAAAAAAGAATACCACAAAAATAATTGAAAATGACATCAGAGCAACAGGAATGGATTGTATAATGACGGGACACGTTTTTCCTTTAGCGTTGTAAATAGTAGTTTTAGGATGATCCTCCAGATTTTAAATACACTTTTGTAAGTGTCATTCAGGTTCAATACAAGTTTCAGGAACATGATTATCCTCACATTTAGTCAGTTTACAGAGCTGTGCTTCTGAAACATCTGCAGAATGAATTGATAATAAATATAAGCACACAAATTATGATTGCTTACTGTTAGCAGCTCATTATGCCGAGCCTTGAATCGACACGTCATAGATTAAACACAACCCTGCTTGGAGACTGCTAGAGACGGTAAGGTATAATTATTCAGCAGTTTGTCACATATTTATATTTAGGTTTTCAAAGCAATTAGAAAGTAGTTTGAGTTTTTTTATTATGAAATTTCATATACTAAAAGCATGTGTTTGATAACAGGTATTAATGACAGTAGCCCGATTTTTGTATTGAAATGAACTGATTTCAGTTGATGGGAGCTGTTTCAGGTAGTGTGACAAGACACATTTGCTTCTGCTTTTGGCTTTGTGTGACATGTGATGTGTATGATTGGCCCTGATTTCGCTTCAGGCTTTCAGGTGAGAAAGGGGTGTGAGCATACAAGAGTTCAGTTCCTGTCATTGAATTGACTCTTGATATGGGCCCTGACAAGATTTATTCTTTCTCTTCCTGATTGCGTGGCTTTCTTAAGTCTGGTAGAACAGAGATGTGGAGGCGGGAGAGAAGGAACAATGGCAACTGTGCCCACGACATCTGCTATTTACATGAAGGGGCTTTAGCAGCAGTAGCCGTGTGATGTCTGATTTTAAAAAAGGAAATGAGCGCAGTAAAATAGATGGAAAATAAAGGTGCCGCTTAAAAAGCATGATTCAGAGTCGGGACAATGGAAGGAACATGAACGGAACCTGTATACAAACCAGGTCTCTTTGAGTCAATACTGGGTGATGCACCATCAACTTGGGTGGAGAACCTACCGGCATTTCGATTTTTTTTTTCGCAATTGTTCAAAAACAGTATCTTTCCACCAGATGTCTGAAGAAAAGAACAGTAGACCTGAGTTAAAAAGGGCCAGAAAACCTGCACTTCCCTTTTCCTTCTATCGAGCAGGCTTGTTGGCCCCTTTATCCTTTATTTAGAATTCATCTCCTCGTTTCTTTTCCTTTCTCATGGACCATTTCTACAGTAAGGCCCTCCACAGATGTGTCCTTGTCTGGTTACTAAGTTACCCCAATGAACAAGCACAAATATGTGAATAAGCTGCCGAACCATTCCGACATTCGAATGTCAAACTCGCCTGTGCCATAATTCAGAACAAATAATGCCATTCATACTTTCTCTGAGGATATTGTGGAGAGAAAATGGAGGGGGGTGAAGAGATTGATACAGATAAAGTGAAATCATCAGGACAAAAATAAGCCCAAAAAATATAGCAGGTCAACATTCTGTCTTCATGTGTAATATGCTGCAAACGAATGCAGCATGCACTGGGTTGATGTTGATTAGGTCTAGACTTGCACAGAATGGGGCTTACTGGGTGTGTCTGAAACAGTTGTGTGGGGGAGTAATGTCTATCATTTCATAATCATTAATTATCAGATAACACGGATGGAGAGGCCATTTGCCCCACGGAGTATTGTCATTTGCCGCTGTTGTCTGTAGCTTGCATTGTGGTCATTTTGCACTCAGTTATTCAGTTATCATCACATATAATTACAGTAACTTAGAATAATTGTTGTCAGTTAGATAACAATTATTTGTAAATTATGTAATTGCTGGGAAAGTGTTTTATTTGTTCACTCGCTGTGGATGTTGTTCTTGATAAAGGGCTTGAGGGTCCATTCAGGTCATACATTTTCTTTAGCAAGGAGAAAAGAGACTGAGTTGGGTGCAGAGATATGCTGGTGATTGCAATCTGCAGCTGCTTGTTTTCAGAGCAGGGGATATGAGAGTTTTACTCTACTGGTCATCTTATAAAGGAGGTTTTGTCGTGCCTCACAGCAACTTGTGTATGCATTAGTCTTAATATCAGCATATTGATCGCTCCACAATCTTTAATTCCAGTTGCCAACATTAGATTATTCGATAGCTGTTTACTCATACCTAGAACCAAATGAATCCCACGATGCGGAGAAAATGAAAGATTTAAAGGAATCTTATCGTGGAATTTGGTAAGTCGAGGAATCACTGCTAATTCCATCTGGGTAATGTCACAAACATGTTGTAATTCCCCGATGCCCTGACAAAGCCATCTCTGCCCCCCCGGTTAGAGAAGTTAAGTGTGGGTGCTTGAGCAAGCACTCAGTAACTTAGAAACAATGTTGCATGACGCCATGAGGCAGAGACTAACTAGTTAACTAGTACATACGTAGCAAGCTTGCCAGTAACTTCAATCATGTCTAAAAGAATGTCAGAGGAAAGCCGTAAAGAATCTCAGAAATATGGCCCTGTATGCAAATATCAGGGCACATGAGTATCCCAATTTTTTTTCTGAATTGGGGGATTTACTGTTCTGCCAAGTTTATATAGAAATATTTAAATTTACATCTTTAAGACTGCAGGAACAAGCATACAGTGCATTACAGAACAATGTTATTTCATTTTGTTCAAATTCTCATTCTGTTGTTAATAAGAATAGTTCTTTTGTCAGTTTAAACAGTTTAATAAACAGTGAAAAGACTACGTTGTCTTTCTATTATTTATCAAAAAGATGAAATTGTGGACATTTTTATAATGAAAACGGAAAATGTCATTTAATGCAGAGGAATGAAGAAAATATAATGAAAAATTGAAAATGAGAAAACAAGTCATTTAACCCTACATACCTTCTCATTATGTTTAGCACTACTTGCAGATGTTTTATGTAATTCAGCTGTGTACTAAAAAGGTTGTTTTATCTGTGATTCAATGTCTTTCACCTGTCTTGGAATTCAATTTCACCTGTCTTAGATCCTTCTTTTTTCTGTCTGTAGGGTCTGTTTGTGCACTGCTGCAGTCAGGCAGAGATTAGTGTGGGTGAGCTGGGCCTGGAATCTCATTGAGATGGTCCACTTGAATATGCAGCAAATCTGAAAAGAGGGAAACCTTTTGTGGCAGCCTTGTCGAGCAGCAATATGTGTGGAGCACACAAGATGTTATTGCCCACTTGTTGAAGGCTCCTCATTGGCCTGGGTTGTGGGGAGGTGGAAGTGTAAATGCGGCAGTAAGATCATTTTGCTGTGGTTTCTGTCATTCCCGGGCAGGGTAATCGATCCTCGGGGCCAGGTTTGACAATAATGCCCCAACAGCAGGCTGTTATCAGTCTTTCTGCTCACATCACTGGCATGCTGTCTCAACAGGCCACACGGCCATGTGTAACTTGCAGACCCCGTTGCACGGTAGAACCCATGACTCCGGCTTCAAATTTTTTCACAGAACAGTTAATCCGTTCCTCCAAACCACAGTTGTTGTTACAGGTAGATTCATAGGGCTTATATACTGCTACATGCCTCTGTAACAAGCACTTAGTCAAAGCAAGCATAACGTGTCCCCCGTGATAAAAATGTGATCGATATGGCAGAGATTTAGTGTTCTTTCTTTGTTGTTTATTTATTTGTCTGCTTGCAGCTCCCCACATCTTTTTCTGTTGTATGACTTGTTTCTCTTTGGTGTTTCGATTTTTTTTTTCCCAATGATAATAACAGAAATGTACAGATGTAGAGTGTTCTTTTCCAATAAACCGTGCACCACTAAAGGGAGATGGGAGAAATATGACTGCTTATTAATGAGATTCCGAGCTCCATCTCAGCATTCCGATAACAGAACAATGGCAAAGCTCCCGCTTTGACAATCAGTCATTTTTGTGCTGCTTCAATTGATCACCAATCCAATTGCTAACTGGAGTAAATTGAATTTCTAGCCCTAACATTGTTCGTTAACCACAGTGCCAATGAGATGGCCTTACAGATTAATGATAATGGGAGGCTGCTATGGCTTCTGAGGCAGCTTCTGAATTTGATTAGCTTCAGACTGCTGTGGAGATGCAGAGCTAAGCTTTCAGTCTACTGCGCTCGAGTATTTCATGAAGGGGCCATGTAGCCTAGATAATGCAGTTCTAAAATGTTTGTCTGCGTTTGCTTCTCCTGGCAGTGTTTATGTAGTCTACCCAAAATTTTCACTGACTCACAACTTCTGACCCTCACATACTGTACACACACACATGCACAGAGTAACCTTACATACTCCTAGAGAGGGGTTGATAGTGCACTCAGTGCTGGCTAGATGTTAGGCCCATTTGATTCATGCTGACAACGATGATGTGCTGTTTGTGGCTATCGGCTGTAACGTCCTAAATCAAAAAGTGTTTACTGAATGACTCAGTCTGTGATGCAGTGCTTCTGGCTGCACCCTCTCTGAAGAATGTTTTCATTGCTAAAATGACACGGCATCATGATTTCATATCCTAGAACTGGAGCCGTGGTGTGCTTTCAAAGTCACTCCCACATATTCCTGACTGCTCCCATTTGGTTTGAAGTACAATGCACCATACTGTAACTGAGCACGCTGGCAAGTAAAACAACAGCAATGATAATACCATGTTTGTCATCCTAATTACAAGGATACATATGACCATTTAAACATGAATTCCACCTGCATGTGATATAATGAATACATGTTATTACACTTTAAAAAGTGAAATGGGAATAACACAATTTATAAAAGGGGCAGAAAAGCAATACTGCTGTTGATGATAAATGATTGTACAAAGGTACATTTTATTCTTGGATTATGGTGCTTTAATGTTGAATTGGGTCACAGAATTCCCAGGGGGACAGGCATTTGCAACTGTGTTTTGTATTTTAAAAGACAAAATTAGATTTGTCATACATTTGGCTATGTAGTACCATCATCAAAGCGTGTTTTCTGTTTCCTGAGGTCTGTTCTTCCAATGTGATCGTATAAACTCGTCTCAGTTTACATTGCTCCCTTCTTAGCGTCTTCCCATACTTGCCCTAGCCTTTGCTCAGTCAAGAAGGAGAAGTAACTGCTTTCAAATTCCTGTATCAGTCATTTCACATCCCCCACTGGGCATTGCATCTTAACTCACTCTCTCTTTACATAGGACCGTCCCTGAAAAATAATTTGAAAAAATGATTGTGTCGAATTTCACATTAACTCTACCCTCATATCTCAGGCATATGTGCGGTGTGCTATTTGATCATGTAATGGAGATTAAATGGTGACTGCATGTGAGGCCTCAGAAGATACTGCATGGACATTGGTTCACAGCCTTCATTGGTACCTACCTGAAGGGTGGTAAGTATGAGGGGTGAAATTCTCTGACAGGCCATGAGTCCACAGGGCTGCCTTATTTAATTAATTGCACCTAAGCAATTAGTGGGTAAACTGAAGTCCCTGTTGCTAAATCCTGATTAGTGTGCACGAGCTCAAAGTCAGTAGCATGCATTTTAAAGGAAACATGCCCCAAAATGGTTAATGGCCAATAGACAAGCTGACTCTCAGCACCCCGATGATGAGGCTGCTGACAATGCAAATGGTACAGTGGCAGTGTAGGGGGTGAGCTGTTTCGGAGAGACCCCCGCAGTTAATAAACACCTCAAGATAAATGGCCTCTCTGTACTCTGCTGAGACCCATTTATACTTGTTGGCTTGGTAGCCACACCTCCATGACCAGAGGGCATGATGGATCTTTCTGTGATGAGGAGCGACCATGCAAATCTGTCTTTTGCGTAATGAATGCCAACTCTCTCCTGTTGTTTGCGTTATCATGTTTAATGGTTTTGGAATGGATTAACACAGTGGACCGGGCTCTTGCTGTGAGCTAAAATAGTGTGTCTTTGGTTACACTAATAAAGGTTGCATCACTGAGATTTATCCTCTGAAAAAAAAAACGAATCATCCTCTCATTTCCTGAAGAGTTGCTGAGGGATATGTGTTGTGCCGATGAGATAACGCACCGGCTTGCAGTGTTATCAGAGTGCTGCTTTGAATTAATCGGCTTTACTCGGTGTATGAATAAAAGTTTTCTCTTCTGAATGAGAGCAAACCTGCTAAGTTAACAGAATGCAAATTACCACCAGTCATTAAGTCCAAGGTTGACTCATTTAATGGTGCTCCTTTAAGCAGTCTCCTCTATAACTCACCTGACTTTCTTCTCTTCGTTTTGTCCAGTTTTTTGAAAGGGGGAGTTAATTGCAAACTGGAATAAACGTCCCTGGGACGAGGCCCCTTTTGTCTTTAAAAATGACAAACAGAAAGAGCGACAGAAAAAAAAATGCATTTGTGTGCGTGCTCAAGGCCTTTGTGTAGCCAGTAATGGATGAGGTATAGGGGGAGCCTCCTTCATTTTCATTACAAATTTAAATTCTTCAGAAATGAAATTTCATGCTTTGAATAGTCCTTAACTTTCCCCTGTGGATCCATGCTTAGCAATCCAATTTAAGATAAACATAATAGAGGCTCATTCAAATATTGAATGCATGCTCCCAAGTAAAAAAAGAACACATTTGAAACAGGATTGAGATAGTGAGGTAAAAGGATGTTGATAAAAGCCTCAAATATTCAGCCTGAATCAGCATTCTGTCTCATTGGTGCCAGATAAAGGTCAATTACTCAATAAGAGAGACCGGCGCTGACATTAACTGTCTGGTTCGCTGTGATAATCTCGTAGGCCTTTGTGGCAGAGACTTCTTCTACACATGTTTTCTTTAATTGCATTCCCAATGTCCATTAGCCATATATTTAGGTTGGTCTGCATAATTGATGCCTCCCTTCCCTTATTAAATCAAGATCAGCTTCCAACTTTCCAATTTAGGCACTGAGACCAGTGGTATAATGCAGTGGCGAGCGAGACAAAGCAGTTACAGCTGCCAGTTAACATGAAGGAAGACATCTCAATGCAAGCTATGCACTTTTGCGGGACATTACTTCTTGATGAGCTTTTTCCTGATTTTAAATAGGCTGTGTAATAAGTTTAACTGTTTGACCTCATGAGATCATGGTATCGCCACAAAGGATCCCTGCAAGCCAAGAGATGGGACATGAGCAGACAGGAGTTGTGTAGAATCCGACAAACATGCTTCTGAGCTGTGTTTTAGTCTCTAGAGCAAACATGCTGAGTTGCAAGAGTTGTAGTGGCATGTCATGACAAATGTAGCCACTACTTAAGCAGTCATGTTTCTGCCATCAGTAAAGGTTTTCTGGATTTCTCTGGCTGTGGTAATTGATTTTGAAGCAGGCTGCCCATTTGGTCAGTCTGTGAATGTAGCAAGAAAACAACAGTCTACATAGCTAACTGCATCCACTGACTCACATGAATGGGTTTATGTGTGGACTTCAAAACAACAATATGTACTGGTAGAAAGTGAAACACCTTAAAAATTTATGAAGCCAGTGATGTACTATGGAATGTTCAAGTCATTAAGGAACAATGTTTGACATCCAACTTAGAAGCAGAATTTGCTATTTTTGAGCTAACTTCAGTCAGTTGAAGACACTAGGAGCAACACCTTTCAGCAACAGGAACAGTCCTGTCTCAAGAAAAAAGCTATAACAACTTGCTTTGAATCCCATTATGACATCCATTCTTGCACAAATGTGAATTAATACCTTGGTACATCCCCTCTATCTGTCCCGCTGCATCCTTTAATGCACACAGGTGTCCCTATTTGGTTAAGAGGCTCATATATGGTCTGTATTGATTTGGGTACTCCATGCTTAGACTGACACCAGTCACGCCTTTCTGAACCTGGGATTGAGTGATCAGCAACACCCCAGTCCTAGGGATAACGAGCAGTCATTTCTCAGTCGAGATCACTGTTGACACTTCTCAGCTCTTCCAAAAATAAACACAGTTCGGCTGATGTGTTCCAACTGGACTGTGTGGCTAACCTTCAAAAATACTGTTAAACCTTTAAAACTGGCAGAACCGGGGAGATGAGCATATTGAGATTTAATTTAGATGTAATTTCGGGACTGAAGGCTGGCATTATGTTTTTAGCAGCTGCTTGGCATGTTTTTGCCAAAGACGTGCCTTCACATGATCTGATGCAGTGTCCTCAGCACTCACCTCCCGTCTGGGACTAATGTACTCAGGAAGGCTTCATGTGGGTGGCAGCCCTTTCACCTCCCCACCCTCCTGGGATTTCGGTGTCTCAAAGGAGCGGGTGTGATGGGAACTTTCGTGTTTGGCAGACAATTCTTAGAGTGCTTTTGTGGCATAAAACGCAGCCATTCACCCTGCAGCCAGATTCCAGCCTGAGCTTGTGGAGGGCCTTAAAGAACAGAAAGTGTGAAATGCACAGTAGCACACTGTGTATTATGGTGAAACATAGTACACATGCACGCTGTGATTCCAGTGGAGAGTTAAACGTCATTTAAAGGCAGGGAGTGACACTGCTCAACATGGCTCTTAAGATAGGTGTTAATTAATTCTTTGTGCAGCTAATGACTCAAGATTACTGTGAGTTTGAACCCCTTTTCTATCCTACTTTCATACTGTTTCATACTGTCATACTGCCAGTACCTCAGAAGACAAATTATCACGTTGTTATAACTAAAGTCACTTTGTGATAAATGCCTGTTAACCAAAGTTTGCCTGAGTGTTTCCAGCTTGGTACCCGTTGTTACAGAACGAAGTGATTAAATCAGGCAATGTCTGAAGTCTGAGATGAAAATTCTGAAGTACCACCTGCTTGTTTTTGTATGTACAATGTGTGTGTGTGTGTGTGTGTGTGTGTGTGTGTGTGTGTGTGTGTGTGTGTGTTTGTATGTATGTTTGTTTGTATGTATGTATGTATGGACGCATGCATGCACACACAATCTAATGTATGTTGAAATGCACAACTATCTCTAGAGTAGAAAACCCATCAAGTGTTGGTTCAGGACATTCCTGCTCGTATTCATAATCCGCGTTGACAGACCAACAAGTACTCTGCTGGGCTTTTGGGGACTCTGGGTTGTTGTGTGTCTTTTATCACAAATGATCCTTAAATTCTTTCTGAAATATCATGCTAGCTGGGGAATTTTCATGTTTGCAACATGGGGGGAAAGTACATCAGCCTTGTTATCTTCTTGTCTTCTTAATCATCACCATTTGTCAGGCCATCTTTAGAGCTATGTCAGTAAAGCAGCCCTACCACTGCCGTTCCTGACTGGCCAAATGGAGGTCTCTTTGCATGAATTACGGGAGCTGCAGTTTCCTTAGGATCAGCATCTGTAATGCTCTAAACAAATACATGATTATCCCTCTCGACTGGTGGTTTATAAATCTTGCTGCCCTTCCTGAAGGTCAGGTGTGTTGAGATGGCGCTCCATTAGAAAGCAATAGGGCTATAGGTAGTGCTGTGTCCTCTGTCTTACCCCTGCTGCAGATGCCTTGGACGGTCCAAACAGCGGCGTAATTCATCCTTTACAGCCCCTTCGGACTGTAAATGAGGAGCAAAGCTTGCTTTTTGAACAAGTATGAGACGTGCTGTGTGTAAAGCAGGTACTGTGTGTAAACCAGGAGACATGATCGGCGCTTCCTGGTCCATTTCAGAAGTGACCGTGTGATGGGTCATACCTCATGCATCGTGGCCCACGTGTCCCATTTTTATCTTAGGATGGCTGGCATTCACCCCTTAGTTGGACAGAAAAACCCTTTGGCAGTGCTGCAGCTCACATTGCCATTTTTCCTCTCCCTTGCTCCTCCACTAATTGACTTTAATTTGTCTTTTTCACTTTCCCTGAATATGTGTGTCAGATTTTTTTTTTTAATTTTTTTTTTACTTGCATCGGTGTCAATTAAAATGGCACCACCCTATGAAACTGGCGGGCTATTGACATTAATTATCATCAGCGTTTTATTGGCCGTGTTACTGGTCCCCATGCGGCCTCTCGGCTCTCGATGAACGTTTCGCGTCATGGGTCCCCGCAGCTCTTTGGTGGTGAAGCCTAATGAGGCTGAGGGGCTGAAATGGAGCCAGACACAGAGATGGCTCTGCCAGGTACATTACTTTAATGTCATCAGTGTATAAAAATCCATTTCATTATGCAATTGCAGTTACACTCGATTCCATTTGAACCTTATTTAAATATTTTACAAAGTGAGTGCTTTTGAAGGGCCCGGTAATGAAAAAAAAAACACTTTTTATCGTAATATTTTCAGAGCACATGGAAGCTATGTCCATTATTCCCTGATTATTATCTTTTTACAAATACTTACAATGCCAGAGGTCAGATGTAACAGTATTGGGGTTAACTGTAAGCAATCTGTAGCTAACTTTGCCAGTGTTTGACTTAAGCACCCAGGATGTAGGCTAACAATTATGCTGTCCTACATGACCATATTCTTCTGTTATTCAGTTGGCCTCCTGTTTCATCAAGCTTTAGGATAACTTACCCGTAATATGGTTGTTTCTTTTTGCTGATTGTTCAGTACTACTTAGGTGTTGATGAAAACATTAAAATGTAGCATATTTGTAATGAATGTACAGCATCCCGCCACTGTCTGACTCAGGTGCACAGACAAAAATGCTGAATAATAGGCAAGAGAGGCATCCTGGATCTGAAAGATGGGCATGATAATGCCCTTTGTGTCCTGTTCTACTCTCCCTAAATTTAATGTAAACCAGGGCATATGGCTCCTGGCATTATGATAGTTCTATGTGGTGGGGCTGGTTCACCCTCCTAGGAGAGCAAGGGCCTGTGTGACTGTGACTTTGTCACCGCTGACTACACATGGACAAATTTGCACATGACAAAACATGGCTGCTCCCTTTATGGTGGCGTTTGTTTGACAAATGCATGTTTGGCTGAGTAGCTTTGTGTGAGATGTTAAGCTGTCTGTGGTTGGGGATTGGGGGCTTGAGGAGCTATGCATTGAGGCTTTAGTAGCTATAAAAGGATATCATCTTGGTGTGGGAGGACATTTGCCAAAATTGCAAAATATGGTATCAGTTAGCTTATAGCTATACAAAAAGTGTTAGTCATAAGTCCACAGAGGAAAACTCGATGAGACTACTCATTGGAGAAGTTGAATATTTACAGTGTTATGATATCCAAGTACCAGAAGATGTCAAAAGAGCTGTATGCTGTTGTTTTTTGTGTACTTTACATTTAATATCCTTACCAATCCCCTGATTTCCAGATCTTTCCGCTTCTGAACACTTTAGTGTCCAATTTTGAAAACAAATGAAAGCATATAAATCATCATGTCATGTCATGTCATCAATCTAATGATTTGGATTATTTACCATTAACATTATTAGCATTCCAAACCCTATTGTAAATGTGCCACAGACTGTTACAGTTCTGTGGATGTATCCAAGGTATGTGTTACCATAAATTACGCTACCTAATTGAAGAAAAATGACACTTTCTCTGGGAACCCATTGGCGGGCTGATGATATATGCCTGAAAAACACCAAAGTACATACACGCCTCCGTCTCCGCTTTGCCCCTTGGGTGTTACATTGTTAAATCAATAGTGATGACTTGTGAGTTGACATAGGGTGTCCTGCTTCACTGTGTGATTTATTCAGGTGGCACAATTATGCAGAGTAAAATGGTTTAAAAAAAGGCAAAAATCAATATCTTCTGCTGGGTGGATCTCTGTCGGTCTTTGTGTTGTGTCATATAAATTATTACAAATCCAAAGTATGGACTTGCAGTGATGTCAAATTAAATAGAGATTAAAAGGGAGTTTTCAATTCTGTGAAATTGTGTTGGAGAGTGTAATGTATAAATCTAGGAAACATTTTGATGATATTTGTAATGTCAATTTTTTTTCAAACATTAGGGTAATTAGGGTTACCAGTATGAATACATTGGTGCTTAACACTTATTTTGCAAATACACCTTATCTTATGAATTTGATTTGTATTACAGTTGAAATTAAAGTGTAAAGATAAGGAGTCTGCATATCATGACAAAAAATCAGACATTTGGACATGCAGTTACAGTGAATTTTTTGAGAATGGAGATGTATCTAAAGTTTAGTCACTAAATACTGATGTACAGTTAAATATAGCACATCAGTTATTTTTTCTCATTGTATTTCAATGTCAGAATTTTTTTTTTTTTTTTTATGGCAATGATTTATTGACTATTGTATTGAACGTAGAATGCACTTACTCCAGAATAAATTCTGTTAGTAGAGAATCACTTCTTTATGTTAGCCCTTATTTTTAATTGTCTTCTTTATCAAGTTTCTCATTTGTCTTGTTCCCAACCTTGTGAGTTATTGGAGGCCTTCCAGGCTATTCATTTGAGTATCTTTTATAAAGCTAAATTTTTTGGACTGAAAGCTATTATGTGAAATTGTAATTCTAAGAATGAGGAGGGAAGACATACAACATACATTTGACTGCATTCCTCACTGTGCTCTGCATTCTCATTGATCATAACACTCTCAGATAATAACCATGAGAAAAACTCCCCAAACCAAAAATATTCCCATAATTCAAGAACATCCCTCTGAATTTAAGAGTCTGTCTGCATCCCTCCCACCCCCAGCCCCTTGAAAACCTCCAGAACTGTCTAATGGATATGCTGGCAACCGGGACAGCAGGGTCGAAAACCTCTGGAGGACGTTAAGCCGGGGCTGTTTCTGCTTGTCCCCTTCTGTCGGAACTGGCCACGTCTGAGCAGGGAAGCAGTGGCGTTCCCTTCACCTGCCGCAGCTGAGAAAGGAGCTGCAGACTTGCGGAGTGTCAGCACAGTCTTTCTCCACAGAAGCCTCCCGAAGTCTCACAGCCTACAGTAAATGACACTAACAGCCTTGTCTCTTCCGAAGTCTCCGGCTGTTGTCAAAGCTGTCGGGGCCTCGGTGGTGTGCGCGTGTGTGTCAGCTTCTTCAGTCAGTTGGAGCGTACCCTGCACTCCCTGGCGAATGTGTAATGATGCGCATTCCCACGTACTCGTTAAGACCTCCCAGGTCACCCTCCCTGGCAGGTATGAACAGATCTGAGGTCGCAGCTTGACAGAATTCACCTAGGGCAGGGCGGCACAGAGTGGCATGGTCGTGCTGCGGTAGGAGACTCTGAAAGGAGTGGCAGCGAGACCAGTGTCTACAGGGAGCCCTGTAAGTAAAAAGAGAAAAGTCCATCTTCATGTCAGAGACTTTTCTGTAGAAAGGAAACATAATGAAGCATAATAAAGAAAGCTGTTGTACTTATATTAGTCACAAATTATCATCAAGTTCTGTATTAAAGTACACTAATGGCTTCATTACTGTTAAATACATCTGGTGGAGTGTGCTTGTGCATCACTTTGCTGATCGATATAACATCCATTAATAAAAGCAGTCATAACAGCTTTTCTTCTGCCAGATGTCAGCTCGGTCTCGCTGTCGGTCTCTGTACGCTGTGCGATTTTGGAACGATCAATTTGCGCGCTGTCTGGATCGCTTGGGGCTGCATTCATCAGCCCTGCAGCGGGCGGCGTGAGTGCGGATCCGGCAGTCCGCCGCCGTACAGAGGCGCACGCATCCCAATCAAGGAAGCGATCACAGCGGAAAGAGGAAGAGAGAAAAAGCACAAGGGAAAAAAAAGGAAATGAGTAGAACCCTCTCTCATCTTGAAACAGTTGTAGAGGTTCTCCTTCACTGACATTTGCATGCTTAGTATGCCACATACATAGAGGCGAGAATGAGTGAGTCGGTTCGCATTTCTCACCTCCTTTGACCTGTGTGGGTCACCACGCTAACATGTTAAAGACTTTTAAAATGCTGATGGAAAGAGCAGGATGCCAGGTTTGGGGTTTTTATGGTTTGTTTTTACTCATGGGTTTTTCATGTCAAGATTTTGTTTTGTTTTGTTTTGTTTTTTTTCTGTTTTTAACATCAAGTTTGGTATATATTTATGTTACAGGCAGCACGCGCTGCAAATGGCCGATTGCATTGCACATGGTGTTCCATTGCTGATTATAGATTTTATTCTCCGTGTCAAATGCGTATTGATGCGGCAGAACTGTTCCGCCCTCTCGAGCATTCTCCTGTGTTTAAGGCCTGTCTGAGTGACAGAATTTGCTGTGTTCAGATCAATAAGGATGTGTATGTGTCAGCACTTGTTCAGCTGTCAAAGGATCCAGAAGGAGACGGAAAATATGTTTATGAAAAAGTGAAAGGTGATTAAAGCTTCTCCCCACTTGTACATGTATATGAATAATACATATACATACAATGCAAATATATCAACTCGTCTGATAGTTATTATTCAGTACTGAAGATTTCATCTGTCTCTTGTTACCCGTTATACTGAAATAGTATTCTAGTGCCGAAGACGAGTTGGCACTGTTCCCTCTGCCTTTTGGCCTGAACGTTCACCTGAATATACACCTGTGAATATTGAGGACAGCACCAGCATAAAAGCAGGCCTGCTCTCCACTGTGTCAGCCCACAGATCCCCACAGGGGGATGTAGGCAGTGCAGCCACACACTGCCCAGGGGCCCTCACCTCCAGTCTGCGCTAGAGTTATTAAAACTGCGTGCAGAGAAGACACAGCTAACTGTGGCTCGGGGAGATGATCCTTGCTGTCTAGGGGTGCTCAGGTGTAAGGGGTGTCCCAACAGACACAAAACCCCCACCCTAGCCCCTGCCTCCCGATAATTATTGTGTTACCCCCGGGGATTTCATAACCGAGTGCTCACCGCCTAGATGGGCGTATAGTGAAATCAGCTTGATCTACTTAACCACTCAATATCAGAGTCATTTTTCATTCCTCCTCTAAAATGTAATGCGTTTCCATTCTTTTCTTTCTGGTATTATCTGATAATGGATCATAGCTGCTCGTGTGACCGTGAGACGCTCCTTAGGCCAGGTTAAGTGAATGTGCCTCAATCTGAGACCATCTGGCTCATGAACATGGAAAAAAATTGAATTCACACACTTTTCATGTGAAGAGACAAAAAAGGTTACTGACCTCCAACAGATGCTGTTGTACCATGCATTCATGCCTGTTCCTTATTTTCAAGGCCTTTTCAATTGGAAATGCAAATATGTTCCTTATTCACAATTTATGGGCATGGTCTAGAGTTTTTACGTCCAATAAGATCACAGCATTTCAAAGTAAATGTTAAACTGGAAAAAAAAAATAATTGTGTTGTGCCCCATAATATCCTTATTTGTCAATGTAATTTAATCAGTGATTTCCATGAATGAATTGGACCTTTTTTGCTGAAAGTGCATTCAGCCTCCCACAGTGAGTGTCTGGATGTCAGAAGGTTCAGCCCCTTCCATTCTGCACCCCTTTTCAAGCCGACTGTCTGTTTGCACACATTGGGAGACGACATGATTAATGGCCAAACTGGTGGGGGCATTGTTTGCCCCTTGTGGCTCAACACAATTATTGAATCCCTCTCAAATTTGTCCCAGTTAATACACTGTTGGCTGTTGGTCTAAAAGTCCCTCCAGGTTGCAGTATACTATGCTGAGGAACTGTGGAGACAGCTTTCTAAACTAAATTAATAATAAAAAAAAAGATAAATAATAAAATCCTTACCATAACATCACTTAGTATTCTGGTAAACATTTTTCCTCTTTGGGTAGCTGTTTTGTATAAGGCTGTGTTTTCTTTATCATAACCATAAATAAATGCTCTCTGCCACCGACAGTTGACTCACCAACTGATGTTCACATTCCTGTGTATCTGCAGGTTGTCTGGTATGTTCTGCATGTGGAAATGGTATTTTAAAGTGGAGGATGCACTCAGGGCATCATTACATAGTATTGCTCTTAACACAGTGCATTTATTTCTGTCCACATTCCAGCACATTTTATTTCTTACATCTTGCTGCCTGGCAGTAGAAAGTGAATAATTGAGCTGTCAGCATTTTTTGCAGTGCCGTCTAAAACGCAGGCTCCCATCTGCATGTTTAAATGAAATGGTGAAGGTTAAAGATGAAAATTCATGGTGGTAGTCATTTTATTTTTTTTTTAATTGCATTCTGTGATGACTTGGTATTTCGAGAGCTGTCCTGATTTGTGTGTGTGTGTGTGTGTGTGTGTGTGTGTGTGTGTGCGTGCATGCAGGGGTTGGCGATAGTGGGAGGTTTATTTGGTTTGTGTTCACTTCAGTCTAGAACATTGAACAGAATACTGTAACGCCTGTCCTGTGATGTTGGTTGAGAAAACATCAGCTTCTCCTGATGGTTGTCAGTACATACTCTATCGATGTGATGGTGAGGTCTTGCTCAGTTCCAGCTCTGGACCGATGCTGAGGTATTGTTGCAGCATTCACACCAAGCCCCACTCTTACACTTAGATTACAAATTGTCTAGATGTTTTTAAGTCCCTCTGATTGTTTTGTTAGCAGGCACTATTGCATTTTCATTCTGTAGGCAATTCAGGGTTTTATGGCATATTGGCTTGGGGGCTTAATTTCTCTAGGGACAGAAGCAGGGTTGTGGTGCATGAGAAAAGTTTGGGGCTGATTTTGAGAACAACTTGGGAAATGGATGTCAGAAATGTAATTGCAGCCATCGATCCACCAGTTGAGAAGAAATTAATGCAGATCTGAGCTGGTCGATGTTGTTTTTTTCTATTTATGATTGTGTTTAGGAACTAGTGTTATGCAATAGCCATACTATGGCATAAATAGGCCGAGGTTGACTCAGTGGCAAATCTCTTTACTTGAGAATTGCATTAAAGTACCCACACAGTGGTAGCGGTGTTAACGTTTTAATACTTAGTTATGAAATTTGAGTGGAAGGTTTCCTGGTTTATAAGCTGAGACCTTTCACTTCTCCTGTCAAAGTCACTGTTACAGTGATTGCGTGCCTTCAGGGGTCACAGTCCGCCATCCTAATACTGACCTACCAAACACGCACTACCTCATTCTGGCTGCCACTTCCCTGTCCTGTCACACAAATTTCATGGAGGTCGAGGACAAGGGTGAATCGATCAAGTCTCAAACCTGATCATCCTGACAAAGATCACGTTGTACCCATTTAGAAAAAAGGGGCTCCTCCAGAACTCAGAATTGCACTCCTGCCACTATTTTCCAATTTCTTTTAGTGTTTTTCTCCCCCACTGTGGCAAGATAAAAAATTGAATCGAGTGGTAAACAAGCAGCTGTCGTTTTAAACCCTTGGAGAGGCACGTCACCAGATTCGGTCCTCGCGCGGTCTTTGAAGAGCTTGTCATCTGGGCCCCAGCAGCTAGAGGCAGGTCTTAAGCAGCTGAGAGCCCTGGATTAGAGTGGCTTATATCTTTTGACTCTGTAGTGGATCATTGGATTGAAATTGCTTTGGTGGATTTTTTTTTTTTTTAACAGGGATTCTTTTTTTCCCCTTGCCCGATTCTTAAAGTTCCATGAAATGATAAAAAAAAAAAAAAATGTCTCATCCTTTTGTTTCTGAATGTCTTTGTACTTCAGGGGAACAAAGTTTTGTCAAGGTCAAAGAGACGTGGAGAGAGATACTACTTACTTTCTCACAGAGATCTGTTTTTTTTTTTTACTTTTTATTTTACCTCCTTTCCCCTGCCCTGTGTCCTACCTACAGCCACCTCCACTCAGTATGTAGGAGTTCAGTAATTTCACTCATAGATGACAGGACCCATTCACCTGCAGACAGGGCGGTAAAAAAAACACCTTGAAGCAGTTGAATTCTCTGACAGAACACTGATGAATTGTGACAAGGTGTATTTACAGTAATAAAAGCAACTGACGCTACTGAAGGCGTGTCATCTCGTCAGCTAAATTCACCAACAGATCTCTTTCCCTCGAGGCAGGTTCACTTGTTTTGTCAGAATAAAGGTGAAGAGATTCCATGTCTCCTTGAGAACTGTTGCATAACGGGCCTTTAACAGGCCTCAGAAGTGCCTGCGATTTCTACTGAAGCTGAAACTGGCAAAGGACATTTTAGGGTAGTCAGAGTTTTTTTTTTTTTTTTTCTTCTTTTTTCTTTTTTTTTTTTTTTGCCTTACTGCCCTTAAGATGTGGGACCTTTCTTTTCTCATACCATGGGAGGCAATGATCCATCTTTAAAATAAACATGAAAACAACTGCACTCATACAGAAAATCCCAAGAGTGTAATAGTGGGATAGTTAAAAAAAAAGGAAGGGAAAAGCGACAGATTCTTGTTGAAACATTGCCTAAAAACTGAAAAAAGAGTGGAAATTTAAAACCTTAAGGCTTATACAAAGATGCTTTTTCCGTGAGCGCAGTTGAGGTCAACGGAATATGCAGCTCAGTTGTTGAGATGCACAGTCTGCCAAAAATCAACAGATTGGCATTCCTGGAGGTGCTGGCAAGACCTAGGTTGAAAAAAAAAAACCAAAGGCCCTTTGAGGTCTGTTTACAGCAATGAATTTGATATGGACCTGTTCCTTTTGTCACAGACCTGGAAAGAGTGCTTCCCAGAACCTCTCACTTAAGTGTTGCATTGTGTGACTTCAACACAGTCTTGAGAAGAGCTAATTAATAAAGACTAAGAATTGAGTTTGAAGAACTCGTTATTTGTATTTGTGTGTGCTCTTGACTCAAAGGCCTTTTAGCTTAATCGATATGCTGTAATGCACAGGACACTTGTAATAAATGAAATAATTACTGCAGGATCTGACTGCCTCGAAAAATGGTCTGAAAGGTCGATTAAGTTCTTGAGAGGACAATGTGTTGATTCCAAAAAGGGGATCGTAAGATGTATCACCTTTTAAAAAATCATTAAACTGAGTTAATGGCTGACATACATTAATGTCTCCTCTTGGGCACTCAATTGTACTAATATTTGTGGAACCTGCTGCATGTTTGGCTTAGAGAAAGACCGAAAACTACGCTCAAATATATTTTCCCCCCATTAAGATGCTGAAGATATATGTGTAAAATTTAGTGTCAACACTCCCTCTGCAGCCACTCTCACACACACACACACACACACGCAAACACAAACACATTCACTCCATATGATAAACCATGTTGTTTGTTAAGATACTGTCCTGAGGTGTCCTGTTAGGCCTACTTAACAGAATCTGTTTTAAAAGGATATATTCATGTGTGCACATGCTCTGAACAGTACCCTCAGACAAAACTATTATTTACGAAAAAAAAAAAAAAAAGTTTGATTTGGCTGGTTAAAGTGGTGAGATAGCCATCACCCTGTTCTCCCTCAATGTGACGGCAGACGGGCAGGACACAGTCTTGATCCGCTCTGTTGAAGTGCGCGTCCTTGTCGAATCAATCACTGCCATTCCAGCTGCTGCCGCCTCTTATGCTGGCAGATTGCTCCAGTTGGAGTGGCAGTGGAGCATTATGCAGTGTGTGTGTGTGTGTACATGCGCATGTTTTTGGGGGGAGGGGGAATCTGATTTAAAAGTGTCATCTCTGTGAGAAGGAAACTGGGAGGGTGCAGAGCAGGGTGTTATAATCTCAGTCTTTCATTATGCGAATTGAGGCAGGGAGTTGGTTCTGGGTCATTGCTCGAGTAACTGAATGTACTTTTAAAATTCAATTATTTTTTGATCTTATCATAAGTACAGCATCATCCTAAATTCCATTTTTTTCCAGGCACCCTGTCTAAAGGGCATGTTATATACTTATATTATGGCATAATAATGTGCTTTTTAAACACTAAGGGGATTTTACTTCCAAAAAAAAAAGTGTCTTACTGAAGCATGACAATAACCAGTATACAGCTAATGGTGTGTTTCAAGCCCCTCATACATTCATGGCATGACATTGCAAGTAAATACTAGCAGAGATTCTCTTTTCTGAAACCGCAACTGTCATAGCAAGACAGACATAAGCGATGTTGCGGTTCCTTGGCTATTTTCAAATGGTGTCTTGCAGGAATTGCACTTTTTTTCCATCATGCTTTGTTTGCATTCCGCTCATCAGGCCGAATCAGATTGAAGCCATTCACCAGGCGCGAGCACTGTGGCACAGCGGTAAAGGAGCTGGGGGCTAGAACCTAGAGGTTGCAAGTTTGACTCCCAGGTGGGGGTCTGCTATTTTACCCTTGACCAAGGTGCTTAACCTGGATTGCTGCAATAAATATCCAGCTGCATGAACGGATTACATGCAAAATGGAAGCTGGGTAAGTCACCCTGGATAAGACCATCTGCTAAGCAAATAAATAATAGAATGAGTGGAGCAGTTCTCACAGGCTTCTGGTTTGTGTCACTGCGTGTCTCTCCCCCTCACAGACTGCCTATGCGGAGCACGGAGGCTCAGCAAGGAAACTCAGGCCGAGGGATCGGCTTCTGACCTCAATTCCTCTCAGCGTTTAGAAGATTTAAAATGAGATGACTCTCTTTGATGTGCAAGATGTCTTGGACAGGATACAGGAGAGTGAACAAAAAAGGAAAAAAAAGAATTAGGGGATTTGACTTGAGAGTAGGAGTCAGACACTAGGGGAAAGGGTCCAAGTAAACAGTGTGTTGCAGAAAGGGAACAGCAATGGTCGCTCTCTCAAACAACCATGGGAATGAATAGAGTAGAATCTATGTGGAATATGGGGGTGTTTCCGTGAAGTAAAATGGTCTGTGGGATGAACTTAGTCCACTAGACCCCCACATACCCGCCCCGGCCCCCACACCCGTCCCCATTTTAGTCTTATAATGTTTCCCATGTGCCTGACTTGCCCAATTAAAAGGACCTGCAAGATGTCAGTACAAGTAATGAAATTAAATTGAGCATTTACATTTGATAAAAAGTGATGCAGCAGCTCTATGTAAAGTGAGAGCATTGCACCATCTAATCTCTGCGCTCCCCTAAGTATCTTTACTTCTCCGCACACTGGTTTTCAGTGCACTCTTGCAACAGGATTGCGGTGAAAAGAATACTAGCTTCTCATACGCTTTACTGAAGTGTACATAATGGAGACTAGTGTGTATGTTGAATTGTTATTTACCTAAACCACCTTTAAAGCAATTGCTTCAGTCTACATGCAGCTTTGATGGTAATTAATTCTCTGTTCAAAGCAGGTAATTGTGAAGGTTAGCTTGAAAATTTAAATGGTAAGCAATTATTCTTATCACAGAGAACACATGAGCCTTTAAGTGTTTTTACCATTGTGACAGTCATATTCAAATTTAGGTCAGAAAAATGGCATAACAGTCTACTGTGAAGTAGGAGATTTACATTTAAAATGTCAACACTCTTAAAGACTGTGCAGTTTCTTACAACATGACATTTGGCCAGTCTAAGAATGTTTGATTGAATATTCCTACATCACAATTAATTTTCATCTTGTACACCTGCATTCAGGTGCAGTAAAACAGCCCCGTGTCACAAACATAGTAATTGGCTAAAACGTGTCATATCTTCAGTTTGGGGTCAGTCTGAAACTGAAAAACAAGGATGGAAAAAAATGCAAGACGTTGCTATAATTAAGATATGCTGTATGTAGATCCCATTTGGTCCAGCATGATAAATTAGTACCGAGCTGGCCAACCCCAGTTCTCAAGGGCTACAGGGTCTGCTAGTTTTCCTTCCATCATAGCTCTTAATTGTTTAATTGAAGTCATTATGTGGGTATAAAACCACTGTGCCTGGTGTCTCTGGTGTAAATCAGTTGCTGGTTGAAAACAGAAGGAAAGCTGGGAGACTATGTGGCCCTTGGGGATGGAGTTGGCCATTTCTCAATTATCAGGCACGTCACTGTAGTGCACAGTGTGGCAGCTTTTAATGGTTCTCAAAGATGGATTGTGGGAACAGTGCTGTTGTTCCACACCTGCAAGCACTCATAATAGCTGTTTACCCCAGGTGTGTAAGACAGTGAAATTTCAGACTCTTGACTCAAGAAGAAAGAGAAATAAAACATTATTTAAATGTTTTTTCATAACCAAACCTTATTAAAACAATTATTCTGTGTATTTTGCATCTTATATTTTGCCAAGAGTTTAGGATAAAAATAAAACTACTTTGCAATATTTCAACAATTCTGAAAGAATTTGTGATCACCATTTTAAATGCCTCTAAAACACACAAATATCTGTTTTGTTAAGTTATATGCAAGCATGCTTTTTGTGCTGATTAGCATTCAGTGCTCTGGTAAGGTTCATCTGCCCTATGGCTGACCTTTTGGTTGATGACACTGACCTCTGTCATGACTGGCACTTTTTTTTTTTTGTGCCTTGACCTTTGTTTCACCTGCTGTCTGCAACCTCGGATAAGTCATGGTTACCTATGAGCCTCCCTCTTTTGATCACTTTAAGGGGGCTGATTGCAAGAGTTTCATATCTCCTATTGGAAAGAGAAGGTGTCATTCAACAGTGCTATTTCAGCCATGAGAACATGATCATCTTTAAGGCAGTTATTTAGAAATTCCTTTCAGCTGTCCAGCAATGTGTGTACCCTGTGGTCTAATGGAAGGTAGAGCATGTATTTGACTCCAGTGATGGCTGAAAGTATCACTTTGATTATATGATTGTGATTGTGGTTTGTGGAAGAGAATCCTGTCGTTAAAAGGGGCTTTCAGTCATCAGCGGCATTACGGAGATTGACGTATGTGCAGAATGAGAGTGGTGTTGTAATTCCTACACATCTGTGTTGCTCTTCACATTCAACCAGGTGCTGTGACTCACTTTAAAGTGACTTTGAAGTCCCTGGTTAGTCAGAGAAGAAGATTCAAGAAAATACGGATGAGGCATTTCTCAGCTGATTAAAAAAACAGCCTTGTTCCGGCATGCATTAATAAATGATTAACATGGAGTGCTGTTTTGCTATTTTGTACCGTTTAAGTGGCAAGAATGCATGTGTCACTGGGAGAATCTGAGTAATTTACTTAAACCTGAAAGCTCATTAATAACGGAGGCGTGCATTTAAGAGCAGAAGGTAAGAGGCTGCATGCCTGCTAATGAAATTGCAGTGATCTCATCCGTTGACATAGCTTGATAATGTGAGTGGAGCCTCGTTTCACAAGCCCAAAAAGACCTGATTGATTAGAGGGCACCCAGCCCTTTAATCTTGCCTTCCCTAATCTGTAGGAGCAGCAAAACAGCATCTTAAAGATGCCTCTTGTATGCGGGGGTTTGGGCCCATATCCATGTTTGGTTTTGAGGATGCAAGGGCAATTAATTTATCAGAGTGTGGAAGTGAATGCAGAGTTTCAAAAACAAGAAATTAAAGGTCGTTATGGAGAGTGGTGGTTAAGGTTGCCGATTTTTGGTTGAAAGCATTTGCTTTATTCAGGCTGAATGGCAAACAATTAATTATTTCATCCACACTCATCTGAGACAGGGAGTCTCGGTGTAACCTTGCTCAAGCTCAGTAAATCCACAAAGCTGTCCTCTTGAACACTTTCAAGGTTTCCTTTTTGGAACGTGGTTTTTGGGAACCAGTGTGGCATGGGGAACCAGTCCCCCGCTGTCTCAGTTTGTGAGAAAGTGTCGGCTAACTGTCACACAAGAGGCTTGCTTTCTTCTTGTTATGATTATTTTCTTTGGTTTACAATGTGCTGTGGGTTGTTACAGGTTGCCGCAAGATTTTTATTTCTTACAGTACTCAACACTGTTTGCTCCCTGAAAACTCTGCTACGCACACAAGGATTGTGGTAAAAAACGTTAACCAAAGAATGAATGAAAAGGCAGCTTAAAAGCTTAGTAGTAAAATATTTGACAGCATTAGAGTGCAGAACCTCGCTTTGACACGATAAGAAGCAGCAGAAACAAACTCCGCTTGGATCTAGTTTATTTGAAGAACATAAAGGTTGGTATCTTTAGGGCATGATTCAGCCCTGCTACATGTATGCTGCTCTTGGCAACTCTTTTCCCCATACTGTAATTAATGCTCAGAACGTGTTTGTGTGATACCCAATACAAAAATGAGCGAGACTGCATTCTTGAGCTTGGAGGCTCGAACAGGCTTTCCTCCTCCATTTGTGCCTGGCTGCCACGCTGACAGATCCAGCAGGGCCCATGCCATGTTCTGCATGGTGGTTAGTCATTAGATATATCCCACCCTGTGCCTGGGAGGTATGTCAAACTGAGCATCACATTTTTTCTACAGTTCTAATTTACGTCCTACATGATAATGAGGAATAAGCGGTAGTGTGAATGGAAACAGCGTGGCTAGGAAAACAGGGTTGAAATTGGAGGGTGTCAGGACTGAATCACTGGTGTAGCCTAGTAATATCCAGAATCTGACCAGGGAGGGTGTTGTGGAATGGGGCGGTCACAACTTAGTGATGTCCTTAAAAAAGCAGGGATAGATGAGGGGGAAAGAAATACCACATGGTTTATTTTCGTCCGCTTTTATTCTGCAATATGACCAATATTTTATCATATTCAAGTGTGTATGAAAAAAGTTAAGTCACTGATTTTTTTAAAAAGCTAAATACAATAAGCATTGGATCAAGGCACATACAAGACTGGCCAAAGGGCGTACAATGCACTTTGGTTTTCAGTTGTAAAGAACAATTACCTTTAAATTGTGGCAACAAAAAGTGGCTTGAATTGAAAAATAAAATAATCATAATAATAATAATAACAAAAACAGCTGACACTTTGTATTCAAAAAAGCCAAAATGCAGTTTTTACTGTATTTTTTTTCTGCCCAGGATATAGTAATGTTAAAGGGCAACGTTAACAATGACATATGGTACACTGTACTGAAGGATGTTCAATTGTAGTTTCACGTTGTTGTTGCACTTGTTGACTCTTGTTGTTAGATTGAGAATCCTCTGTGTCAGCCTGTCCTCCTCCTTTTCATGGTTTGTGTGCTTAATTTTTGCCCTGCGGTGTAACCCCAAAGGCCGTACTGTGGCACAGGCGCAAGGTCCGCTCTTTTAAGCCGTCCTTACTGTGTGGCATCTCTGCTTCTCAAAAGCAATTGAGAAAAAAATTATTTCCGCGAGCGAAACAAAGCAGAAGTAAAGCCTGACATTCCTTTTGTCCTTGCAACTCAAATTCCAAAGAAAAACCCCACGATTCCTGAGACAGCAGCATCTCTTCTCTGCTTGTCTTTTGGAGAAATGACAATGGCTGCCTTTCTTTTCCTGATTAAGTCTGCCGTGGCCTATTTTCCCTTGTTTCTTTTGTCATTTTTCCTCCTCATTTATATTCTGACAGTATCGATACCAACAAAGTGAAAAATTACCTGTGCTTATACTACAGGGTTCTTTAATGTCTCTTTTTTAAGTCTGATTGTTCAACACAGTAATGAAAACCCACTTTCACAGTTGACAAGTCATCATATTTCAGTAGAACACAAAGTTTTAATTGGTCAGAAACCTTAAGCAAAGAAAATACAGTACAAATTACTACAAATTTCTAAAATATAGAATTGCAGTTAGTGACAACACACACTGAATGCTCAGTGACAGCCTGCAATTTCAAACTTTTTCTTAATAAAAAGTTCTTAAATATAAATTATATGGCAAATGTACAGAACATTGCTTCTTCAGTCTTTCAAATCCAGTGTTTTGCAAAAGTCTAACCAGTTTTCAAGTCACACATTTGTAATAAAAAGTCTTAAAATACATAATCACTATCATGAATGGGAATGGTCTGAATCTGGTATTCCACTGTCTCTGTAACTTCTGTTGCTGCTGCTGTTTTCACTGTGCGGGCTCTTGTACAGACTCAAGCCGTTGGGCGGAAAAATTGTGTGTATCACAAACTCCTCCTTGGACACGGTTCCATGGTTTATTGGAATCATTTGAAAAGAGGTCTCTCGTATTTCCAAAATCGAGTTGTCCTTTTTCGTTCCTGCCTCGGCATAGTCGTCTTTCCTCCTCCGACCCTTATTGTAGGTGCAGTTCCTGGAAAAGAGGGACCCGTTCCTGTGAACATACCAGCACACCAATGCAAGCATAATGATTGCCAAAAGGGCCACAGCCCCGCCGATTATAGCTGCTAAAGGCAGACTGGAATTTTTGTAAGGCTCCTTCTCCTGCTCCCTGTTCAAGGTTGTGGTGGGGTTGTAAGCTTTCAGAGATCCGGTTTCTGCTTCAATACAGACAGGTGTTTCATCTGACAGATAAATGTTACTGGTTTCCATGGGAACCATGCATATCCGATAAGAGGACTCAGGCTCGAGAGCAGTCAGCAAATACTCCGTCTTCTCCCCCTGAACGATGGTTTCTGTGATGGAACCGAACGCAGGGCTGTGGCCCAGCTTTAGCCAGCTGAGACGCAAGGCGGTCATCGGCTGCGAGACTTTCCAGGAAATGTGTACCGTCTCTGCGCTGCTGGATTTCACACTAATGGTGATGACCTTCCGACCCGAGGGGGTGGTGCTACGGTAGTGTTTGCTGAGATCAGGCCCCTTGACTACCGGCCTTTTGGTGACAAAGGAAGGCCATTGACCTCTGGAAGGTGGCAGGGTGTTCGATACTGTGGTAGTCTCAAATGTGGGCGGGGCATGTGCCTCGTCAGTGCAGTCGAAGAGTTCCGTGGCCAGGTCCTTGATGGCCATGCCTTTGACCTTGTCGGGGCCCTGGCACATCAGGCCACGCACGTTGACCTTGGGTGGCAGAGTTCGCAGCCAGTCCCGTACCCACTTCATCCTGCAGCCGCAGTACCAGGGGTTGTTGCGCAGCAGCAGGTGAGTGAGGTTGTCCAGGTCGTCAAAGACGCCCAGCGGGAGGCTGCTCAGGTTGTTGCCAGACAAGTCGAGGCGGTAGAGCTGCCGCAGGAAGGAGAAGGCCCCGGGTGGCACCCGGTTGATGTGGTTATCCTGCAGCTGCAGCTTCTCCAGGCTGGTGCCTGGCAGGTTAGCGGGTGGGGCGGTGAGGGAGTTGCGGACCAGCGACAGCTCGGTCAGGTTCATCAGGTTGACGAAGGCCATCTCTCCGATACCGTTGTTGTTCAGGAGGTTCCCGTCCAGCACCAGCCGTTTGAGATTTATAAGATCCTGCAAGGACTGCTCAGAGATTGAGGAGATCCGGTTGTCGTCGGAGCGAAGCTCCTCGATGGTCATGGGCAGGCCCAGGGGGATGGTGCTCAGGTGGTTGCGGGACAGAAACAGCATTCGCAGGTGGTTGCTGTCCCGGAAGGCCCCTTCCTCGATGCTGACGGCGGACACGGAGTTATCGTCCAGGTGTAGCTCCTCGATGTTGGGGATCTGCGCCAGCGAGGAGTGGGTGATAGTCCTGACATTGTTCTCCTGCAGGTGCAGCTCCTTGACACTGACGGGCAGGTTGGTGGGGAACTCATCCAGGTTGTTGCAGTACAGGTAGATCTTCTCCACGCGGGTGAGCTTCCGTAGCTCTGTAGGGATCCCTGCACTCTTGATGCGGTTATTCTGCAGGTAGAGGACTGTGGCATCAGCTGGGATGCCCGTGGGGATGGAGGTCAGGTCTCGGTCGTTGCAGTAGATGAAGGTCCCGTCACAGCGGCACACAGAAGGGCATGAGGCAGAGGTGACCGATGGACTGATCAGACCAAGAAGTAGTCCTATCCCGGTCAAGGAGTGGAGGAAGGTCTTATACCTACACATTGTCTTGAACGTTGGCATCTTGGTGTGCAGCTTTCGGGTCTGTCACAACACCCTGCAGAAAGACAATATGAAATTGTTTAAATTTCCAGTGAATTAAGTGAACAAAAAACATTATTTTTGTCTGAAATATCTTAATGTAGACAGGAATACACAAGGTGTTTTGTGTGACATTAATGCAGGATGAGGAAACAAAAGAAAAAAACTGCAGTGGTTACCACAACAACTTTTTCCCTGAAAAAGCACAAAAAAACATTCCAATAAAATGTGAAGGCTTTTAAGATTAAAAGTTTAAAGTGTAATTTAAGTGGTGGTAGAGTTCCGTTCAGCCTTGTAAATAGATAAGACATTCCATTCCATTTCAGGTAGTCTTGAATCGGCACCCTGTATTTCATTGTGAGCTCGTGTAATGTAATAGTCGTCCATGCTTATTTCACAGATTTGTTCTTTCCCAGGTTGCATTTCAGGGTTGCTTTTAACAGCAGACTTTGAGGTGAACAATGTCAGGCCTTGTTGATTAACTGTTGTAAAACCACCCTGATCTTTTGCCCCTATAAAATGACTGCCAATCTCCCTGGATTCACATGTCTTTGGTTTGATGTTTCTGATTAATCCCATTACTCACAATGTGTGGAAACTTCCTGTTTTACAGAGAGAGAAAAAAAGATAAAATTCTTCTAAAAATAAAGATCTAAAGAATAGCTTTTAAAGGGATTCTTTGCATTTTTAACCAAACAGTCGGTGGCAGTAATTTGTGCTTTCAACACCATATGTGAGCAGTGAGGAAAGAAACCCTGACAGGCTTCAAAATCCACCCGCAGTAACCCAGTGTCCAAACTGTAGGAAGATATACGGGCTGAAGCTGAGAACCTTGATTAACATACTAATAGTAATTCAGGACCTGCATCACAGAAACTTTCAGAAACTGGGTATTTCAACTGCAACAATGTGTGATTAATGTCATCTCCTAAAACATTAATGTGCTAAACATGCATAAAACAGGCACTTGATATAAATACTTTAAAAAGGAACTATACAATAAATGATATAGATGCAACAAGAGTTGATTGCTGCTTTGTAATTAATATTGCAAAGCAAACACAGTTTAAAACTGTCATTTTCTTTGCTGTTCCTTTTTTTTGCATCTTTACTGAAGAGCGCTGTATTTGTGAAGTGACAGGCTGTTTTGTTCTCAGTTTAATTAGGCTAATTCAGACTTATTACTGAAATTATGCATTCCTGTCGTGACCTCTGTTTCGCATGTCTCATTACAAATTTCATTTTGGTTTCTCAAGCAGAAAAAAACAGAAAAGGCATCAATATTTGTCATACCTGATTTAAGAGAACCGGTAAATCCTGTGCCGCCACGGAAATCCAATGAAGATAAATTTGAGCTTGCGAGGGTTTCTTTCCCCCCTCTCTTTCTTCTGGAAGAGTCTGTCCGTGTGGTCTGGGGTCTCTTTGGTTATATCCTGTCAGGGCAATATTTGCGGGACTGATCCTTGTTTGTACTGCAGACCTCCTGGCTTGTCCGCCGGTTTCCAGTGTTCATGCCTCGGCCGGTTTTGCCATGGCAGATAAAGCACGTAAAACAGCCACCCTCCTCGAAGACAAACTTTAAGCTTCCTGCTCCTGTGCAGGAATACGATTTGGGGGATATTAAAAACCCCTCTGTGAGGCAGAATCCCAGTATTGTTGGGGCTGACAGCCGGAGCCCAAATTAGAGCCTCTGTGTGTGTCTAAGAGGCCCCTCTCTGTGCGGGGAACGAGAACAGCGGCTCCTGCGTCACCTCAGGGAGATCGTTCATGTTGCTGGGGCCCAAGCGCTGGTGAGGAGTCCAGTGCGAGCAGCTGTGCGCTGCCTGTTATCTAAATCTCGCCCAGGATCGATCCAGCCCACTTTTGTACTGAACTCCACCCCCGTCAGCTCCCCAGAGTTCCTATCTCCCGCCTCTGAGCCGAATCGTCCTTTGCCAGTTGGTCTTCACAAGAACCGCATATCCAGCCCAGTGATGCTTGGAGGGATGTGTCCGGCTTCGCGTGGGCAGACCCTCGGTCCACTTCCTCCGGACTCTCCTCAGTGCCAGAACTCCCCAGGCCTGGTGTCACACGCTCTTGTGCTCATGTAGAGGGCGGAAATCAAATCCTGCCCACCTTCCTCCTGTCCCAAACTTCCGATTGATCTCCTGAAAGAACAATATCACAATATTTAGTCACGTGGCTAAGCCGCATGGCCTTTGTGTTGAAGCAATTAGAAGAGAGTACATCGTCCTATGCGACAATTCCAGCTGACAAGCACAGATGAAGGGTAAACTGTGTCACAGCTATAACAGCATTACTATGTAAATACCACAACTGCTTACGTATGATAACCAAGGCGGGTTTGTGTTAATACAAGATTCAGGGCTGGGACCACACAGCTTGGCTATTATCTCCCTCTTCTGTTCTCTTGCATATTATACTTCATGTCTGTCACGATAGTTTTTGTGTTCACAGAACAGTTACTCAGAGATATATTTGCAACAAAAACAAATGCATAGAAAAAATCTGAAAGGGTGGCATGTTTCTAGACATGCTGGTGTTTTTTTTTGGGTCTATTAAGTGTTTGCAATTATTGTGACCGGTAGAGCCGGAGGCCAAAGTAAACACTGATTGAAAGGCAACTGTAAGAGGCCCATGTAGATTTGAGCTCTGGTATGGAAGACGACATGTAAACCCTTGTCCCTCATTCTAAACCGGGCAGGGCTGTGGATGTGCAAGGTATGCACTGAGCTTTCATCAAAAAATGGAAATTCTTGGCAAAGGGTGGTAGCTACTTCACATTTACATCACATCACAGCAATCCAATGGCGGGCACCAGGAAGACAGATCAAATGGACCCAAAGTTGCAGGTTTACACATCATTATAAAGCAAAAAAAAAAATACTCCTCCCTATTGCAAGTAAGAAAATGTGCACTCTAATTTAGGTGGTGTTTCTCTCCCATAAGCAGCTGGTGTTTCACATCAAGTGGCTTTGTTGCAGGCTGCCCTTTCCAAAAAAGGTTTTATAAGTATTAAACCAGTGGCAGTAAAAAATCACTGCGCCGCTCACAGCAATGATAAAAGATGGAGGTGGAATGGACATTTTGGCCTGGAATGTTGCTGTGAACTTGGAAGCCCTTGATGGAAATCCGTAAAGTGACAAAACAGGCAAATTCTTTTAAATATTAATCTTGCTGATAAGTTTGAAGGATAAAAGTGTGTTTTTACGTTTATATAAAGAGATGTACCTTCTACAGAAAACAAACTATTGGTAGTTATTTTTATAACTTGGATGCTTTGTTATAAATATGCTTGTAATTCCTTCCAGATTTTAAATTGGCAGGTTCTGCTGTTATGCAATTCCTTTCTTGCCTTGTATATGCAACATTGTTTTCATATATAAAGGGGAAGGGGTGAATAAACCCCCCCAAAGCTTATTATGTTTCTGTGTACCAAAGGATTTCTTTCCCTTTGCCCAAATTACCCCCAGATAAAGGGCCCGACATGCCGTCTTTGATAGTGGACACTGTTTGTGGGACCTGGATTAGCTGGACTGTTGTGGATTTTTATAAAAACCTTTTTTTGCCTTCAACCACACAACCATGATTGTGTGCACTGCCCTGCCCCCACCCCCCTTTTTCTATGGTGACGAGAGAAAAGAATTTCTTTGCATATCAAAAGCTACAGTGATCTGGGCCCTGGCACAATGGCGGTGGGTGGGTTCCTCCTGTCTTACTCAGCTCTTTGGTGAGCCACATTCAATTTTTTTTAGCAAGTTTGGCTTGGGATACAAATGAAACACCCCAAAAAAAACAGGCACCCTGATTTTAGAGGAGCAGATCCTCTCTGGCCCACTCCCAGAGCAGACGCCTCTCGATGCTCATGGTGAGCTGGTAGGAAAAGCCAAGGGGCAGGCCCAGAGCTCATGAATTATAAACCTGCAAGATGGTTAAAAATGTACATGGCCCACGAACGGGCGTAGCTCAAACTCTCATGAATTCTGGAACAGCCATCCGGCTCACCTCCACTCACCTCCTGCCTTTTGCATTTAGCCCACCTCCTCACATCCCTTCGTATGTAACTTTCATCACACATGCATGCTGTTTAAAATCAGAATATCCTTCCTCAAGCCAAACCTAGTTGATAATTCAATTCAATAATGTTTGTGCTGGATTTGAAACACCTGTGGTTTACTTCTCTTTGTGATGCTCTTGTGATATTTAGCAGTTGTAACTACATACAATGCAGTCCAGTAATGTTTCCCCATCCCTTCAGTATGCCTAAATATAGCCCCGAGAATACAGATGTAATGATTATTTATCATTTAATTAATTAATTTATTTAGCACATGCTCTTATCTAGCCATTTATTTATTTAGCACATGCTCAAAACAATAGGTATATCCTAAGGATACTTTAGGATAAGGACAGCACTAGCATTCTCATACACAAATCACGTGTACTCCAGACATGAAGGGTCTATACACTAGAGTAATGTTGTCAGAATAGACAAGGACAGACTAAGTTACATTTTCTGCATTTTCAACACAGATTGAGACACTTCTGATTGCAAACAAAATAAAACAGTGTGCTTTAGCTTATTTAAATGTTCACGTAACATCTTGGCATTGATGTACCTTTATTAACTCTCTTTACACTATGTTCTTTGCAAATAGTGAGGGAGTTTTTATTTTTATTCTGAATATTGCACTTCAGTGGAGAATTTTCAAAAAGGAAGTAGTCAAGGTTGAGTGCTTTTATATTCAATGTAATGAACCAAGTGGAGGAAGACTAGCAATGAAAAAATGTGATAACTGTGACGAGAATGTCGCACTGACAATAATTTCTTTCCAAAGATGATTTGTTTTGAATAATTTATTTTCCAGACTGCCAGAGTATCAACTTGAGCTGATATTTGATTGATTGCGCATTTATGTGTGGTTGTGTGTGCAGATGGGGTCAACTATTGTAGGACGAATCTTTTAATTGAAAGACGTGAAGGAGCAGTTTGGCTTATGCAGGGGAATCTCAGATAATAAGACTTTGCTAATTAGCCTGACATTATGCTTGACTTGACTTTGCCATGGTAACAGGGGACACAGTAAAACTACTCAAATGCTTTTCAATTTCCAAAATGCAATCAATTACTTCTGTGTTTTGGTCAAATGTGAGCTCTTTCTCTCGAAAAAAAAAAAAAAAAAAAAAAATCCTCTTCCTATCATCCCTGCCTCCGTCCACTGCTTTCTGTTTCGTCTGAAATGAGGCTGGATTCATTCAAGACTTAATTAAGATTGGTTAATGAGGGCCTGTCAGGCCCCCACAAGGTAGCTGTTGAGATGATGCAGCCATATTCTCTTTCTTGAAAAGAGTGAAAATACAGGGTAGTCACTCATTAACAATGTACCTGTGTACTTACACCAATTGAAAAAAAGCTGTGCTCTTCATTCATGTTGTAAAGAGATTTTAACTCGGACATAACTTAAGTTGTAACTTGACTCCTCGTTCAACAGACCAAATTGAATTTTACAGAACGGTTTCATACATTTAAAAAATTTTGCTGTTACGAGCGGTCCCTCAAGTCTGTCTGTGGAGTTCCTTTTGTAACGTGATTCACCCGAGGATTTCCCTGGGAAATGTGGCATTTTTTTAAAACATGTTTTGTGAAGGGTGCAGCAGGCGAGGCGTAGCGCGGCATTGTGCGAGCTCTCTCCGCGCACGCTCTACCAGGCGGATCGGAGCCTGCTGCTACGCAGGGAGCGTTGCCTGCCTTTCTCTCCGGCCTCGCTGGATGGCTGCTTTTTTTCCACGATCATCGGATTTCACCAAAGTGCCCCCGGTGCATTGTTCGATACCAGGCAAGCAGAAGGACCTTGGAATCTGCCTCCGGGGGGGGTTACTTTTTTAAGATTAATTTCAGCGTGGCTTTTGGAGCCCAGCTTCAGCAGTTTTTCATAGGCAAAGCTTTTCTAAATTTTCCCCCCCAAACTCTCTCTCTTTTTTTTTTTTCAGAGATTCAGGGAGCGGTAAGGGAACTGCCATGATGGTATACATATTGCCATTTTTTAATAAGCTCTTTTTTCTTTTCAGGAGGCTTATATAATGTTGGACCCTGTGTCTGCTCCATTTTTTTTTTCAACAAGTAGAAGTTAAATTGAGCATCCCTGCAAAAATGGTCACATTAGAACGCATTAGTAGGTAATGTAAAGGGAAATGGTGATAGTAGGCTCTACGCGCATTATTGCACATTAGATTCTCCGATAATGGGCCCAAAGAATGTCTAGCCTCCAATCACAAATACAGAAAAAATGAACTGACAATTTGAAGTGGAAACCATTTTCTGCTTTTTATAAATCATTTCAAGTTAATCTTGGACCTTAACACTGTAAAGGGATTAGATTTCTCTATTGATTTAATTTACTGTAGAAAGTGGCTAACTTGCTTTTGAATGGCTTTGAGGTTTTGTAGTCAGTTGTAGATAATGCATTTTCATGGTTAAGATGTTTTGTCACTAAAAGTAGTAAATTGTTTTGTATTTTGCCTTTGGTTTATATTTCAGTTACTTTCAGAAACCTATGTGCAAAGATAATTATGTGCTACAGCTTTTTACAATACAGTTTAGAGTCAGTTAGAAATTAAGGCACTTGCCTGTATAATTGTGATACCTTTTACATCTTATCTGCGAAAACTAAAAAAGCAAATAAATACAAAAAAAATGACACAATCAGCCACATCGCAAGTGTTGTTTTATCAGTTATTGTTAATTCTTTCAAATGTGTTTAACTAAAACATAACTTCACCTGAGAAAGAATCCTTATGTTTTAGTTTCTCCAAAACACTGTAGCAAGAAGATTTGTATATCTCCAGCTCAATCAAGACAAGAATTTGGAACAATGAGGACACGCTGTTCTGTTTTTACTTCTGATATCTATTGCTAATCCCACTGAAAGCCTTTCATTTTTGCCGAGAATCTGCCTGGTAGTGTGTTTGCTCTGTATCTCAAATGCAATGTTTTGTGAGCAAGCAAGCAGTTTCAAGACGAGACAAGGTTTATTCAGCCTAAGCTATGCTTTTAGTTGTTCTGTTTTTTCCTGTCCCAGCCAGTATGCCTGCACGTCTGTCTTTTGCCTGTGGCTGTGAAAGGAAGGAAAGTTTCCCCCCTGTAACTATGAATAATAGATACAATATTCAAGGAAAACTTTTTCTTGGCATTCAGAAATCCAGTAAAAATTAGCTATTTTAGATAACCAAGAAATAGGCCATACTGAAAAGCATAGGCCTGTAGGTTAAATTGTCTTCTTTTGGATGGTTACATCCTATCTGTGTGTTTATGGGTACAAGCATATGTGTAGGCCTTGTAGTGAGCTTAAATTGTATCAAATGCTGAAAAAGAAAATTAATCTATACCCTGTACTCTATATATCAGTGACACATAGATTTATTTTTATAGAATGTAATTTATATTTGTTGTCTTTCTAACATATAATTTTATTTGACTCCTATCACTGTTCTTGCCTTTTTCTGTGGCTGGCAGTGGTGTGTGTGTGTGTGTGTGTGTGTGTGTGTGTGTGGGGGGTTACTGTGGCTGCAGTGCTCAGAAGCCCTCTGGCTTTGTCTTGGAGTCTGCGTGAGTCGAAGAGTCTGTGCTGTGCTGCCGACTGAGGGGAGGCTGTGTCTCAGTCACGCTGCTTTCCCCCACTTGGGGGTGGTAGGGGCTGCAAAATGCCACACTCTCAGCATTGCCAGGTCAGATGCTGGATGCTAATGTCCACCTCGCTGTCCTTTAATTACCACACAGCCCCCTCACTTGACATGCACAGTTGCTACAGCCTTGGGACAGGACAAGGAGTGCACATATGGAGAGAAAATTAATTTACCCGAGCATACTCCCTATGTTACTTTGTACACATTTTGACTCTGGAATTGATATGCTTTTGTCTAAAAAAGGATATTTCTCCTACTGATATCTACCTCTATATAAATTTCATTTTACAAAGAAGCTTTTTTTTGGGAATAAACGACACTATTATAGCTGGGTACTTTTTCTGGCTTTTGTCCGGATGGAAGGGGTTAGGGGTAAACATGAACGAGGAATTCAGTATTGCTATTTTTTGTGAGCCACACAAAGAGTGACAGAGTCCTCTCTGGAAGCCATGAAAGGTCTATCCATTTAATGTTTATTCCCACTGAATAAAATTGACCAGTGAGGTTGTAAGCCTCGGGCGTTTGACACTACACACAATGGGGGCTTCTCTCTTTGGCCGAGGGAGATGTCACTAAGTATAGTTATTGTGCGCTGCAGCTACATGTTGAAAGAGATACACTGGTCTCTGGGTTGTTTATTCCTTTTATAATAAGATAAAAGTTCTACAAGAGAAACAGACGAATGTTTATTTCAGTCACTGAAATGCAAATGCATTACACTTGGTAGTTGATCTTGTCAAATGGGAGATGGCTGAAACACATTTGACACCAGTTCAAAAGATCAATGGTTGTGTTAATTTGATCAGCCATTGCAATACACTGAAAAAAAGCTTGGGTGAGTGTTTCTCCCATTATTATGTAAAAAAGTCCCTATGTGTGCAATACACAAAGATGTCCCAACTGGGATTGTCAGAGGGAAATAACACTATGGTTTTCAGTCATGAAAATGAGATTTAAAAAAAAGCCTGTGATGAGCTTTTTTAATAGAAAGCCTGAAATCCAATTAGCACTTGAGTTTGGTGCCAGAGCCCATCCTTTCTGATGGGTACAGTATGGTGCTTACCGGCTTAGAATTACAGCAGGCGAATCTGTTTTATATAGACGTATAAACTGATCTAATCTCCTCAATCAGATTGAGGAGGGTGCTATTGGCTAAACTGGACTTTTGCTGCTGGATAGTTACTGAAATAAAGAGATATGCATGTATAGATACCAGTAGAAGTGAAATTAATTGTAGCGTTGGTCTTGAGCTTAAAAAGTATACCTTATTATTGTAATGCTATGGCTATTTCTTCAATTATTTGAACTGATTGGGGTAACCAAACTGGGAAAAAAAAAAACACCAGTCTTGCTTGGCTCTTGTATGCAGCTTGTTAATGCGTGCCACTTTATTGAAAATGCTGTTGTGAGCACTCCTTTGTAGCCATAAAGGCATGTGACATGGTGAAAAATGAAAGAAAATGAGAGAAGGCTGATTCAGGTTGTTTTGCTGTTATGCAGCCAGCCTTTTTAGTGGAGGAGCACAATTGTGTGTGCTTTTGTCATGGCACAAGGCCACTGACTGTGCAAGCTGCATTTAGTGGACTTTTCCCAACAGATAAAGCAGCCTAATGTGAGCTGCTCCCTGATCATCATTTCAGTCACATACTGCAGCCACCAAAGCTAGGAATTCTGAGTTCAAAACAGAGGATTCTGGTATTGAGAAATACTATTTAACAGTTTGCCTGCCTATCTATCAATAGCATCCATGAAAAAAAATATAGATATAGAATGTTATAATTATATGTTTATTTAAATGCAAAGCTACGTGTGTGCATGGATGCTTAAGTTTCCAGATTCCTGTTGCTGGCATTAATGCACTGGACTGGAACGTGCCCAGCGTGGGGTGTAAGCGGGAGTAATTGTCGCTGTAAACAGAAGCGCGGAGAGGCATTTGCTAAGCAGAGAGAAGGAACTGAGATTCCAGTGAAATATGGAGCGCACATCTCCCTCTTAGCTACGTGTGCGCTGCTTGGAGAGAGTGTATCAGAGGAGGGACTGTTGATTTCTCTTAAGAGACGGAGCACGGCAAATTGTGAGGCTGATTCCACGGTTGGTTGGGAAATGGTGATCAGTTCGATTGATACCACTCAGGTTTAAGCAGCTAATGAAATGACACTTTTCTGTGAAAATGTATATCTATAGAATAGAGTATAGTATATCTTCTTAAATTCCCTTCTTTTAACTCTGTGCCTTTGGTATCTCTCTAGCAAAGAATTCTGAAAGAATTCCTCAGATGTTTAGAGTATGCCTGTTCAATTCTCTCCAACGGTACCAATGCCTGTGTTTAATAAAAAGCTTCAGAATTCTGTCTGAGGACTTCTTGACTTTGAGAGAATACTAGTGGTGACAATGCAAAATCTCTGGACTGAAAGATAATAACTGGGAATCTGCTGTTTGTGGATGAATAGGCAAGTGACTCCCTTCATTTTGTTTTATTCCACTGGGTGTCTGAGTTTTTTGCTACAAAAATAAATCATTGATTTAAAAAAAATGTCTTGCTTAAAAAAAGAATAAATAAGAAAGAACATAAAATAACCCCATTCTCACAGTGCATAAATCAACAAAATCAAAAAGAAATTCACTTACCTTCTGGGTCAAGAACCAAAAAAAGAATAAAAAGAATTAATCCGTCCCAAAATTTTCATCCAAAGGGATAAATCCAATACAAGGCACAGATATCTTCAGCTCCAAAAGAAACACAGCTCAAGGGCCAGCTCTGAAGATGGTTGTTGTTTTTTATTTTTTTTATACCGGTGGTAATAATAGTGGGATGTGTGTGTATGAGTGTGTGGTGTGCTGTGTGTGTGTGTGTCCGCACACTCCTCTACTGCTAAGAAAGACCGGGAAAGCAGAGCAGATCGCTAGCACAGAGGCTACTACAAGTGTGAGGTTTAACCTGCCTCTAGCTCTGCTTCAATAGAGTGCTGATGTCATCTGTAGGAGGGGCTTTTTTTCTCTCTCTCTCTCTCTCTCTCTCTCTCCCCCCCCTTTTCCTCAGATATGTGTAGAGATACTGCAGTATGGGTTGTGGACACTAGAGGGAGTAAAAGAAAGAGGGATGGCTATGACAAGTTTCAATGTAAAGCTTGTCCTATGGTCACCCCACATGGTTCTAAAAAGGTGCTGTTTGTGTGTGCATATGGAGAGAGAGAGAGAGAGAGAGAGAAAGAGCATGCTTCTGTCTGTCACACCTGAGGCTTGGAATTCATCTGCTTTGCTCTCGTCGCAAGAGCACATAGGAGCTCAGAATCTGTCCTTTTATCCCCCCAAACCTTAAACGAAGCATGTAGCTCCTCTTCTGATGAGTGCTGTGTAAACTGGGCTGTCTTAGCGTTCACTCTAGAGCCTGCCAGAAACACAGCGTGTGCCCCTGTATTCCCCACCCTTCACGCGTGTAGCACCTCCAGTCTTCCTTTGTACTCTGCATTTTGGCGATACCTGAATGTATGAAAACTCCTGCTGTCATTCCTCCCCCCTGATCTATTTCGGTAATGGCTTCTTTACTCGCTCGGTTCCTGTAATCTTTTATCCAACTCCCTCCGCACCCCCTGGTCACCTCAGAGGGTTTACCCCCTTCAAAGGGGAGTCTGTGCCTGGGCAGATAACGGGAGGGTTTGCTCTCGGCTCTTCCTTGAACACACATTAGCTGATATGACAGTAGAACAGGGCCTTTCAGCTCTTCTTGGCCTGGCTTTTGTGCTGCTCAAAATAGGCCACCTTTGTTAAATCCTTATGGGCTGTTTGTTTGTTAAAATAGCTACAAAGTTAATCCTGGAACAATTACTACCACAGCCTGGCCTAAGTGCCCTACTTCCTTTTTTCTCTCCTCTGACGGGCTTTACTTGTTCAATGTGGATGTTGCTTTCTTGAAAAAAGAACATTTTTTTGAATTTAAGAATTAGTTTTGCGCCTTTCCAGACCTCCTTTTTTTCCTGGGAAACCTGAGTACTTTGGTCAATGAAAAAGAATGTGACCACAGTTCTTACCTGACATTTTAATTAAGAAAAAAAATCCCTCACGCAGTTGGTAGTGTTTCAGGGGTGTGCTGCTGAACCAGGTGTTATCTGACGCCTCTGTGTTTTCCAGACAATGGGGCAGGGTTTGAGTGGCGCTGCGCCAAGGAGCGAGGTGTGAAAGCAATGCCCTTCGACATCATCCAAGCCCGTCTCTCCTTCAGGGCATCGGGCGTCCCCTGTGACTGACCCTGTGGTGGCTTTTTCTCCTAAACCTAACCTGGTCTCGTCTGTCATCGTCCCATGATTGACCTGCTCTCCCCCTCATAGAGAGACGCTCTGGCTGGAAGGGGGAAGGGGAGGTTGAAGCGGCAGTGTCCGGTTACTGTTATCTCAGGACCGGAGGAGTCTGCTATGGGGATCATCTGTTGTTTGTGGCTGGTACTTGTCTTTCCCAAGGATGCAGTTTATATTATCTAACCCATCTCAATGTGTTTTGACAACAGACAGGTCTTTGAAGGCTTTAAATTAGTCCCCCCCCCCACCTCCTCTGTGTGTGTAAGTGGAAGGGGACACAGCTAAATTTAATAAACCACTTGATTTTGTTAAGTGTGAACAAGAGTGCTTTTTCTCCTGCTTTTCAGCAGCCGTTGAGCTGTTGTTTAGTGGAATCTCTGGCCCACATTTTGGGAATTGTTGGCTTTTACACTGCATTCTTGTGTAATGAGCAAATGAGGTAGAAGAATGGCCCTCAGCTTAGTCTCTTTCAAGATTTTTTAAATTGGTTTCTTGTGTTTTTTCTTCAGTTGATGAGGTTAAACAGAATTTAGAGCTTTGGGTCTGTATCTTTGTATTGATAACTAGCCGTTTTCACAGCTCTTCGCTGTAATCCTTGATTGGTGGGAGTTTAGTTGCCAGTGTGTGGGGTTGTGGTCTGATCACTATGTACCGAAGAGTTGAAACTCCTCTTTTACTTCTTAACTTCCTGCTGCGCAGACAAAGGTGTCAAATAATGGGATAGCGAAACACATTCTATCCAAAACACCACTCTCTCTGGTCCAAGGAGTTTTGTGAACTGTGTCTATATTTACAGTAAATCCCTGGTGTCTGAGCACACACGATGTCTGTTTTATCATGAATACATTCAGTTCTGTATGTTTGGGTCAATCAAATACGGTGTGTGAATGTTACACACTAAATATGTATTCTGTGTTTTTTCTTTTGTGTACTTCTGGTTCATCTACACATCCCTGTTTTATTTGCACTGATCTTCGTGCTGCCTGCCACCTGGCTCTGAGTCAAACCTTCAGTGGAACTCGGAGGAAAGCCCTAGAGAGAGGATGGCAGTGTGCATGCCAGCGTGTGCAGGGCAATACGATAACCCACAGCGATCTCTTCATGAAAGCGGCTCACTGCACCATCGTGCAAAGCAGCCCAGAGTCTGGTGACATCAAACAGAACCCCGATGGGCCGTTATTTCTATTTAATGTGCAGCGCGTTGGTTTGAGGCTGCCTTTCTAATGCAGATCATTGCTGTGCGGAGCTAACCCCTTCTCTTCAGGACTGCGTCACCAGGGAGCCAAGTCACCTGGGTGAGGGAGAGAAAAGGCGACCAAGCTGGCAACAAAGACTAGCATCCACCGAGTCAGGGCAAGCTGGGGAACTCGGTCAGCATTCATTTGTGTTGCCTGTTTGTGGATCCATGCAAATAGCCTTCTCGGCTGTTTTTCCTCTTTCTCTTTTGTTTTCCTTAGTTGTTTTTCTAAATCCTCTCTTGTGTTGGCCACTCTGGGGAGGGGGGGCTTGAGGGGAGAATCTGCCGTGTCAACTGTGAGGACCCCCCAGGGGTTAATGACCTGTGAAACAAAGCTGGTTGATCAGATTAGATGGACTTGCCTGCCCGGTGGTTCTGTCAGGAACAAAACCAGATATCAAAGAATAGATAAGAATGCAATGTGTTGATAGTCCATTACCCTCCTCAATTCATGTCAATTCCTATCCACCACCCAACTTTCCCCCTTTTAATTAGCTCAGTGTTCCTGCAGTAAATCTCTAATGAACCAACTGACTACTGTATTATCTTACAGCCTGTTAATCATATTTTAGCATTCATCATTTTTCCAATGGGACACATAATTGTGTCATAAATTAAATTTAGAGAAAAGGCTTTTGTTCGATTATTGTGTTGTAATTATTCACAGGCCTGGTGACTGGTCCGACACTACTGGCACAATGTAATGATTAAAGAACAGGACTACCTCATCTGTTGATTATGTTTTGTTCTGCTGAGGAAAAGATGTCATGATATCACTCTTACATGGGAGTAAAACAGAAATAAGTGAAAACAGCAGATAACACAGATAACCCTATAGAGAAAGCATGTTCAGCCATTTCCCATTGTGTAAAAAGTAGCTGGTGGTAGATGACACTGCCACTGCTTTGAGGATTGGCTTGCAGGCAACTCCCAAAGTGAGTGTTTCTCTCCGTTACATTACATATTTATCAAAGTATCACATGAAAAACACCTAACTGGAGTTATTTGGGTTAGGATTCTGCTTCAGTCTTATGGAATAAGAAACACTGGATGGTTTTCTAGGGGGTGTCATATAGAGGGCTTACCCACCCAGTCCGAATGTTAGGATTCTTTGTAATTATTATCAATTCAGGCCCATGTTTTTCATGTGCCCATTTTAAAACGCAGACACTGTGAAAGAAGCCCTAAGGAAGTAAAATGGAGGCTCCCTACTGAGACTGTGTGATTATCTCAATGATTTCTTCTCTTTCTACACCGGATCCATATAAAGTCTGATTTATTTCACTTTCGTGGGCAGAGTGCTAGGCGGTGACACAGACTGTTCTGAGATCAGAGGCACACAGTAGTGTTTTGCACACTCGCTGAAGGATCACTGGAGGGTGCAAGGCAGGTTTATGGTTGATTTTCCCCCGAAGCTGCTCCAGCGCAGTTTCCTGCCCTTGCAGTTGTGCCAGATGAGACTGGTGGCCTACTTCGCCTGTACTAGCAGGTCATTTTTCAGAAAACACGGATTGCTCCAAGACCATCAAAGGGCAAGTGCGGAGCAAACCCATGAGAGCTCTCTCTGCTGAGTGTTTGCTTTCTTGTGCATTTGTTTAATATTAGGCTTTTGCCATTCCTGTCCTCACGGACCCACTTGCAGAAGGCGCCTTGCGCTGCATTGTAAATAAGGGTGGTTTTTGCACATGTCCCTCTGGAGTGCTCTGGAGCTCGGTGCGGCTTTTGTTTGGGTGAATTGGCTGTGCGTGAACCCGGTCCATTCTGCGAATCACACCAGTGCGGTGTGCTCCCTTAGGTAATGCAGTGACTCACTGCAGAGTGGGCATTGTGCATTTTGACGTGAAGCACCTCCCACTGAGATGGACTGTGGGTCTTGTATTGTCACAGCGGCAACAGCAAGAACAGGGAGTAACTAACAAGGATTGTGTGTGTTTTTGTTTTTCTGTGTTCTGTGTTTAAAATAAAAGTGTGAATTAACGCATTGCAGTATTAAGGTCTTCTAAAAGATTTTAAAAAGAGTAACAATGATTCTGCAGCTATAAACATCTTTTTCCTGAAAAGACATGGTTAGCAACCAGACTTGCATGGTGACACACAACAGGAGTGCTCTTGAGTGCTGTCTTCATGAACACTTTACTCATCATTTCTTGGTAGTTTTACAGATAGCGCGCAAATGCTATAGTGCATCAGGATATGAAAGGTGCAACCAAAAGGTGCAGTCTTGCGCTATGGTTGACAAACTTGGTTTGCACTCATGCTCTACATTACTAATATTAAATATTTTCCTCTGGGTTCAGGAATTCTGTGAAAAGGTATGTAGCGACCTCTCTTTTGACCTCCACCCTAAAGGACATCTGGGGTTATTTGTTCATCATCTGTCATTAATAAGCCTTTTAGCTGAAGAGAATCCAGCAACTTTAACCTTTGCCCTTCAACACGAGATTCAAGTATCTGGAGCTGATTTTCTGATGAGACATACCCTGCACCAGCTTTGTGCAGTGAAAGACATTTCAATATATCTAACCACGAGCAAATCAGGCTCTGATCGAGTAAAATCCCCAATTTTGTCCCAGAGGGTGAGATATCACGATTGCAAGGGAACATGATTGCTCAGTGTTCTTTCTTATGAAAATCATCTCAGCCTTAAGAAGTGTAAAATAAACAGAACCACTTATTTGAGGTCAGACTCGATTTTTAAGCTTTTAACTTGGTGAGGATGTGTCTGTTCCTGGCTGTAGTGGCATTTGCCGCAGGCGCTTGTCTTGAGCAAGAGAGTATCAGATGTTACTCAGCGCTTTTAATGTGCGGCTGTAGGATTCAAAGGGGACAGGAAAGTGATGACAGGCAAATAAAAGGTACAGTTCAGACCGGCCGTTTAGCACATGAAATGTTTACGGGTTTTTTCAGAGGGGGCTCTTAGGCGACCACCCCTGTCATTAGTGTGTATAATTCCCCCATTATACTCAGCAAGTACTGTATTGGTCATTTGCCGTGTGGTTCTAACTGACACTGACAGGATTTGCAGAAACCGGAGTAAACCTCCTTTATCCTGTGCTGTCACTGACTAATAAGGAGGTATTCCACTTGTTTTCACAGGGAGCTGAGATGAGGTGAGATGTGACATATTGCACTCTTGGTATGCCTGACCAGCCTAGCAGAGTCCTGGGATTCACATTAGCCTAATTCTCAATTTTCAAATTCAACAACTGCTTCAAGTTGTTTTTTTTCAGGAGTCTTTATAGATTTATGCATTCAAATCATAATGTGGCTTCTAAACCTTATAATGCTGTCATATACCATTAGTTCTGGCTGTGCTGTTGAGCAGGTAGTATCAGCCAAGTTATAACTTTAAAAGGTCAGTATTATCATTTGATGCTGGCATTTCCAAGCACTTGTATATGCATTATCACTGCATTGAGATAAGCTAGGATAAGGTGGGAGAGCATTATCCCTCTATCTCCATCACAGAGCTCATTTGTTAGCATGTTGCCACAATGTAATTTCATCTTGCAGCTTTGTAGTTTTCTTTATTTATTGTTTTGCTCTTCTCAGTCCCCTTTGCCGTTCTCCTCTCCATGGGCAAGCTTTGGAAAAGTCTATTTGAATTTTATCAGCAATGGTGGATGATGAAAAAGAAAAAGAAAGGCTCTTACCATAGAGCTCTTCTGAAGTTTGGAGGCTGTTTTATTTATGCTTGAGGCCTGTGGTCATTTACCTTGTTCTAGTGACAAAAACAGTCAGATTTGCACAAGTCTTGCATACATTGACCGCTTGCTCCCCTGCGGATGGTGTGGGTTCACCAGACCCTCCCTGTCCGTGGGTCTTTCAGTCAGTGGCAGTTGATGTCACGTGAACTAGCTTTAATGAATCTGCTCAGACACTCTTGACTGATTGAGAGAGAGAGAGAGAGAGAGAGAGAGAGAGAAAAAAATAAGAATGAAAGGGAGAGAGACAGAGAGGGAACTTCCCACAGGCCCTGTGAGTCCTGAGTGCCTCCACAGCTCTGGTGTGAAAATGACTGATTTTAAAATGTAGATTACCCTAAAGGGTGTAGATCATCGGTGAGCAGCGTCCCCGTTGATTGAATGACAGCTGCTGCACACCCGAGGTGCCTGTTTATATCTCTGTGGCCGGCTCTCGCTTACCCCCCTCATTAGTCTAAAGGTCACTCTCACATGCTGTCTGTTCTGAATAGCATCGGCTTTTCTGAGCCCACACATTTACAGTCCTTTGTCAGAAAAACCTAAATGACTACTTGAGAATGAACGATGCAGCTTAAACACTGCAGCCCACTTACCAGGCAGAAGTACCTCCACCTTTGTCTTCACTGATCATAACTTCTATGAAAACTGCTCATCACACACACACCTCCCATCACCTGTTAGTGTGTGAATGTACACATTTTAATATGCATTCTGCGGTTTTTATTTGTAACTAGGGGGAGAACCACATCCTCATTGTTGCAATCTTTCAGTACTTGAGGGTTATCTAAGCGGCCTCTATTGACATGGCTGCCTGTAGGATTCAGAAAGAGAAAACCCTGAGCACAGGCTCCACTTAACCTCGAGGGATTAGCGTGCATGCCTACTTTAGCAGCACCAAAGGGAGAGTGTGGTTGGATCAAATGGATTGATTGACTGCTTTTCAGCTCTTGCGCCCTCTGTGTCCTTCAGATTTAAAACACTGGTAACAAATTTGTTTGTCTCAGCTTTATGTCAGGAATATCGTAGTTTGAGTAACCTTGTGTCTAGCACTAACCAACATACCACCACCAACTCCTGGTTAAATTACTGGAAAACAGTGCATATGAGGCTAAAGCATGAGGGCTCTGTCAATACATATTTTTAAAATAAAGCTTGCTTGTAAGCTTCTCAGCGTCTGGGTAACACGTACAACAATGTAATGGTTTATTTCGATTGTGGCAGAAATTGTGATAAGGAAAGTAGAGGAAGTTGTAAACACGTTTGCTGGTGTGTGTTTACAGTATTTATTTTATGGCCTTAAGCTCCTTCATGCTCAGTTGGATTCAAAAGAAATGTCCTAGCAACATTTCTTTGTGTGTGTGTGTTTTTTTTTTCTTCCATTGCAGAGCACAAATGCATAATTCAAATTGTCAGCATGGCCATTGTTCACTGGGATTCTCCTGGAGAGTTTGATCGCAGTGTTTTACAGTATGATGGGAAGACACAGCAGAAAGACGTCTCTGAGTATTGGCTGGGCAACGTGGAGCTTTCTCTGGTAGAATGATGTCTCCCGCAGTGTTTTCTTAAGCTTCAGATAACATTCTCCATGTTTGTCTTGGCTTTCCTCATGTCTCCGCTCAAATGATTGCCGGCAACTGACACAACACTGCCCGAGCAGCAACAGGTGCGGGTTCACTGACCTACATATAGCCACATGTATTATGAGCAGATTTTTGCCACTGATATAGTCTGCAGCCACTAGCTTTTTATGTACAACACAGTTTAAAAAATCTCTTGTATATTTGAAACAAGAGACTACAATAGACAGCAACGGTGGCCTTTGTGTCGGTTCATTGTTTATTTCTGTGTAATGTGGAAAAGAATCTCTCTCTATTTCTTCCTTTTTCTTCTGCTTTTTAACAACACTTCAGACCAGGAGAGATAGATGTGTCTTATTTTAATGCTTTGTTTTCATAGGTTCAAGCAGCAGCGAAAATGTTGGCGAGGGTGGTATTGTTTGCAACAGGTGTGTTTGCAGATTTTTTCCCCCAGTGTATATTTTTACCATCCCAATTAGTGGTTCAAAACCATCAATCAGACAGTAGGGAGGGAGGAAGCATCCCTAAGACACATCAGTGTGGCTACATTGTCATTCAACACACCTGTGAATCTGGGCACCCACATCACTTTGCTGAATTTCTTATGTGTACCATCTCTCAGGGAGGTAGAGGAAGTGACGTCAGAGAAGGTGGGACTCTAATCAGCTAAGTGCAGCTGAGTTAAGAAGAAGGATTTTCTTTTTGAAGACCAGGTGCAACTCACACCTGCCTGTGTTTTTCCATCTCTGCTAATTGGAGTGCAATATCCCTCTAATGAATATTCTCTCCATGTTTGTGGGGGCAAGACAAGAGCGCCTCAGCCGGGATTTAATCCCCCTTGAGGGTTTTTTTTTCCTGTCTTTGTTTGGAGAGCAAATTCAACACTTGTTGGAAAATTGTTTCAAGGACCTAATATTGATTGCCAGAGCTGCATCTGGTTCCGTGCTCATGTGCGTGTGCACACATGTGAGTGTGAGCAGATACAAATTCATACACACAAGTGAGCTGTGTGTGTTTGCATGTGTATGAGCATGTTGCCATAGGTGTATGTGGGTGTGTGTGTGTGTGGGTGTGTATGCATGTCCGTGTGTCTGTGCTCTCATCCTGATACACATAATATGAAAATACTTAATATCACTGGAGTTTAACAAAGCTGGAGAGTTTAAGGTTTCACAGAACGTTGCTTGATGGGACAGCTCTGTGTGTGGCAGAACTCTGCCAGGAGGGCTGATGCTCCACAGGCCTGCGTGTCATTGGAAACTTTCAGTGGTTCAGGCGAAGGATTAGTGTCATATGGACCCAGCCTCAAAGTCTTCTCTCAAACATAGCCAAACCGCATTCGCACAGACGTGTAACGCACACACACACACACACACACACACACACACACACACACACACACACAAAAAACACATGACTTTGTCACATTCACCATGAAAGTCACTCACCACAGGCAAGGAACAGTCTTGCAATGCAGTGAATTTTTCTGCTAGAAAAACAATGTGAGGATGAAACGTGACCTCTGACTGCTTTTACAACTGCTTAAGTATTATTACTCTTACTGCCATTACAAATGCTTGTAAAGAGCTTATGACAGTTACCCAGTTCTGCAGTTGTGCCTACTTGTTCTCAGAATTTGGGGGTGGGGGACCTTATGCCTGCAACATACAACAGTTTCTCTATCCTGCACATTGCCTCAAAAATGATGGACTGGTGTGAATGAAGGCAGTAGTTAATCATATTCCCTGCTGCTGTCTGTGACCCTTGCCAGGTATGTGTCTGTGTTTGTGTATCACGAGACATGGCCAGGAGTCATCCTCCTCGTGGTGTTTTTGTTATGTCTTCAGTGACCCGTTCAGGTAAAACGCTTTAGTGCGGAGGCCTGATGGCACCCTTGGTGATGTGAACATGCAACAACCTTTTCAGACAGCAACAGCATTTTAATATTCCTCTTTGGCACATCACATGGCCGGCCCTTTCCACCAGTTGAACCCCACGCTCTACATGTTTAGCAAACGGGGCCGTTGTCTGCCTTTGTTCATTCACGATTTCTCAGGTGACCTGCCCAAGTGACCCCAAAATAGTGTGAGTCGGTCTCCATGGTGACGATCAGAGATCAAAGGGTTATAGTTCACACAGAAGTAATGATGTCAAACGCATTTTTAAATGTTTCCAAAACTCCGGGTAAAGTGCTGAGCAGCTGACCGCAATTAAAATGACAAAGGCCCGGGCCGTTGTGCTTATAATTGATTTGCAGGGACAGCTCTGAGTGGATGGGGTCCCCCTGCGCCAGACTGGAATGCTTAGCACACCAGACCTGTGACAATCTCTGTCTATCGGCCACAATATGAGGAACGGTAGGGACGGCATGCGAAGAGAAAGCGGCATTCTTCGCAGAATTGGGCCTCGTAGTCCCTTGCCTCCTACCCTATTGGGAGGGGCTTTTATTTTCTCTCATTTGGGAGATTCCTTGAATCCGATAGCCGATAAGCAGCGACTGGCATGTGCTCACTCATTCCAAGTCGGGCAGTACAGTACAAGTTTGATTCCCTGTCAACGTGAACAATGAAAGAAGCCGGTTCAGAAGCAGCAAAACTGAGGTGCCTGAGCACGTGGCTTCCAATCAGAGCTGGATTTTTTTCCCCCCACTTGCTCTGAGCCACTTTAGTACCCTTGGAACGAACAGGGGAGAGAGACTTCACCTGGGTTTTAGTTCTGCCGCCAAATGAGGTGTTAGCTGTGGCACTCGTCTCTCTCTGGGGATGGTGTTGCTGTTGTAAGTGGATTACAATTAGCCTGCAGTCCAGGCTCCAGAGAACTGTGGGGATGCGTGGGGATAACTGAACCATAAAAAAGAGATGGATCAAAATATCACTCATATACCGGACCTGAAAAACTGGTGGAAGTTTCATACGATAAGATTTTCCCTTTCATGTTGAGTATAGATTTTCATGTCTGCATTGCACTACAGTGGAGCAATAAAAGCTTGAAATGTATTCAGCAAATGCTTATATGAATAGGTATTCTGTGTCCTCTTTTCAGTGAATTTGGATGTTCCACCTGAAGGCTGCTGAAAGCTTAGTTTTCCTCATTACCTCCTCTAAGATGCGAGGTAAGGTGCTTTAAAAGCCATTTGTTTGTGTAAACTTCGGCAGGTGTGTTTCTGTTTGCTAGCCCCACGGTGAAATGGACCGTGGGACTGTAATTGCTCGTTTAAGGAAAGCTGGAAGAAGCCAAATGAGGAACGAAGCTGGGAGATCCAGCGGAAGCCTCCGCTTGAATCCTTCCAGCTGCTTCCACATGCGAGGCTAATCCCTCACGGATCCATCGATTCTGCACAGGTGATCGGATTTCGCTGTGCCTAAATAATACCCCCTTCTGAATGCTCTATGTAGGGACTGGGAAACAGACGCTGTAACGGTGCGAGTTGGCGTGGTATGTGGTCGAACAGCTCGTGTTTGTCGTAAGGTTTGGAGGGCAAACGGAAAACACAGCCATGCCTCACTTCTCTCCTAAGTGCTGGTCAGAGGGAAAGGCAGAAAATGCAGAATGAATACTGCCTCCCCACTAAGCATATGGTCCCAAGTGGGTCAGAGGTCATAATAGTTAAGACAAAGATGTGCATTTTCTGTGTTTCTGGTTTATACCAGTTCAGTTTATTTTTCCTTGTTAGATTTTAACACTGATTGGTAGGCTGTCAGCTTTGAAGCAGACAAATGATGAACCTTGCTTTTGCTTTTTTGCATGTGTACTTTCTGTGTTTGTGTTCCTTTCCTTACTAGCAGTCCATAAAGGCCAAAAATGCAGATTATTGTGAATACCCTGTGGAGACAGCTGAGCAAGGTGAATGGCTGCCAGACTGTGCAAGGTGAATAGCTTGTTTACATTGTGTCCTTAATTAAAATAGTTTAGTCTGCAGTATGGGTTTTGAGGTCAGGCTGAATATCATTGTTTCAAAAATAAATACAGCATAGCAGTTAGTTAATTTATGCATTCTTATTGGTCTTTGTTCATTCCTCCATAAGGTAGAATCTTCTGTGGTTTCTTACAGCACATGTGTTATATTGCCTCTACTACCTTTACCTCCATGTCTCACATGCTTTCTGAGGTATATGTGTGTAACATTGACGATTTCATCATTAATACTCTAACTTCTTATTAAAACATGCTCTGCTGACAAAATTTGCCCAGTTGTAAAGAAGACTGTGAAAGCTTAACAAAATGGCTTGAATAGACTCACCCATTTTTACTATATCAATCACTATATGTCTGGTCTTTTGTGTGGATGCTCAATTTGAATTTTGTTTATGGTGCAACCCTCTGGTCAATTACAAACTTCTGTTTTGGGAATTTAATCGAGAATTTCATAATTAGTTGTTGAACACCTTTCAGATACCTTAATTTGAGGGTAAGTAGGTGTGACTGGGAAAAGCTGTTATTGTGCAGCTGCCCACATGTACAGATGTGTTTAGATCAGTGGGGAGACCTGTATGATAGCTGTGAGTTTGGCCTATGCATTGTGATGGCAAGCAGAGAGGACTTTTTTTTTGCCTGGATTTGACAGGAGACCACGTCTTCATGCATCACATCGTAAAACTTAGCATTTTTAAAGCACCTTGTGCTGAGGCCGACTCTCTCCCAAACCACGTCTCATCTTTATTAAGTGGTAGGCATGTGAGATCAAACTATTTCTGAAATACCTTCACCTCAAATGAATCCTCTCATGTGCAGCACAGTCTGAATATTTCTCCCTGCCTTTAAATACGGAGCTCTAAAATAACCTCTGCGGTCCTTTACATGTGGAGTCTTCAGATCTTCAGTGAAGCCATTGTTTACATTATTGTGTACAATGGTGTTTACTTTGCTGTATTTGGCCTCTGGCACAAATGAGAGCCTTGTTTAAATTAACTGGGAGGCTATGCTGTGTGGTAGCTTGTCTGTAGTAGTTCAGAGAGAGAGTTTTAGAAGCTGTGGATTTGTGCTGTTTTCACGAGATACATGGCACCAAGTATGGTTCCAGACACAAGGAACAGAATATGGATGCATGTCTAAGTCTATATGATATGCAACGGGATCTGGACTGTCAAAAGGTTTTTCATGATGAAATCATGGAAATCCACATTAAGTAACAAAACAAAACAGGGGACCATCATCACCATTCACCCTTTTAGTTTTCTTACAATGGGAAGAAAAAAAACAGGATGTTGCTCTTGTTTTTAGTGAGAACACTGTGTTATTAAGTAACCTGACCTTCAGGCTAGGGTCATTCTAGAGGTGTCAGTGCAAAAAGCCTGCTGCTTCCTGTCTGCCAAGTAATTGTGAGCTCTGTCTCTTAACCTACTGTATGCAAATGTGACTTACCGAGTGGTGTTAAAAGGCTTTCTCTTTCATTCAGCTGTAGGCTGGCCATGCGATGAGAAAATCTGAATTTATCTTTTAAGATGTGTGTAAAAGGAAAATTAACATTCAAGTGGAAGAATGTTAAAAAATTTTCACGCAGTGTTACAAAGTTCAGTTTCACTTAATTAAAATTCAAAGCTATAACCTAAAAAAAGCTTTTAAAGACTGTTTTTATTTGTCCTTAAGAGTATTGATTGCAATTGATATTTTGAGAATTTGATGTAATTTTTTTAAGAAGAGCAAATGATCTAATACAGCCAATTTTGGTAGTATTATTTTTTGTTCCAGTTTCATTAAGGGTCTGAATAATAACAGAGGGTTTGGTATGTATGAAATGGAGCAGGATTTACATTTAACCATGGATGGAGTCTTTTGATCATAACCACTCCAGCTGGAATCCGGGGTGAAACCTCTGTAATGTTTCCCTGATTTTTGGTTGAGTCTAATCCTTTGAATAGTGGCGCCCTGACCTGACTGTCTCCAGGTCAGAGATCGAGTGGCAAGGCTAGCTGAGATTTGCATGGCGTGCTGCAATACTATCATATTAAGCAAAAAGTTTCCATTTAAGGCTGTTGCAGTCTAAAGATGTGTCTTGACTCCACTCACTGAAAGGCCATGTTTCTCATTCTCCCCGGTTCTTTATCATCCTCACTTTCCCTGCTGCATCTAACTCTATTTTTCCCTCTGCGGATTAAGGAAATTGCATGCCAAGAATTTCATTTGAACAACCATCTTAAAATCAGATCTATTTCCATCACTGCAAATGGGCACGAATGCACATTCTCAACACCGTGCCTATTGTTTGAGCCTTTTTCCACCTTGGATTACAGGTTTTCTGTGCAATAAATAGCATTTTATCGGGATGGCGACTGTGTATTTGTTACTACTGTTATAATAACGGGTAAGGGATGAACAGGATAAAGTGCATTGTTTTTAGGACAAAGAGTGAGATTAAAAGAAAGAAGTGACTTTTTTATCTCTTTTCCACAGCCAGTGACTTCAGCCCCTCTGATCCCTGGTCTAATCCCCTTCTTTCTGCCTGCTGTCATTCAACCCACCAGCTGGGGCCCCACTTCCTGTGGAGGTCCACTCTTGTGTGCCATCATTAGCTAAGCCTCATCCCTCCTCTTGCCAGAGGAAGCAGGGATGCTCTTTTAAAGGACATTTCCAGCATCGTAAGCAACATAGGCATTGCATATTAATGCCTCAAACCAATGGTGTTCCTAATCTTAATCTGTAAGACCCAGTACAGTGCACTGATGTTTCTCTTTTTATTATCCTACATTGGACAGAGCTCATACATCAGATATGACTCATAGTGCTGCAACTACAGAGGAAACATAATTTTTTCCTCATATACATGTCTAGCCTCTAGCCTCTTGTGCTGTAGTCTTCTTGTGGAATGTCAGTTGAGCTACACATTGAATGGCTAGAGGACTGTGTCACCAGTCTTCATTTGTCAGGTTTCACAGATGGAACCTGTTCATTTGTAGTTTAACATTTACCTAAAAAGTTCATTCCCCATTAGGTCTCTTGAATGAATCATGATCTGACTTGCAAAGTGTACGACTTTCAACAGTGAAGTTGGTTCTCCTCATTTAGGTCACTTAACCAAACTGTAGTCAAATCTTCCTGTGGGGCTGTGCTGGTCTCAGGCAATGCACGCCTCAGCCACACCCAAGTCTCCATGGAGCCTCTCTCGCCGCTCCCTTGGACTACATATTTGTGTAATAAAATGTTGCAAGCCCTTTTCCTACTCTGATATTAACTTTGCACTATCCACTGCCAACCCACTTCACTTTGAACTTGATTGTTCACTTAACCATTCCAACTCCCAGACGTTCTTAATAAAAGCACTTTAAGCCTCTCCAATGGTTGGGTGTAATTAAAAAGGAAATAAACTCCTGCCAGTGGCAGAGTTGGCCCTCACTCTGATAAGAAGCTTTTAAAACTCTTTTTTTTTGTATTGGCTTTTTGGCATAGTAGATCTTTGATCTACCGTACATACTGTACGAAAAGCGTAAATGTAAAGTCAGATAGAGCCCATCGGGGCAATGCTCCTAAATCCAGGCTCTGTGTCAGACCTGGGATAGCTTCATGTGCTTAGTGTGGCTTTACACTGTTTATTCAGGCACTGACTGCCTCAGCCCTGCCTTTTAAACTCTCCAGTCGCCACAGTTTTGTGCAAGACACTGGTCATGACACATGAGCTCACGAATGTGAGAGATGGGACATGGGGGCGCAGACTGTGATGACACTTTCTCCGTAAGTCTTGTTATGACTGGTGGGATTGTGTAACCTCAAAAACAGGAGGCGTGTCCTGGCTTTTCCCTTAACACTGTTTCACAAGCAAATCAAAATCAGATTCAGTCCTTAATGTCTCTTTGAGGGACATTTCTCTCAGAGAAATTGTGCACAGTATGATTAGCAAGATAGCACTTTAAAAGAAGAAATAAATCTGTGAAATGCAGTTGAATAAATATGGTACAATAAGGACAGCACAAAAGGCAACTAAATGTTGTCAAGGGGTGTTCTAGTACTAAATGAAAACTGCACTTCAGAACAATGTTCGTGTGTTCTTTCAGAGCTATTAGGACTTTGACCAAAGCAAATTTACCTAATGATTTGTGCCACATTAAGCCACTCATAGACTTATTTTTACAATGCAGATTTTGTACCTTTTAATTATCCACAACCCCCTCAGTCATCAAAAATGAATGATATAAATTGAGGGAATAATTTGCCTACCATTGCTTTTGACAAAAATCGCCCTCTCAAATATTATGAATTGTCTCTGGACCATTATCTAAAAGCTGAGGTGAGGGACAGTACTATCAAAGCACAGCTAGACTACATCCTTGAACTATTGCTGATAAACACAGTCAATCAATTTAATAATCACAGATTGTGTCTAGAGCACTTCGTATAAAGAATATTCTGGGGTTTGCTGCTGCACTCATGTTACAGTAGGTTACTGGGAGTTTTGAAGTAGGCCTGTCTGTTGATGGACTGCAAGTATGTTTAATGTTAATTCTTTGAAAGCAAACTTGCCTCTTTGTATTTAGTCTATAGAGAAATAATCCTGAACTTGCATTAGGAAGTTCATCCTGGTAATAGCCAGTAAATGCCCATTAGAATTTGCCCAGACATTACTTAGACATTAAATAGATGCAACAATCAGCTGTAACGATTAAAAAGATTGATCACAAAATGAACATATGGTCATGGCCTGAGGTTCTTTGAGTTCTTGGAGCCCCATTTAAAATGGAGGGCAGAAACACCTGCATGTTGTGCCTGAGATTGCACATGCTAACATTTGCAGGATTTCTACTAAGAGTGATCAAGCTAATGCAACTTTCTGCAAACTACCTATTGATGGCGGCTGGCTGCACTTCTGTTAGACACCTCCCATGATAAATTGTGGTTTGCGTCTTCGAACTCACAGCAAATATGCCTCGCGAACAAGGAAACATGCCAGAGAAAGGAACAATCCCAACCAACAGAGTATTAAATATTAATAGAGGAAGTAAACATATTTCTGTATTACAGGCACAAAATATACATGCTGGCCAAAGAAACAACAGTTGGCAAACAATTGCTGAAAAGTTCAATTTTGTAAACTCAACAAAAAGAGGAGTAGCTGGATTAAAAAGATGTATCTTTAAAGAGAGCAGCGGGGGAGTAAAGGGAGGCTCTGACACTGCTGATTTTGGGATGGTACAAGGCTACAACTCTCAAGCTAGTACCAAAGTTTTGATTTCCCATTGCAGAAACACAGATAATAATGAAGTCTTCTTTTATGTACATAGTGTGTGCCTAAGTTAAGTAATCCAATCATGAGCTATGTGGCATATTGTTAGGGCTGACATTTAAAGTTATGTGTTCCCATCAATATTCACTCACCATTAAAATTAGATTCAGAATGATAACAACATAAGTGATGCTGGTATTGTCTTATACCTAATGGTGACCATACAAGTGACCTAGCTTGATGAAGAAAAAAAAAAGTGTCACTTGGGTGTGAAAACTACAGTCTGTCCACAGTTGTATTCCCTTTCACCGTATATGTATGCATTGAGTAACAAGGACAGCACAAATTTGTAGCACAAGACAACCCTTCTTCACATGATCGCAGATCAAACCTCAAATTTCAACAGTCACGCATACACACTCGCACGCACACATGCGTACATACAAGTGTTAATGCAGGTTAATGGCTGGTGATATGTGTTAATGGCTGAATAATCTTAATTTAATAAAGGAAAATTGTTAAATAATTAGATTGTTTAATAGAGTGTATATTAAATCCAGTGTGTCACTTTGAACAGCCTGCAATGAGCTAATAAGAAAATGACATCATTTTTGAAATGGCACCAATGGCACCAAATTTAATGAAAAGGGTTTTTTTTTAAGAATCTTTGCAGAGCAGTATTCAGCAAACAGGTAGTATTTTTCCCTGTCGTGCCTTTGATCCTGAATAGCGTTCTACTGCTAAAAGAGCCCAGGAAAGTCTTCTAATCCTGAAAGAGCAAGGAACAACAGTTGCCCACCATGATAAACCTCATTTCATTTTGTGATGCATTACTTTGAAAAAAAACCCTTCCTTTTTCTGCCTCTATGGTGAAGTTGCATCAACATAAAGTGATTATTTGGTGATTGCGTATGCATGAAGCCTCACATACAGTGCACACTCAAGCAGAAAAGGTAGGGCCTTCTTCAGCTGAAGTACATTTAATGGGTGTTTAATAGATATGGAAGATAAAACGCACTCAGTAGTGGGTTTGCGGTACCACAAAAGCTCTGTAAATAAGGACCTTTCCCTGTCTGGTCTCATTTGCATATTGAAATGAAGGAAACAGACAGCAGACATTGCCTTTTTCTCCCATATGGAAAAGAGTCCTGCTAGAATTAGTCAAACAAGTTGCCCGAGTTCCAGAGGCTGCTGCTTCGGCACATTTTGTAAGCGATTTTGATTTTTTTATGCTTAGTGGAGCCCGGCAAGAGGGTGACCTTTTTGGCTTTAGATTTTTTACATTAATAGGAAAAACAAAAAACAAACAAGTATCCTTTTAAGGATAAGGTGAAGAAGTTGCCCGTGTGTGTGTGTATACATATATGTATATACATATATATATATATATGTGTGCGTGTCTGTGCTGTGTCTGTGTGTGTATGCCTGTGTGTGTATGCCTGTGTGTGTTTCTTTTATTTAGTCTTCCTCAGAAGTCACTAGCAAACTCTACCTGACTTTTTAACTAAACTGAACTTTTTTCTTGGACTGGAAACCCATGCAAACCAGTTTTCTCTGGTATTTTTTACATAAAGTATAGTCACAGCACAAGAAAAAACCAAAAAAAAGATTTCTATCGAGAGGAAAGTAATATAATTCCACATAGTTGTTATTTTCTGTGAGGAGATTAAAGAATAGTGCTTCCTCTCTGCATGTGATAGGAAATACAATTTATCAAGCTTTAATGCATGTGCAGTGAAGCCAGCACAGTGTTGCAGCACTTATGCTGCTGTGACTCAGTCATTTTATCTTGAAAATGGATACATTTTAATCAGAAGATGAAAGGAAAAATGATAGCAAGTTATTTGCTATTCAGTCTGTTTGGGAATGTAGGGTACAGGTTATCAAAACATGAATTTTGGGATTATGGTATTATACTCTACAGAGAGGGCATGATATATAGGAACTTGATGTATGCAAAATAATTAAATAAAGAAATATTAAACAAAATAAACTGATAAAAAAAATTGATGCTCTGAGAAACCTTCCTGATAGGCAAGAGCATTTTTGAAAATGCTTTTCATATAACACTATGAAATGGAATGAAGACAGTCAAGCACATCCAAAATTAATGCAGTAGGTACACCATATGACTTTAAAGTCACATTTCCGTGCTTTTCCAGTACTGTTTACTTCATGTCCAGCACTATTTACTTCATTCTTCATTACATATCCCTCAGTCTTGCATTTTGGTTCTGTGACACATCTACAAGGAAGCATACTGTACATGCAGCAGGCAGCGTGGTCAACAACAACCCTGGGTTTGTTTGTGACATTTGTGAGTTTTCACACTCAGTCACACTCACTCACACCCTTCCTCTTCAGTTCAACCAGCAAAGTTTCACAGAAGATCTTTATTTGTCCACGGACGCTAATCTTTACAGTCAGTGAAATGATCATTGAAATGTAGCTGTCACAGTCTGTTTGGTCAAAGTGCCAGCATGAGCTTTGTACATATCCCTTTTTGTTTTACAGGCAAACAATGACAATGTCAGCACTGAAGCATCATTGTGTAATTTTTAAAGCTAAGTGTGGAGGGGAAGGTATGTACGTGATATTGAAGGAAACACACATTAGTCTGTTGTGCAGCTCTGCTAAATGACTAATAGTCTGACGAGACCAGGGCAGTGATAAGCTATCAGTCCAGCTCCTGTTATTGGTTGACTCTGCTGGTCTTTTCGATCTGCTGTGTGTTCATGTACCCCATAACCTAAGTACATGTTTCAGTTTTAGTTCTGATATGCCTCTTTTAACTGTTCAACTGTAATGAGTTTGCCTCAAGTTTTGATTGATTCTAGGTGAAGCTCAAAGTGTATGTGGAAATCATACCTTGGCATACACTTGAGATTATGTACTCTGTCAGGTGCCTACAAGCAATGATAATTGCTCTTGCAAGGACCTTGTAAACTGTTTGTTTCAAGCAGCTTGCAAGGACCTTGTAAGCTGTTTCTTTCAAGCAGGCTTAATATTTTTGCTGATTCCTTTTCAGTGACATTTTCCACAAGCTGTTAATTCAAACACATTGTGTTTTGAGTGATGTGGAAGAATAACGATACCTATGCAGGTACCATGTCAACAAAACATACTCAACTGAAGCACAAACTGAGAAATGTATTGAGCTGTGGTGAGAGAATTAGGTTTTTTTGATCTGTTTATATACACCTACCAAGTCAAACAGTGAATGCACTACAAGTAGAAAGATATAGCCGGACAGTTTGCTAGAATAGGTCATTGACTTTTTGCATCAGTGTTCAGTGCTTTTATTGTTACTGTATGGCTCAGACATTATTGTCAAGTCCTGAGGTCTTGATGCACAGTGCCAATCCATTATTTGAAAACCTGTGTGGAGTGCCAGTCCTGACTCCACCAATTCTGTAATATCCCAGTCATATTCTGTGTCAGATTCACTTGCAGTATACTTGCTTTTTGTTGCAATTTTCAAAACTTGTACAGTGTATACTAGACTTCTGACCTTCATATTTTTTCGTTAAATGGAGTCATACATGGAAACAGAATTAGAGATGCTGGGTATTTTCACATATATTAAGTGAGGTATTAACTTTGTTAATTGAGCATAAAAACCTGTGGCACAGAGCATATAAATAAAAGTCATTAAAATGATGAAGTATATTTGGTTATCAAGTGAGGGGATATTAATCGGTCTCATCTTTATTTTCAGACAAGTGACTGTACTATTTCCAGAAAAAAGGAGATGGAGAGGAAAAAACAAACAAACCCTTTTCCTCACTGATTTACTGACCTGCACATTTTAAGTATTTTCAACAGTATTTGAAAATGTAAATATAGTGGCACACTGGCCTTGGGTCAGCACATTCATATGAAAGGATGGGCAATTTGGTTGAAGAGTCTAAATGTCATCTTTCTGCTTTCACATTCCAATATAACCCGTACTGGTGCTCTTTAAATTGCGGTTCACAAAGGTATTTCATTTGGCAAAAAAAAAAAAAAAATACACATACTAGCAACCTCCTTCCCCCTTTCAAAATTAGTACCCTTTGCATGAATGTGTGGGGTTTTGTGGGAGTTTTGTGTTAAGTGTCCTAGTTGTATGCATTTCATGGGCCCAATCTTCCAGTCAGTCTGCTGTCTGCCAACCATTGGAATGCCTGGAATGCAGGGTGCCAGGCAGGTCAGTGTGATACTGTGGGTGGGCCTTGCAGGTTGTCTTAAAAAGGGCTAGGGAAGGGTCTGTTCCCACTCTTCTTCCACAGCTTGTTCTGATAGTTGTCTGCATTTGTCCTTACATGAAGTGAGCAGGATAAGGGCCAGACTGACAAACCACCTCAGGTTGATGAAACAGAGTTGGCTGGCAGGGGGTGGGAATGGAGTTTGGAGACAGAGCCATTGATGATGCAGTGGGTGCTGGCGAAAGGCTAACCCCCTTGGGGAATGTGTTTGTTGTGTTGTTTCCCAGCAACCTGTAATGGCTGACTTGATGGCCCGGGACGTGGTGAGCGTTGTGCGGCTGATCCAGATGGTGTGCTCTTCGCCTCAGCCGATGTACCCTGTGTGGACCGGAGCAGATGTGCTGGTTAAATTAGACTTGTGGTATTTAAAAGTGGTTAGCACTCTCCTATGAGGCTGCTCTTTACAGCTGTTTGGGGCCATTTTCTTCTTTTAATTGGAATCCAAAATATCATACATTACATTAGTAAACCACCAGGCACCCCGGGCCAAACGGTTGGCATGAATTCCCTTTTGTGTCTTTCTTGGGCTGTTAGCGTCCAAACAGCCGTCCGATTAATCAGCCTTCAAGAAGGTGCGTGGGCCTCCACAGATTTCTTCCTAATGATCATCTCCAAATTAGTGCGACTCCAAACGATGCAGAAATGGGCCTCCTCACTGTGCTTTTTATCTTGTCCAGTGCTCTGGATGTGCAGAGAATTCTGAATGCTGGTTTATACATCAATTGATCCAACTTTTGTTTCTTAAAATGCTTTTGTTCCTCTCAAAAATAGACTCTTGCACAGATCGACTAAGAAAGCTAAACCTGCAGCATACTTGCTGTCTAGACAGGCCTACGGTAACGTATTCCGACCGTCTGGATAGCAGTGACATATCATATATTTTCCGGAGACAATTCCTTTATTTATATATGAGTTAAATATGCCCAAGAGAGCTGGTTTGAGATTAGGTATCTGCAACCTGAGTGCCTGCCAAGATTGACACAGGACTGTTACTTGATTCAGACTTGATTAGGTTAAATTCAGGAATGAATGGCTACTCTCTGTGGAGAAGGAAAAGGGGGGTGGGGTGATGGTGGAGGGGGAGAAGGAGATGGGGGTGGAGGCTTTGACAGTGGAAAGAGAAAAGTATTTCTACTACCATGAAGACGCCAGGGAATGTGAAGGGCAGCAGTGAGGGACGCATTCACTTTTGCATCTTTGTAAAAGTGATACATGGTTCTCGAAAATGTAACATTACATTCTGTACCTCAGAGGTAACAGGATCTGGTGTGCTTCCATAATCTAAAAAAGATGGTTCCATCTCGCTGAAAATCTTACAGCTGGCACGGGGTTAGTGTATTGAAGGAGATCCTTTTCACTTAAGCGCAGAGGGCTCGTACGGGTTAATCCAGGTGCATAGCTGTGTTCCTAAGAGGGCCAGAGAGGTGTCTGTTTTTGTTTTTCTTGAGCTCTTAATTAGCCAGTTGAATCAATGAACTGTTGAATCAGATGAAAAAAAATCTGTGGTTTATGGACTAAAATGATTGCCTTGCCTTCCAAACATTGGAAATATATAGTACCGTAAAGAAGCCTATAAAACCAGCTGGATGACTAGAGAGCGCAGCCCTGGGTTAATCCAAGACTACCCACACAGTGTTCTAGTTTCCTGCTTCCTGTCTGCTAGGCTGGTGCTGTCTGTTGTTTCTTCAGACAGGACAGCCAGAGATATCGGACCCAGTTTTTGTATTGGATATGTGGATGAGCTGATGACTGAATATAAATAATAAAATTTTCAACTGATTATTGCTCATCATAAACAAAGGATGGATATGGAACTCCTCCAGTAACAGAAACCCAATGGTGACATTGAATTCTGATTATCTCCTGTTCTAAGCTCTATTCTGTGTGCAATGGAAGAGGACATTAAACCACATCTGTTTCTGCCAGCCCCAGCACCAACAGGACATATCTAGTTTTGTGTATCCACAGTAAAGAGAAAAAAAAAGAAAAATCTGATTTAACAGGCAATTGCTTGCCTCAGCAAATGGAACTTATGCATGTGTCTATGGCTTTTAATAGTAATCCAAGACAGGGAGTATCTGATTGGGCCAGACAACAGCTTGGTGATTCTTTTGGCAATTTCAGAGCGCAGCCACTCACGTTTGTTTGTAGCGTTCCGCACTTTGCATCGTTCTGCCATCCAGATTAACTCCAGTTGGTCCCTTTCAAACAGTATGAGCAAGGTTGAGAAAGTCAGGGGGTTGGTGTAAAAGGTGCCGGTTGACTTCACTCTCTGTACACAAGCTTCCCACTGCATGTGGGTGTGCCATTCTATTTAAATCTAGATGACATCTGTGGAACACTGTTGTTCTTATGTGCAACACACAATGCAAGGGGCATTGGCCATTGTATTTTTCTCTTGGAAAAACTTCAATGGTGTCATGGTATTCTGTTGGGATAAGCTAATTAAACGCTTGGTGAATATACTGGATATTTTACTGGAGTCTGGCTTTATAAATAATAAACGTAAAATGACTCATCGTAGTTGGTGGTAGTGTCTGTGTAATTATAACTTGCTTTAGCGATCACAGAGTCCTTGTCCTTTGAAGTCAATGCTTAATCCAGACTACGTCACATTCTTCTGGCTTATTCAGGGAGAAATGTCTTTAAGAAGTTAAGTGGAGCCAAATTCCAATTTACTGCTGAGATAGATATTATACTATAGCAAGAGCTTTTAGTCACAACTTTAAATTGAATACGTAAGGGGTTACGGATATAAATTAATAATGGTAGTTCATTTGATAAGGCTTGCCAGTCAAATGAAATTGTTAGTTTTCTTTTTTTTTACTTAAATGTTATTACTGAGTCACAATAACCTTTCTGATTTGGTTGACTCAGGCCTGTAATGCCAGCTGTTGAATTATGATCCTGAAAGGAAAGTGGCACAGATGGAATTTTAGGGGCAAGCAAGATCCTCTTTTCTTGGAAGTAACAATAGTCGCTTTTCCGGCATACAAACAAAGACAACATCATAATGAGTTTTGATAGCTCGAAATAAACCTTAGGTAAAATAAAGATAGGTGAGAGGTTCAAAATGTCAAGCTTTTCCTCAGCCTCCTACACAGTGGATAGTGATAAATACGATAAAAATTAATCTGCTGGTTCTTTTCTGTTGTTCTCCTGTTCGGTTTAAAACATACTGGCAAGATATTTTGGTCAGTCTGTCATCACGCCTACACTGTCATCTTAACACTGTATTGCAATTCAGTTACATCAGAATTCAGCATTTCTGTCAATTTACCCTGCTGTTTTTTGATTTATAAATGTTCTTGCGTCAAGTAAGCCAATGTCCTACTGGTTGTCTAGGAGATAATGCGGTCAAGGATCATGGTGGAGTCTGGAAGGGACAGAGGGTTAAATGTCCTGTGATTAAAATGGTCTTTCAAAAATCAGAGCTGGTTCCAGGGAAATATTTGCAATTAATCATTTTCTACAAGGCTTCCTGACAAATTAAGTCCGTTAAGGCTAAAGAGTGTTCATATAAAAAAAACAACCCAAATAAGAAGTTAAATGACCCCACCAAATGCCTGTTTTAGAAGTAAGTAGAGCACCACTAAACCTGTCTGGGTCGATAGAACATGACGTACCAGTGACAGCGTTTTGACGTTAATGCTGGGAAAAAAGATCAATCAGGACTGTGTGAAAGTTGATGCATTTCTGTGAAGTGTCCTTGGAATGTATGCTGTGAACATTCACTCCAGGTAAAACTGGTTTAAGATTGTTGTGTGTTTTATTAGAATGTACTGGTGCTGAAAAGTAGAAATTGTCAAAAAAAAAAAAAACAAAAGCACTTTCTGAGGTCAAGACTCACCACTTATCCTTCTGAAGATTTGATAACTGAGGAAGGAAAAGGCTACTACAATGTTAATTTAACATTCTCCTTGTATAAGACCCGTTTGTTTTCTTTCTTCCAAATCTCAGGTCATTTATGTGATAATATTTGTGTAATGTGTTACAAAATTTTTTCTGAGGTTTGAAATGGTAAATGTTCTTTTCAGTGTCAAACATGTTTGTTTGCCTAGCCTGCCAGTCTAAATGAAGTGGTTCATCCTTGAATGATCCATTGTGGGGACTGCTTTTCAGTCATGAAAGTGCTGCCTGAAATATTCCTCACATCTTCATGTTTTGCAAGACTGTCAGAAAATCTGCCAGAAAAGAGGGGAAACAATAACAATGGTGATTGGCCAAATTTGCAACCTGTCTGAACCTGTTTTCAATCTGTACTCTACAAGTTTAACAAATGCCTGGTCAATACAATCCCACAGGTAGAATGTGTTCAATCACAGTTGATATGCATAGTTTTTCTTCATTGTCTGGCATGGTTGTCATAATGTCTATGTTAACATTTGATGCATTTTCACAGTTCCGTGCTCTCTGCTCACAGAGGTCCCAACTATTACGGTGGTCTTTTGAAAGCTGTGCTTTTGTGTTGTGTTTCTTGCGGAAGTGATTACTCCCGTTTGTTATGAACAATATACATTAAGAGGTGTGAAGGGAACACTGGGGAACATTTAGTGAAAGTCCACACCCGGCCACCAAGGGAAATCTTCACTTAGGCTCTCAAGGAAATGTCCAATTAGGGAATACGGAGAGGGGTGTTAATGTTTGGTCATTTGTGCTGATTTTAATAAAAGCATTTGGTATTTGTGAAAAGGTTTTTTTTCCACCCACATAGTTAAGAAATAGATTAATATTTTAAACAATTATTTAGCTGGGAACTATGGTAATTTAAAGTCCAGGATAAAGTAAATAGCAGTAACTTTAGTTATGAGGTCAAAATATAGCATTATTTTGGATAGTTAGGAATCTCCCTGGCAATAAACATAGATGCAATATGTGTTATTTCCTCTTGTAACAACTCCATGTGAGTCACAACGTAGTTTCAGGCTTGTTGCTATGTATGTGTTGAATAAGATCATACAGAGAATGTGTCGATTGGAGGTTCAGCCTCCTTAAAAGGATCAGAGTAACACTGTCTGTCACCAAACTCAGCAGCCTTTGAATTTTCATGAGTGCAGGATTTAACACAGGAATTCTAAAAGTGTCAGTCTCCTTTCCCACATCTCTTTTGGTTGTTGTTACCTCAGAAACACAGGGGTTTTTTTGTTATCGTTGTCAAGGGGTAGATGTCTGGAAATGGGTTGAGAAATACATTATTTCCTGGTAAATGCATTCATCATGTCTGGTGTTTAAGAACGCTGTTGGAAAGAAGTACTAAAAAGTAGATGAGTAATGTTTAAATAGATACTTAGCTGTCAATACTGATGTCATTTGTCATGCCACAGTTCTCTGTATGTGAATGCTGTCTGAACATAGAAGCCCAGCTTCAGGGCCTTTTATTTTTTACACCAGCGGGGGGTTGTGTGTTTTTTGCCCCACATGTGCTTCAGTTTTCTTTCATAAACAATCTAAGCCTCTCCTCTTCATTTGCATAAATCTGTGAGCAAAGTGGGTGTTCCAGGACAAATTGGGGGCTTTGTATTCAATCCCAACAACCATGTGCAGAGTAAATTGTTTTTTGGCTTGTGGTGAATGTCTCAAGTGAGGAATAAGACACATGTAACGTAAGCCAATTATCCAATGCAATTAAGCAGCTCCGCGGGGCTGTCTGTCAAGGTAATATCGTTCAGTTTTGCGCCTGTGTTGTCGATCTCTTTCCCTTTCATTACCTTAATTTTATCACCCAGGATTTTATTTTCTTATCATTGTTCAAGCTGGTCTTTTTTCTAAGTTCAGCCTAAGGTTATTTCAGGCAGATTCAAAAGCACTTAAAAGCAATGTTCGCCTGGCAGAATATGTCAAATTATCTCAGCCATCCAGCAGAGTGGTTTGGGAACCTGCTATCTTGAAAAGGAAGGGAGAAAATTGCAACTGAACAGCCTCTATGATAGAGGGATTTCTAAATCTGACAGAGGAATAATAAAAGACGAGTTTCCCTGCAAGAACAGAAGAACATAATATATTATTATATTGATGAGAATTAGCCGATCTGCCAGTCTTAGCTTATTATTTTTCCTATGTATCTATTACAGTAATAAACCCGCATTGTCTCATGACTTACAAACAACAAAAAAGCACAGTACATACAGAAGATCATGCAAGATCATGGAAATTAACAAGCAAATGAGCAATTTCTACTCTCAAACTATCCTATTAATGTCTCAACTTGATACATTGTCCAAATGAGAATACATCTGCATCTGATCCTGCAAATAATAAGGAACACACATTTAATGCATTGCATATTAAATCCACTTAAGATTTATGATTACATTCACAACGTGCTGAAAAAAGAGAATACATGTATCTCCATCAATAGAATCTATGTGTTTTTAGATTTTAACTTCAATACAGACATAAGAGCCAGACATGCTGACTTGCATGTGTGCTTTACTTTTTACATTTGGGTGTGATTCACATTCACATTGTGCCTTATTTCAATTGCCTTGCTAATGGTCCGTCTGATGGCTCTTTACAGGACTTTAACACTTTCCCTTGAATCTTACCTTGAAAAAGCCCAGTGTTCAACCTATAACACCAAACTTAAAAAGGTAAAAATTAATAATAAATGCAACAAATATGGATGTAGTGTCACACTCAAGCAAAAATATGTTTGAGTCAGGATTATTTTCACGAGGATGAAGTCGAAGTAAAAAGTAAATATGTTCAAAAGGTGAAAACAGTTTAAAATCTTCAGAACTAGAAGTGCAATATGGCACAATATTTATATGTCATTATAAATTAAAAAAAAAAATACTGCATTAAAAAATAGCTGATGATGCATAGCAAGTCATGTCACTGACAGAATATTCACATGTAGATGTATGTATGAGAACATATGACATCAAGTCTACAACACCTGTCAATGTGACTTGTGAGGTGCAATTTACAATAAAGTGGGGGTTACAAAGAGGTAAGTAGTGTATATGCTGAATTTGTATGCTGGGTATGATCCTTAACCTAACAAGAGCAAACATGCAGGATGAACTCACATTTACATTAGGAGTTATGGCCAGTGCCTCACATTAGGGTGTCCATTTGATCAAGCCACAGTGTACTTTGTCCTTAACCTGAGACTTGGATTGAAGCAAGTTTTACATTGCCTTCATTCTAATGCAACTTTTTTTTGGGGAAATTTCTACAAGCCCCTGCCTTGTGTCATTTATTGGTGTTTTACTTGGCGTGAGTATTGTCAAAATTCTAAACTTGGGAAATGGCAAGCTGCTGTTCTCCCTGTACCGCCCACACTAATTCTGTCATGAATGGCCAATCACTTGCTACCAGATTTGATTCCTTTTATTTGTCCTCAGGACATGTTGATCAGACTGACAAAGTTAGTAATTATGGCGATCATGACTCAGGCTACATTTTCAGTAATGAATGCAAGTAATAAAGCTTTGTTGTTCTCAATGCTTTAATAACTTTGCTGTTAAAAATAGATGCATCACATAGGATTAAAAACAGAATGAGACTAATATCCAATTGCAACTTTCTATATGGAAATGGGAGATAGAAATAATACTATACATCTCAAAGAGTGATGAAAATGATTATGTGTGTCATATTTTTAGTAGACCTCACAACCACAGAGGAAGCAATACTCTCTTTGTGAACACTCACTACACATTTATTGAATAAAAGCTTTTTTACGGCTGTTTCAGTCTCACGTTGTGACTGAACAACTGTAAAGGTGTCTTAGATGCCTAGATGAATCAAGAGGACCCTTACTAATTAAGTTTGATTCATTTACTTTCTTCATTTTGATCTATGAAAGCCTCTCTCATTCTATTAAGAAGACTGATCCAACAGCCACGAGAAGGGCATTGCTTCTTGTTTGCCTCTCAGAATTGAAAGAACTGTCAGTACGGAATACTCCATGCTTTGATCTCATTATCATCATTTCCTACTACGCCTACTTCTACTTCTACTACTATTTCTACTACTACTTCTACTACTACCACTACTACTGCTGTTGCTTCCTATTATTGTTATTATTGTTATTGTTCACTTTTTCTATCATTATTATTACTACTATCTTAGTAGATGCTCCTTGACAAGATAACTTCGCTTTTTATTACTTATTATACATATATACTGATTGATGTTTATTGAAGCAATTCAGGTTCAGCAGTTGTCCTTTGTTCAAGGTTACAATGGCAGTACCCCACTGGAGAACTGAACGTGCATGTCTTTGATTACACGTCCAGTTCCTTACCCACACCTCCGCCATGGGGTGCCCCAGTAGGAAGCCTCATGGACCTTGCAGGGGCTGGATGAAGGCTGGCTGGGGAGTTGGCTGAATGATTGCGCAGGAGCTTACCCAGTCAGATCTCAGGGTGTTTGGGGACTCAGGTGTTCATGGGTAAATTTCTGACCTTCCAGTGAAACACCTGCGTTGCATGCCCTGTGTGGAAGAGGCCTAAGTGGGTGTACAGTGTACATGTGAGCTCATTGCTTCTCCTTTAGATGACAGACAACAAGAGGCGCTGGGGAAATGAGCCATGAAGTGCTTTCTGCAGACGTCAGCACAGCACAGGAACATTCCTCCACTGGTAATGATATGCCCACTGGATTAAAAAGTAAAACAACATAATAATGACAGTGATGATAATAAAGGTGATAATAATGATATTAATAGTAGTCAGCAGCAGCTGTAGTAGCTGTAGTTGAAAAATAAGGGCAATGTGGTCATGTCCACAAGTACTTAATTTAATTCACCTGGCAGGTATCCATATGCAGGGAAATTTACAAAGCTCACATTTTACATATCATCCTTCTATGCAGTTGGATATTATCAGAATCAACTCAGATTAAGAAGCTTGCTCAAGGATACAAACTATAATGGTGATGTCACAACAAGGTTTCAAACATGCATTCTGCTGGTGACAAGTTTTTAATTTTTGCCAAGCTAGACATAACTTGGGGTTATGCCTTTTCCTTGTTCGGACTGTATATGATATGACTAAGACAATGTCAGTGTTTGTCATTAGTGATGTAATGTACTTCAGTCTGGACAACACAAGCTTCCTGTAGGACCTCGCCCAGCTGTCACTGATAGTGGTGGTGTTCTTTTTATATTCACAAAATGACTTTCAGGGTTAAAATATGTGTTGCACGTGGATAGCACAGATTGGACACACAAAATGGATACACACCATGCTACCATATTGGATTCTTCTCCAATCTAACCAATCCTCATCATAAAAATGTGCAAGTCTGAGAAGATGATTTATGTGATTTAAATCATTTGTGTGGGTGAAAGAGTTTCACTTTGTTTTTGTGGCCTAAAAGACAAAACTTTGGAATTGTTCAGAAATTCTTAACAGAGTAGTGTGTGATGTTTGTATCACCAGTGCTCTCATACAGGCAATTTTGGGTTGGTTTCTGGAGCCCAACTTGGTGGTTTGTTTGCATTCCAGTGCGTACAGACTTCTAAAGGAATAGGCGTTAGGTCTTAAGTTATAATCACACCTGGATCTACTTGCTAGTGCTTCAGACAGTTTGGAAAGTCTGCTAGTCCCCCAGTCATTATATCTGCAACAGTATGCATCTATATGCAGTGCACATTAGCCTACTTGTGGCTGGTAATTTACTACCAATGTCTGCTACATGCCAAAGCAGAACTCCCCAGCGAGTTTTCCATTTTCAAACTTATTAAAAGTTTATGCGCACAATGTGATTATTGGGAAAAAAAGGCAGGAAACACACTTCAGCCGTTGAGGATGCCCAATTTAATGGTGGACCAGTTTTCTGCACTGGAAAATGTTGTTTGTGTTATTTTCAATATAGCAAAAGCCCTGCTTTGCTGCTGGGTAACTAGCTGGAGCAGTGGGCTGTGAAGGTCTTGTTGATGGAGACAGACTGTATGGCATAAGATGCTGAGCACCAGGAGAAAATGGCTGGTCTTTCTTAATATGGGTTGTATTGCCCTGGATACATTCTGCCCCCAACAACGTGGTCATTTTACCCAATGTGCAGTCTTAACCCCAGTCATTTTTTGTTCAAGGTGAATACTGATTCATGATGACTGGTTGGGGGCAGAATGTATCTTCACCTGGCTGTGTCTGTAACTTTGTTAGTAAACCTAGGACATATTCAAAAAATGGTAACACCAAGTATGAAGTAGACTTCTCTCCATTTGCCACACATTTGTGCTAAACTCTAGAGCTTCATTTCGTATCTATCAACTGACATGTAACCTTTGCATCTTCTAATTGTGTCCATATTGTAAAGATGTTTACATGATGAAATTGATAATTGATGTGTTTACACTTTTTGTAGTTCCATACAATTATTAACTTGGCTTTATTGTTTGAAAATGTAAGAACTGAAAATTTGAGGAATTGAGTTGGAAGAGAGGGGGCTCGTGAAAACAGTTATAAGAAAATTTCAAATTGACTTTTTTGACTGAATAATTTATTCAATGAATAACTGTGTAGCTGTTATGGTGTTGGTATGTGGTGTATTGCCCATGTTTTATTCCTGGAAGAATGTAGAATGCATTGTATTATGAATAATTTATGTTAAAAATTATGTTTATAATTATATGCACTCATTCTTTGGAAACTGCAGTTTGCTCATATACCAACAACAGCAGTAGTGAGAAACTTAAACGTTTTCTGAGGAGGAGATTTTGTATATGATGCAGCATTATATGGAAAGGAATGTTGTTATTTTTGTATTTTGCTGCAGTACCTCAAGGGTCAAAGCCTGTTTCATAGTAATAGATTGCTCTCCCTAACCAAACTGTATATGCAGTTTACTGTAAGAAGTACAAGGGCACATGCTTTGCTTATAGCCTGTTTATTTACTGAGTGTTAGTTCCAGGTTAAGGATTTGTGTAAAGCATACCCTTCACCTTTAGTGTTATCTTCATTATCTCATTCAATCTCATACAGTGAATAAATGAGAGTTTGTGAAAATGGGGCCAAATTTATTTACATATTTATTGTTTGATAGTCAGGCTTGATAAAATGAAGCACAGACTGATTTTCTGATGACTGCCATGGCGTTCCGCTTGATCACCTCTCATATGATGATAAAATCATGGCAGGTGAACTGTTCTAAGTGTTTTGCTCTCCTTTATGTCTTCTTGTATGTATGTGTGTTTTTATAGGCCTCAGCTACAGCTTAAACAAGATGGTATTGCTCATAGTGTATTTCTGTACCAAGGACTTTATTATACATCAGAGACGCCTCAGTTGTATGAGTGTTGTGTATTTCGTCACACTTGAGGACATAAATAGATGGATGAAAAAAAGCAATACAGAAATATTGTTTCAGGTGAATATCAGTGCCATCTCACTTGTGATGACCTTGCTAGATCAAATAAATATATGCAAACCAAGTGATGAAACTGAGTCTGAGCATGGCTCATTAATTTTGATTTGAAGGTCAGGTAGACATGTGCCAGGTTTTGCTTTCATTTGTTTGTTATTGCTGCATTGTTAAGACAGAGTTGGGGGTGGACACGCCATGCTGTCTTCACAGGAGTACTTTTTTTCCTGCCTCTCATATCTTTGCATAGCAACATCAGAGACCCATTTGTTTTATTCATGAGGCAATATTTAATATATTTATGATATCTCTCTGTCGAGGCCAATTAGATTAGAAGTTTGGGATTTCTCTCTCAAATCTACAATTCCCTTGAAGTGATGGGATTTTTCCTAAAACTGCGACTCAGAGCAGAGCAGCGCGCTGTGTGTCGCTTCCCAAGGTGGACGGGTGAAGCCCTACAGAGGCAGCAGCAGGAGGGGCGTGCTTTGATTGCGAGCGGTGCATGTCTGCCCCCTTCTCCGTAGCAGGGGGGACATAAGTGCAGGCTGCATGGTGAGGCCGAACACCATCGGCTAGGAAAGAGGTGTTTTTGACCTGGAAATTTACAGCTGCTGCAGTGTAGTGTACTAGCAGCTGCAGGGGGGATGCGCGATATGATCTGGTGGCGCTGCACGGATTCTGACACTGAAGCTCACATTTCCCTGGCTGTCTGCAGAAAGGGCTCCCTCAGGAACGCTCTTTGCGATAAAGAACAAAAGAGCCAACGTGACTTATTGAGCATGACCACATGCAGGGAAGCCGCATGTATTTTTAATGCGGGGAAAATAAGAAATATGGTCACTTATTTATTTTTTTTGTCTGTGTAGGCACGATTTCGGTTCATGTGCAACTTTGAGGAAAGAGCGTTATATTACCCGCTCGACCCATCCAATCCTCCACCGAGCTTCGGCAACATGATGACTTTCCCTTTTTTTTATGACTTCAAGGTATAGCTAATCTATGCACTGCTGATATCTTAATCTAAAGCTTGCTGTGGATGTCACGTATGGCATTTTTAGTTCCCAAGAAATATACAGATTAGAGAGTGAGTGTTCAGTTTGAATGCCAAAGCTCGTTAGTGGGCTCCCTGCAGCTGCGAGTGTGCAGCCACTTTTTTCGTTTATGAAAGACTTTTGCAAAGTTGTTCCACTTCACTGAGCATGTGAAGGCTGGAACACACTGCATCAATGGCAGAGTTGAAATATGGGCTTCAGCACTAACTGGAGGACTGTCTAATGACTGACTATCAAACATCTTACCTTGTTCAGGCATATCATTGGTTCCTGTCAGCCATGAACTTTGAAATCATTTTTGAAAACTGTTAAATATTTTGGAGGTTTTATATTAGGTTACTGGCTCTTAAAGTCAGCTAGATTTTATTACTCATGGGGAAATAACATAAAATATACATTTATTCTTACCTTATCATGTTTATATATTCCCATTTTTAACCATTTTTAGATGCATATTCTTATGTAGACTATCGACTTAAGATGAATAGAAAACAATTACAAAATGTATTATTGAGTGCAATATGTCACCTGTCTCAATGTTTGCAGACATTTCCATGAACACACTTCTCTATTAATTTTAATAGTATTGGATGGAATGCAGATGTTTTTAAATTGCGTAAAATTACTTAAGTTAAATCCATTGTTGGACATTTTCACACACAGTCAATCAGGAGTTTAGCCCACATAAATGTTCAGCTTAGGTGACAGATGTTGTGGTGCCTCAGGACTGTTTTCTTCCATTGACCTCAGGTTAATCCAGGCTGCACATCTGCAGTTCTCACTCAACTGCATGACCCGGGGTCTCGACATGGAATATCTAATCAACAGAACTACTGCTTTCACTGGTCTCTGGCTAAGGGGACTGGATTAAGGTGTTGCCGTGTTTAGTGTCTTCATGGGAAAATCTTGTAAAACCCGTACAAAATGGGTGCAGATTTTGAGAGATTGCCATTTCTTTATTTTTCTGAGCTTGTGCTTTTTGGCAGGCGTAACGCACAATGGCTGCCTTCATGCCTCTCTGACACCGTCCAGCACTGTGGCACAGTGTGTCGGCCTGTTCTCACTGTTGGGTATTGAGAGTTCAAAGGGGGCACAGGAAATGGGGCTAACCAGGAGCATCTGTAAAAGCATGTGTGAGAGGCCACAGCTTAATGTTTTCGGGTGACGCTCACTAATGACCGACTGTCTTTCAGCGAGCTGAAGGAGCAATAAGACAGGGATTTATGACCCACGGTGTGACTGCTACTAAGACTGCCAGTGATCCTTCCTCAATGGCTAAATTGTGCATGTGTGCGGGGACGGAGAGGGGGAAGCCCACCAGATACCCAGTGTTTATCTTTTGAAACGCTTCTCATTTCCATCTCGAAGCTCGTAAAGCTGTGCTGCAGGCCAACGAACCTTCTGATTAAAAGCTTCCTTTTCCCTTCTGGGCTCCTCCACCCCATTGCTCATGGCGCTAAGGGAAAGTGCTGCATGACACAGGAAGTGGTCCACACTCCTCTTCCTGCCTCAGCGGTCGCAGATGATCCTGAATCATTCCATTTCCTGTGAGGCTTCCTCACACAGGGCAGGGCTTGTGATTGCAGGTGTGTTTCTTTCAAGCAGCAAACACACACCTCTCACACTTCTAGTACAGCAGTGCACCATCCAAAAGAGTGAAAAATAATACTTGGGGTGTCCTAGCAACACTATGAAAAAGACATGCATAAAAGTTTCCCAAAACAAGGGTTCATGGAGAATTGTTTGTCTTTCCCTTTGACTCTGTTGTTGTTGCTTGATTTAATTTTCCCTCGTGTGTGTGTGTGTGTGTTTTTTTTTGATCTGTGGTGTCTCTGAGGGAAAGGAGCTGGCAGTGGTTGAAAGGAGGTGACGTTTTTCTTGTATCCTCAGACTCAACCGCTGGATGTACCTCGGATTAAACTTGCCGAATGCTGAGCTGAATAACCTCTCCCACAATGTGGGTGTCCGTGGTGGTAGAACCAATGGAACACATGACCTGCCCAGCACACGGTGTTGATTGTCAGTTCCAGCTGTTAAAGACAGAGGTTTTTCCCCCCTGCAGAAACATTACAGACTCCTGCAGGTACAAGGTGTTGATTGACCTCATGAGGCTTGGACTCAGTACTATATTCAAACAGATAGAAGCTTTAGATTAAAATGGATGCATTGTTTCTTCTTAATTCACCGTGTGCATTTGTATCATTCTCTTATGATAATTCATGCATATTCAAGGCTGATTCGATTCAAGTATTTGTGACTCTGATTACAAGCTGAGCTGTGAAAGGGTATCTCGCCATATGACGGCATTCAGACCTCTGTAACACATTTCTAAATGCTGTCGAATAACCCTGGTTTCTGAAAGTGTACAGCTTTTTTTTACCATCTACAGCTGTTTCCCATTTTGCTCTGTTCACTCCTTTTTTAAAGAGATTGTAAAAGCAAGCCTCATCCTTTTTTGGGGTTTAATATGCCCCTTGATATCACTTGCTGAAGGCTGTGTCTTGTTTTTACCCACTGTGTAGGTAACAGATATTTTGTGTCTACAAGGAGCTCAGTGTGCTTGCAAAGATGAAAGAGGCTTGAAGTGACTCACATCTCAAAGAAAAAAATATATATTAAATGAAAATAAAAGAGCCCACGCTACATTTTCTCTTCCAGCAGCACATTTTCCGAATCCCTGTTGAGAGGACACACGCCAATTCTTCTTTGTCCCCCCCCCCCACCCTCCCAGTTCCTGGCTGTCGTGATCTTACTGTGAGGCAGGGAGTAAGGGAGCGTCTGTTCTCAGCCGTTCAGAACTCTCTGCATCTTTCCCACATAGTACAATGGTGTCAGATTGATTATATTCAGAGGCTTTTATTCCATGATTATCCACAAAGACAGTGGAATAAATTAACTGCCTTCCTGAAGTGTATTTTTCCATAATGTCAGGTAATTAGACTTTAGTGTTTCATTTCCAGAGAAATGGGATGACACTTCTGGAGTGTGTGTGTCGGGGGGGATGGGGTTCCATTACCATGACGATAAATAACTCAGTTTCAGGCTCTTTCATCACCTTGTATCTTAGAGATAAAAATATGATTCCAGCGTTGTACTACATGTTGTGGGACATTGCCTACTTGTTTAACAGCGTGGTCAGATCTGTAGACACTTCCCCTCCATCATGAATGCGCATTTGCTGTCATCTGGATGCTTTTAAGGGGCAAATGGATACTGAGAGATGCACTTCCAACACAACACAATGCTCTGGGAATTTTCTTTGACATGGTTGCTTAAAGACGGAGATGACTGAGAGAGAACGGTGAATTGATAAGTGCCCATTACATTTTTACATTTCATTTGCTTAGCACCCACCTCGAACAAGGCTGGGTACCCCATGTGATTCCCTTAGCTGTGCCTCTGTAGAGTTGGCTCCTGACTCAGACAGACACTGGCTGGTGGCACCCACCAGGGACCATTGAGAGCTCAAAACAAGATCAGTGACTCACTCCCTGTCCGCCAGACACTAGTTCAGGGCCAGGAATTCTCACTTCAGCACGGTGAACCAGGCCGTACTGTTGTCAGAAGAAGACACAGAAAGGCACATTATCAGAACTAATGGTAACCAGAACTGAGAGAATTCTGGTTTCGCTTACTTTTCCCACTGTTTTTTCTGGTGGGTGAAACTATGAGCACACACATTTCCACATTGATACTTCAGTACCATAACGATGCTGGTGCTAGCAAACAGAAACTGGGAACCACGTCCCAGGGAGTGCCGATCACCATGCAGAACTAATCATGTAAGAGCCATCAAATTTCTTAAAAAAGATGATGGACAGCCCACTGGTAAAAATCAGAGAAGCAAATAGCTGTTTTTGTACAAATACCTGCTCTTAGGTTGATTAAAGCATTGAGTACTTCATTGTTGATTTATCCTTTGTTTAGCCAGCTCAGATATGTGCTCATAGCTCGCCAAGATCTTAAAATAGCCATTCACTCAAATTTTCAGTTTTGCTTGCTGTACACCTTTAGATGGTGTTCAGTTTAGTAAGAATGGTCACAGGGTTTGTTTCAATGGTGAGACATATGTTGGCAGTGGAGATCTTATAACAAATGGGTATTCCATGATCCTTACATATGTATGTTATTTTACCTAATCTCAGAACAAATTAAGCATAAGCACTTTGTATTGTTAGGAATTTAAGAACAAACATCTCTCCAAGAATAACTGCTTAATTTTCTGATTTAAGTACAGGAAGATTATCTGCCACCTTTAAAAAAAATCCTCTCAAGCTCCACTGATTGGCTGGACCTGCTGGGGGGTGGAAATGGCCAGAAGTGTGTTTTTTTTTTTTTAGTAAATACAATGGATTGATAAAGGGAAGTGCTGCCAGATTTTTGGTTCCTGGCTCTGGTTTTTCCTGTCTGAAGTTCCAGTCATAGAACATGCCCAGATGTGACTCAGGCCAGGCATGAAAAAGAATACCACAGAGTACCACAGAGCATGAAACAAAGGCCAAAACCTCTGCCACTTGTAGCATTAAGTCACATTAATTAGGGTGGTCTGAAGCGAAATCATAACAAGGAAAGGACAGCCCCAGTGATGAGAGGTAGTCCCTCTCAGAGTCTGCATGCATTCTGTTACAGTCAACTGTGTATTCTATTCTTCTCCCTGCTGTCACCACACATTTTTAACCTTCTGCTTAACCACCCAGCCTGGTGCAATTTCTGTCATGCTGTGTGTCAATTTCACGGCTAAGAATACAAGAGAGGCGTCACAGACCAACCATTGAAATTATATATATATATCCAAAATCATATATGTTATGCCTTTCTGGTAGAGAAACACAATGCAGCAGGCTATCATGAATTAATTTGTGAAGGTTAACTTTGATATGGTAAAAATGAACCTTGCTGGAACCTAGAGCAGTATTGCAAATATTGTTTCAATTATTGCAAGTATTGAAATATTGCAAGGATTGATATTCACAAAAGTCTCACTTTTACCATTTTATGAGCTCCATGAGGAAAGCAGGGGGCATCCTGAGTAATAATAATTTACTCACTAATTTATCACTAATAACAATCTCCCAGCTAGCCTGCAGAAGAGAAGAACTACTTGAGCTATAGGGAAGAACCTTGAAGTAGCAAAGACAAATTTTGCAAAGGAGACTGCAAACAAAAACTCCTGAGCGATCCTGAGCAATGCAAATATGCAACCAACTCTTACAATTTCATCAGCTTTCTATGTGAGAATAAGCTACGGAGCTGCCAGAGTAGTGTTTTTTTCTCTAATAAAAATAAAATATAACAGAGGTAGGGCAGCAGGCTGATAAGCTGACATATGGGGAGTGAATATAGCTTCTGCATGCTACTTTGCTGTGACCCTAGTTTTAGATAGACCTAAATACTGTACCTAAATACAGTCTCTTCTCTCAGTGTTTTTACATGTAACACATATGAGGGTACAGCAGTTATTTTAAATGGGCATTGAAACTGGACTTGCCGGACCCATGACACATGTTACAGTCTAGAGGTGGCACGTGTGCGCTAAGTACTAGGTCCTGGGGATTCTCTTGAAATGAAAATTTAATATATTCTAAAATGCCAGTCTTTGGTGGAGTCCTGTTGTTAGTCCAGTATTGCAGTGACTGAAATCCTTACTTGATAGATAATTATGTGACCTTGTGAGGAGTGCCGTCACTATGGATGAGTATGCGCTCTGACTGCCATACCAATGAGCCTGGCTCTTTCGCGTTGCGGGTAAAGCTTCAGTTTGGTACACCGTAGACCTGGGTTCGAGGCCGGGTGGGATGACTGCTCTCTCCCTTCGCTACAGACCTTTTTACTCTTACAATGTTCTGATGTAGATAATTATAACACCACCAGTTATTGTTATATGAATACCACCTATGTGAAGGAACAGTTGTAATTGTGTGTGTGTGTGTGTGTGTGTGTGTGTGTATTGCTTTTGTTGGAAGGTGTGTTCTTAGTACTGGCCCAAAACATGACTTAGCCTTTGTTTTAAGAGGCAGAGGAAAAAGGGAAAAAGAACAATTTGAGTACTGTTGTTTTTTTGGACAAGTGATATTGGCATCTTTACGGCTTGGCTGGGTGTATGAACAAATTGTACATGTTAAAACAAGAACACTGAATGCGATTTTGAAAGCAAAAGTTTATTCAGTGAAATTCTAGATGGAGTATCCTTGCAGATTTTAGGAGGAGGAAACTGCAAAAATGAACTGCAGTCCTCAAAATGCTAAAATGTCTGGAGAAATCCACTGTCGATGAAGTGGAGTGTTTCTGAGAGTTCACTAAAATGGTGTCCTGTGCCCGGTAGCTGAACTTTGATCTAAACGCATAGCGACTCGCAACAGCCAAATCAACTGTCAAACTGTAATCCTCGCTAACCCCTTTTCTTACCACAGGGGATAAGGGCGATGCTAACAACAAAGAACTATTTTGCTTATTTTAATGTCATCTTCTGAAATAATTAAAAATCCCTCTTTGAGTTCAGCTCTAGATGTGCCTGTAATTTCAGGGCTGCAGATTGTTCAGGAGGTTGGAGGGGTTAGTCCACAACATGGGTGTAGGAAGAGTAATTAGTGTGCATTTGCAAGCCTGCTAATTATACAGGGTAATAAAATCAATGATGGATATCATGGGAAAACAAGGCTATTTTTAAAGGAAATACATGCTGTTTGTACTACTTATCTGCACTGCTTGAGTGGCTGGATGTGGCTACAACCCAAAACACTGCTTCTTTATCAGGGATCTGAAGAGTGCCATCAAAGAATTCCACTCATGTACCTTGGTGGCTGCTAAATCTCCATACCCCTGCAATCATGTCTGACAGTCAAAGTAACAGACAGCACCAAAGGTTTTGGTGCTGTTTTTAGTGTGTAGGCATCAGTGCCACCCATGTAGCTATTAATTGATTTAAGTTGCAGTTAAAGTCCAGAGGACCATATTAAAGCTCTGACCACCAAGCTGCAGAGTACAGATAAAGGAGTTACCCCTTGCTGAATATCCAAACCGTCCATATTTTCCTTTCAACACAACCGCAACAGCTAGAATTGTCTGTAATAACATATGTAATGTGTAGTTATTCATTATTGCTGTTTTACAGTAAAACTGAAAATCAAACATGTTGTTCTTTATTGCTCATCTTCTTTTTGTCTTCTTTTTTCTTTCTGCAGCAAACTCCAGTCTCCTGGGCGGTGGCGGAGGTAAGTCTGCAATACTGTTTGTTTTCTTATCTTTTCCTTTGTATTTGACCCCATCATTACTATTCTGTATAATATGCTAATTTTCACCTGTCAAGAGGCTTTGTTGTTCACTTATCCTGACTAGTTTTAATTTCCATTTTTTTGTACATGTTTACTGAGTTCATAATTATTTTTATTTCTTTTTTGTGTGATAGAAGCCCTTATCCAAGGTGACTTAAAGAGTACTGGAAAAAAGCCCACAGATTTTAGCTCCAACCTTTTCTGTTAAATGCTTGTCTACAGTCAGCATACCATTTCAATACTGCTTTGATTACTGGGTTCTATGAACTAAAACGTGCCAGGGTACTGAGAAGCTGAATCAAACGGGGCAACATCACTGACCCCAGAGATCCTCTTTGGGGAAAATTTTGTACACACTGTGACATGATTGAAGTAATCATTCCATGGGGCCACAGGGAGGAAGGGGGATCAACCCAATTAGAAAAAGGCTGTTGATCCGGATGTGCACAGAACAGGGTCAAGGAATCATAAAACAATGGAAACCAGGCCATTCTTTTTTGTTGTTGTTGATTTTTTTTTTTTCTGCACCACTGTCTCGACGATGGTTTCTAGCACTGACCAAGACCATCTCTGAGACCCATTTTGCAGTCTGAATAGACAATTAGCGGCTCTGTCCAGGGGAGCTGAAACGCTATCCATATCTAATCACACTTTTCCCAAGTGATTTCTATCTGATCTGATGCTTGGTTAAGCCCGCAGAAGTCTGGCCATTGTGCCAGTACATTCTGTAGTCTGGCTCTTTATCTGTGAAAGAGGAGCCAGATCGTGCTGTCGGCTCACTTTTCACAATGGCCTGATTGAGATCAGAGGTCACGCGTGCAAATCAGAAAAAGAAACCAGAAATACCCCAACAGTTGTCAGTGTTTCTCCTCAAGCAAACTGCTTTTTGAAAAAATGTTGCTTTCCTGACAACAGCCTCCCTGTATGAAGGTACGATCTTTTACTGTTTTCATTTTATCACTTCATTTTAAGTTTACAGCATTTAGATGTTTTTGCCCCCACGTTAACATTTTTTAAACATGTTAAAATCAAACCAGAGGAGCTGTTTCTTTTTTGTGTTATCTCTGATTGTCTTTAAAAGACCATTTTCTCTTTATTAGCAGCCTGCGGCATACTTGACCAAGTAAACATATGCAACTTCAGCTCTGTGAATCAAAACGATTAGACAACCTATTATTAGAGGAGACCCCCATTACAATACCTCTGTATTATACTATCTGTCCACATGGGGATAAACATAGAAATTTTTTACATTCATTTTTACATATAATGCGGGTTGTCCTTTTTTTACATGTACTTATATTATTACCTAACAGTATCATGGCTTAGAATTGTATAAAAACATATTTCTTAATTTGTGTCTTCTTGTAGATCAAAACAGCTGAATATCCCTGATGGATATGTATTCATGTGGTTTTGTGCCATAAAAGAATGAAAAATCCCAACACAAAAGCCTACCCTCTGCTAATTGCCTTTTCTCATGTTATTCCTGCTATTTCATTTGCACACACATTTACCAATTAACCTCCAACCATTCAGTTTAATAACAGTATGAATTCATTCATTGTTTCTGAACCTAGCTCAAGTGTTACTTGGAGTTTTGATTACAGAAGAATGTCATGCTATTGTAGAATAATGATTCAAACATCTGACCAGCAGTGGCACTATGCTTTGAGAATCCTACTGCATGATGTCCTTCTAAAATAAAATTATAATGACAAAAAAGCTGCATGAATAGAATGTGGGGGATTGTTCTTTTGGCCAAAAAAAATAATCTTATGTAAATACTTGCATTTGTCAAGGGAGATGTATTGACTATCAGTGGACTTATCAGTAGAAAGAAATACACCTCTGTTGAGGGACAGAGAGCTTATTGGCTTGCTGTAGATAGAAACCATTGTGGGTGGTTAAAGGTCACCGTTTTTATCACCCATAGACTACTCTGGCAGCATGCCCAAAATACTGTTTTTTCTCTCATGGAAAACAATGTTTTCTATCTTCACTCTTTAATCTACATTTGCTCAAGGTGGCTTTATCTTTTCTTTTCTTTATCAGTCCCATGCGGTAACAGCATGCCGTCTTCTTTTCATTTCCCTCTCTTTCCCCCTCTTCTTCTGACATGCAAGGTTCCCCAGAAGTAACAACCTCCATCTAGTAGTGAGAATTTGCTCACGTGCACGTTTCCTCAGATGGGAATTTCGATTTGTCACGTCTCCGAACTCTGTGGCATGTGTGAACAACATCCACGGTTCCCTTGGAAGAGGACATGGGGCAGAGTGTTTTGACGTAAAAGGTGGTTTGCAGTTTGAATGCAATCATATTAAATTCCCCCTCTCCTTCTCATCTGGGCAAAGGATTTGGACTTGTGATAAAATCGAGCAAGAAACTGAGCTCTGTATTTATTTGTGTCCTGTTCTGTGAAGAAATGACACCCATTCCGTTTTGCTGAATTTCTTTCCACCAACAAGACAAGTAAACTATCTGAACAGTCAGCTTTAGCTTATATATAGCATCATGTTGGGGCTTCATGACACATAATTTAAATGACACAGAATTAAATACCCAGTGAATAGATGGTGAGATATTATTTGCATGTAACTCTCTCCCTGTTTGTTCTCTATATTCTGGACATATCAAGTTTTGTACACAACAAATGACATAAGTGATGGATGAGGAAAACCTAAGGCAGACTGTTTCATACATGGTCCATGATCGAATTCAACTTTGTTCATATTTTGTGTATGAGAACCATGTGAAGGTGAAAAAGAGCCAGCTTCAAAACTGTATAAACTCTACTGGAGAATCTTTCAGAAAACAGGCTTTCCCTTATCACTTGCATATCTTCTGCTTGCAGAGGCTTTTTTTCCCCTAGGAAAATGAATGACAATGCCACCCTTCTTGAACTATTGGATTGGAGTACATGAAATTGGCTCCACATGGTATCAATTCAGTCATGTCATTTTCTCTACCGCTGATAAGCCCGTCTTTTGCCTTAATGCTCTGTAATTGCAGCTTGGTTTTGCTGTCTAACTTGCTTTGTACATGGTGATCATGGTGCCATTCTGAAAATGATGAAACTTTTGTGTGTGGAGTTATGTGATGGGGTGTCATTGTTCCTTAACAAAAGAAAGATTAACAATCACCATAATATATATGTTATTTTATAAAGAATGAAAAAAGTAACTTTTAACACATTGTAATTGTAAATTGTCTACTCAAATTTAAGGACAAAGAGCATTATGATTAGTTTGATTCATGAATCTCTGAAGATTACACTTGTAAGTTAATTACCATGCTTTAGATTGGGCCGGAATTATGGTTCTTTGGTCAATTTAGCATGCTGACTGATGTACTGTAGTGATAATTTCATGTTTATGAAAAATGCAGCATGGTATGCAGACAGATTTTTTTCTTTTCCTTGGAGAAACATGGGTGTGGGCCAGTTGTTTGATCTTGTAGATCAAAAAAAAAAAGATAATTGAAAATGAGTACATTTTTTCCTCTTCAACTGTAGTTTCTTTGACATGTCATATATCGTATTCTTGCTTAATCTGTCCCAGAGGGTTTGTTAGATCCAGTAGAGATGAGTAAGATATGGCACAGTATTGGTTTGTTCAATCAAACGGGAACACCTGTGTTAGAAAACATATCACATACCTTCCCAATGCAATAACATTGTGAAGGCAGGTTGTATCACCAACACCCTCTCACTACACATTGTCTGGCAATGAGGTAATTTCAGTGTGTCAGCATTGTCATTGTAGAATTCATTTCTGACAGGCTAACAATGATAATTGGGGGGGGTGTCAAAGTTAAATGCAGTAGGTATTCTGAGGGAGATTGTGTCTAAATGGTACAGAGTGCTCCAACAGACAGGAAAGTAGCAATGAGGGAAGACACACACTCTTCTGTGAGGTGTTGACAAAAATAGCACATTACCACCAGATGTACCTTAAATTATATGGTTTAAATCGACACATAATTATGTCTGTACGAGGCAGCGACAACGTGTTGTTTGATATCAGGGCCGGATGTTGATGTAGTCACTGCAAATTGATGCGTAGCTAAAAATAAGGCCCTTTCTATGTCGCTACGTGTTGCTGCTCTATTGCTAGCAAGAGGCAATTCCAGTGGCAAGCCTTTGATGTCTCCATTCAAGCGAGAAGGAGCTTATTAACATTCTAACCATAACCAGTCCCCACTTAGCACGCTGCTTTAACTAGACCACCCAAACAAAACGCTTGCTTGCTCTACAGCCTCCTCCCCGAATTCCTGCAGGACATGTGGTTCCTTATGCAAGATTATGGGCACATTCAGCCATTTTCATCAGGTCTAGCAGAGGGCGTTAAGTAACAAAAGCAGTTGATGTCCGAGGTCGCTTAATTTGCCCTTGTTGCACTCAGTAATCCCTCAGTGAATTTTAAAAGCGATGCTTCATTGAGTCACAGGAAGTACAACGTTTCTTGATAAACACATGCAATTATAATTGTTATTATTCTGTCCTGGAGCGCTTCCGTTCCATGCTCATTTCTCTTCTTTGGCATCAGTTGAAGGCAGATAATATGCCGGAGGTCTTGACTTACCGAGGGGATGCGCGGAGTTGACTTACCCGAGTGATGCACAGAGTTGCATAAATTGCAAAAGCAATTAAGACAGAGTGTATTTCAGATGACATCCTCGGGCATGGAGGTGGAATTGCTTTTAAAATGTTCGTTTACGGCTCAAAAAAAGGCAGGGGAGAGCACTGAAGCAGTGTAGCAAAAGCAATAGTTTTTTAATTGCTTTTTCACACTCTGAACCTGCCTATTGATATCTGACACTTCATAGACTGGAGTGTTATAAATATTGTAGTTTTGTCATTGTTTTGAGAGTTGTGTATTACACAAATAATCATCAGAAAGTAGAAATCTTACTTTTGAAAACTTTTATTGCAAAAATGGTGGAAAAAGTCTGAAAAATGGGGAGGCCATGTGCAATTTTCCAAGCAAAAATTGCCGTCCATCCAGCACTTATTCAGTATTCATCAGTGTCAACCCAAATTACTAGTGGCCAGTCCATGTTTGAGAAGAATGTTTTTAAATCATTGCCCTTTAAAAATTCAGTGTGCTATTTATCTATATTAATTTGGTAATTGTTGTTCATTTTTCATAATAACACAAAATGTTTACCCCCTGTTTTGCATTGGAAAATTGAAAACTGAATTTGTGATTGTTTTTGCTATGCGTTATTCCTGAATCTTGAGTGACAGCCTCCTCCAATATCAGTGACATGGCTACCCCTTGTGATGAAGTTGTTCTTTATGCTTTGCTACCCCAAACTGATATTAACGCCCTGCCAAGATGGCTCAGACTGTTTGTTGAGAAACTAAAGAGCATAGGGGTAGAGTGATAGGTGGGGGTTATGTAATTATTTAATTAAATTGGTGCCATATTTCTATTCCCAAGCCATAACCGTGATGTCACAGTCACAGCTAACCTTTGTTTATTGTTTATTTTCAGAAAAAAATAATTTATAATGCTTAACAAGGGCCAACAATACATAATCAATGAATAATGGAATTTTATCACCCCTATAAATTAAAAAGAAAAGAAAAAATGCATGAAAAAAGTCATTCTTTGGGTGATCACTAATGTTTTTTTTTCTTAAACAGCTAACTTCTACCTGTTTTGCTAAAATAGCTTTCATCTCCATGTCTGAAGATCAATCTAAGGAACGTTTAGCCTCACCAAAACACTGCATTTCTTGTTAGCGCCTCTGTTATCTCTTCAATAAGCTTTGCTTTACCCAACTTGTCCGTTTCCATTTTTTGACGCAAGTTCAGAGCCCATGAATTTGTAAACAGTGTTCTTACTGCCTCTGTTTGATCTGCTCTTTAAGTACTATTCCCTTGGTGTACAGCGTCTAGCAGGATAAAAGAACGATTGCATGATTCTGAGTGTACTCTTTTGCTCAGGTCAGAATCTACTTCCTGAATGAAAGCGGGATGTGAGGACTCCTCATTTGTCTTTAAATTTTCGTTCTGCCTTATAAACCCCCCAGGAACAGCAGGGTGTGACTTTTGAGCTCTTCATTCAGAAAATGAAAACTTTACAAGAGTTTGCAAGTTTCAGCCTGTTCCATCACCTACAAAATGTGCATTATCCATTATGTATATGTTTTGTTCATTGTGTAAGGTGTCAATCATGTTTACATTAAAGGGAGTTGTTAACCCACTAAATCCCATTGTCAGCTATGGTGATCACACATTTTTGGGTGACAGTGTTACATTGTGGTAAGGAGGAGGGTTTTTAACCCAAAGGCTGCTAGAATAATTCCCATATGAGGAAATGCTGTTGTACCCTTGAGCAAGGTTCTCAGTCTGCTGCGGTAAATAACTAACTGTATAAATGGATGGTATGTAAGCTATGCAAGTCACTCTGCATTGCTTTTCCTGTGCCAGGTTTCTTTTTTAATCTGTTTTTAATTTGTGATTCATCAGTTCAGATACTATACATTTTCCTTAGACAGTGAATTTAAGTGAGTTTTTATGCTTATTCAATAAAGTTAAAGATAGTAGTATAGCAAACATATGCCATTCCCCAAGCCCTGTCATTATGCTTTAAATACAACTACAAGATATATCTGTGTTCCAAACAAGTCAATTGATTGGCGGTTTGATGAATGCTGCACACATCATTCATGTGAGTGCTGCATCGGCTTTCTGCCTCAAAATTTCAAGATCTTTAGCTTCCCAGAAGCGTGTGCCAATTGATCGATTTCTCCCGCCCTGGATAATGAACACCTGCGGTGATAGGCAAACACTTGCTGACTAGGGCCGTGAATAGTTCTTGGATCTCCATCTTCACTCTTGCAGAGCCTGCCATAGTGAGCCAAAATGGAGTCTGCTTTGAGTTCCTCAGAAGGTTGTAAAAGAAAAAAAAATGGGGGAGTTGATACATTACTTCAAGCTAATTAATCAATTAAGCCTCAACCACATGTGGTTGGAGTGCCTCAAAGCGGTCAATACGGTTTAAAGTGTCGTAGTTGCATATTATCAATAGTATTGAAATGAGGACACCAGAGAAGGTTGCAATATTTTCAGTCAAAGCATGTCCTTATGTTCTGCTTAATGAGTCCACTGAGTGAGGCTTTCTTTGATTTAATGTTAGTAAGCAACCTAGCAAATGGGTAAGAAGATCCAACATCCAAATCACTATAGCGTAAATTGCTGCTAAAAGTTGAGCAGGTGGTGCCAGGTCTTTGTGACTGAGGGTATGTTTTGTGACCCTGGTCCCCTGGCTTTTACAGCGCATGGATGGATTCATGGAAGGACCTGTATTGTACAGTAGACTTATTTCCTGGTTTGACAGTAAAGAGCCCAGTGTCTGTAACCGTTTGCAAGGATGTTTTGAAATGCCTAAGGGAACATGTCAATGCCCTGGAGAAACACGCGCGCTAGTCCAAACATGCAAAGGGAGTCATGTTTTGCATCACAGTATTGCATTGCAGTTACCAGAAATTGCATATCTTAATGCCCTGTGGGTCTTACTTGAGGTGATGTTAAGAAAGGATCACATTTTGCACCACAGAGTGATGTGAATGGTGTGATGTTGGATCAACTGGGTGAGCAGTTGTATGTAATCTATGTGCCTTTTCCAGCGAACAAATCATTAATGTCTGTCTCCATACATAAATCCCACAGCTGCCAATACTCACAACAAGCATGCCAGTAGATAGTCAGCTGCATCACTTGATCTTTGCCAGGGCAGTGATTGATGGAAGGATTGCATCACTTACACAGTCACACAGGACAAAAAATATCACCTTTTTGTTGATATCTGGGATTCATTTAAGGGACAGATACTAATATTGCACTTTTAAAACTCTTATTAAGCCAATTCACACTGCACCAGATGTTTTTAACTGGCTTTCAAAGCTTTAGTTTGACAGTTGCATACTGCTTCAGAGATGGTTTATTACTGTCAAATCAATGATCAGTTTGTGTTACATGTAGTTAGCTTGCAAGGCAGTAAAACTGTAATGTTCAAAACTGCCTCAGAAGGGTCTCTTAGGAAAAGGCTGTGATAAACAGTAAATAGCATAACGAACATTCTGTCAGGGAGAGCTGACAGAGATTGTATGAACACAACATACACTTAACATATTTTTAGGGCATACACAAGGGCCTACACAATGAGATTATGAAAGAAATGATGTCTTTTTTGTAGAGCAAAAGGTTCTAAAGCTGTTAAAATGAGACTTATGTCTATACAAATGTGCACACCACACATGAGAGAGGAAACCAAAGAATTGCCTGGTACACATGCATGCTACTGTACTGGAAATTTGGTGAATGGACAACTACTGTCCAGTAGGCCACCAATAAAATAAATTTGAATACAGTTGATGTGTTTTGATGTCAACCAATGCTATCTTGACCTAAGAAAGTTACTGGAAGCACCCATCATCATTATCATATATTTCCACTCTGTTTAATGTACTGTTACTTTGGCTTAATTAATTTGTAAAATCAATGCAAACAATCCCTTGGAAAATGTTTGGAGTGTGAAGTGTCGTCACGCTTACTGTCTGACTTCTAGCAAGTGCACAGAGAAATGAAATGAAGAATAATATTAGATCCTCTCCTCCTCATTGCAAGTCAGTGAGTCCCTTAGGGCGCACATTCATAAACAAATTGATGCTGTGTGTATCCTTATGTATGACAGCTTTTCATGTTGTGATAGCAGGACATACAGTTTGTGCACTTCATCATGAGAAAACCCCCTCAAACAGCTAGACCTGACTAGTATGGAATGGTTGTTATTTTTTTGTATGTCCAAAGTTCTTCTTGTTGTCTTTGCTTGCCTCCCTCCACCCCAGCACAACCTAAATGTTGCACACTGCTGTGAAAGGATGGAAGCATGTTTACAAATTTAAAGGTTCTCAAAGCCCTGCAGTATTGCTCAGGCATGGACAGAACATGTGTGTTGCAGCCTTGTCACTTTTGGGGAACTATGGTACCAGAACCAGCTTTGTCTCATTTAGGAGCTTCATTCTCCGGAAGTGGAGGCTGTGGAATGGACCACATTTCTCCCTTGGTGTGTCAGCAGTATTCAGCATTGCAGAAATGCACAACATCTCACAGTGCCAATTTGACTGTTGTCAACAATACAGCGCACACACACACACACACACACACACACACACACACACACACACACACACAATTGCCCCATACACAATTTGTCATCTTTCTAGGTCAATTGTCTGAGTTTTCAGCTCAGGACATTACCCAACCTAATGTCAGAGTCAATTCATCTTCAAAGACACTGTTTAGTGTAGCTGTTTCATTTGGGGGAGGGAAGAGCATTTTATTAAGGCTGTAGAGGCAAGACGGAGAATGAACCGTCCTGTCAGTTGAGTCAGTGGTCAATTTACATCTTCATGCCAGTGGCTATGTAGAGCGGCATAATTCAACCTGACAATCTCATAAAAATCTTGACCAGAGCAGTACTCCTGTTACTCATACCAACAAAATATTATGTGATATCATGTAACTTTTACATCTTACATTAGCATAAAAGTCAAGAGTTAAGAGCTGTAGCTTTGGACGATACTACAGAGATCATTTTGGTATACGGATAAACATGTTTATGACATACTCTATATGTGAGTGTATGTCACACGAGTTCATGTCCTTGTGTGTGTTTCATCCTCAAAATTTGATGGTTGAAACACCGCCCTGAAGTAAAGCAATGGAATGTAGCAGTGCTGTCATTTTAAAAGAACCATGCGACCATAAATATTTCCTCCTTTCCGACCACATTGTACCATCGTCTTTGTGGGGAGGAGAAAACCGTTCGGGGGAAGAGTAGCAAAAAATGAAGAGAGCAGGCTGTAAAGTATGACAACTCCTTGACACTTACAACGAGTGCAGATGGCCTTCTGACGGTGCCCTTTAGCGAACCAGCAACCGACTGTCAAGCATTTTGCATCTCTCCCGGGGCAGTCTAGTTAGTTTCGTCTGTCAGCCGCATTTGGCTACAAGTGGGGCCGCTGAAGAGAGAGTGGAAACGGACTCCAGAGGACGGCTGTCATCATTTTCTCTTCCTTTGACCACAGAGAGGGCCGGTTTTTATTTCTCCGCTTCCCTTGTGAAGATCGCCCCTGGGACCGCAGACGCTGCAGGGTCTGGTTTGGCGCCAAACAAACAAGCCTTTGCAGCTGTGCCGCTCTGATGAAAATGCGGTGTCTTTTTTTGGGGGGCCTGTTTATTCCTCGTATTTACCCTCCCCACTGAGGGGCAAGAGGACGGGGAGGTCACCCCTGGTTCCCTAGCTTCTTATCAGAAGCGACAGAGGAGGCAGGTGTTGGTGAAACGGCGCCTTGGCGAGTGATGCCGCTCTTGACGTCCTGCAGGAGGTGAGAGCAGCTCCGTTCTTCTTCCCACGGGGTCTGTTCTTAAACCGCAGGGATCGCTTCAAACCTCTCGTCCTAATCCTCCTCACCAGACACTTTATTATCACCACCATGCTTTACACACAGTGTGTTAACAGAAATTTGATGTTTTTTTTGTATTATCTTTATAGAAGATATATAGAGGTATATTATCACTTCTGAGAGGGGATTGATAATTTTTCCCACCCTCACGGCTTATTCAGCATGTGTTTTTTTTTCTGGAAATATTTAAGCCTGTTATGAAAAAAATAAAACTGTATTCAGCTGTATTGCACATACTTTTAGTTAATTGACCACTATTTTATCTCGGAAAAAGAAAGGGAATAGTTTTGGCAACATGGATCCCTACCAGTTCTGTTTGTATTTCTGTAGCCATCTCATCTGGCTTTATGATTAAGTGATAAAATGTTTGAAATCATGGCCAGTTCCTTTTAAGCCAAGCAAAACAGAGAGCCCATTGTATGGCACTGTTTCTCCTCTTGCATTGAGTGAGTTACTGTCTCATGCAGTTGAAATAAAGCATGAATATTAATACTGCTTCCTTTTAAAGTGCACAGAATACCCCCCAAAAAGCCAGACAAATTAAATATATTTCAGGTTGTGTTATGTTTAATGCAATGCCATATATCTTGAGGAATGTTTTATTGAGTATCCTGGGAAGGCAACAGTTTAGCCGGTGAGTTTTTAGCTGGAAAGCTGTTTGCAATTAAAATGAACCAATTTGGATTGTGTTTTCGCTGTCGGCTCGGAGTGCGCATGTAAGAAAATGTCTACTGGGATGATGATTAATTGAAGGAAGAGGAGAGCAAAACAAAAGCTTCTCTTTGCTTCCATGCTTTAATGAAATGTGCTTGTGTCTGTTTGGTGAGATTCGCATTAACATATCTAAAATGGTTGGGGTAGGATGCTTAGCAAAAAATAATGGGCATATTGTAGAAGCGATTATTTGAACTTTTTTTATTGACACATTGACAGATCTCTCATGTGACTGTGAGACAGTGTTCCTTTGTAGAAAATGAGCTGTAGCAATGAGCTTATAAATGAGCTCCAGTTTTTATTGACTTGTGGCAGATTTTTTTTTTTTCCCTTTCGGGGGCTCTTAATCCACACAGTCTGTAAAATGGGCATATACCTTTAAGATTGTCTTTGTTCTGGAATGTCTCTGACATTCTCGCACACTAAAGCATTGTTTTGGACCAGAACATCAGTCTCTTGTCTTTCTATGTGTCTTAGAGGCCATTTGGCAGATAGATCAGTGACGTGAACAGACTGATACATTCCTGTCCCCTCCAGTTAGATTCCACAAGCGCCTCAGTGGCCCCTCTCCTGGAGGCCATGCTGGGACTGTGAGCGGGAGGGCAAGCTTTGAACCCTCTGTGTTTTTTCGGCCCAGCGCTGACCCCCTTGCAAGCGAGACAGCGAAAGAGACCCAGCCCTCAAGACATGCGCTGAGCAGCTCCGCACCTGACCCCCTTTCGCAGGGCCCATCTTGGGGGGCGGTCCGTGTACAGAAGGGAGCTCTCTCTCCAGGATGCTGATAATGAGAGCGTAGCTGTGCGGCGGTCCTTTGCAGGGTGGGATAGTCCGTGAAGTTTACACAACACGACCTTCACCTGAGGCTGGAACTCGCCCCTTCATTTTCCCTACAGATGCTTCTAAAGAGAAGCTTTGTTTACTCTACAGTATGTAAGACCATGAGAACATTCTTCAAAGGATTCTTGTAAAGCCTCAAAAGGCTCCATAAAGTACTGTTTACCTTCTGATCGAGCTGACAACTATTTTATTTATTTTTGCATGTCTTGTTATCCAGAGCATTCTGAATGGGGACGCTTGGGGACAGATTTTGAATGTAAGACTGTGCTGGCATGTTGAAAAGGCAACAGCACCGCATTGTAGGAAGCAGTGGCAGCTTCAGTAGGCATGACAATAATGCGACGCAAGACAAAAGGCCGAAAACCTGGGTTGCAATAAATGAGCTGTGAATAGAAACAGTAACAGCCATGCTCATTGGTATTTGGGCGGTTAGATCCCCCAGCAGGTATCATGTTAAACACAACATGGTGAATTTGCTGTCAGAACTCCTGCTGAAAGAAAGATCTTCTGGGAACAACCTAGCACGTTAGCCCAATGAGGCAGAAGTAAAGCTCTCGTGTGGGGAGGGGTGTGTGTGTGGGTGAGAGAGTGTGTGTGTGTGTGTGTGTGTGTGTGAGAGTGAGAGAGAGAGAGAGAGAGAGAGCGCAAGAGACAGAGTTCTGCATGTGTTCTCACCACCTGAGATTTCTTACACCTCACTGCTGAGTGCTGAAGTGCGTGTTAAATTAGCTCCTTTTATCAATGGAAAAACTGACAGGAACTTGCTGTTATGCAGACGACACGATGTCTGAACTTCCGAAGCCAAGAAAGTACTTCCTTATCTTGTGAATATCTCTTCTTTTGCCTGATGTAATCTGGAGCATGCTTCTTTTTGTGGATGTTGGGCATGTGTGCATGTACTGTGTATATGTAGCTACAAAAATGTCCCTGTTATTACAAGAGGTTCACAGGAGCTGGCGACTTGACTGCAGCTGTTAATTGCTTTATTTGCTAAGCTTTGATGAGATAACAACTCTGTGTTTGTGAAATGTCAGTCAGTGGACATCTGCAGCAACGCAGTGCTGACACCCCATTGTTCATTACTCGTTGTTCATTTGATATTATCCCCTAACACCTAATTGGGATCTCAGAGCAATACAGGAAGTCCCATTACTGTTGGTATTCAGTAAAATAGTAGTCTCAAAGTTCCTCAGTAATGCTGAGTTACCTTTAACTGGTCTACAGGGTCATGTTATGGACAGATTTTGGTACAGAGGCCCAGTTACAAGTCTGTTCTGTACCCGTGTCATAGTTTGTGCTTTTATATCTTTATTTAATTAATTATTTGAGAGAAAAGATGTTTTCTTCCAGCATGGAGACATAACTTTTGCAGTTAGTACACAGTTACCATAAGCAAACATCAAAAGCAAACCACAGAGGTGGCTGCATAACTCACAGACGCACCCAGGGAAGACTCCAGCCTCACAGTGTGGCTATTGCCTGATCCACACACAAAGCTCATTATGTCCTGGTCTGCTTGAGCACCGAGCGGATGGCTATTAAATCTTGCATTTTATTTTTACTGAGCCTTTTACGCGCTTGGAAGATTTATATGTTTTTATTGCTGTCATTTAGGAGGGAGTTGACGCAGATTAGAAACACAAAATGTGGGCACTTGGTTTTGCGAGGCTCAGGAGAAACTGTTCCTTGCAATAAAAGGAAAAAAGGTAAATGTTGTAAGTACACAGCAAAAGTGTGTTCCTGTGTTCCACCTTGAAAATACATTTGACGCCCTGTACCAGTTCTGCTTTTAAAAAGGAAAGGTATTGTAGTGTAAGTAGGAAACCAGAATTTATATACAACTGCAACAGTGTGCAGAGTGAAATGGACAAAGGGAATGATTTTGTGATTTTGTCTCAAACTCCCAGGGATACTAAACTTGCCATTTACCTGTGTAGGTACACTGGAATTACACGCCAACCCTGTAATGGAGCAAATGGCTTTAAAATTGTCAAAGCAAATAAGTGTTGAATTTTTCACATCTATTCAAGCATGGCGCAAAAGGTTGTTAATCTTTTTGTCAATCTGGGCTGCACAGGAATAAAGGCCTAATTACCAAGGCTTGATTAGTCACTTAGTGCAAAGTTGAAGGCTTTCCAGGAAAATCAGCTTAATGATGCTAGCCCCCTGAAGGCTAGTGGGAGAGGTGACGTCTGGTTACTATCCCTGAAAATGACGACTTTCTTTTCAACAAAGGTACAAATAGCACCGAGGTTCAGACACAGGAGTGAAGTATGTGCACCTAGAGTGCCTTTAGGGTTTTGTACCTAGTGATTAAAGTGGACAATGCAATGCCCTGAAAAAGGTGATTGTGGAGTCTAAAGATACGTGTGAGCAGAAATAAAACAAAAAAAATCATCAGCTGTAGACTGCTTTGTGTCTCTGTGCGCCAATCTTTGCAGAGCTTCAGGGCATCCATGCATTTTATTTATTATTTGTTTTGCCGTTGTACAATAATAACAAACAAAGGAATGGAGTCATGGGTGAAAAAGAAGTAATGAATGATTTGAATTACGATTTTATGATTAAAATCTGTCACATTGAAAGTGAAACCAAAGTTTTTGTCCAATGAAGGCCGTAATTCTTCAAGAGAAACTAATTTAGCCACAAAGACACCAGGTAATTAGTAAATAATATTGCATGCTCACACATAACTCACATTCTGATACTGGACTTAATACAGAATGCTTGCAAATCTGCTTTCTCTGAAAGGGGCTAGCAATGGTATACCTTCAGTTTCTATTTGGATACTATGGGCTGGAGGGTTAATAAAGTACTTTGGATATATACGAAAGTGCTCTTATGTAGACACACACTCTGAAATACATTAATTTAGTGGATTAACTACTTGAAATTAGTTGAGTGTTTCAGTCCTTGAAATATCAAAAACTATGTTTATCTTAACTTGAAAATAGTAATGCCATTCAGTGTAGTAAAACCCTGTTAATAGGACATTTAAAATGAAACTGTCTAGGGAGGTATCCTGAAAAAAAAATTAAAAAAAGGAAAATATATTTAATAGTGATTGTGTTTCAGCGATAAATTAAACAGTTTTATGAAAAGAGTTTATAGTGGGCCCCAAAAGGGTTAACATGTAGAGCTTTGGTGAGTGTTGTGTTGTCTGCAGTTTGGCAGTTTTGCTGCTTTGCTTGTCTAGTAAAATGAAAAACAAATCTGGACAGTGGGGAGGTTTATCTTTTTAGATCTTGGTTGTTAGCATAGAGTTGTAGTGGTGGGGAATATAAGGTTCAAGTGGAATCCATCTTTGTGGTGTGGGGTATATCTCCCCACATAAAAATACTTACAGCAACACTCACATGGTAGACACGGCTACAGAGGATGTTTTGACATGATTGACATTCATTTGATTCAGATTAATTACAAATACTAAATCCATGTCATGCTGGGTAAACATAGCGGTGAGTAATGTAGATAGCAATACATCTGGTAATAACCACTGAGAACTCTTCCACTGCAGCTACTATCATTACTACCCTGATCACTGCTACTACAACCACTATTGTTACTACATTTAAGGCCTCATGCATGCTTGCAGGTTGAGGTTTGAAACTCTTTTAAATGATGCAGATCTTGTCTCACTGTATATTTCTATGCACACACACACCTGGAGGCATTGGTTGCAAGATGCAATGTCTTCCAGAATCTTTTTTTGTTTTTGTTTTTGCTCCAAATATGTGATACCACAAGAGTTGGAAGAGCACACAATCTCATTCTTGATTTTTGTGGCTGCATTTGAAAACGCACACAGCTATAAAATCAATCCATGTCCATCCATCAAGTCCATACACACAAAAACTCACACCTCAGAGCACTCAAATGCTTGGTTTTGGAAAACCAGCCGAGACAACCTTTGATTATTTTCCCATGTGGGAAAGATATGCCGTGCCCATGCACATATTTTCTCTGTTTGGCTCTGTTCTGCACGCCTGCTGTGGTTTCAGATGGTTCTCTGTATAGTACAATGGTGTCAATCAAGGTTTTGATACATACTTTCAAAAGACATAAATGACATCGCATTTGAACTACTTCATTGTGGCCAGACCAGTTTTAAGGAGCAAAAAGGTGTTTAAAAACAAAACTTTTTAGATCTGCTTTACAGGAAAGTGTGCCCAAGGCCTAACAGTAATATGTTTATGTTTTTAGTTTTTCAATATTTTTATGTGTTGGTGATACATCTCATAGGATCAGTTTTAATGTCTCAAACTCCACTGCGACATTGTATTACTCAGTTGTCTACCTTGCATGCATCCTGTGTTAACAAGTGCCTGTAAATTTCAGTCAAAGGCCCCTCTCTTAGTTAATGATCAGATCACATGGTTTTTTCCCCTACATCAGCAAATCTCTTGTCTGAGGGGGTGTCAGTTTGAGGCTGCACCCCTACTGGCCCTCAGCATTAATAAGACCCGTTTAGGGCCAAAGGTCCTGCATTAACGTGGCACAGGGGCATTGTGCCTGACGTGGCAATTTGTTGTCTTTCAGTGGCGGGGACCCTCACAAAAGGCACTTCTTCATTCCATTCTGTTTCAGATAATGGCCGCCTGAAAACATTCTTACTGACAAGCGCATGGGTCACTGCAGAGACTCAGGTGACCATTGTGATTCTCCAGGGCTGCTGTTAGCCTAATGGGCTTTAATCTGATTTCATTCTGCTCGCTGAGGACTTTTAGCTTCATGTTCTTGGCTGTGAGGCGTAATTACTGCAGTGAAAAATAGCGGGTTATGTTACAAGATGGTGTGAGCAAAATGGCATCCCCCCGCTATTGTGTGACCCGATATCAGTAAGATGTAGAATGGATGTTGCATTGGCTGGAAAACCATAGGCATATTTCCAGCAGTTTGCTTTAAAAATGTATTTGGAAACTATTGTATAGTTCCAAATACATACAACATAATTTTCTTTTCTAAAACAAATCAGTACTGTAAATGCTGTATAATTAATACATTTATGCTGGAAAATGTTTGAAAATGATTCACCCATAGTAGTGTTATTAGAGACAATGCAGCAAAATAATTATGCTGGTAATTTCTCAAAACTCTGTTTTACCCCCATCTGTAATTCAATTAAATCTAAAGTAATACTTAAATTATGCTAATTCTAAAAGCAATTAGATTAGTGACAGTGTGTTATGCAATGAGAATTCTCAAACAGGTGTCGCATGATCTCCATCCTGTAATTAATATGGTTAAATTTGACAAATGAAATAAAATATGAAAATGAAATATGTCCAAGTGGCAAATGTTTTATTAGATTAATAAAATATGAGAATTTATCATAAACCATGAGGGCACATTTGAAGGAGATGGCCATGCAATTAGAGTTGCAATATGGGTTTTACTACTAAGTGTTGAAATGTTAATGTAGACGATTTATAACCTTAAAACCAACTTTGGAAGATGCTATTCAGCACATGTCACCATTTTGGACAGCACTGCTTATTGGCACCTTGGTTGAATTTTTATTTTGGCCTAATCAGCAACGTGACATTCATGATGAGGTATTGTTTCACTAACTTCTCAGTTAATGCAATTCTCAGACCAAAACAAAATTGGTAATAATGAATGAATCAATCAATCACTAAATCTTTCTGGCTGAAAGGTTTTTAATACAAGGTAGGCAGTCTCAATAGGCTTCTGCAAGCCACCAAGATTATCTTGTTTTTTTTTAATAATGATACTATTACTGTATATCAACTATATTATTTTAATGATACTCAAATAAAATGAATCATTTCAAAACAGAAATGAAAATGCTGAATGATCTTTTATAAATGAGGCACTTTGGTCAGGTACAGTGTGTGCCTAAGCTGACAAAGGTTTTCTTCCATTTACATAAGGTTTATCTCATCCTCATGATAAGAATCCCCCATTATGTACAGCAAGACAGTGCAAAAGCATGTTTTTTTATGTGTCCTTAAATGAAGCCACAGTGCAGCCACATACTGGGAAATGGTCAAGATGAGAAGAGAGTCGTTCCTTCTGTAGGACTCCGACAAGGACAACATGGCAACATTGGAACTATAGGACCCAGGTCAGAATGGTAAGGCTAATGAAGAGTCAAAATCAGTGCTGAGTGATGTGGAACACAGTTCTGGAATAGAATATGAGAACATTAGGCTGAGTACAGCTGAACTTTTCCTTGGCAGAAAAGAGTGTGATAATACCTTAGAAATAAAAGCTTACACTACAGGCATGTGCAAAGTACAGTTATGAGTGCCTAATTTCAGTTATAGCAAAAAAAAAAGTTCAATATTAAATTTGAATTGACGCTAGCTTGCTACAGGGCTGAATATTTGATCTGTCAAGATAAATGAACAGACTCAGCTTCTCGTGAAGACAAAAGATAAGTCAACCAAAATTTCAAAAATGTACTGATGCCCATTAGGCTGCTGTGATTTAAAGAGCTTTCAATGAACCTGTCGGCTGTTGCTGCGTTAAACTGTGAAGCGTAACAGTTTTTACCTGCTCACGACGTTAAATGTGTGACCTGTCTGGCTTCAACAGATTATTGAAAAGAAGCTGAATGAATTCAAATAATTAAACTTGTTTTTCTCTGGAATTCAATTGGGGTGCACGGTGATGAGGCAGTTTCATTAGTGAGTGTCTTTATGTTCTCTGCCGTGGAGAAATATGGCTGGTGTAAGCTATAAGCTAAAATACTGCAGCGTAAACAGTGGCTGTGAGAAGATGATAGCACACATTGATACACACATCCTTGACAATAAAACGTGCCCAGTAATCCATCCCCAGGCATAATTGCACTGTGTTAGAAACAATTGTTAGCAAACAACATGCTTAATGGCAAACTGGATGCGAAGCTGCATAATGCTGCACCTAGGTCCCTCCCTGGAATACATTTTTAACGTCCTCTGGGTTTCCCAATCCAGCTATGTGTGTAATTATGAACAATTCCTCATCAACTGCACGTATGATTGCCGGCATCTGTAGTACCTCCTCTGAGTACCCCTAAAACACACACCATTTTGCATTGTCAGTGCGGCCTTCATCAGGATGCCGTTTACACCGCATGATCTGGAAAGGGACAATGGCTGGGACAAAACACTTCTGACATGTTAGATGTCAGCCTTTTAGACAGTGTAAGCTAAACACCATGCCTTAGCACAGTCACTGGAAGGGAGTGTTGCGATGACAAAAATCATCTAGTGTGTACAGGGTTGAACTAGTGGATAAAGAAACAAAACTGACACAAACAAAACCCAAGTTGCACTGTGGACAATGGCCAGCAGACATGAGGACAGCACTGAGATTCAGTGCAGTATGACCTTTCAAGAAACCTTTACTTATTGCAGATATCACTTATGAATTTGCTGTACACTGATTCAGCAAAGAGCAGAGTTGATTAAAAAAAAAAATAACCCCCCCTCAATTTACGCCCCTCTGTCTAATCTCAATTCAGTCCACCATGATAATTTCACTATTACTACGCAATCATTCTGGTGAATTGCAGGTAGAATTGATCCCATTTCAGCTGTAAGGAAATTTTAGTGCTGCTCCGAGTCAGTTGAAAGCCCAGTTTAATATAGAAACCCTGTCGTGAGCCATTAAATGAAGGGAGATCAATAAATAAACAAAGGGATACTGTACCAGTTAACACCATTCCTTGCTACAGGCTTTACACACTTAAACTATGAAGCCTAATTTAAACTATTACATATAAAGAAGGGCACCTCTCTTATGGAGATAAAGCCCTTGGCTGTGACACGAAAAAACCATGTCGCAGCTAAAAAAAAATCACATCTAAAATGGCTGGCAGAGGAGAATATCTGAGTGGTTCTGACATTTTGCAATTGCACATTTGAGGTAATGTAAATTCAGTATGAATATGAGAGCTCTATTACTGCGCATGTGGCTTCAGCGCCATAGATTTGACGTGCAAAGGCCTGGCCATCACAGATAAAGCTCATGTTCTGGGGATATGAAATCTAATCACCCGGGTGCCAGCTGAGAAATTGAAGCCAAAGATGAGAAGAAAATACAAATTCTCACCTTTTTTCAGCCAATCGAGAGAAATATCCCGTTGCAGAGGTATGACGGGAGATAAGACACTTTCAGACAAGAACTCTGTAGCTCTTTCACTGTAAAAAAGAGCAGGTTTTCTGTATAGTACAGGAGAGCGAGAAAGGTGCTGGCCTGAGGATCTGTGGGGCTCCCTCACTTATATCACTTCCATTATTGGTGGAAAAGATTCTGTCTTCTATAGACAAGACCTGAAACTTAGTTTTCTTAAATAGTGAACCTCCAGCTGCCCTAGTTTAATGCATATTCTTTACCACCACAAAGGATATTTATGTATAATCATGACTACAATATGTAATCATGGATTACGAATGATATACTGCGCACACACACACATACATACAAGCATACACGTGGCAAGGACTTTGTTTTAGTGGTGCATTACAGATGAGTTATTGGTCGATTGGTTACCAAATTATGTTTCGGCCATTTGAATGGTGCATGCGCATCTGTTGACAGCAGTTCTCAGCTGTCACACTATCGTATGATAGTTGCATGCATGCTCACTCACAGCTTGTCATGAGTATCTCCTGAAGATGAAATGGCGCCTTGTACTGCGAGGCTCTGCTGAGACATCATCCCCTGCATTTTGCACGGCATCCTTCCTTTCATGATTGTAATCATCTCACGGCTTCATCTCATGACCTCATTTCTATGCACATAGACATCCAATATTCCCCGTCTTTCACGAGCATGTGGTTTTTTTTTTCTCTTTTCTCTTTTTCTTTTCCTTCTTCCTCTCCATACATGAGCACCCAACATTTCAGTGCTGAAAATCCCTCCTCACAGGGAAAGCAATAATTGCACGCATTAGCTGAGAAACTCCTCTGGGGGAAATGAACTAGAAGGGAACAGCGCTCTGCTCCTGTTTGATTGTTGTGTGGTACCGTGCTGGCTCATTTTGTTGCAAGAGTGTTCTGGCAAATTACAAATAAAGAGATGTTTATGATACACACAGAGAAGCGTTTGCTCATGTAGTACGCACATAAAGCTGTCATTCAAGACGCTGTAACCTTTTACTGCGCAAATGTTGCTCTGTAGCTACAAGTAGTCCATTGCATGAAATGGGGTATAAAAAAAGCCTAATTGAGCAATGTGCTCTTTCTCGAGTTAGCTCATATTTACTATTCAGTTGTGTTTCTGCTCTAGTGTGCTTTGGAGAAATCTGAAACAATAAAACTAGCATATATGTTCAAGGTTTGGATACAGGGTATTAGGTTCTTTTTGGAAGTACAAAGGCCTATCTTTCAGTTAGATGCACCCATCTCTGGAGTCAGCCTAGGGCATAGAATTGACCAGTCATTTTTCATTCTCAACCATCTCTCACCTTCACAACTAAACACTTGCCCTCAGGTTTTTTTTCCTCCAAAGATGGGGACTTAATGAATGGAATAATTTGACATAGTTTGTCTTTGTTTGTCCCTGTGCATTTGTGTGCACGTTAATGATCAATGAGGCCTTCACTCTTGCATGGCCAGATCCTCCTGCCCGAACAATCTGTTGTCTGACGAATAGCCCCAGAGTGAGCGCTGCTGCGCAGATTGAACTCTCCACCTGGCCAGTGAAAGAGACACTGTGGAGCCACCAGAGTCCGCCTGACACCTTGGTGCTCCGTCTCCGCCATCTGCATAACTCGCCTTTGACGCCCCTCCCACAGGCGGTCGCTGAACTGCCGACCCCAGAGGTGAAAAGGTATGCCATCCATTTGCCAACAAGAAGATTGTTTTTCAGCCCCCTTGAAATCCTAGCTGAGAAGATCAATGTTGCAGCTGGCCTGGGACGTCCCGCTGGAGGGGCGGGGTGGCGCAAGGTCAGCACCCGTGTTTCAGGACCCTGCTGTGCTGGGAGGAAGTTCGGACACTCCGGAGCCTTCTCCCTGAGCACAGACGGTGTGGATCCCCCTTGTCCGGGCCCAGACAACACCGCCTGCTACAGACACATGTGCATTCCCCCCTACCGTTACATGACAAGGTCACACCAACCCTGCCTGGGGCCTACTTAGTTGAAGCGATGCATGCCGCTGCATTGCCTATTGATTGTCATGCATAATGAGAAATAGAGGTGACTCTCATCAGAGGGGTTTCCTCCACACAACCCCGTCTTCTGGTCTTCATCTTGGCTCTTCAGATATGCAAACGACGCTCTCAAGATAAACACAGTGGCTCCAATGCAGAGGCTGAAGAACTCTGCCAGCGGAGTTTAACCCACTAGTGCGTGGAAGTGTGTTTGAGATCGCTGAAGGAGCATTTCGCCGCCTCTGCAGCGATTACTCTGTGTTTGAATTACACAGTCGGCGATTGCACCTAGGAGTAATTTATTCTTTAAGGCGTTCTGACAGCTACTGCTTTCTGCGGGATGAGTGAGCAAGCTGGCTGCATTGGGCACTGACCTGTCTTTTGCTGGAGACACAGTATTTCAGGGAGTCTGTGGGAGTTGATTCTACAAGGTCATTATTTCTGGCAAGCTTTATCTGCCTCAACAAAACTGGGCTGAAGCAGAGCGATTTCATGCTTTCGCCGTCCTAATAGCATTAGGCACAATGCTATTACTCTGGAAAGGACACTGCAGTGTGGATGGGGGGTCAAGTGGAGATTGGATATTTTTGCAGTTTTCACAATGAACACTGGTGACCCTGACAATTGGTGTACCATTATATTTTTGGCAAGAGAAAAGCCCAAAGATAAAATAAGACGATGATAAAAACAATTCATGAATCTACTTTGTAAAATCCCAAAAATGCAAAGTACCACTGTGTTCAGTCAGTTTGGATTAAGGTTAGAGGTGTTTTAGTGTGCTGGCATTCGGGCTGCATTAGGGAGGGCAACTCATTTTGAGTCATTCATAACTGAGGCTATTTAGCAAAGAGCACACAGGTTGCCGTCTCTCTCCTGTCTACTTAAAGTTCTTTTTTATTATATTAATGTATGGGTGTTGGGCTAATTTACAGCCATGGATGATTCACTGTTTTGGTGTATTTGCTCAGGTGCCATTCTTTCCAGATTCATGGATCATAAATATCCCTGTTGTCGACTTGAAACAGATGTTTTTTCTTCACTAGGTTATGCAGGGACCCCTCTTGGAAATGGAGGGAGAAAGAGCGAGAACTGTGTGTTAAAATTCAGGCAGTCTGATACAAACTGAAAACCATGCAGGGAGATGAATGGTCTTTAGGCATCTAATACTAAATACCATGGACAATGGTATTAGATGTGGACAAGGAAAATCCCAAACCTGACCTGAATAACTTCTCTAATCATTCCTGGGCCTGCAGCAGGGTTTGGTGTTGGCAGCAGACTTCCTCTGGAGGCATTGCTGAAACCAACAGGCCTTCCTTGACCAGAGACCCAGGCTGGATTTCCATACTGTCCCACTTACTGCCCATTGTTATTGTATTAAAACCTTTCAAATGCCTGACAAGGGAGGATGCTGGGACAGTGTCAGCTCAATTATCACAAAATAACACTCACATAGTCACAGCTGAGGTCACATTTTTGCTGTGTACTTTTTTCAGGATTGCCTTTTGTTTACAGTTCACTGTGTCCAAGTAGTAGTCCGTAGTCCCCCGCCCCCACAAAAAAAAGGAAAAAAAAAAATCAATAGGTTGGCCTATACAGAAGTGAAAGGTAAGGTTGAGGTTGAGGACATGCCTTAATGGTAAACAGGAAATCTATAAATTAAATGGTTCTTTCATGCTGAGAACTCACTCATCAGAGGCCATGCACAGAAGCAGAAATCTTCCTCAAGGGACACAGTGCATTTCTGGGCAGTGGGATAAATATTGCATGACATAACGTTGATTGTTTCAAATGGCATTTGGTGTCAGTGCAGTTTTCAAAGACAGTTTGTATCGATGTGCGAACCTTTAGAGTAGTTTGTTTGTGGATTCTGTTTGTGTTGCACCCTTTCTCCTAAATAAGATGAGTCATTCTGTGTTTTGTTCTGTGTGACTTTCACAGAACCAGAAGTGTTTTCTCACGCGGAGGCAAGAAATCCATTACGGGAGTTGTAAAACACTTCTCATTCCAATTTTGTATAAAAGGCACAATATTGCTTATTCTGTGCCTATACACCTACAGTAAGTTTCTTATTGTGCAGTCTACTGATAATTGTGGTGACACATTGCATTTGGCAAAATACTCACTTGTTACTTTATCATGATATAAAATATATATAATTATAAATATTATTAACTTAATATTTTTTTTTTTATAAATATGTGAACATAGATCTTCACCTTCAATTCTGAATCCATGTTTGTCTTTTCAGTAATAACAAACAGACAAGTCAGTGTTTCCAGAATTAAATTCCCAGCCTCTGAAACGAGAGGATAAATGATTGAAAATTCACAAGATAACAGGAAGAAAAAAACAGTCGTATTAAACTGCATGCATTTATCATTATTTCAATTTTTATGTTCACTTAAACGACAGGACTGTAGCATTTTGTTGACTGTAAAGAAATACAGATTGCATTTTTCCCCAAAGGCAGTAGAGGACTGACAGAGGTAGTGTGGCTTGGAATTTCACACTTGACTTTTGAAAAATAATGGAGTCCAATCAATTTGGTCAAGCACTTGATCGTGCATATCAGTAGGCAAAGGATAACCGGTTTTGGAAAGGACTGCAGTGCATGCTGTCTCAGGAGTCAGTGCAGTTTCTGTGTATCTAATCGCAGAAACTGGAGTGGAAAGCATTGCTTTCTTCTGAGATCTGAACAAACACATTACCTAATGGCAGAGGCTTCACAGTCTCACAACCATGACCCAGGCAAAAGAGTAACATTTATTCAGAGAATGGCATTATTGTCATTGAAGCAGGAAAAATGGTCCCTCTCAGTTGATAACCACATAAACAAAGAGGCTTTGTTTTGCTTCTGAGTTATTTGGTGTTTGTTTCCATGAAGGGTACTTATATAATTTCATTTTCCTACTATTGTGCTGATCAAGGTGTGAATGAAAGGAAGTAGACATAGCACCCATTTTTGTAACATAGTCCTGTATAATTTAGATAACTGGGATAATTCAGTGATTATTTCTGAATGAAAGATATTGGCCCCTTTTTTGGTGTTATGCAGTCATCAACATATACACACATACAAATATGATCATTCTCAAAAGCAGTTCAGAGCAAGAAACATATCCCACCCATAGTAGTGGGGAAAAAATGGATCTACAGTCAACAAGAGAACCGTTTTTTTCCCCACTGGTCTTGTGGCTGACGTCCATCTGTCTGAAAATTAAAAAAAAAAAAATCACAAGTCTCAAAAGAAGATACACTTTACATAATTCAGAATTGTTTACTGAACAATTGACTCAACCACATGCCTAAACAAGGAATACAATTAAATTCTTTGACTTTATGGAGACCAGCCAACTAGATGTGTGGAACCTTTTAAGATGAACTGTCGTTGCAGTGGAAATTGTACATCTCTGTTATTTTGCATGGTCAAAAAAGGGCATGGCCTGACACGGGATGAACTTTAACCTTTCTAACAAATAGAATGTCACTCTTCTGCCCAGCTGCCCAAGATTGTTATTTGTTTCTGAAGTTCCCTTGTTTCCTGTCCTTTTTGTCTCACAGGAAAGGAGGTAGGGCAGTACTTCCTGTCAGGTCACATATCTGTCAGAGATATTGATGACTGGATATCTTTGGATGCCTCAGTTCCTCCATAGCCAAATGCTCTCGCTGTGCACAAGCTTCTAAGCTTCTTCATCCTATTAACAATTGTCAACTCAACCTGGAACTTTGGAGATGAAACTGTGTTTGTAGCCATAATTAGTCATTTTTCATATTAATAATCTAACACAGTAATTTAGTTTATTCATTTTGATTTGGACTTTTCATTACTGGGTGATGACAGCATTGTCTTGACCTATGATAAATCACATAGGCATATATGTTGTCATGGTGTCATCTATAAGACAGTTAAGCAGGATTGCATTTGCTGACCCCTGACATTAAGGTTTCTGAAAAATGACCCTTCAGGTCATGCACCTTTTCTGAGCTAGTAATAGATTTCTCCTTCACATGACATGGAAAATAAAATGCTATGATCTTGTTTGCTCTGTGTGGTTTTCACATAAATAAATCTTTATATATTTTAATTTGTGAAGAAGAAATTGATTGTGAATTCATATATCTTTCATTATAATGTTTTTGTCACAGTTTGTGAAGAGTATATATCATAGAATGGTGTAATGTCATAGTTGAATGGACCCTCGACCCTGCTCAGTTTGTGAGAGAGGAAAGCAGTTATAACATGTCATAGCTAGCCAGACATCCAGATAAGACATTTCTAATTTCAGATATAACAGCTGACCCCAGAAAGATGCTATACCTGTGTGCTGCCATTCAAAATGTCAAGCAACTCAATGTTGACACAGGCTTTTTATGTTGGTGTGGAATGGGACGACCACAAGCAAATACATATTAGTGGCAATATAAAATTCTAGTAATGACCATGATTCGGTATGCATTTGTATTTGTATGTATAATGTACAGTTATTGTTTAGAGGATAATCATTTTCAATGTCCAGAAAAAGTACTGTCATAAAATGCTGAAATTCATTTCAGCAAATGATGGTGTTATGACAAGCCTCTAAAATGTGCTTTCTAATTTTTGTAACTGGACGCTTTTAATGGGGCTGCCCCCACATGCATCTCTCCCTCCTTGTCTCTCAAATTTCCTCAAAGGCGTTTCTATTGGTTTTCCCATCGTTATAGCCTGGCTTCTGCATTTCACACTTTGAGTGCTGTGGTACTTGAGGCTGTTTGCTGGTGTAATGACTCAGAAATGTGTGGACAGATTACAGCAGCTGTCTAGACACTATCAGGTGAAGATTAGACATAATAAAACTGAGAGCGGGCTTCACACTCCAGGTGTTGGAGCACGCATAGCGATGACTGCATAGCAGAAAAACTTGTTTTGTCCCTCAGGTAGGTTTAATGGTAGTGTTACCAACATGACCTCTTTGTGAACCACGGTGTTCCTGCACTAGCACACAAAATCACAAACAAATCACCAAACTGTATCTGTCTTGAAGGATACACTTTTTTGATCTTCTGCCTGTGCCGTTCTTTATCAGTAAAAGTGAGCTGGTAATAATCTTCATATCAGTCATTATAATGTTACATGCAGATATTTTCCCAACAACCCAGGGGTTTTTTGGAGGATAGACAGCACGCCATTCTCTTTAACCTGGGTAGTGTGCGTCTCAATCTTAGTTTTATTTCATAGTGAGTGTTATTAAAGGCTACCTAGGGCTCTACTTTATATACGGGAAAAAATGCCGGTAGTCTAGAATTAGCATTTACATGTAACATTTTTTTCCAATTTGGAATTTAAATGTGTTTAAATTGATCTGGTAATAATAATCATAACAATAATAGTTTTGATGCACTCTTCAAGGTGCACATCAGGTCAAGTCAGTGGCTCTGAAAAGCCTGGCATGTCCCAAACTGTGGGATTCAGAAACTATATAACTGCAGTGTGTACTTCTTAATTCTGAGTAACAAATCTTAATTTTTAAGCATCATATTTAATTTCAACTGCTTAGAGCACAACATGTAAGTAAGTATTGTAGAAAAATGAATGCACAGAGATGACATTTATGTTTTTGAAACTTATTTTGTTCTCCAAACAGTTCCTTGGATTAAAAGTGAATATTTTAGCACAGTGGTATCTATCAACAGAGAGAGAAATTTTCTTGATTTCGTTAAATCTCTTATTATTGTTATAATGAAGCATCGCTCAGACAGTTTGATAAAGGTAATTGGGAAAGGCTAGAAGCCATTTTCAAGTGAATGTATGTGTTCTATTGGTTAATTACTTATTGATATCTTTTTGCCAACACACAAAGTAAAAGTAGGGAAAGCCACAACTTTTTGTTACTTGTTAAATATTGCAGTTAATTACATTTTTCATCTCTGTTGCTTTATGCGTGCCAAGTAATTTGATGTTTCTCTTAGGTACACTTTTCATTCATTTAGGAAAATACCTAGGCACCCAGCTTTTACAAACACATTAATAGAAGAGACATTAGACCAGAATTGGGACAGTCACCCTCCTCCCAGGGGGTGCTAATTAAACTAAACTAGTTTTTGGCCCTTCTAAATGACTTCTGAGAATGTTTCTATTATTTCCACCCTCAGGATCTGAGACTAATATGCTGAAATGATATATTTATTAATATTAAATAGGTTATGAAGTGTTTCATCTTAAACTCTCTCGTATTTGATAACATATTGCTTATTCATGCTGCAGAACAAAATTTTGTTGCTGTTTTGTGTAAAACTGTTGAAGACATTTTTAGGCAATTAAATTAATAACTTAATTTTCTCTCAACCTGCCATTTCTTGTGCCATTTCTACTGCTTTATTCATTATTAAAAACTCAAGAATTAGATGATAAAACTAAAGTGCAGTGCATTCATATTTAATAAAGTATGGCATCTGTGAATGTTTCCTTTTACAAGGATACTAGTGTTTATTCTCAGTTCAGTTCTTTCAAGTTTTCATCTTTTAAAACACTGCCGACAACAAGGAGGGTTCAGTTCATGTTATGTAGGCTTTCAGTCAGTGTACTGTAAAGAAAATCTTTCTGCTCCAAGTTGTCATGCTTTTTGATCTTGAGTTTGAGTCAATCCCATTAAAGTTTGCCTGTTTATGTCACACAATTATTTTTCATTTTACGCATTTTCAACTTGTTGGTTCTTTTGGTCAGTATGTTGCTTAAGTGGGGATGGAAATACTTGCTGACAAAGACAAATTACTCCAGGAGAAGATCATTTCAGAGTAGTCTGGAGTGGAGCTGTCTACCTGCCTGCTGATTTATTTGAATTGCAGATGACAGACACAGTTGGGCAGATCTTCCAGTCAACACTGTTGTGTAGATTCCGTGCACCATCACTCCAGCCTGCATTTCTGGCTACATTAATATGATGTCTTCTCATCTGCCCATTGGACCATGTCTCACAGCAAAATAATGCGACTGAATGAATTAAAATTAAATCCCTACCTGGGAATCAGATAAAAATTCAAGCCCACAGATTGTCTGTTTTCACCTGCTCCAATTGTGGAGTTTTGCTTGACTTCCATTCAGCCATCCCGGGCCCCATTAGCCTGGTATTATAACTAAACGAAATCAGAAAAGGTGTACATGTGCATGTGTGTATGCATGCATATTTGTGCACGACAGCATGTTGCATTTTTCATCTGGTTATAAATACATGAATAAATGCATGCAATCAGATGGAACCTATGTTAGGGTAATCTTAGCAAGGCAGTTAGAGAGATAGTGTCCTCTCTCTTGTACTCCTTGTCAGTTGATCTGCCTCTGTTCCAGGTCCAGTCTCACTGCATGGGCTTCAGATGAAGCGCTCATGATCAAAACAAAACAAGCCAAATAGACGGAACTTTGTAGGAATGTTTTGTTTTCAACACGCCTTAAATTTTAATAAGCTCTGTAATAAGGCTTTACTTAAAACTGATGTTCAGTGCAAATTCAGTGCAGAAAGGAATCTTTGAATTGATACAGACTAAGACGAGAGGCAGTCAAAAAAAAATTTAAACCCAGCAAAAACCCTGTTAAGACATTCACAGTCAGTGGTAGAGTTAAAAAAAAGAGTTCTTAGATCCCAATATTGACATGGATGGACAAAGAGGCTAATGTTTATGTAAGCTATGCCAGGTTTTCTGGCTGGATACCACTGTGTTTACTTGCCTTTCTGGTGACTGAATTGTCAGCAGTAATGAGAATCTAAGACTCCTTGTTTGTCTTTGTAAGCATTCTTTTTTGTGTGATAAAAACAAGGCTGGTTTTATAAGGCAGACCTACAGTATAGATGCTGGCTTTGTAATTAATTGTGAAAGATGGGTGGAGCCAAAAAGGGCCCTTTAGTCAGGACTTAATGAACTCCTTAATCTCTTTCATCATGACATCAGCAATTTTTACCCTAAAGGATTTAAAATCCCACTTTTACTTTAAAGATTAGAAAAATGCTGCTAAAAAAATTTATCCACTTGTAGCATATAGAGAAGTGTAGTTTTTGAATAATAGAACTGAACCTATAATGTTATATGGACATTTTTATTTCCTAATTGCCACACTTACTGCTGCAGTCTGATTGATTAGGTTTTTTAAATTTTTATTTTACTCCTGAGGCAGAGTGTTGTTATGCTCAAAAGAGTATCAGAGGAAATAGTATGTCAACAGCTCTGTGTCCTAACAAGCCTGGAAATTTAAAACTGGCCTTCAGCGAGTTACATGGTACACATAGGCCAGAGGGAATTCCTCCTAATTGCAAAAGCTAATGAGGTCATGGGTGCCCTTCTGTCTTAAATGGTATGAACAATGAATTCTTTGATATTTTGACTTATTTGTTATTTTGATTACCTTTTGGCACAGTAACTGTAATTTAATTGAGAACCAGTTCAGTGCCTACAGCTCTGTGACTTCTTAGTTTCTCCAGATGCCCAGGAGTATATATAATTTTAGCAAACAAACACATAATAATCTGAAAGATCATTCCTGAAAGTAGTGCATAATGATTATGCAATGCTTGCTCTTACGATCACTGTTTCAGGGCTGGTGATGGGTGTGCTTTAACAAACACGCTAAGTTAGGGGTGGTGTGGTGTTCTCTCAGCTGTCACTCTCTAGTCATTATTTCTTTCCATGCGAGTTCTTTAGTTCCTGCTGGGGGTCCTGCATGAGCGCTTGGTTGGGTTCCGTGGGGAGATTGGTAACTGATGAGTAAGCCTTTAGTAACAGGGTTGGAAGAGGGGGCAACCAACCATCCTACTCATTATGTCATATTCAGCTGTCAATCACCCGGCCAGTAATGACGGGAGATCGTGTTACACTTACAGCCTTTGCTCAGTGGTGCAAACTCATGTGTTAAGTTGCAAAAGAAAGATAGAAAAGGACAAAGAAAGAAGAGAGCAGTCTTTGTCTCATTTACACGTGTTAAAATGAGTTAAAGGTCGAGGGAGTGGAGGTATGACAGAATAGCATCTATACTATTAGGCCTAGTTACTTTTGATAAAATATAGAGCTGGTCTTATGCTTGAGCTAAAAAAAAAAAAAGCTTTTAAAATCACCCTGTAAGTATGTTAAAGCTCGCAATCCCCTGAGAAAAATTATCTTTTTAATTAAAAGGACCAGCAGGAAGGGACTTGGATCAAGCCAGCATAATTATTAAAGACCTTCTCATGCTAATCCTCACTCTCGAGTAATGATCCCAGCACTGAGGAGTTAGGCCACTGTCAGGAGATGGAGGGAAGGGGGGATTGTGTTGTGTGTTCCTTCACGTTTGGCGCTGTTTGCCACGGATCCCTTTTTTTTAAGTACGGTGACACATGCAAGTTTTTCTAATGATTTCAGAGTGCACCTGCACATATGTTCAATTGAGGTCAAGACCAAGTCAAAGCTTTGACCTAACTGCAAATGACAAATTATACCTCAGGGTTTTTCAATAGGCAGAAATAAATTTATGGAATTATGTGTTTGTGTGTGTGTGCTTGCGTGTGTATAAAGAGAGCATGGGAGAGGGAGAGTGCATGCATACACAGATTACCATCGCAGAGTCATGTGTGCCATTCCTTCAGGCCCTCTATCCTGCAGTGAAGTCTCTCTCTTCCCCGTGAGCACAAGGGAGGGGAGACTGCAGTATTCCAGAGAGTGAGGGACACCTTGTCAAAACGTTTACTTTCCTGTAGTTTCTGTGGCTTCTGCTGACCGCTCTGTTTATCTCAGAGGAAATACTGCGCTTGGCTGGCGCCGCTCAGTGCTCCGCAGCTGGGCACGGAGACGGTGTTTCAGCGCACAACTGTTAATGGTTAATCTTCCCAATGCTGACGTCCTCAAAATTAACTGATACCTCAGGAAAGCTGGCGTGGGCGCCCCCCTCAGATAAATCAGGAAGCGATTTCCCTCTCCTTATCGTCACATCCTGATTTTATCGCTCTCTCTCCCTCTCTTCTTGAACTTATAATGGAACCAGCGGTTTCTCAGTGAGGTCGGAACACAGAAACACTGTGACATCCTCAGGGGTAGAACATATAAACCAGAGAACTGCTATTCTTCTGATTGGCAGCTTTGACAATGTTGCAATGAACATAACATTTGTTCAGAATAACACCTGGTGAATAGATCTTTTTTTCCATTCTTGGTTGTACGTAGCTAGCGTGCATTATAAAAAAAAAGAGTAATCCACATCCTTTAAACTGCATTGATTCCATGGTTCAGTGTGTTAGTACTACGAGGACATTTGAATCACAAACAACTGAATTGTACAATATGCAATTTGTCCCACGTAATCGCAACACATTTAATCAGTGCTCACACAAAGCTCCTCTCATTACAACTGCTCTGTTCATCTGGGAAAATGTGTTCCTGTGCTGTTTTATGTGTGGGCTGTGTTCTAATCATTCAGTCATCCTTTCATCAAGCTGTGTGTGACAACCACTGTCCAGAAACATAGATAAAAAAGTTTGAAGATTCTGTAGCAGGAAATACAATATTTTCAACTCAAACAGTCAGTCAGTTTGGATCAAGACCTATTATAGCCACTTATATTCATGTGGAGGATCTGGTCAAAGGTTGCCCAAGGTCTGGCTGTTTATTTCATTTCCTCCTGACTGAAAGCTTAGTGGCCACAAAGCACAAAGCCCTGCTGTGCTATTATCTCCACTGTTTGTTAGTGTTACAGGGACAGGCCTCTACAGTCTTGGTGGCCCATAGACATCATTATGCTTTTCAGACCACCATGGGCCATTAATGTCTGTGTTTAACTGGTCCATTGGGGCCGCGAAACCAAACCGGTTTGTGCCATTTTTAATGATCTCGTTGTGTTGAAAACATACGTACATTTATCTGAGCTTTGCCTTTCTAAATGTTCAGTGATTGTTATATTTGTTTACTATCATGTGATGAATGCTTTGCAGAATCCAGGCTTAAAACTGGATACATTGTACAGAACAGAAGGTGCCAAGGACATTGTATACAATAGTCAATACTGATGTCATTGGACAATACAGTGTGTACAATGAGCACATACATTGGTGTAGGGCTCATCCTACTACTTATTGTATGCCCTATGCTAAGTCCTATACTAGACTCCAGGGTATGTAGTTTGATACCTGTTAGTAAAGTCCATTCACCTGAGTTGATGAATTCCTTCTAGTGGTATCCAGTCAGAGCCCCCACTTAACCTGTGTTCTCTTCAGAGTGCGCCTATTTTTTAGGAAGGTGGACCATGGAGGACAAGCCATGCAGTTAATCTGTTTACTTACAGAGCCACATCGCGTTCATTGAAAATTACAAACCACCATGACCATGACAGTTCCACATAGTTTTTCACTCTGCAAGTTGCAGTTAGACCACAGATGTGAGAATAGAACAGATAGGCATGGCTCACAGAAAAGACTGGCTCTATTCAATTGAGATTAATGAACGATTTGCTAGGCACCCAGTTTTAAAGCCCCACAACCTGGTCAAAACCCTATTAAAGCAGTATAAGGTGCTGTTTGTATTCGTGTGTATGTTTTGTCGGGCCAACGCTTCACCTTGCAGACTGGTACGTTTTCATATTTGCTGGCCCAGTAGCTCAGTGCAGCTCTGTAGGAGTGGATGCCTGATTGCAGCTGTAGCTGTAGCTGTTTCATTTCATTTTGTGCTTATCAGTTGTTATCCTTGCCATTTGGTCATAAAGGAGAATCATATCAATACTGGATACCTAGAGGGAAAAAATTAAATGAAATTCCAGTACTGCATGCAGTTCTCAATGAGAGTGATCGTGTGGGTGTGGAAATACAAACAGACTGACCTCTGTTCTTGGTGGCACAACTACCCCTCAGACCTCAGAGGACCTTTCTGAGGTTACTAAGTAAATAACATTTGCTGCTGCTCAAGTCCAGCCTCGCCCATCTGACCTTTCTAGTCCTCCCAGAATCAAGTCAAAAAGCTTCATTAGGGCGAATAATCCCCTCGTTATGGGGTTATAGGGGGCTGCCATGCAGAACGGCTAATTTTCCTCAGGACAGACTTCAGAATCATGCATGAAGACCTCTAACTCCAGCGTCTGGTGTCCATTCTCAAAGGCTTTATTGTTTTTATTATGTTCACTGAAGGCTTTTGATTCTTAATTGCCGCCTCATACAAGCTACTTTCTTCTCTGAGTAATATGAGGGACATTCCAGTTTCAGTGTGATTTAACTACAAAGAATGCAGTGCAGTTGTATTCGCTCAACCCCAAGGCAAGAGTAATAATACTGCCAATATGGTGCCCTTCATCCAAGGATCTTAAATCTCTGCAGTGTGACCAACTGACCATCAGCAATGTGAAACTCCTACCAGGAGTATTTTTGACAAATATTAGGCAAGCAAATGACAACTTAACATCATTTAAGTGTAAAAATGTATAAAAATGACCCAACTGCATAGCTGCCTGATTAGATGGTTAGTTTAAGATATTTTGAATTGGCCACTGACCCTGGGAACAACATCAGGGTTGGCATTGGTAAAAAAACGGCAATAACAACTAATATGTATTTGAGTTAGATTCATTTAATTCTTTTCCCTTATGTTCTTCACAGAACTTGCATGAAGTCCCTTTGAAATGGCAGTTAAAATAAGAGAGTTCACACTAATTCACTGTTTTATCTACAAGTTGCACTAAATGACCAGTGTAGGTCTAAACTCTGCAGATAATTGGCTAACTCACTGCTAAAGTATTCAAAATTAAATATAATTGTTTCTCACTGCCATGGTGCTTGTTTTCAAAGTGTAGTGATTTTATAGATTGTTGTACTATAATTTTCAAGCCTGCTGGTGATTCCAAGAAGAGGCAAGATTTTTGCCCCCATCACTACTCTTGGTCATTTTTTAATTACTTGGACCAGAAAAAAGACTGCCCCCTACAGCTACGTTATTGCTTTTACAACTCTTGGAGGCTGTGATTTCATCCCTCTTGTTCTCTTATTATTTAATCATTGACAGTAGTTTTTGGTGTGGCAGTAAGTGCAAGGATGGCTTTGAGAAAGAATAGTTAGCATTCCTCTCTAAATATAAGTCATAGCAGTTTGCATGAAAAGATACCTAGATCAAAAATGTAAACCAGCATTTATGAAATTAGAATATTAGGAATATACTTGACAAAGGAAGCAAACAAGGCACAGTGCAAAAAAGCTTATTTGTCTTTATTTATACCTGAAGCACTGGCTTAAGAAAAATGTTAAATGTTCTGACTGGCAACTCAGGAAACAGAAAGAAAAAAGGAAAGACCTGAGTTGGTGATCCATTTTTTTTTCTTCTCTTGTTGAAGAATGAGCTTTAGAGTTAAGAAGTGCAGGCATGGTTCGTCATTGTGCTTCATGGGCTGAATGCCCTGTCTTAAAGATCAAAAGGTGTTTAAGTGGATCAGAGCTCAGAAGACAGAGAGATGGAGAAAAAGGAAGAAAAAAGCCTGCTGTGAAATGAGATTCTCTGCTTTTATAGTGTTCAGATGCATGAAACCTATTTTTTTATTAAGGATATAAAAAGAAACTTTATAGTCTCTGTAGTTGTGAAATCCATGCAATGGTAGGATAGACAGGAGAGCCTGTTAAAATCTCTTATAGAAAGGACTGTAGGACTGCAGGGCTGTAGGACTGTAGCCTCTTCCCACTTGTACCCTGATGGGAGAAATAATCATCGGCCCACACCCATCAATTTTCAATGTGATTCAGGTGCTCTGTACATTAAATGAATCACATGTCCGTACTTCTTTCTTTTTTTAGGCTTCGTCTGAATTTTTAGTCCAGTTTACTGATATGGCAACTTTTAATAGTGTTATTAACACAAAATCAGCTCTAACAACAGGTACACAACCCCATATCAATAATATATATAAAAAAGCCCCAATAACTGACAGTACTGTCTTTATAAGTGGAAAAACAGTAAATAATAATGCTTTATCTTGTACATCTTTGACTCCTGCTTGTCTTACTGAAGGAAATCAATTCAGTGCCACAATCCATTTCACCTGACAGCTTCATTGTCAAAAGAGCAGGAACAGTGTCATGCTGTCTTTGTGGTGTCTGACTGCTGGCCACTTTAGCGTGATCACAGTGGACTTGCCAGCCAGTGCTTCTGCTACAGTGGTCACCTGTTTCATAATGTGATATTTGCCCGTGCATTGCATTATCTCCTGTTTACTTTCAGGAAATGAGATGCCAAATCGAAGCACAAAACCAATTACACAAGCTTAACGTCAGCTTTGATCGCAGCCAGTGCATTAGTTGCTTTGCCAGACTCTGAAGTATGCCTTAATAAAAGAGTACTCAAACGAAAAGTGTTTTCCATCTTAATTTACTGTTACAGGAAATCCAGGGGACTGACACATTCCAGTATGGAACTATGACAGGAGTCTGTGCAATGGCTTGTTCTTCTACATCAAGACCATTTTAATCGCTGTCTGAAATTAAATTAGTTTAAACAACTACAGACTCCAAATACAAAATTTATCACAAACTTTAGAATACACATAAACAAATTTGACTGTAAGTGCCACAGCAGTAATTCTATGAAATAATTTATTGAAAAATAATTTTGACGCATTTTACCTTCTTTAGCTATGGAAGGACATGTTGTTGTTGTGTCTGTTCATCTGTCTATGTATGGATTTATCTATAGGTGTAAGTCTAGGTTGAGATAAAGGTATAAATGAAAATAAGGCAATGCTATTTACCCAAGTTGCTTTGCATTCTTAGTACGGATAAATATGAACCATATGTTGATGTTTAGGTGGAAAGGATTTTTGTAAAGCACATTATAGTTATTGCTTTCTTGGAGAAGAAATGTGCTTACTTGAACTAGGATGTCCAGAGTGGCATTTTACAGTGTGCTGCAAAGGAGCTGATCTGTGTGTTTTGCTAATGTGCAAGAAGGAACAAAGGTATTGCAATGCTGGCAAAGGATGTGAACTTGTGTTGAATTTACAGTGTAGTAAAAGCCTGCACAACACCAGCTGTTCATGCATTTATACACAAAACAGCAACCTTATTTTGGATGCCGCTATTTTTCTTCATTTCTTTTATTATTATGCTTGTGGGAAAGTCACAACCAAAAGTTTGAAAATCTGAGGTTGGAAAACCATTTACTTTTCCAGCCTAGTTGGACAGATGGACATATCCATGATTTGTTTTTGTTGTTGTAGAGTAGATGAACAATAGTTCTTTGTCCTTTGCTTTTTTCACTTTTGCCTTTGGTATTCTTTGAAAACCAAGCCCTACTATTTTGCGACATGAAGCTGAACTCTGAATCACGGAAGTCGTTTATGATTAAACCGGCAGGGTGATATACCCTACAGTCGTCTTTGAAAGCTGTGTTTTCACAACACCAGCATCGTCTGTGCCATTGCCTCAGACCCTTCAATTGGGGCACATTTTTACCTCAAATTATGTTTAATTAGGCCCCGTTTTAAATTTAGATGATTTTACTGTTGCATTCCTCCTTTGAAAGCATTATGAAGGTATGGGGCCACAATTAGAGAGATGGCAGAAGGGCAGAGGGGGGAGCAGGGGAAGGTCAGTTAAAGTGCTTTTGTCCAGTGTTCTAGAATCCTTGTCTTTCAAACAAATATTGATACCTTGTGAATGTTTTGCAGGAACAACTCTATATTACAAGTAGCTTACTGGCATGCGCACACTGTTCAAGTCTCAGATGCAGGGTAGGCATGTTTCAGGAACATTTTTTTAATGGGCCCCTTTTATTTTATGCTTCAAATAATCTAAGGATTGCTTTGTTGTGCTTGCTTTAAACAATAGCCATTTAAACATTTAAGCTAAATGCCGTCTCCGTTGTGATCCAAGTGGTATCCCTGAACAGGCGGTGGCACAGTAAAAGTTTGTGTAAAGTTTTTATGTCTAAAACTTGAGTGGCTTAATTGCTTGGTTCTCTCCCAAGCGAGACAACACAAGTGTGTTTTTTATTCTGAAGCATTCATTGTTTCCAGTTGTATCCCCCAAACATTTGCAACCATCAGACATGCTGCCTCCAAACTGATTTTGATGCCTCTTAATCTTAAGCAAGTGCACAGATAGCGAACAGACAATTCCTACCTGACTTGGGGCTGAGGTTGGAAAGACGGCCAATGTTTTTCACCCAATCAGCAAAAGAAAAGGCTAATGAAGGCACCAGAGAGCAAACAGGACAGAAAACCTGGCAAAACAGTAGTCGCCTCTCCTTGCACATGCACAGTGCATGTCAGAGGCTTAACAGCTCATCCCTCACTCTTACACACAGTTTTGTGTACTCTGCTGGAAGAAAGAAATTAGGCCTATCCCTAATTTTAGATACCAGGATGGAGATAGAGATTGATAATATTTTTACTTTTTCCATGTCCATTTTTTTAGATCTGCCTCCTTCATTATGACAGCAGTTGCTACTAACGTCATTTATTTGTCTGAGTCTGCATCATTTTTATCATTTGAAATCCTCCTGATTGATCCATATTTTTCCCTGTAAGTTGTTCGGATCTTATCAAAGACAAGTCATATGAGGCTACTGGATGTGTGGGAGGAGACAGCTCTTGTATAGGTTATGGAGCATGCCAACTGTCTTTGTAGATGTGAGGCTTTGATGTCTGAATTTGTTACAGCAGGAATTAACTGGCTGCCATGTTATTAATAACATTTCAAGCTCTATATTTTTCATCCAGTTATGAAAAATATAGAAGCATGAGGAAAGTTTCATATTCAAAGTTCAACACATCAGACCCAATCAGTATCCATAATTATTTGTTTTTATTGTGACATGCATGTGCTCATGTAAACCCGCTCACACATGGGTTTCAATGTCTTGTCACAGAAGCAAGCATCCATGCAAGTGCCTCAGGTGTGCGGGGGTAATTTTAAATGCAGGACCCAGACAGACATTCAAAGGTATTCAAGCCTGCGTGCCGAGTCAGTAATGACCATACAAGGTAATAGCCGTCCATAACAAGGAACTATATGAAGAGTCAAAGGTCAAAAAATGAGTGTGGTATTGGGTGTGGAAGAACCGACCACAGGTGGTAGGCAGACGGAACAGCACTGTTTTTCAAGGAATGCTGAAAACAGGCAGCTGGAGAGGGGGTGACCTCATCACCACATGCAGCGTGGTTTAGCTCTGATGTTTAACGGGTAAAGTGTATCATGTGACACTCCCTCCTACTGCTTACAAAATAAGAATGTGACAGAGAAAGTGTTTGTTGGGTTTTAGTGTGAGCACACCAAAAGGGAGAAGAGGAGGCCCTTAGGGTAAATGAGAAAGGCAGTTTGGGCAGCTAGGTTTGCAGAATGAGAACTGAATGTACTTTCACATTAAGTGAGGAAAGGGGGAGAGGGAGAGAGACAGAGATTGACATGGAGAGAGAATTCTGACAATGCAGACGGACTGTAAGCTGAGAGACTGGAGTCGATCAAGAACGCAGGGTTCCCACGTGTGGAACCCAGGAAGGGGAAAAAAAAAAAAAGGTGAAACAGTGACACAAGGCTATGGAGGGACGTGACTGTTGCATCCCCAGGAATCCAGCACCGCAAGGGGCTGGCACCGGCCTGTCCTCAGCTGTCACAGTTTATGGGCACAACGGCAGCACCAGACGAGGCTGTGGTAACCTAACCTGTCTAAGGGGGTTTATGGCCTCGGGAAAAATACAGTGTTTTCTTTGAATTCTTCCTCTTCTCTCCGGGTTTTAAGCTTCTCTCTTAGTCCTGTTATGGTTTTTACAATAGTGCAATTACTGTTCTCCAGTGATAATGTGTTGAGATGTTCGGAGGCGTTTACAGCTTTTAAGGTGTAAATTACCCACTCAAAGACAATCACACACAGGAAATGAGAAGTATGAAAGTCATTGTTTTTGCTCCTCTTTTTCAGCACAGCCTGTGTTGATTGTGAAATCTGGGCTTCTACATTGTACAGGTAGTGTAGACATAAGAGACGGAGAAACTGAAATCTCGTTGCTATTGTTTAAAAATGAAGCCCGAGGAAATGGATCCTCAAATCAAATCGACAAGCGCAATCAACCCCCATCCCACCCGCCACCTCCACACTCACACTTCAGACAAGCAGTATTATGGGAAACAAATCTCAATAAATAATTGTTAGGTGATGATGAAACACTTCATTTGTCATTACAATTTCATATCTGAAATAAAGCCACCACAATGATTTCTGGTGCTTTCAATATCCCCTGTAAATATATTCCCATTGTAATAATAGGGTGGATCTATAAAAGTTAAAAAGAAAATTAAAAACGGAAAAGTCCAGTACTAAGTCACTGAAATACTATTGAAGACGATCTACGCCATGTTGCAGCTGAAATAAGTGGTAAGGTTTGGAGGTTTTCAAATGAATTGATGACCTCTGACCTCACCAGGGAGTGAGACAAAATAGGAAGCAGTCATGCTGAGGTGTCTTGATTGGATGATATGGACCATTGCTAAAAATGTTAAGGGCCCTTTTCTTCATTAGGGGGGCACTGTGCAAGGATGGTGATGGCTGTTGAATAGGAAGAGGATTGAATTTCCCTTTCTGTAGTAATTAGGTGAAATTGAGCATTTTCAGCTTGGTCGATCTGTGAAACTTTAATACTTAAACCCCATTCACAACAGTGGGAAATTAAACAGGATAATTAGCATTTGAGACAATATGAATATTTCATTTAATTTGACATTGAGGTCAGAGAGATTAACATGCAAGACAAAAGCCACAGTGAGGGACTGCAGAAGCAAAGCTCTATTTCTCTAAAGCTGAACATTTTAATAAGTGTAGAAGAGGTGAAAAGGAAAAACTTAAATAAGATCATTTTATTGCTTTTTGTTTTGCATCTTTGCATATCAAACAAAACCATCACCTGACCTGGCCTTGTTCAAGTGTTATATGAAGCCTTTTGCTTGTCAGGACTACTTAATAATACAAAGAAACTGTGTTGCAAAAATCTGAAGGGCTATTTACAGTAAAACAAAATGATCCTAATCTGTTATAGGAAGGCTTAGTGGTTAAAGTAAACAGTGGAACTCTACATACCATATGCACAGTATTTATCTGTTCCCCAATAGTCCAGTCTGTACCATACCACAATTTCCATTAATCTGCACTGTGACTCTGTAAAGCTACTCTGCAATAGTTTGGCTTCACATTTCACTCCTGATACCTTGATGTGTGGCTGTTGCCTGTAAATGTTTGGAGAAGTTTTTTCACTTAGTTGATTATTGATTCCTATGCTATGTTGTAATGATTTCCCTGACGTTATAAATATGCAGGATCTGTAATGGTTTCCCGCTGGCCAGTGGTGTGTTTTGAAGGATGCTAAATGTTGGGTATTATGCTTTTTTATCTTTTCTTCGTCCCAAGAGCTGTACTCTAAATCTGATGTTGTAAGCCAAAGTGTTTCGACAGAATACCCACTTTGAAGAATCATTGTCTGTGACTGACACTTCTGCAGCTAATTGTTCTAATCCTGCATTAACATTGGAATTAGAGTCAGAATAATAATGATCATTATTGTATTCAGGAATACACAGGAGAAATAAGTCTGGTTCATCATAAATTTCTATCGCTGCTATTATTCCGCAACAATAGGATCCTTTACAATTTATAAAGGATCAACAGGAAAAAGTGTTGAATGTCTGACATTTTGTGCTTGAAGGATCTCTGATTGGCACTTGATTAGGGCTTAATTCACATCATTATCTCCTTTACTGAAATTAGTTGGGTAGAAAATTGTATTGTAAATCAAAAAGGTAGCAGAGTGTATGTGTGTGTATGTGTGTGTGTTGGGGGGTATAAGAAGTTCTGAAGTAATAGTGATTTTGCTTTATTCTGCTGCTATGAATAAATATATATATATTTATATTTTTACTTTTAATATTGGCTTAACGGACAAAGTCACATACAGTATCACATTGTGCATAGTGGTGGAAATTTTAAAGCAGGGCTGAAAAAAGTTCTACTTGCTCTGGTTCAGCTCAATTAATTGTAAAATTTTATTGAGCATGGCATAAGTGGACCTCATTTGGTGTCTATGAGCATTCTGTCATCATGCATGCACTAACAGGTATATGATGACCTTTGCAAAATTTGCTCTGGCAATTGAACAGGTTTTCTCCTTTCCTCTGTGAGTTTAAAGTTGAAAGCCCCTGGTTTTTAGCCTCTCTCACAAGCTAATGCCAGTTTGGCTCTGTTCTTTTCGGCCTGAATCCTGAACTCCTAAACCACTGAGGGACAGAAAATAATTAGGAGGGAAAATTGCAGCTGACACTATTTCTGAAAAGCAGGGGATTGTAATGAAAGCAGAGCAGGAATCCTTTGTGCCGGATGGAAGAACAGCAAAAAAAAAAAGAAAGAAAAAGACAGACAGGTTCTCAGAATGTGCAAGAAGGGAAGACTAGGGAAAGTAAGCAGGGCTTTGCAGACTTTAGTGCACATGGGGAAAAGAGCCCCATCAGTACCCCTTATAACAGCTGCCCAGAAGAGTTCCAGTGCCAAGGTTATTAAAGAATACATCACCCCATGATGGCTGCATAATAAGCATTTTCAGAACAACAAGAGATGTACAAACTGAGATGAATAGGTCAGGAATCTCAGGAAGTGCCCTGAGTTTACTTCTTTCCCCCTCAACACATAGATAGAGAAGCCACTGAACCAGTCAGCCTCCAGCCCGAAGTTATCTTCATTAGTGGAGTGCAGTCTTCCCTTCAGGGAGAGGTACCCAGAAAGTTTTCGCAAAATAAAGTGAGGCACGAAGATTAATAAAACCCGCCGTCCCACATAGCAAGCAAAGCAGCGATGGGGGGGAGATAGATGAGGTATTAACAGTTATATTTCACAGGGGCGAAAATTGGCGGACAGGAGCAGATGCTGTTCGGCACCGGCTGGGACACTTAAATGAAAACTCTGCAGTTAAAATGTCCGATGGGGCACCAGTAGAAACGCACTTTGAAATATTGTACTGGGCACCATCATTTGCGCATCGCTTAGTAGCAGTTTTTTTAGGGGATTTGGCTGTAATGGGCCTACCCATAGGACTGTCAATGAAGGAGGAAAGGTCTTTAAACAGCCTCTCACATGTTCATGTATATAATGAGTGGGAAATCAACATTAGAGAGTGATCCACATTTGTAATCGGAGACAGTAAAAAAAGCAAAAAATAAACTATAATGAAAAGTGAAATTATTGCACCGGAGAAAAAAGTATTTTCAAAATCAAAGACAAAATTACAATTTAAGGGAATGTTACCTCTGTATACATGAATACAATTGTAAAAATTGTACACAATTTAATTCTACAAATGATTGATGCAGCAGATTCCTTCTTATTTTTATGGTATTCATTCTTATTTTCAAGCTTGAGCAGACTTGAGCTATGCTGAGAGAATAAACATGCAAACCAGTAAATGCTCTGACTTTCAGCACACTGTAAATGTCAGTTCAGAATTACAGTTTCTGATAGGAATGCTAATGTAGCACACCTTTTCTGGCAAAGGTGGCAGTAAATGCTGCACTTAGTTAATGAGGCTCCAAACCCATTTCTGTGTAATTGTAACAGCCTCTTTAACACCAGAATCAGCTGGGAATTACCCTGAAATCCCAGTTATATTAGAAAATAAATTGACAGCAAGATCGCATCTGGGTCATTCTACTCCTCCTGAATCTTGAGACCTGTATTTTTGCGCTGTTAATTTCTTTTAGATGAGAAAAGATTCCTTAACGCTGGCAAGAAAGGAAATGGATGACAGAGGTAATGCATTCGAAATCTGTCATCAGTTCAACAGCTTGCTGTCGACTTTCTCATATGCTGCATTTCAGTGCATACTGTAGGTTCCTCTCTTTCAACACCATGAGGAATGGATTCTCCTGTGACTTGTCATGACCAAAGTGACCTTTGACATATCTTCATTACACGAGATGGGTAGGAAACTACTCCTTGGCTCATTCTGATGACATTTATAATCCATTTCTGAGCTGAAATAAATCTTGAGCGAGGAGAGCGCTATCCCGGTAGCAAGCCCACAGTTGGCTGCCATCTGTTTCTATAGTGATGGCCAAACCGTTTGCTGATTGCAGGTCATTAGAAATGTATGAATTCCTTTGCATTTTGATGCGCCTGCTGTATGGTTAAGAGAGGTGCACTGCATTGAGGAATGGGAACCCCCACCTTCTGCCTGGTCACACACAACGTTCGCCCGTCCTCTGTTTGATGAATGTGATCTAAATAAATCAACTGCTCTAGGTCAGTATGATGCAAGGGCCAGGAAATTGGTGAAATTTACTTAAATTCCTGGAAAAGCAATAACCGGCAGAACGGGGGGGGGGAGGGGGAACTCTTGGCACTGAAGTTCGTTACCAGGTCCATTTGAGAATTGATCCAGGGAGCAACCAGGACAAGCCTTGTTGTGGTTGCACATAGCATGTGTCATAGTTCATCCCGACTGACAGTGAGGGTCCAGAGTAGGGACGCCCTGTAGGAAAGACCTGGGTGAAACAGGGGCCAGCAGGGGGTTGTTTTTGCCAAGGGCTAGCCACTTCACTGTGCCAGCCAGCCCCAGGCAACCCACACTGCGCCTGCTTCAGGTGAGCCAGGGCGTGTAGGGTACAGTGCCAGGGTCTGAGAGCCTGCCTGTCCCCTTGTACAGAGCCTGCACTCTCAAGGCCCACTGTTCACAAGTGTTTATGAGCAAGAGATGTAGGCACTCCTGTTTATCCAGCTTCCAGCATACTGCAGAGCTTGCATGCCCCTTGTGGCTGCATTTTACGGAACACCTGCACACGGTTCATCATTTTAAGACAATCTGCTTCTGCTCTTTGCAAGATCAATGTATATACATATACATACAATTAATTCTGTTTGATTTTGGTTGTTTGTGTCAGTTCATGTTTTTTTTTTCCCTTATGTCCTTGTGCAACCATACAGAGCTATGCCCTTTGCACAAAGCTGTCAAAGATGGAGCCTACCACCTACCTAGCACTTCATCCTAATCCATGGATTCGGCTCTCTGCGTTTTGTGTGCAGTGATGTGTGTAAATGAGGATATGTGTTTGTGTTTCACCTGGTGCCCACAGTGGCCGGAGACTCCCCTGCCTGTGTACATGAGGAGAGGACAGAGTCATTTGATGAGCTGAGTGCACGGATGGAGGTCACTGACCTGAATCGCCTGATGGAAAGGAAGCAATCAGCGCTAAAGCCATGTGTTGTAAATACAGGGTGCTGCAGTCTTTGTTGTACATGTTGACCTTCATCCTCTCTCTTGCTTCAGTAGACTAGACTTGTAGACTAGTAAATGCACTGTATCTTTGTCCTTATATCAAAGACCACGTGCATCTCTCTTACAGATAGACTGTCACTGATTTTGAATCTTTGACGCTTCAAAATTTTGATCACATGTTCCTCAAAGCCAGACTTATATGAGAACAAACAAAAAAATTATCAGTAATGTTTCTTTTTTCCTAGTAGTTCTCATTTGCTTTACAGAATTTTAGAATTTATGATATGAATGAATCCTAAGCAATGACATTTGTCCTCAGGTTTAGGTGATTTTAAGAGATCTGAGACTGTGTTCTTGACAAATGACAGAAATTGAATTCCTGGGCACTGGGCACAAATTGCATTGCATTTTGTTATTCTGCTCTCTCCTCCAGCTCGTTTGAAGTAGTTTACATATTAACTGGTAGAAAACTTTGGCTGCAATAACACCTCTGCCATTTTTGTCATTTTTTCCTTTCATGCTGTAAGCTAGATAATGTGTTTATCATTTATGAAATATAGGCAATAAAATTCCACAAATAATTGCTAAAAGGTTTATATACCATTTAACAATACATTTAATGATATTATACAAGCATTTTGCTGAAGGACTGCAGTTTTTCCAAATCTGCCTGCACCACTTGGGCTCCAGATGCTGAACTTAAAACTTGCCCTTGATGCCAGATTTTGAGCAAAAGTAAAAATGTGCTCCCCAAGATTGGACCGCTATAAATTATTGACACATGTTGATAAATGGTCAATAAAAGATGAAACAGGGGACCATGCGGTTGGGTATTTTATTATGACTCGTCTTAAGGCTCCAGCTGCCCTGTAAAGGATGGGCAAATGGGTTCGGACTCAGATGCATAATGTGCAGGCCGTATCCTCAAAGCCATCCCTCAGAATGAAGAATAACGTGGCTGCTCACAACTTTCCATTTTCATTAGCGGCGCTGTCTGTTCTTGAATAGAAATGCGGTTCTTTTTTTTCCAGGGCTGGGTAAGCTCACTTGGGTTTAACCTGAGATGAGTTTGTTGGTGGGGAAAACTGAAAAGTGAACACAGGAATGAAAAATTGCCCAGGGATGGCACCTCACTTTTATAGGCGAAGTACAAGTGGCCTCTTGCATGAAGAAAAGAGAACACACAGGAGAAAAGGAATATATATATTCCTTTTCTCCTGTGTGCTCTCTACCATTGGAAATTGTTTTACATAGCTAATTTTGTTTTTTCCACAATGCACAATTGCAGTTACTTTCATAGCACACATGAAGGGTTGTTTCAGAGGTTGTAATACTTGAACATGAGGTTGGCAGCAAGCAGTTGGTCTTCCTGATAGGTGCATTCAAGGTGATGATTTCAATGTAACCTTCAAATTACTTCCACCCCTACAATATGGTACAGTGTAAAACATACCCCTCTCATTCTATGTGCAGTACGTATACTTGGACTAACATTGTTGGTTGAGATGCATGATGTAGGATTCAGTATTGCCATGTATTGTATTGTTAAGTAGTGCCATTGTATGTCATTCAAACTTATACTGAATGCTAGTGCCATACAATGATGCCAATTGCCGTGTCATTGGCTTACGTGCATTCAAGCTGGCTTCTATACCAATCAGTGTTTTATATAAGCCAGAAAACTGTCATTTACTAGCATGGTCTGTTTGGAATATTTATATTCTGAAAAGATTTGATGCTTGAGCAAGACACTTTTGTACTTGATATAACTGTAAAAATGTTAGAAAATTGAATAAATATACAACACTGATATTTATTTAATGATTGATATGCATTCACAATTTATGTTCCTGGGAGCATCATTCTCATTTTTTTGTTGCATTTTCATTATATACGGAATGTAAGTTCTAATTTTGTTTCTGTTCTTTATTTGATTTTTTGACATTCAGAGAAATGAACAGCACCGGTGGATGTACAGTTATCTTATTCTAACACATAACCACCATGTTCCTGTTTTTTTTTCCTCATATATTTATCAATTTATTCCCATGGCAACTGCATTGCCCTATACCCATGTACTCTGGCAGAAATTTCTATCAAATAAGCATCCAGGAATGCTGTGTTTCACTGATGGATTAGGTTATTTGGGGCATGCATCTTATTTCCTGTCACAGCAGCCACACAGGTGTGTGAAGGACACAAACGTCACAGGATTCACACCTGGGTCTCATTCATTTGCTCAAAGACGACAGGAGCTCTCTGTGATGGAACACTTGGAAAAATGAGTTTCTCCGGGTGTGAAAAGCAATTGCAGGGGCACAATCCATCTGTAACAAAGATAGTTTTATTGTAATTGCTTTTGCTTAAACAAAACCACAATTTTAATTTGTGAGATATGTTTATTTATTTCCTCTCCAGAGTATTCATACTACATGGGGTGATCAGTAGAAACAAAAGATTAATTATTTCTACGTTCATCTACCATGAATTTTATTTTAAATTCCAGAAATAATTTAAAAGTTTTGTCGAATGTATATATGAATGTCTAGGGTATATTCTCTGTTTTAAAGGCATGATATTTTGTCACATTGCAAATGCAATCAGTCTCTGTCGACTTGCCGTTCCTCAGCCCATTAAAGATGATTGATAGAGCTGAACTTTGGAAGGAGGAAAATCTTCTCTCCAGCTGTTGTCTTTTACGCTTCCTCCAAAAAAATGAAAGGCGCCCAAAATCACATCTACTGAAATTCTAGACCTTCCGTCCACCCCATGTAAAGATAATATCTTTGACGGGCTGAAATATTATCACCACGAAGTTTCTCACGAAACTCTCTAAAGAAGCATGGTTTTACCACCCTTTTTAAAATCTGTTTTTGGGCAACTTATTGTCCTTTTACTGTTTAGATGACACATGTGAGGCCCAGCATCAGCCTGCCTGTAGTGATAAATGTAAACCTTCCAAATATGCAACACAGTGAAACAAACAGCCTGAATCTCCCGCTGATCGAATTATGTCTCATTTTGTCATTATGCTGATACAGATACTGATCATTAAACTCCAAAGTCCATCTGCCCAGCTTATGTGACTGGGTAAACTGAACCATTCATCGAGTCCACAGACAAGGTCAATGGTAGCAGTTAATGGGGCTAAAAGTGAAGTTCCTGTTTACATATGTATGTCTTTAAAAAGGGAGAAAAGGCCTCTTTGTTCACATCTTCACCAGGTGTTTTGCCTCGATTGTTTAAAGGGAGGGATACCGAGGAACATCAGTGGAATTCTTTGGGTTTGCATGTGATTGATAACTAGCTTGTAGCAAGTTGTCAGCCTTTGGAGATTGATAATTTGGATTTCTATCTTTCCACCTTCCTGTTCAAGATATGCTATCAATCAGACGTGCACTGGCTTTAACAAAGTGAACTTAAATCCTAGCTCCCTGTACTAGGGCTTTGGGAAACATTGTCATCATTCTGAGCTCCTTGAAGATGAAGAGGAATGAAAAATCTAGAATTGTGAATTGAATGTAGCTTTGAAACTATGGAGGGCTCTTGTTTCTGTAATTTCTGTTTCAGTCTTAAGTACCAAATTGCGATTGTTAGCTGCAGGGGGCACATTTCTGCTGCTAAATTTGGATACAAATAGTCATGTTAATTTGATATTCTCTTGATTGCGGTGGTGGTAGAAGCTTAATGAGAACATTGTGGCGCCTTTTTAGACTGATAAACTGTTTCGTAAAAGATCTGTCAAAATTAAAGAAGGCAGGGGCTTTTTGGTTTAGCATTCAAATAAAAACAAAAGCTGAAAATGGTAATGTGACGTGTTAGCCACTTAGGATAATTCAAGGAGCGTAATGACCCTAAACAAGATAGGACCAAATGTGAAACATCTGCTCAGTATTATGGACCTGATGAGAAAACACTGCATAGGCGAGCTGTAGCTGTTCTATAATTACATCGCATATAGCATGTAGGGTGAACCTCCTTGAAGTTGGCTTGCCTCAGCACTGGACAATTCATCTCCAAAGACCTTATTTGCTGAGAAGTGACACTGATTTCTTATGCCACCCACTGCAAAGTTTTATCACTTTAAAATATCAAGGCGATTTGTCAATGCGAAGCGTGAAGCCATTTCGTGTCTGTCGGCAGCATGGATAGGGGGCAGAAAGAGCGAAGAGTTAGTAAACAGTTTTACAAGAAGTCACTAAAGTAAGACCCTCTTGAGAGCAGATGAAACTGGGCGGCTGAAAAGGGAGGAGGTGTGTTTGTCCTGTCTATCCTTCGGGAGTGCGGTTGCTCCAGGTCAGTGCCTTCACCTTGTGCGCGTCTCTGTTTCAGTGGATGGCTGCATACACAAAGCGGCGGGGCCCTGTCTCTACGACGAGTGCACCACGCTGAACGGCTGCGACACCGGCAATGCCAAGATCACCGGCGGCTACGACCTCCCGGCCAAATGTGAGTACTAAAGAGGGACTGTCAGTCTCTGCTTTGTGAGCTGAAATTGCTGCAGAGTTTTCGAGTATGCATTCACGTGTTTGGCCCTTGCCTTGTTCGGGGTCGGAGGCCCCCTCTGTCGAGGGGCAGGCTGACGATGCCAGAACGGATGGCTACAGGGTCAAATCCCTGTGAGAACTGGAATGTGGCTTGAATGGTGTTGATTAGCTTGTGCTCAACGTGTGCTGTGTGACAAGACGACTGACATTGTTGGATTTATCATATAAAAGCTGATGCTTGTAGATATGTAGGATGTTTTGGTAGTATTAATCTGTATTTTATGTATACAAAATGCACACACACAAACGAACACGCAATGTATTACACACACACACACACACACACACACACACACAGTGTATTGTATGCACACATACACACACACACACAGCATATATTATTTTCACAGTTTCAGTGTCATAGATATTCATTCATATTAGATATTTTTGAGGCATAAAAATGTCCTTGTGGGGTGTTTATCCGCATGTCTGTGTGCGATTGTCTTAATGGCAGCAAACCTAATGATGTAGCCCGGGCCTATTTAGTGCCAGACCTGTATTAGTGCTGTGTCTCTGGTCAGGCATGGCCTCTGTGGCAGGCAGGAGAGTCATTAGGAAGGACGGGACTGTGTGTACAGCTGGAGGAAGCGGGATGGGGGTAATTATTTTTAATGCACCTGTCACTCCAGAGGTCTGTCAGAAAGACCCCTCCAAACAGAGCAGGAAAAACATGTGCAACGCCAGTGGCCTAAATCATCCCAGACAGGGGGTTGAACCCTATGGGTGTAGGATATGCAAGCAATCTTTGGCATTGCTGTGTAAAGGCAGAAGCATTCCATAAAAGCATTGCTTTATGTATGAGACAGCAAGATTTGTGTCCAGTCTGCTCAGGGCTCAGAGAAAAGCCCTAACATCCAATATGTTTTGAGTCCAACAGAGATGTATTACAAAGGAATAAGCAGCTGTCATCACAACAGGGTCTTTTACATTTGTGTCTTCTTGTGCATGGCCGCATGGCCATATTCAGTTAGCCTGTTGTTTTAAATGCAGTTTTCTTCATATAATCATATCTTCCATGTGCTGTTTGCATCCACCTTGTCCTTCAATGTGATATGTTGCTATTAGAAAGGGAGGCACAAGGCACACCTTTGAATTATACCATGGAGTTTCTCACATCCAGACTGAGCCTGTCTTTTTCAGCGAGGCTGCTCTGATTACTGCTATTAAACATTAACAGCACTGTCACATTTTCTCAGAAGAGAGAGAAAGGAAGGAAAACAAAATGTTAAGAATCACTTCATCTATCATTCTACCTTTTCATGCTTCATTTTATCATTTGGCCTTGAAACTTGCTAATTTGTTTTACTCCTCCTACACAAATGTTGTTTAGACAGATGACTACACAGACTTTGAAGAGGTTAAGCTTAGGTTATATCACACTTTACAGTCTGCTCCTATTCAAGTCTCCCATTAATATGTACTGATTTCAGCTATTCGTTAAAATGTATGCTATCAAGCTCAGCATAGCAGGTTATAATCAGTGCAATGTTGAAATGCTACGCTAGTTGACAATGATATAAGTTTGTTTTTCTTTTTAACGCCTGTGCCATTTTTTAAATGTAATGAATTTGAAATTTAGTATACCCTTGAGATCACAATGTGCCACTTAAGTGCAAGTTAGCAGCATGTGTGTGCTAGGGAGGACATTGGGACATTAATTGTGCAATGACACAATGCTGATATAAAGCTCCTCAAAAGAACTCTTGCTCAGTAATAAATAGCTAGTGTAGTTAGATCAATTTTGTAACCCACTCAATATGGCGTTCCTAGCTGGCAAGTTGTGTTAGCAACTAAACAGTTATTTGTTTGTTTCTTTTAACATACGTTTTCTGCCACTGAATCTGTGATCAAATCATAGAAAATACGAGAGTAATATCAATTTGGTTGTCACAGTAAATGTTATAATTGTTAATATTTCTGTACATTATAATCAGACTTATTTTGGTGAGGTCATTTGGCACTGTAGTGACAGCCACAGAGGGTAGACAGTACTGTTCCAGCATTGTTATTGTAACCGTGGTGTCTGAAGGTAGTTCACCTTCCATTACCCCTGCCAACAATGGAAATGCTGTGAGATAAGCATGAAGAGCGCATATAAGAGATAATGGCTTTTCTCAGCGTTGAACATGCTTTATATCTGTTAAATTATGGAAAAGCCCTTTTGCCCTGGCATTTCCACTCAATCTCATGATGGAAACTGGGCCAAAAGTGTTACTAGAAATTATTACTTCAAGCCCAGTGACTTGAAACAGGATAATGCTGTAGCAGGCAACCTTTATTGCCATTCTTTCTCTTGACTTATTTCTGTGGGAAATAGGCCATGATTACACTTACTTGATAAAGAACTGGCTTCAGTACAAAAATGAAATAATCTTTGAAAGTTATAATAATAAAAAATAAAAGAATAATGCTATTTGAAAGCATTTGTGGTACTGATGTGTTGTTTCTTAATGTAATATAGCAGTGAGGCACCTCACTGGGAGATTGGAGGGTGCTTTCTGTGCCAACAATGCATCTTTGTTCTTTTTTAAAAAAAGGTTTCATGAATTTCAGTAGTACATGATTTGCCACAGGGCAATTTGTAAAACAATTTGATTCATCCATATCCCTTTACCAATCCATCTTGCTTTAACCCACTAATAATGCCAGTATGTATTTCTTCAGGATTAAAGTAAATACAGTCTCTTCCAGATTTTATAGTTGTTTCTGTTTCAGTTGATGGCTTCTCCTTGTCATCAGCAGTTCTAATGTGTCATAAAGTTCTTCTCTGCTCAGGTGTGTTTTAGTGTGTGGCATCTGTTATTTCATGTCTCACAGTTTCATTTTTCATGTGTTCTTAGTGGGGATTTTTTGAATTGTGAGCTAGCTTTTACATTAGATGCCCGACATTCAGATAATCTGAAGCACAGTGAGAACAATGAGGAATGTATGTGAACCAGTAAGACTTATTCTGTCAGTATTCATGTAAATAAATGCTTGATTATTGTAGGCAGAAACTGCCAGGAGATTTTTCCGGTATCTCCCAAGATCTGGCAATAATGTCAAAATCTATCCTTAACTTTAATTACTACAAATGCCATCTCTTCATCATTGTTAACAGAGCCTCTATCATTGTGCTCTATTTTCTTAATAGCCATTATTTAATTCTTTGCTAAATTACCCAGCTAAACAATAACATCTAAACTGAGTTTCTGTACTCACTTTCCTTGATTTAATCGTCCACTCATAAATAAGAATTACGCATTTATTTGTGCTTTACCAAGCAACGATTCAAAGCAAAGATGGCATGCATTATTTGGGATTATATTTTTTTCTTTAAAAATATTCAAATCACAAATAATTGTATATTTTGTAAAAAGATTAGCTTGGGAAAAAAACATGAAAATGTTACGAGGGGTAGGATTATAGGATTGTGGGATTAACATTGTAAGTACCGATCAAAGCTGTGAAATTGTAATTGATCCTAATACAACTGAAATTAAATGGTTGGAAATTACAACACAATAACGTAGATGTACATACTTTACTAGCTACACTTTGTAAGGGAAGTATGTAGCTGCAAAAGGTGTCCCATGGCACGAAGGTAACTTAGTGGAACTGGCAACACAGTAAGTAAGCAGTGTATTAAACCAGGCAAAAGAGTAAATTCTGTTACCTTGGAGTAGGATAGAACCATTTTAATATGGGTAAATTGGCTTGAATATCTGTTTTTACTTCGAACAGATATGAAACCCTTCAGTGTTTTAAACATAAAGACAGGATATCATATCGTCATAGCTCTGGAGTGTGGTGTTAATTTCATATGCATAAAGCAAAGCCATGTCCCAAACCACAACTGCATAAAGTGGCAAAATTCAAAGCGCAGAAAAACACATTTTATCTTCACCAAATTGGAGAGAAAATGATTCTGGCTCCATTTTTAAACAGTGGTTTGGTGTTTCTGTGCAGATGGTGAGAAAAGCCTCCAGCACTAATACAAAGCTTTACCACCCCAGAAGAATGACAAAACTGTTTGTAGCCATTGTTGTCATGGTTATGTGTGTATGGAAGGCCATTTTTAAGTTTTTTTTTTCCTTCAAAAAATTGATCTAATGCATCATTTTGTTTACTCATGCATGCATAGGCACATGCATGCATGAGCACATCATGCTTATCTGCTAATGGTCGAGTCTTTCAAGTTTTTAAGACTGCCAGTAACATGTTGCGAAAATGACAGATGGCCCGTTCACCGTTTATGCCTTGGCAGCGTCTTAGCTTTCCAAAGTGGACTTTCTCACTTTCTTAATTTGCCAAAACACTATACTGCTTTTCCCAGTCTGTCCTTGGAAAATATGTTTGATTCTCTCAGGAGGGAAGTAAATACCAACTGGATCCTTTTGAAAATGTTTGCTTGAGGCGCTGATCCAGCTACTGGGTTTGGAAGCAGGAGTGTTCCACAAACTGCAGTCTTCCTCTCTCTCTCTGTCTCTAATTTGGTTTTCCAGCCTCGTTTTCACCTTCGGATAATGTGATACAGTACATTTCAATTTGCTGCTGTAGATACAAATTCGGTCAGCATTGAGCTGAAAACCTGAACATTCAGACATGTGAGATTTATTCAAATAATGGCCTGCCACGATGTGTCCTGCTTCAAGCAGGGAGAGGAATTATCTATGTGTTGAATTGATCATTGAGTAGTTACTCTGTGCACTGCATACACCCTCTGGTTTAATTGTTCAAATGACATTTTAATATATCAGTTTTACTTGGTGAATTTTAAACAATTTAGTTTAAGGGAAATGTAAAGTAAAAAAAAATCTAATTCATGAAAACAGAGTAAATCAATGCGTGCCAAGTGAATGTGAATATAACTGGATTTACCCGATTTCCCAGGACTCACCCCATCTCATTTTACTCAACGTATGCGTTCTACATTGAATTCTACTGTAGTCCAGGTCATGTGGTGTTAAATGATATTCTTTTACCTGATATGCAAATACATAGAAACAGAGTAAAAAGCATGACAGTAGAATGAACCTCTCCTTGATGCTTGTACACAAAAGAAAATTCCTCCACGCATTCTTCACCCTAGAGAAAGTGCCTGAAGCTAATGCTTTAGAGTGTAGTAGTATTCTCTCCTCCTGGAGTTTTGACATCATAAGACAATAGATAATGCTATTTCGAAAAAGCGGTCTTTTGTAATTTCTTTTAGCAAAGGGAAATTGCACTCTCTGGGCTTCTGCTGAGGGGCTCTGAAATGTCTCCACCATGCTGATTTATTGAACGTCGATGCAAATAAGCAGAGCCTTTGGAAGAGCCGAGCCACATCTGGGTTTAATTATTAATAAATTAGAGTAATTATCCATCTACTATAATGGAAACTAACTAAATAAAACAGTGCCTGTTACCTATGTTTGACAAAGAAATTGTCTATTTGCCCTTGTATTATGCATGAGAAAAGGATCTGTGACTTGAGAGATGATTTCAATTGAAATATAGATGTTTCAGGTGTTTTTTCCTCAACACATTTGTCTGTATTTCAGTACAATTTTTTCCCGCTTGAGAAGCTAGAAAGAACATTGGCTGATTATGGTAACATAGCTTTTAAATGTGATGGTGTTAGTAGAGTATTCATCCTAATGTGAAGAAGAGTCAGTGTTGAGGCTGACCTCATTGTGCGCCCTGTCCTATATGATCTCTGCTCCTCATACTTTAAGTGTTCTGGGAAATTTTGAATTGGCGCCAGCCCAATAGCTCCATTAACTTATCTTTTACGATGAAGTCTTGAATCCATCTTTATTTGAACTTTAACAATATTTTTACTTCTCAATAGAGCATTTTTCAAAGGGTTGAGGCAAACACTTTCCCTTACTTTCTCTGCTCGGGGGAAAAATATAAAACAAAACTAAAACTTGCTTGCAAAATATGACATTAAATATTAATTCATCTGTTTATAATGTCAGAATCTTTACTTCAAAACATTTTCAGAGTATGGTCATAAAAAACAAACAAATACACAAATGAGTAGAAAGTAAAATAGAGGAACTAAATTATTTACATCAAACAGATGAAATTAATTATTTACCCATCACATATGAACTAATTTGCACTTTGTTTTGAGGACATGGAAAAACCGCATTTTGAGTCTGAGACCACAATACATTTTTTTTTTATTCACAGCTTGGCTGATAGCCTATTGGTCATTCAGTGTGTAGACACAGGTCTTACACAGCAGCGCCTATGATTAATCAACACTAACGTCAGCCACTGATGTCTCCACTGTGTTTCCTAATAGACAGTTCCCACATTAATTATTACCTGCCAATGAGATAGAGCACTTGAGGCCTTTGATCCTGTTCTACTTTGTCACCTCTGGCTGGGTGTTTGTCTAGTTTTAGCCATTCATGGTGAAAGTCTGCATGTGAGTGTTAACTGTTCAGAAATGGGTGAACAGAGGATCAAACAGAGCAATACAATACACACACACACACACACACACACACACACACACACAAAGAGATTCATATGTAGAGACAGAAAGAGAGAGAGATAAAGAGAAGCTTAGTCCTTTCAATCTGAACAATTTTCTAGAGTGGGCCTTGTCTGAGCAAGCTGTATTTGTTGAGCAGACTTCACATGTTTAGAAGATCCAAACACACACTGCTCCCTGTACCACAAATTATAGTTTTCGAGTGCAGGGCAGTAGGACTCCCAGGATTCCCTGGTCCTATGGTCTGTGGGGCTCAGAAGTCTCACACACTCATCTCATGCTGTCATGTTCCCTATGCCAAAGCTAGACAACTGCGCAATTTAGCATGAACTGTCTCTCTGTAATTTTCCTCGCGGCATTACTGTATGTGTTAAAGCCCAGAGGTCTATTCGTGAAAGTTAACGTCTCAGAGGAACATTCAAGGCAGACTATAATAATTTTGGTCTTTTGACTCTCAGGTTTCAAACTCAGTTTTGTTTGCATCCTTGGAGCTTTAAAGATTGACAGCACTCAAACCTATGTGTAAAGCTGTTTATTGTTTTATTGAGTGTTTCATTTTTCTGTGACACAGGGAAATGCTGAATGATCGAACAATTGAATTGCGGCTTCCTAGATAACTGAAGGCATGGATTGAGGGAATAATTTTAATGCTTTTCTGCTATGCCACATTTCATTATTTCAAATGGCTCATGCCAGTTTATTTTCTCAAATTTCCCTCACTGTTTGCAATGATCAAGATATATTGCATACGGAAATCAATGCAGCAACAGTACATTAAGCTGTACCTACATACAGTTACCCATACATCCAAGTGTTTTTATTGGATAAATAAGTGGATCAGTTGTAATTACATTTTAGGGGGATGTTGTCAATAAAGAATTGGATTCAGATGCCTATGTCCAGTATTTTCATGCTAGCAAAAAAAAAAAAAAAAAATGCAGTGCAGATGTTGTATATAAAACAGACTGTCAGGATAAAGTGTTGGAGAGCAAAGCTGATAGATAGACAGAAGCAATTAAAGCGTATGTTGGCTGCTGCCAAGATCAACTTTTGGGGCCTGGTGCTGTTTTTTAAGTAGATGCAGAGAATTCAGTGCTTGTTGAAGGTGACCTCAGTCTGCCTAATACCCCCAGACCGACATCAGAGAGGCCCTTTGAAGTTGAATACAAGAACCAAATGGGAACACTTTAGACAGCAAGCTTCATCCATCTTGTCAGTTAAAAGGTTAATAATTTAAGGTGTTTATATTTGTCATTTTTATAATGCAAACTTTGCAAACGAGACAAGAATAGAATAGAAGAGAATAGAAATGATTTAACAAGTGTCATTGGAGGTGTTGTAGGAAGGTTAATACAGGTTTTACTAGCTGAGATTCAAATTCACTCCTTATAGTAAAAGAAAATACAGTAAGGGTGTTCCTCTATATGCCTAGTTTTGTGGTTCTAGAAGGAGTCATGCTGAACATTTGGCAAGTCAAAGCTGGGGCAAGGTTACTTATGTAGATCATGTAGTGAAAAATGTATTTGCCAACCTCTTAGGTCCAGCTGAAACGAAGTTTGCCATTTAATGAGGGAGGATACAGACCGGATGACGGTTTGCACTGTGAACGTTTCCTTCGTTCATACTGTTAATGAGCACATTGAGGCCCACCCACTGCCATCCCGGACAGTGTTTTCAGAAGCGCTGTTTCTGAGCATATGTACAAATATCATATCTCATGAATGTTTAATGCTTGCTATCATGAGCTTTAAGCCCACTGAGATATGTTATGTTAATTCTTTTGACAGCACCAGTAATTAAACATCATATTTATGTTTTTTTTTTGAGCTGCATTTTCACCTTGTAACATTTACCTACAGTTGAATGTTGTGTCTGTTTCCTGCCAGCTAAGAAAGGCAATGACATGGTGAAGGATTCTAGATGAGGAATTTAGCACAGTGAAAACCCTGTTGTTGCCATGCATGTCATTCTCAGAGGTAACAGATGCCAGGGTTACATCATCTGCAGCAGCTGAAGCGTGGAATACCTTAATAAAATGTAGATGTGTGTTTGTGTGCACACGTGTTTGGCATTTGGATTTTTTTTATTATTTAACTTTGAGTAGTTGCCAGTTATGCATTTAAGCTCATCGCCACCACAACAACCACCGAACCCACCTAGGAGCTAGGGGATGAGGCCTGTGCAATCCTGTGATGCACGTGCATGCGTACGGTGACTATTTTTCACACTGCAAGTCCCACAAGCATAAGTGCTGTTGGAGGACAGGCACATCCTCCTGATGCTATCTGAGTGACTGAAAGATGCCTGCGTGAGTCCCAGGGTGTTAAGAGTGGCATGGCAAGGCAGCCCTGGCCAATCTAGCCACCCCTACCGCCAGCAGAATGAAGCCAGTTTTTTTCTTCAGATGACACAGCCAGTTTCAAACCCCCTGCTGTAGGTCTCAGCCTGTGCTTCAAACAAGTGCTTTTCCTGTCTAAGCCACTTGGGAGACCCAGAAAATTTAGATAATTTGATGAATTTCAGCGATTGCATTTTCTAGCCCATACAGCTCCAAAAGACATGATGAATGGCTTTATTTATGAAATAAAATTTGGGAAGAAGTAAACATGCACCACAGCAAAATGTAAGGAAGCCAGGGCCATTTTTCCATGTTTTTGCAGTCCTTCATCAAAAACATTTGCTCTGTAACCTGAGTTACTCCTGTTCCTGTCTGTATTGTAAATTCAAGGAAGTCCGTTGTTAAAGTTATTAGATTATCATTAGCCATGCTGGTCTGTCACCAGTAATATGGGCTTAATCTTCAAGATCACAATCTTAATTTACCTTGACAAATTTTGCTATTAAAATCAGTCATTGCTTAAGACAGCTCCCCTTATTTCATTACAAAACATAGATGAGAGAAGTTATTATTCAGGAGTCCATAATTTCTGATGAGTTATGGAGCAGGAAGTAAACATTTGCTTTCTAATTCATGAGCTGGCCTGTCCTTTGGCTTCTGCAAGAGAAATGGTCATTAGTGATGCGAAGTGTCACCTCTGGCTTGAGATTGAGAACCCTGCATTATCCATGCAATATCAGAGCCATTACGATGCCCAGATTGCTAAGGAATATAAAAGCGCGGCGCAGTCGAATGATAATTTCTAATTAAATGTTTTACAAACTGAGAGCTTGACAGACTCAGCACCTTTCTGCCCCTCTTCTGCACTCCTTCAAAAATTCAGTCAGGTCATGCCATCGGAAGATGTGACAGTATATTTCTTCTCCTCTTGGCATGCGTTTACATTAAGATTACGTTATTAAATTAGATTAAATTAAATTAGCATTGCTAATCAGCACACATGGGTGACTCCCCAGTCCTAAAAGAAAAAGAAGTACCCTTTACATATTGTCAAGACGTGTGGTTATACATTTACAAACTTAGCTTGAGACATTTACCTGTTTACTTTGAAGGTGACATGGTCTTCCTATTGGCACCAGATGTCAGTGCCTCATATTTACAGTATCTGCATCTGGGGGTAATGCTGATTGTTAATGTATGATAAATCCTTGCTGATGAGTGCATGAAAAATCTTTTCTATGCCCTATTTAATCCAAGGGACTCTGCCGTCTGTTACCCCGTTCTGCAAATAGAAATAAATCACTGTAAAGTACCCTATTAGCGAGTGACACTTGGGTCGTTGTGATTAAATTACACCACCAAAACGTTATCACACTGTTGGATGTGTTCACCGGTTTTAAGACCACCCTCTATCATCAGAAATCCAAAAGTTGACACCCTTGAGCAGAATATATTTCTTAGAAATTCTTTGCTGTGCACTCAGGGCCTGCTGTCAATCTACAGTGCTTTGAGTATTCCCTTATCTGTGATTGTGCACCTAATTTGAATAAATAAAAAAAAAATAAAGTGTGAGTTTGTACCAGATAGTTGCATTGTACTGTACTGCTAACATTAAAAAAAAGCTCAAAGGCAGCAGATGTCAGTAGATGTGCTGAATGTGGCATTGAATGGAATAAGCAAAGGGCAGCTTACTCTTCAGCCTGCATTGCCTGCTGTGGGTAACCAGGCCTGTGGCCTCCTGGTTCCAGGCCCTGCTTTTGAAGTGCTTCTCCACACTACTGCTGCTGCCAGTTTCACATTAAAATTTTTTTGTTCTTCAGAACGTAATTATTTTTAGTAGAGGCAGGTTACTTGATCTCAATTATCTGCTGTTTCAAATGAGTATGAATCATGTTCTTTAACAAAATTATATGGATACATTTGAATAAAAAAAAGCTTACACACTCGTTCCAGGTGCACGTTTACTCTGATGGATGTGAATTCAAGGGACTCAACAGGAAAATGGGAGACCAGCTTCTTTTATGGTTATTCATGTTTCAAGTGCACTTTCATTTTAGCACATTGGGGGAATGAGAGCAATTGTAACATGAAGTAATAAATGGCTAACCTCCCCTCAGCTTGTGTGGTGGGCCCTTTGCCATAACAAAAAACCCTACAAAAATACATGGTAGACTGCTGATCTGTGAACAGTTATCCAGCACCCCATAAATGTCACACCAACCTATTAGCAATGAATCGCAGTGCTTGTTTGCATCAAAGAAACATACTGCTCAAAGAAATGGAGAAACACAGTATTTCTGTTGTCATTAATCTTGCCCCATAATCTGCCCCCTTTCCTCCTTAATGGTTCACTTAATAAAATCTTTGTTTTTACAATGAAGGAACTAAACCCTCCAACAAAAACGCACACGCACACACACACACACACACACACACACACACACACACACACACACACACACACACAAACACAAACATGCACTCTCCTACATTTCAATTGTAACACTTCAATGTTAAACAAAGGTGTGTTTCACCCTTTTCAAAACAAATTGTTCGTCACGGCCTCAAGGGTGTGCACAGTTATTGACGGGGTACCTCATCCATCCATAGGAAAATGAAATATATATTGTAGTATATTGAGGAATATATTACGTTATGTTATCTTATGTTAACCCCAATAATATACTGCAAATACATTTAAGATGCAAGGCATAAATACATTGTAATATATTGTAACATACCAAAGTAGCAATAATTTACATATTTTCAGTAAATTGATTGAGGTAAAAAATACATTCTCTAAAATATATTCAATATATTATTTTTTCTATGGATAGTACAATATGTCCATATATTTACCAGGAGGTGGCATCATTAATCAGATGGACAGATTACAGGTGTGTGGAGAATGTGAGATAACAAGATAGTATTGTCTGAAGATACTGTTGGGAGGGGTTATGTGAAACATGTTCAGACTCCTGAACAGCATTCAGAGTGGTCCTCTTGTGAAACAAAATGAATCATTCTGCTTCATTGCAGGCTAAATCCAGACTGAGGGGTATCACATGTGTGTGTGTGTGTGTGTGTGTGTGTGTGTGTGTGTGTGTCAGTGGTGCATTTTTTTCTTTTTATATGAAAATATGATTTGATATAAAAATAAAGGGAATTTTATTTTATTTGTCAAATGCTATGTGTTGTTCTGAGAACTAAATGTTGAGAAAAGAATGCATAGTTTTTATATATTCTTTTTTAGTCCATTTACCCTGCATGCAAACATGTTTTGACAACCTCTGAACTTGCAGGAATGGCTGTATTTTAAAGTACAAGTCAAAGTGCACCATAGTGAAGTGGGCACCCATTGGTGGATTGGCCTTACTAAATGATGCTATCTGAGCAACTCATAGGTGCTGGATAAATTAAAGGGTGTCTGAGAGTTGTGTGATGAGGAAACCCTGAGTGAATTACCCACCCTAGCCCTCGCAGAATAAAACCTATTTGTTCCTCTGTTGTGGGCTCTCGGTCATTGTCGGCAGAGGACACAGCACTGCAGTCAGTGGTGAACTCCCATCTAAAGTAGCTGCTTAGGAGACCTACATATTCTGAGCGCACTAGTATTTACAAACATAGTGTATTATCTCTTAAATCAACTTTTTTCCTTGTTGTATCAAAACGAGAAAATATGAAACTCATTTTACTATGTCTGTTGCAATGCTGATGAGAGTGTATGCGGAAAACAGTATTAAAAAAAAAAAACCTCTTATTAGGTTGCTTTCCTGTCACCTGGGAATTACCTTTAAAACTAGCTGGCAAGCCAGTCTTATTAAATATGCAAACCTGCTTTCAGAAGACTCTCCAAACATGAGATGAAAATAAATTAAATATTAAAAAAATCTAATAAATTGAAGTGCCAGATACATGTGTAGTAGCATTTACTAAGAGTGAGGCATTGCATCAGCTCTCCTGCGTATGGACTTTTCCCCATACATCTTTGATATAATTGCTGTGCAAAGTACTCGGGGAAAAAAAAGCCTGCATATTCACATGCTCAGTTTTAAAGGCACAAGCTGTTTTCTGTCCCCTTTTTTCTGGTTGGCTGTGATTCCTTTGTTCACTGGGCTGTCACTCTACCTTGCCTCTTGAGAGCCAGCATAATTTGGTAATTTTGCCTAAACGGTGATACTGTAATTATGTGGCATCAGCTGCTTGGCTGTCAGGGAGTTGGAGAGTGGTCATCTATCATGGGAACGGTTTGAGGAAACAACATCAGAAACAGTGAATTTTTTGGGGGGTGGGAGGGGGACGACTACAAATATGAGCTGCTTTCAGACAGAAAGAGTTAAGCACCAAAAAAAAACAGTGGAAAATTACAGGGGCACTTCAGAAAAGGGAGCGCTCTAAATGCACTGTCTGGGTGGTAGTAACATTATACACGAGCTTCTGCTGCTGGACCCTGAAAAGGCAACGATGCATCGGGAGTGGAGGGTTCCTGGGAAGGTCAGAATTAAACACACAATGTTGAGCAGGCTGCCTAATGCTGCCCTGCATCCTCGTGCCTGAGCAACGCCTGCTTTTTCTCTCCCCACAGCTTAGATCGGTAGTATTCCATTTAGCCCCCACCCCCACAGCCCCCCACCCCACCCCACACCACCACCTCAAGCTGTCTGCTACCCTACCGTGAGATCGCGATTTCACTGCTTCAGCAATAAAGCGCAGGCGAATCTGGTCTGTGACGGTGCCGCGCACAGTAGCCAGGGCTGGCATGCGAGGCCAGGCATGTGTGTGGCCGGGAGGCGTCTGGACAGGCGGTGGCGGGGAGTTGGGCCCCGTGGTCTTTCTGGGCGATAAGACAAGTTTCTCTTTAGCAAGCATTCAACCGAGTTCCGGGATCTCTGGAACTGCCAGGACAGCTTCAACAATTTTCACTGATGGCATCCCTACAATTAGAACTAATGTTTTACTAATTTTAAGCTTTCCAGTAATTTGTTGAACACTATCAAAAGAGTTCTCAGTATGCGATGGGGTGGAGTGGAGTGGTACTGAGGTGTCGGAAAACGGTCTGAGAGCAGTGATGGAAACTGTGTGAGTGTGCTGGTAAACACAGCAGGCAAAGCTGACTGGAGGGGTTTCCATGTCCCAGCTCTCTGCTTTCATCTTAGCAGAGAGCAGATAGGAGGCCTCAGATGGCATTTCCTTTCAACATAAAACTTCAATTTCCCAGAGATCGGAATGATTACCTAATACATGCCCTATATCTTAAGAGCATCAAAAGGCTATGATCTGTGCGACACCCACGCCTGTCCAAACTGTGGGCCCACTCCATTAGGCGTTACTTTTAGGTTTCCTGCCCGCTCCTCCGAATAGTGACTTTGACGACATATCTGTGCATCACCAGTCTCTCTCTCTCACCCAGTGCAGCAGATGTGGAGTCCGTACCGTCCTACTTGATTTAGTACACCGGGGATGGTGTTTACACGTGTCCTCTCGCTGTAAATGTTTAGTCGTGTCCTTGCTCGTATCACGGCACTGTGAATACGCAGGCCTCTGCCAAACGGCATCTCCTCCGAGGCAGGCCGATGGAGAGGAAATGTTGTGGTGGAGCATATTAATGTTGCGCCACAGGGCCTTCCCTGAGGGACGGGGGGGAACGCGTGAGCCGCTAGCATCTTTCCTCCCATCCACACCACCTGGTCCCCTGGACTCCTCCATGTTGCATTTCATTGCATTTGATTATTTCAGGTGGAGGTTGTGTGAGTGAGGGAGCTGATAACCAGGCTAGGTAGAAAGCTGCTGATTTTGAATGCATAGGTCATATAGTATGCTCTGAAGAGATACCGTGTGATACCATAAAATACCATGTGCAACAAGAGAAGTGTGGTAGGACAAATGCAGAATCTTAGTGAAAGATGCCCATCATTGCGCACTGATATGGACAAATTAATACTGTTTCAATCCTCATGATTTCAGCCACAAGCTCTCAGGTTCAGGTGGAAACACATGCTTGAACTAATAGAGGCAGGCAGGTCAAGGGTCTTCACACATTAAATCATAATGATTTGTTTTTACGGAGACTAATGGCAACAAAAATGTATTAATGGTGAAAGTCCATTTGCACTCATTTTTGACTGAGGACATACTTTAAAATCTACAATCGAGGCCGATGTGCATTTCCATCGTTTACTTTTAATCAAAGTTTCAGAGCGAAAAATAATTAAGCAGAGACAGAGGTCGACTCCTGACCTTTTTACACCTAATTACATTTGATTACAACCTGCCTAAATTATTTTTTGTCCTCTCACACTTCATGGTTTATCCAGTAAATTACAGTGGTTGATTCTGCTCATTAAGGTTTTAAAGCCGATGGTCCGTAATGCACTTTTTGGCATTCGTCGTTGTCATTTCTGAGAGTGTATGGGCAATGGGCTGTACTGCACTGACATGGCAATGTGACCTAGCACCTCCTGAGACACCGTTCCTCAGAGTCCTTCACTTTTAATGCTGTCGCTAATGCTGATTCTGACTTGCACTTGCACTTGTCTTTAAACAACATTAACTTCCTAATAAAAGCACATAAGCCCCTCAATAAACACTAATGGATAGCCGGGAGAAGGAGAACATTCTGGAGCCTTTGTGTACTTTCAGGGGTGACACACTTAGTCACAGTGGAGCTGCAGGATAAACAGATGTAAAATCAAAAAGAAATATCGTTTATTGCATAGTCTAATGAGCCAGACCTCCCATTCATAATACATGGCTTCCTGTAGCTATTCACATGAAGAGGAAACAAAAGCAACAATTTAATATGCAGACAAAATAAGCCCAGAGTGTGCCAATATTAGTGTTACTTTGCCCTTCTCAACTTTGCACAAACAAACATAAAGTCAATCTTATAATAAATCTATGCTTCAAGTTAAGCATGTCAGCTATCAGCTATCACTGTTGCACAAACGTGAACATAGGGATTAATCATATTTGTAATAAAAATTAAGAAATTATATTATTCTAAATTTACATCAAGGTCTTCTATATGGCGGTAGGGGAGGTCTAGTGTTTCCTGCCAACTAATTTGAATAATATTCTGCACCCATCTCCTCCCTCAACCACAGGGCAGTGCTCACTGAAATATGCTTAATGTGGCCAGGTATTATTAGCAAGCAGTTTCATAGGTCCGTGGACATGGTGGAGGTGGAAGTGCTAATCGATGGCATCTGTGCTCTGTAATGCACAGCATGACACTGCAGTATGCAACTGTGCAAAGGCATGAAAATAATTCAGTAATCAAAAATGGACCAATCTCCACAAATACACTATGGAATAAATGCACCCTATTCAAATTTCAAGTGAATTCTGACTTCAAGATTATTTACTCATTTTTTGATATACACAAGGTTTAAATCTTTAAATGTGGAATTTGAAACATGTTTTGACTTTCCAGGCAGGGAAAATGCACAGCACACAGCTATCAGTGCAAGCCAGCATGCTCTAAAAGTGGTACATGTCATGTGTGGCAGATGGAGTTTTACAGTAGATTGAGGAGACGCAAAGAAAAAAAAAACACACACACAAACAACATGCTGTTTGGTCACATGCAGTTGCACCACCCTGCCAAGATGTCCTCATTGCTGTGTCTATTCTCAGGGTGTAATTAATTCAAATTTCCCAATGTGAAAAATGTCGTGCGGGCGACCGGCTTCATGGTTATAACCTTGAGCTGTTGTTTTGGGAGGGAGGACCAATGAACATAATGGGACCATCGGGAGTCCTGAGCTCTTTTTCAGTTTTATGAAGAGGGGTGTATGATGGGGTAGTGCAAAAATAAGTAAATACATAAAAATAAATTCGATTCGGCTAAATAAGTCATGAATAATATCAGGAGGTTTACACAAAATGGCAAATTTGCCAAAAAAAAAAAAAAAAAAAAACAGCAATTTCACAGTACAGCTTCCAGCAGGCCTTTTCCAATAGTTTTCCTATTACTTGCTCCTCATTCTCTCCCTTGCTCATAAAATTATAATGGTTCCCCATGAATTCCGGTACATTGTGGATACCCACCTCCGCCAGTGGATACGTCTTTTAAACTGTTCACTGCCTGCCTGTGAGTGTGTCTCATATGACACCCAAACTGTGAGAGGGATTTCCTTGTGTGGCGTTCTTGGGGACTAGGGGCTGTGGGTTTGGGGGGGGGATTGATTGTGTCTGCCTCTCATGCAGTCTGATTATTGACCGCGCCAGTATTGTCTTTTCAATTGTCTCAGTTATGATTGCTCAAGTGGTCTCAGCTCTCCGGCGTCACCGCATGCATAATTCATCGATGACACTCAGGCCCCCACCCTGAAGTGCAAGTGTCTGAGTTGAATGTCAATACTGCCTAATGCCCAGCGTAAATACGTTGATACCTGCACTAAGGGATGGAGGATTGTGTGAAACAGGGGTGGGAGCAATGGAGAAAGCACGGTCAACACTGTGACGTGCCTTCAACAAGGATTTCTCTCTCTGTGGCTAGACACTGCCAACTAGAGGAGGCTGTATCAAAGCCAAATGAGCGACGTCCTTCTGACAGGAACATTTGCTGGACTTATAAGCCATTCGTGCAATATCAAACAATCCGTAACAAGAAACGCAGGACTCAGTAGAAATGATGTGATGCTTAATGCTAGTGTGTTCAACAAAAGGCCTTTCCTCAAAACCTACAGAGCAGTCGTTAATCCTGATCCTTTCTTAGAAGAGTGTAGGTATGCCAAAAAAACAACAACGTACCTACAGTCAATATTTTCCAAAAGGGAACATCATAAAAGCAAACAAATCGAGAAGCAGACTGCTGTACTCTGAAGTGAACTTGTGAAAAGAACAAGGTACACCCTCCACAATTGCTTGTTCCACTAACAAGCATTGTGGACCTTTGAGATATTCAGACAATGTCAAAATTCATTGTGTTTACAGTCGAGTGATCTACAGCTAGAGTGTATCCGCTGTGCATCCCTCATCATGAGCAGGTCTGAATTAGCAATGAGCAACAGCTGCTAACCGGATCACCCGGATACATGTGGTACTAAACAGTTAATGAATTCTCCTCTCTGTCAAGAGCTGATCTATTGGACATACACACAGAGAAGCACAGTACAGTTTCTAGCTGTCAGCACCATGGGGAAAAATGGTGAGAATTATATAAATAAGTAAAAATGAAGAAAGAGGGACTAGTTCTTTGTTAGGCCTGTGAAGATGAAAGAGAAAAGGTCATGTTTTTGACATGTTGCTCTAATGGAAGCACACTTTAGCGAGCTGTACATGACATCTGTAAAATGCTTTGTTATAGTGTGCCGGTGCTGATTGTTTGCGGAGGGGACGGAGCTTACGAGATGATCAAAAGACTGCAGTGTGGAGGCCGCTTTAAAGGAGGTTCTCTAATGATGTCGGACTTGGAGATGGGTCCTGCCACACGCGCTAGGCCCCCGGCAGAATCTCACGAAAAACCTGCGGAGACGCGTACGATTACTCGTAATGCCTGGCTTGCACACAGACCTGTAAGCGGGGCTAAGATCGTTAACGGTATCCCTCCTGTGCTTGTTAGCAAACCTCCACGTGTCTGACCTTTTGCTTGACGAGGTTTTGGGGAAAAAAAGAATGTCTGCAATGCAAATTCTCCTGAAAAGTTGATTGCGAGGTTTTTGATTTTTTATAAATCTCCCTGAGCACCATCTCCTTGCATCAGCACTAGGAAATAAAATATTTCCTTCCCCTTACGTCCTTCAATGTGGCGACAGCCTGGTAAAAATCAATCAGAACTGCATTACCGTGTCATAATCTGTCTGTGGGTAGATTTCTAAGGCTGATTCACCCTCTGTTTTTCCTCTTGGTGTAGGGGTTCATGCATGATACACCTCTGTGCAGTAGGGGATAATGTTAAATGAGGATGCCATGAATGAAATTATTACAGGAGCTTTTTGAAGAGCAGAGGCCCAGAAAGTGTGCTTTTCAACAGAGACACCCCATAGAACACAAAGTGCCATCTGTGCATTTGCTAAACCACTATCCTTTTCCAGAGTAGGGTCAGCTTTCATTTAGAGTCATGTTCATCTGAGGGAAACTTTGTCTAAAGTATACAGTTTTCATTTTAATGTAAATTATCGGCCTTTCCTAATCAAGAGCCTGAGGCATGATCTTTTGGGGGAAAAAAAGTCTTTTATTTTCTGACATTCTTTGACATTTTCCTAAGACAACTGTCTATGGCCGTAAATTGATTTGATACGCATTTATTGTTATTTATGACTGCTGGCACAGCATGAAGGTGACACACAAGTGTGCCGGATCTTCGCCGATTAAAATGCAGGGCGTGTGTTCTGTTTGGGCGGCACTGTAGATGTCAGATGATCATTCTTTAAGTGGAACCAATAACAAGACATTAACTGGAGGAAAAAAAAAACAATGAGGAAAAAATGTCAAATGGGCCGTTTCATGTACAGGTCTTTTCAGTTTGAAGTTATATTAGGTGTTGTGTACTGAAAGCATTGCAGGGTTCAGGGCATGACTGCTAATTAACTGGCTCTAATAAGGCAGTGCGCTCTGTAAATAGGTGTGAGAGACTGCAGAAAGGTGGCATGAGAGAAGAGGAAAGAAAGCTATTAGGCTGCAGCAGTATGTCATCTCCACTCAACTCACTCCCCTCCCCCCCACCAATTTATTTCATTTGATAGTTTCTGACGTGATTTAAAGCCATGCAGCCTTCACTTTTGTGGGCTCAGAGACAGGCTCGCTCTTCCCAGTCTGATCTTGTCAGGGCATCGATTGGGTGCTGTCAAGTCCTCTTAAGGTTCTATAGAATCTCTTTGCCTGGCAGAGAGCTACCCATCAGAGCGGGGGGCAAAGGGGGCAGGGGAGGGGGGTGGCGTTCGCTGAGTGGTGTCTTCCTCCGGATCGCTTCATTAATATCCCCTGGCAGCTTTCTGAGGGAGCGTAACAGACTAATTAACCTCGTCTGACCCCTGAGCGGAGGGTCCCGCACAGGATGCTTCAAGAAAACTCCACCGGCCGCATACAGCCCATTCACTCCCCTCCTCTTCCTCTCCGCTGTTTGTCTGTATTCCACTGCTTAGACTAATGTAGCTGCTGTTGAATAATTTACACCTCAGTTAAATGGAAAATGATTCGATTCCCATTGAAAGCCATCAGCGAGGTGTGCAGTCATTCTCTTGCCCTTTCTCCTGTTATTATGACAGGATATAATATTGGTCAGATTCATGCCTCTTTTTTCCATTTATTTTGTAAGTTTAGTGAGGTCTTATTTATGTTTTGTAAATCTTCACGGAACAGTTCAAAAGTTATTTGGGGGTGTTTGTCAAGTGTTAAAAACACTGTGTGTAGGTAACGCAGTTGCCATCAATTTTCATGCCTAAATAGCAACTGGCAAAATATAAAATAATGTATTTATTTTATTACATATTATATTATATGTTGCCAGTTCCCCATGAGACATGGCAATAAATGGCAATTCTCTTATCTACACTCATTAGATTAGATTAGATGCAGTAATACTGGCCGGATATGTTCTGAAACAGAAGTATAATTCAGGATGACGCACCTCTAAACCCCCCCACCCCCATGTGAGGTGGGTGGTGTTTGGGATAGCAGTGACCCACCCTTCTGGCCCGCAGCAGGCCCAGACCACCGTGCTAGTGATGGAACAGCAGTCACGCCTTGGTCCCTGGGGGCCGAGATGGACCGTGTTACACAATTGGAACAGTGTCTGTTTCAGTGCCAGGGGATTTGGAGCAATCCCTCATTAAGATCACCTGTTTTCCCCAGATGGCACGGCCAGAATTACAGGGATCACATTCACCGCTGATGAAAGGAAACTTCATGAAATCAACCGCCACCTCTGCTGTGTAGTTCCCACTCTCTTTACCTCTTTGCTTTTCAAACACACTATGGTAGTAATGTTGTATTTTTGTGCTTTCTTTTCCTCTCATGTGGAAAAGAAGAATTAAAAAAACCAGACTGGAAAGTGAACGGCTTGATCTGGTGAACCTCGTACATTACATAGTCCTTTGGCTGATGACCTTTTGAAATGAAGGGCATTTTGAAATGTAAATGAAGTGTCAAAGATCATAGCTATTATTTTGTACTCTTTAGCAGAAGTTGGAATTTTCATCAATATTCATCGCTGCCCTCTGTGCCCAAATATTGCACATTTGCCTACTTTCATCATTATGAATAAAATAATAAAATAGCGCAAAAAAAAAAACAAATACCCTTTTTGTCTGAGCACAGACCAGAGGGGAACACTGAAAGAATCTACAAATGGGTTTTCTTTCACTGAAAAAAGATGGAGCCCTGTGTCTCTGCAGAAGGCACCGCACATAGTGAAGCAAATGCTCACTCTCTGTTCTTTTGCAGTCAAACCGGAATTTTGCAGCTCGGTGAATGGATAATATGACAATGTCTTTCAGTGGCTCATTAGAGCTCACTGTATGCCTGTGTCTAAAGAATAAAAAAAAAAAAGCTGTATTATGGAAAAGGCAAAAGTGACTCTTGCGCTACTTGTCCTCTCCTGTGAGGAAGTGGGAATCGGGGTGAAAAGAGATAATGAATGCTTTCACACTTTACCTTGAAAACTCAACAAATGGCCTTCGCACCAATTAAGAGCCTGCATTCACCGGAGTGGCCATTATTAAACCTGACCTTCCAATTATTTTTCTGAAATTCTTCCCGAAACCATCACCTCTCTGCACCTCCCCGCCTGCAAGGTGCCTCAGAGGACAGCACCAGAATGGTTAATGGTGTGGCACTGGTGTGCAGATGACAGGCCACCGGAGTCATCCCAAACAGCCCACGTCTTGCTCTCCGCTGTTAATGGGGCTTGATATACGTGTGTGTGTGTGTGTGTGTGTGTGTGTGTGTGTGTGTGTCATACATCATACATCATACATCATACAGCATATATCATCGTCAAAGTAAGATCAAAGTTCATTTATGCACCGATACCTGGGACGGCTCCCCTGTCAGCTGGTGTGTTGTTTTATTCACTGGCTGCTCCAACACTCATTGATTTGACGAGAAAAGTTTGCAGCAGCACTCTGCACAGTAACAGTGAATCACAGAATGGATCCTCAGGGTGATAAGATTTCACCAGGATGGGCCTGCTATGGCAAGATTACAGATCTAGAAAGCCTCTGTGGAACTCTGTGGGCAAATGGGTGAAACGCTGCTGAAAAGTCACCCGTGTTACAAGTTCACCAGACGTGCAAAAAGAGGGAGGGCATGAGCGGACTTGCTGTGTGCTCAGCTAATCCGCATGTCTGGAATGTAACCCCGTACCCTTGTGGTGATGAAGACGTGAGTCATGGAGTGTTGTTCAGTGCCAGGGCCTGGAACCCCCCGGAGAGAGCCCGGCGAGGTGCAGCTGTTGGGTCAGACTGATGCCTGGTCATCTCGCCCAGGCGCCTGCCGCGGCCCCGCACCGAATGTTGCTGCCGTCCTCCACCAGCAGCTGCGTGGAGTGAGCCGTAAATCCGCACCGCTGACACCCGATCCCTCCCAGACCCCCCCATTCCCCCTTCCCCCCCACAACAGGCCCCGGCTGCATGTATGCTGCAGCAGGGGATCTGCAGGGAGGCCTTCAGAAAGTCAAAACAAAAGTCTCGACTTCCCTCCCTGCTTCTTTGTGTGCACTCATAGTTGATTCACTATGCGCCAGTCCTGTGCATGTTTTTCTTGGCTTTATGAAAACACTGAGACTGAGGATTCAGGATGGTCAGAATATGCAGTGAGAGATACCTCAAGCATACGTTTCATCCTGCTGCCTGGGATTATGGGTAACTCCCTTCTCCCAGTGCCACAGCGCCTAGAGTTGCTGCAGTAAAAGACACTGTAGGTCTCAGCTATGTGATTTTACAGGATTGAATATTCTTGCATATCTAATGTGTCTGTAAAATGAACAGAAAATATGGCCCTGTTTATTCAATAGGATGTATGGGATTCTAAACTGTGTGTGTTGATGCAGTCTTTTTTCCATGTAGATCATTTGTAGGACATCTAGGCAACATTACACAGTGCAATTTTTTTGACATCTCCCAAAATGGGTTGTATCCAAATGATCATGGCATCAATTACCGGCTAGCGATGTTCTTTTCTATGCTGTACAGTGCTTTGCGGTAATTGCTATTAGCATTTGAATGTGCTGGCACATTGACTGCAGTCTCTTTCAAAGGGCTGCAGACACCCATGTTTTATTGATTATCTGAACAGTTTGTGATTCAAACTGGCAGCGAGCAGGTCAGCCCATTACTGTTATCTTTCAGATATATGTTTATCGTTTTTTCTATAAAGATGATCCATTATGTAAAAGCTGTGGTGAATAACCCTCTATTACCTCGGTGCAGTTTATCTTCATTGTTGTGGTAAAGTACGCTCGTGAAGGACCGCTTTGTGCTCCGGCACACAGCAATATATCACACAATGAGCTGGGGCCAGGGACATGGAGCAGACTGCGACATATTAAAGGAAACTACATGCACAACATCCGAGTGGTGAAATGAATTGTGTAATAATAGGCCCTTTTTGTCTCAGCCCACAAACCTGGGTAGAATAGGAGGTGGGCAGCTGGCTATCATTATGGGTAGGCCTGATGATTTTATACACAGGGGATTCGGGGAAAGGTAATCTGTTCATGGGGACGTGCATTTCAAAGGAGTTCTGATTCAGTATGGTGTTAAGGAGAATTTGGTGTGAATTTTCCAATTTAAGCCGTTCATAATCACAGTATGTGGGAGGTTCTAAGAGGCTTTAATTTAGGGTCAGCTAAATGTGCTGTGAAATCAGTATGGATGGCGTATCAATTTGAACAGAATTTAAAACTATTTGTTACAAATAAAGGGAACTGTTTTGGATTTCATTTCAGTTCATTATAGCTTCCTAGAGCTGAAGAGGTGGCTTGCCTGCCAATTATTAATCATTTCGGTCCTACATTTGCGTTGTTCATCTCCAAGTCTTTGAAACCAATCCTTTGGAAATTTGACTGAAGCCATAAAGCATAATTTTATAAAACACAATGAAATACCAAGCAGAGCTGAGAACAAAAGAAAAGAGAACAAAAGGCAGGCTGACATTCTTATCATTAGCAATGAAACGCGGTGCCAGGGTTCATTCAGTTAATCTAAATTACACTTCTGCTTTCAGGTCTAAGTAACAAAATCTTGGATCTAATCAAAACCCAGCCGCATGCTACTCACTTGTTCCTCCGGTGGCTCTTGTTCTCTTCCAAAAGAAGCCAGTCACTACCACTAAAACTGCAATTTCCTATATGGACCCGGGTCAAGGTTTTGATGTAATCTCAGCTGGTCTTCTTGGCCGTGTCTTCTCTGGCATGTTCACTGGCTCCACAAGTTTTACAAGAACAAGTGATTTCTCTCAACCATCATATAAGCAGGAGGGAAGGCAACATAAAATCTCCTCTTTATTTTTTTCCTCTCCAGACAATGAGATTTTTGTGTCAATGCCATAATGAGGAAATGTGTCATCCTTTTTTTCCCTACAGAGTCAAAGACAGGATTTTGATCTTTGTTGGAGACATGTTTTGCTTGTGAATCAGGCTTTAAATGGCTAACTGTCACTAACCCCTCAGTTGTGCACTTATTGCATCCCAACAATGTAGGCATCAGTTTGTGTGAGAGGATGTGTGGTATCTGAATTTGTATCTGTTTGCCGCTGTTGTTGGATCTGATTTACTAAGGCTTACAGCCAAGCGCTGCATGTAGGTGGGCATATAAACCAGATAACGTCCTATTTTTTCTTCTCTGTGGCCCCCAGAGACTGCACGCTCTCCCAGATCTCCCAGCTCTCTCAGCTCTCCCAGGGATTGCTGCCCTGTCTCCACAAGAACTTGCTCGCCTCTAGAGAATCCTCTCCAAAAGTGCTTGCATTTCAGGGCCTCAAAATGAGAACCGGGAGTCCAGCCCACACGGCAAGAGACAGGGATTGGAGAGAGAATTCTGGGCACATTCGGACCCATTCGTTACGTCTTGCGCAAAGCTCCCCTTTGCCACACCAAGCACCGCGGAGAATCAAAAACAAGGATGTGACTAATGTGTGAGGAGGTTTAGGGAGATGTTGTACATGCAGAATCTGAGACGTGATCCAGCGGACAGATCAGATTTGAAGAGTCGTCGCGTGTGAGGAAAGCCCTCACCATATTACTGCTTTGGAGCCCCTGTTAATATAGAATTTCTGTGTGCATATGCATTTGAAGTGTACTCTAAATATTACATGAGCATAATAAAAACGAACTCTACGTACTTTGCTGATCTCACCTGACAGTGAAAGTGATGGCAATGGGGTAAAGTTTCACAGAGGCGCAGCTATCCTGTGATCCTCTCAAAGGGAGATGCATGGTAGTATGGGATCAACTGTCAGCCCCTAACCACAGCCAAGCTCAGCTCACCCCCCCAAAACAACCTCAACTATGTTAAACAAAGAAGACAATTGTTCATTTTCCTAGTCAGAAAGGGAGAGGAACTCAGAATACAGAAATGGCATTTATGGCAGACTAGTGTTTGTAGCCTTCTCGTTGGATGCCACCTTAAGTGTCCATTCTGAACTGTCTCTGAACTGTCTGCTCTTGGGGTGTATTTATGAGAGAGACAATTTATGTATGCTGTGACCATCTGAAATGCTATGCAGAAAGGACTGCTATACTCCACATTGTACAAATTTCTTCTTTGGAGGGCTCTGTATTTATGTGGTCAAGGATGGAAACACCATTTAGACCTGAGTATTAGCTTCTCATCATGTTGCTGATACATATATATCTTAGTAACTGAAATGGAATGAGTAAGTATCCAGTACATGTGTCTGATCGTCTAACCAGTTACCTGAATTAATCCCATGTAAATATAATTCTTGCCCAAAAAGATGATAGTCTACTGAGTGAATGAGATAACACCTGTAAATACACTAGAGTCTCCTGCTAAAGACAAAAAAATTACAAAAATTGGTTGGAAACTGGTCTGATTTCCAAGGTTAGGTCTGTAGTGCATACATGCATGATTGGTAATGCGAATTCAAGTTTGGATTTTAGGTGGACTGCCACAGTATTTAACTGCTGCCTACTTTATTCTGGTTTGTGAGAAAATGTAATAACAGTGATGACAATGCAGTGCATGAAGAGGAATATGACTGCACATGGTTTTAGTAACTCTTGAAAACACATGAATGAACATTAATCATATATATGGAATGGTTTTGTCAGACACAAAAAGACATTTAAATCCATGGAACTTTTTCATTTTGACAGTTGCGGCTTAACCTCTTGGCATACAACATATGCATACAACATATTTTGGGATATAAATATTCATTGATGTTGGCTAAAGAAAAAGGGAAAAAAAAATATATGATGGTTACTGTCTTCCCATTCCAGTTTTCATGTAAACTGTAGACTAAGCTGTCTGTAGACATAACATGAGACTGTAGCTACTGAAACTTGCTCAAGTCCTGGGCAGGACAGCAGTTATAATCTTCAACATACCTTGAATTACTTAAATGTTATTCAGCTGGATCTTCACTTAATATGTTACAATAGATATCCCCTCAGACAAGGGTTTCTGCTAAAATAATAGATTAGAAAAAGTAAATAATAAATTATTAATTAATTGAATAATAAATTTGATTTTTATAGTAATGCAAAATAATGGAAAATGTTCCTGAAATTAAGAAACCACTAGCTATTGAAGTATTACTCAAAATGTATATGTATGCATACACAATTATACAATAGCTCATTAGTAAAGGCAGGCTAATGTAAATTACTGCAGTGGCTTAATATTCACCACATGGAGCAGATGGTCACAGAATCCCAGGCAGCGTTTACAGGCAGTGGATGTTGTGCTTTTGATTGGCTGTACATTTCGAGTGGCTTTCAGGCAAAATAGAGTGAGGAAATTTCGAAGTTGTGCACGGTCCCGAGGGGATTGCATTACATCACAAAGTGTTGGAACTTCAGCCAGTGACAGATGGACAGTGCTGAGCTGTGGAGACAGTTTTGGCATTGTTACCGTTTTTATTAATATCATTGATTACTGTTCCTGGACGAGGGCTTGAGAAAATGCATAATCAAAGCAAAAAAAAAAAAAGGCAAGAAAACACACCACAGCCCACACTGCCTAACCACTTCATTATTGTTGTTTGTTGGGCTTGCAGCTTTTTTTATCATTTTGATGATTTGACTTTTTACTCTTGTCAGACCACGCTGGCGTGTTGAAAATTAGCCCCTATAAGGTCTTTGTGCTCTAGTTTAACCATGCTTTACAGCTTCTTGTCTGCAGGCAATACTGAACTTTCCCACCATTCCCTGCTTTGAGTCAAGAGGGTGATGTCATCATGTCCAGTAGGCAGAGATGATAAAGGTTACTGTGTTTCTTCTGATATCATTGATGCATATACTCCTCTTGTTTTCAGTACTCTTGATGTGTGATGTTGTCCCCATTGCTCGTAATATCCTGTTTCCCCAGCAAAAGCCTGGTGCAAATGAACAAGAACAAAATAGTCTTTTATTGAATTCATCACTTATTCAGTTTTCGCACTAGCCTCTTTATTCTCCATTTGTCCCAGAAAAAAAGTCAATAACAAACTGAAAATTTTAAGGAGTCTTTAAATAGAGCTGTTGGTGCATCCGAGCTGGTCTCACAGTCATGTTTAGTCCCACCAGACGGTGATGATGAAACAAACATCACTTTCCTCACATTCACAAATGAATACACCCAGACATCAAACAACCACAGAGACGATTTGCATTTCACAATGCCTTTTTCAGGCGAAATATTGTTTACTTTTTTTCAGGAAAACACTTAAGTTATAATCAATGATGACGTACTGACACCTAGCAAGGTATCAATAATGCACCATGCTGTGATCTGTGTACAGAATCCTATTATTTATTTATATATTGATTGATTTATTTATGTCACACAAATGCAGCCTCACTGGTAATGGCGCCAGTGAATGATCTACCAAGTGAAAACACAGGCTTCATTCATTGGTCTGTCTGTGGATGAGAATGTCAGTATTGTGGGGTCTTAGCGTGCCCTTAAGCTATGTTAAAACGCATTGTAGAATTGATTGCTGATGCAATAGAGGTCAACTTTGTGCGCATCACATGTTTTTTTTCCCGGTGGGGTGCAAATGGAGCTGATTTGCAAAATTAAAATACATTATCACATTACTACTGTGTGCGTTATACTGATGCCCACGTGAGCAGATGGGGATCAAACCGATATTTTGCTACCAGCAGAAACGCTGGCACGCTCCTCATTTATGATCTCTTTCCTCACCCCTTTTATTTGTGCACCATGTGGAGTTCTAATCTTTTTGCATAAAACCAGCAAGTGAGAAGTTTGCGGTGGCACGCTCTCGGCTCCGGAGCACAGAGGGAATCAAAGGCCTGGAAGTGTGTGGGCATGGGTGGGTTTAATATTACATTTCAGGACTGGGATCAAGGGAAGTCTTGATGCTGTGCAAATCGAAAGTGCCGGCTTTTGTTTTGAAACGGCGGAGCCGGTCGATTGTCTGTGGGTGGCGAGCTTTTAAAGCGAAAGAGTGGAGGAGCCCCCAGGTTAAGCCGCCTCTCCCCGCTCCCTCTGAGGCATAATTCCCTGCCTTTGATGCTTTGTTTATCAATTACATTCATTAAACGAGAACGTCCTGGGCACAATAACTTCAAAAGAACTCAGGGAAGGGGAGGAATAGGAAGACGCAGCAGAAACCAGGAGTTGTGATTCCTCAGCAGGTTGTTTTTTTTCCCTCTGTCTTCTGTACAGTGCTGATGTATATATTTTTGCAAGGCCTGTGTAGTGCTAATGACAGCAGATAAGCAGCTTTCCATGGGTCGTTGATGCACACTTTTCGTCTCTTCTGGCAGGCTTCGGGGCAAGTTAAATGCATCCCCCTTCCCCCATCTGGAGGCAAACGTTAAGTAAAGCCCTAATAAATCAATGGGGAGTTCTTATGGGCCGCTTTCATGTGTGAACCAGGCCTCTAAATCTCAATGGCCGGGCCAGAATGGCTCAATCATGTGTTTGAACCCATATTTGAAGAAGATTAAAGGAATATTGCTTTATGTGGGACCTCTCTCCTTTTCACACCCTGGCTTCCATATGTGTGCGTTTGAAGATGATTAAAACTGTTGATGTGGCATGCCTGGAGTGAGGGGAATAAACCTCTTAGGGACCTCTTCACCTGGTCTTGAACTGTTTCAAGTGTTGCTTGTGTTGTCCAGTCGCGCTGCTCCTATGTTGCACATAATTGAATGAATTTAATTACAGATTTCTACACTTTGTCAATGTTCTACACAAGTCTGTATAAGAACAATTTTAAAAACCAACCAGAGGAATACGAATCAGTAGAAAAAAGAAATGTGACACGTTCCATAACCCTGATCATGAGATAATTGAGCTGCAACACCATATGTGATGCCTACACTTCAAACACTTGAACACTCACAGATACCGTATACTCCACAATTCATCTGGATGAATTTGTCATCACCAGCACTATTTACAGAGCTCGGTGCCTTACATACAGGGCAGTAAGTATGAGTAATTGGGTATTTTAATAAACGGCTAATTTTTCATCCCGAACAGCTTTATATATGTGAACAGCTCCGGAAGGTGTGTCTTACTAGTTTAATCTTGATTACTTGTTTTGTTTTCCTCTCATTAATTACTTTGAAAAATAACCTCTCATTCTGCAGTGAAAGTAAGCTCGTCCCCTTATTCTAAATTAATGCCCAACCTGAAGGTTGCAATTTTGTTTTCCTTTTTAGTTTTATTTCCAAAGTGCAGCAATGAATATAAAGCTAGGTAGGGAGGGATCAGTACCCTGAAATCATATACTCGAGTGTACAATGTAAATTTAATCTGCAACAATTCAATGAGTGGGAATTAAAGTGATGCTTTCAGGGCATGTTTTGAAAGGACTGGCAGCATGTTTTGTACTTTTTTTTTAATTGTTACCTTAAATGCTATTTTGCCATTCATATGTGTATTTCTTAGTAAAATAAATAAATTATTAGTCAAGCTCATAACATCTTGCTTAATGATAGCCATGACCATCTCTGCATAGCATCCAAAATATAATTAACATGTATAAGGACCATATCTATAGAAAGTTTTACAGCTGGCATCTATCCAATCTACCGAGTTGTGCTGGTTTTGCTTTATTCATGAGCAAGCTTTTTCGTCAGTAATTCTGAGATGACTTGTTATTTCCATCGTACTATAATGGTACTTTCATTTTAATACTGTCTGCCCTGTAAATGGCTTGCAGAATGTGTAAGATTCAAAATTGCTTTGGCTTAATTTCTAACTATTACCAAAATGACAGCCAAGTTTACATGAAATATTCATGTTTAATACGTTTACACTTTTTATATTGCAATTAAAAACACGGGAAGCTGTCATCACGTTTTCTGTTAGAGATTTAAGAGATGAATTGACATGCAGTCCCTTGAGTTAAGGTGCAACGCAGGGTGAATTGAAATTTACCTCCATGATTTATTCAACCAAATGAAGTTGTGAAAGTGACATCATCTTCACAGGGGAACGCTGGTCTTTTGTCATGGCTTTTGTAGCCTTCCCTACTGCGCAGCGCGTAGGAACAAGAATGATGCACAATGCCAGGCCGCTGAAAAACAGTTGGAAATCTGCATAGAGTAGGAAATCTTCCACCCCGAGTGCAACATAACATGGAGCCATTTTTCATGCAAGTCTGCACTGTGTAAATAATGAATACAGTCATACTTTATTTTAGATCTGTACAGTAGGAGAATGACTGTAAAATAATGTCCACTGTATTTACTGGGGATGAAACTTGTTTTGGATTATTGAATAAGGCAGTACCTTATTATATGTCCTTATGTTACCTTTTGTGTTTATCTTTAAACATGTCGGCTGTCATATTTCCATCTTGGCACAGAGTTAAAAAAGATGTTTAATATTTTTAAACCAGAATTTGAATTCCAATCAGACATACATTGTATGACACAAAGTATTTTGTTGTGATCACTTTAATATAACCTTAATCACCTGAAGAAAATTTATCTTTTGTTCAGCAATCTCTTGCTTCTTTCACTTATCTCTTGCTTCTTTCACTTATTACAGAGGATAAAATATAAAATAACCCCAAATATTAAAAATCTTTGTGTAAAATTCCTTTACCTAAAATTCTTTACTTAAAATTCCTTTACCATGTACTATTATAACTTTATAACAGATTGGAAGGACTAGTTCCAAACAATATACTTCACAGGTAAGCACTAGAACAGGGGAAGGAGGATCTACATATGACAACTATATGTTGCTGTTGGCCCCATGGCTGTATGGTGTGACAATCTGATGTTGGCAAAACTCTGAGATAACAAAGTGCTGGATTCAACCGTCAGATTCCTGGGTGAAGGGAAAAATTGAAGTAAAAACAATTCTGATGAAGTTAAATAAAAATATTGTCAGACACTGTCTGGGGGAGAACAGAAGCAAAGCTTATTTTTCTTGACAGGACTAGTGCGCCGCTATGTTCAGTTACCTTAACCTCCCACCAACTCTAACCTCAGGACACTCAATGTCAAGTGACGTCACACACTGACCAATGAATTAAAATAAAGAATACTAGGAGAAAGCTCTTTATTCACTGATAGGTAAGGCTCCTCCAAAGTAAAAAAAAAAAAATCTACTGAGTATTTTTTTCTTTAGTTAAACCAAAAGCAGACATAGTTTATGTCTGACCTGGCAATGTCTTTTCCTTTGCAGTCTTTTCATTGTTGTGTGTGTGTGTGTGTGTGTGTGTGTGTGTGTGTGTGTGTGTGTGTGTGTGTGTGTGTGTGCGTGTTGTTTGCGCACGTGCACGCCTGTTTGCGCCTGTTCCTGCCTGTGTGTGCGTGTGTGTGTGCATGTTGTGACCATGTACATGTAGCAAAATAATGGAACAAAGTCCCAACACACATGTTACTGTTTCTTTGTTATATGACAGTTGCACAGAATTGAAACTGAAGAGAATTTAATGAACCACCGCATGACATCAATAAGAAATCTCTACGGTAAAACAAAGGTAGAATGATAAGCCCCTTTCATCTGTGCTCTGCAGTACAGTATGTGGTCTGAGCGATGTTACCCACAACTGCCTTGCCAATTCAAGGGAAAAAGGGACTTTTTAGGGGTGTCTGTTCTGCTTTCTGTAGAGCTGCATATAACTCAGAATGAGCTGTTATGGTGCTAAATAAGCCTTTATCTCATTTATTGTAAACACTGATCTGTTCGTTAGAGGAATTGTTTGATTTTTTTTTCTTTTCTTTTTATTTAAGTACTGCACATTGCCCACTGCAATGCATTTATACTGTTATCTGTTGAAGCAGTCAGTTGTGTGTGAAATTAAACAAAGCCAGTCTCACCATGCTCAATGTTGTTATCTTTACCATACTCTGGAGCAGAATACGCCTTGCACCAATTTCCACAAATTTCACAGCAGCTCCTTTCCATTTAGCAAAATTTAAAGAATTTTTTGAAGATTTTTAATATTGATTTTCATTTATATATATGTATGTATATATAAATGAAACAGCACATATATAAATCCTCAAACCAGCTATGTACAAATTGGATAATACTTCAGCCTGTGTGTGTGTGCATGTGTGTATACTATTACGTCACTAATAATACTAAGATTATTACACTAAGACCAAGAAGAATAGTTTGAAACTTAGCTCCATGTAATGGTGCAGTAGATCTTTCCAGCATAATTGCACACTGCAGATGGTGTGACCAGATACTATACGCATAAATGGGAGATGGGATGCTGTAGAAGTTTTTTGCAAAAAGAGCTGCCAGCAAATGTCTGTTATTTGTTATAGATAAGTCAAAACTGGAGTCCTCAATTAGTGATATTATAGTTGGGGTGGGATGTATATCTAGACCAGTCAGCCTAAAAATAATGGTTAATATATTTTTTCCAAAAAAAAAAGAGTAATACCTAGGAAGTCACAGAATGTAATGAACATGCTATTGACATGCAAAAGACATTGGTTACACCTTACATGTACTTGGCTTTATGAACTCATTTGGCATGATGATGTGTTGACAGCATGATGCACCAGGTTTATGGATGAAAAGAAATATGTTTCCCCACACCCCATTCCAGTTAGGCTTTACGTCAGATGAACCTACTTCCGTGTCCCAGATCGCAGACATCATCAGAGTTGTGGGCACACTTCTAGTAAATCGATCATATAAACAGGATTACTATCCTTTTGCTGTCAGAAATCCATTCTACCATAGTGTGTGTGGGTAATTCTAAATGGTACCTTGCAGGCATGGTTAGATTAGCAGAGGCAAACCTGAATATAATAATATAAATTTGGAGATTGCTTCTTGTACTGGTACTCAGCTGCAAAAATACTTCATTTTGTTTTCTAAACTGCTGATTTTTTAGCAGTTGACTTCAAATTGAATTTGGAACTACTGGAGACCAAATCAATACAAAAAAAAGATTTAGAAAATAAGAATACTTGTCTCACAGTTGAACCAAAAACAAATGAATAATTATATACTTTGTGTACATTGCAGTCACTTGGTTATTTTTAAAACTTCTGTCCTTGCCATGTGACACTAGGACATCGATACTTTTAATGGAAAACCCTGACCTTGTGTCTAGACAAAGGTAATGTGTAAAGGGAACTTGGCAGGTGGTTCAGTCACTTTTTTCCACAACTTTATTTTATGGGTTACTTCAGAATAGATTTCACTGCACTGGTCTGAATGCTATTGGAACTTTTTGACTCCTGGATTCTTGCACCTTATTGCATGACATCACTGTTGGAGTTATGTCAACAATGGGTCAGAATGGCTCCACGCTTCCAATATGTTCTTTAAACTGGAAGTTCAGTTTTATAACCCAAATAGTCTGCTCCTAACCCAAATAGCTCCTTATAAGGGGTTTTCTGGACTGTTCTCCTAACTGTTTGGCAAAAAATGTAACTAGAGCATTAATACTATTTCACATACAGTAAGTGCAAAACAGATTACTAGTCTAAAAGTCCTAAACCTTATGTGGAGTGTTCCTGACTTTCCCTATTGCTGTTGCAGACATCATCAAGTAGTGCTTCTACAGTTCGTAACAGTTTCAACACTTTCAAAAGACAGAGCGTTTCATCACATATGGAACTATTTTGTTGATTTCAGCTCAGTGTGAAGCTATTAGCTGCAAGGTCGTCAGGGAGACCCGGTCATTATGTTGGAACAAGGTGGCTGAAATGGAGAAGGTTAACACAGAGGTGTGCTAAAGGTAACGCTTTCTCAGACCCTGACCTGGTTTCGAAATGGATTTTTGAGAAGCTTATAAAAAGCAGCAAAGTGCATTGTGAAGAATGATAGAATCATTGCTTTTTTTTCCTCACAAAACTATTTCACCTTTGTAGTACTGAACTGTGAAGCATTTCTTTGAAGGTGACTTCTCTCCAACTTTCTTTCTACACATTTCAAACACATATATAAAACATATCAAACGGTTCCTTAAACAGTAGGATTTAGAGTGCAATAGTCTGTGTCGCTACATCAAGTATCAAGAATGAATTTGAGAACGTTGTGAAGTGTGACAGCGTCTTTGCCAGATACGACTCTGCCATGTTTCAGCATGCTTGTTTTCTCCTGGCACCATTGTTTGAATTCTTCAAAAAGCTCTTCTGTAAGCTCTTTGTGTTTGCAAACGGTTTGATTAGTGAGGCCTTGGGCTCAGTTTACATTTGTTATAAGGTCTGCAGACCTGCAGATATAACACTTATTATCTCTCTCCTGGTAAAGAGACAGAACAGCGATACCACCAAGACCAAACAGAAAAGTAGAATTGGCTCAGTGAGTAATTGTCAAAACAAGGCCACTCTACAGATTCACCCCCTGCACAAACAGGAGAAGGATTTGATTATTTACGGAACCATTCTGAAATGAGTGCCCTGGACGGGGTCTGAAAATTGTAAATGTTCATTTTTTTATGATTCTATCAGATATTGGTTTAGCTCATATGTTTACACTATACGCCAAGCAATGCCGCTAGATAGAGAGGGGGCCGGAATACAAAAGTAATTTTCTCTTCAGCTTATAATTACAGAATGATTTCACAATTTGCTTCACAGTTAAAGCCCATTTCACTCTCATTATGAGAGTAAAAAAATGCATACCAATTACACTGCCATGAAATATATGGAGAACAGTATTCCACATCAAATAAAATGTAGAGACAAATGTGAACTGTTCATAAAGGTTTGGTTGCACGCTATGACTAGGCTAATTAGGTTAAAAAAGCAGAAAAATAATATTTAGGCAAGGCACTTGGTCATCATGATTAAACCCATTTTGAGGTGTAAAGGTAAAAGTTTCTTTTTAATATCTAGAATTAGCTTTTCATATATAATTAAAGGTTGACAGTGCTTTTCCATCATTTGAAGTGGCACAGTCATCCCTGTTTTTAAGGTGGCAATTAAAGAAAACACTCCAGTGTGAGTGTTAACATTACCAGGGGATCTGTGCTTAATAGTCGCGACTGTAATAGGTAACCACTGAAGTAAACACATAAATGCATATGAAAAAAAAATCCTATAGTAAAAAAAAATAACCAAATTCACTTGTTCTTAGCATCTGAATAGTTTTGTTGACAGCTTTGGTGGCTTGTGTGTGTAACCTCACCACTTAATGTTTCACATAATTTCTTTTTATTTAATTTCATTTTATGTAATTTTCAAATGCCTGGTTCTTTTTCCCCTTTTTCTCCCAATTTGGAATGCCCAGTTATATCAAAGAGGTGCCACTCATCATCACACGACCCTAGCTAACAATCCAGGAGTACTCAGGCAAGCACATGCTCTCCTCTGACACATATGATACTAAGCACCACTTCTTTTCATACTACAGTCCCCATGTCAAGCTTTCAGACATGAGTTGAAGGAACACACTTGGGGGACGATTCACACTGAAGGATGCCGTGCATTTTTTTTGTGCACCTCACTTGCACATTTTTCAGTTTTCGGGATTCAGTCTTCAGCACCAGTGTGTCTCTTTGGTGGTACAAAGATGTGCTGTGAATGAATGTAAATGTAAATGTAAATGTGTCTGGGAAACCACACCTTTGTCCCAGGTGGCTGATAGATTTTCTCACAGAGTTATTAGTCCTCTTTGGAGAATTCAGTCACAAGACTATCACTTTAATTATGAAAGCTGAGAAAATAGAGGGGTTCTGGAACAAAGATGAGCCTTTTCTATGCTTCTGCATAAAACTTGTACAAGTTAAAAACTTCAGTAGGCTGTGTGTTTTTTTGTAAAGGAAAAACACCACTGCATACTTATATTGATGTTTTCTCTCTCATTACTCATTTGGTAGATTACATAGCAAATCAATCGACAATATGGAAGTGTGTAGCCTACATACATACCAACCATATGAATTATAATATATAAGTATTTTTGGTGTACCATATCGTGAAGATTTTTTTTTCTCAATCTAGCATGACAAATGTGAAGTCACATATTTCTGTTGTTATTGTTCTTTATTTATTTTACTGTTAGTCTTTTATGGTTTTGAATTTTGACTGTTAGGTAATGAACTTTAGCCTCTCAAGGATTCTACACAACGTTTTTTGTGGCACGAGTGACTTATGAGGACTCGGTTTAATTGTGAGTTGCTGGCTTTCATTACCAGCTGCCTGCATATACTGGTGAGCGCAAAATCTCATTGCTACATTGCGGGCCCTGCTTCGTCCCCTGCTCCATCATTGCTGTAGTTGTGAGCTATGGTAGAAATTGGCATTTTCATCACTTACGCAGTATATGTCCTTTATTCTAATTTTGATTAATCTCCTCTGTCCAGTGGATGTCTTTGAAAAGATTGCCACTCCTGAAATAGCACAGCGCATGCGATGGAAAGTGTGCCTGGTTTGGAGATGGGGTAATTAGGAATGATTTGTGTCCTCCGTAAGAGGCACGCAGCCGCTAAGCAGCTCACACCAACAACTAGGGCATTTTCTTTTTGGTCCTTTCAGAAGAAGAGTAAGTGCAGGAATCCGTTTTTGACATGGTTATGTGTTATTGAATTCTGACAGGATAAGCCATGTCTGCACCCAGTTAATAAACTGGCGCCTATGATTAGTGTTTAGTAATTTGCGGTATCAAACTGCAAGTGAGTTTCTGACAGTGCAGCCACAATAATCAAACAGAAGGAACAGTGTATACTGGAGTCAGAGTGTGATATTGACCTGTGCTTGCATATACTTTACAAAGTGCAAACGTTCCATAAGCCATCAGCAGTGAGCAGATTGGCCTGACTGAGAGCTTCTTCTTCATCTGAATGTAAATTTGGGTACTTTCACCAAACACATTCTGTGACCAACAAGGGAAACAAAAATGAAACTATGACAAAGAGAATTTTAATTAATTCCTGTAATTAATTTCACAAACTTTGTACAGCATGCCATTTAGTCCTTGTTTGGCTTGTACTCTATGACACCACCTACCGTGATCAATTATAATTTCAAAAGAGTTTTTTTTTCTCTTGTTTTGGTCACTGTTTTCTTATTATCAATAGAAACATGTGCACACCACGTCATTTGATCAGTCCGTAGCTCCTCCAACAACTTCAATAAGGGGAAAGGGGGGGGGTCACTTTGCTTCTGTGCCCGCTTTGTTTACAGCACCTCAGAGACAATATCCACACACACACTCACACACATACAGTAAAGACGTTCCTTCAGGACACAAGGCAATAAGCAGTACCTGCCTTATTGCACAATAAATGTATCATAATTAATTTAGAACACTGTTAGGAAGAGGTGTGAACTCAAATCACATGGCTTGAACTTGAGTGTGACACAAGTTATCTAAAGTTATGTGCCTAAATAGCCCAAATGTGTCTAAAGTTGGTGTCAGTGTCAGTATTATTTTGTTGTCTTTAATTGCTGTGTTGCAGAGAGCTATGTGTTTCGTCCATATGCATACCAGGCCGCAGGAATATGATATTTGACACAATATACAAAAATAACTAGCTTACACTGACATAACTGTCACACTTGTCAGCTATGGTTGAAATGCTTTGATTACTTAAATCATTTATTTTCCCATCACTTTACACTGTTTTTTTTTATATCAGTATTTGAATGTTAGTTTTTCTGTTGAATGCTTCTGAATTCCAGCTCTGGCCAAGTCCTGTTTTGAAGGGTATTTCATACATGTCATGTCAGGGTGTTAGACTGTGGCTGTTTTTTTCTCTTCCCAGCATGTGACCTGTTTTGCCATCTAAGATGCATAACAAAACAAACAGTGCTGGTTACATACGGTTTGCCATGTATGTTATAGCATGAGACAGTGTATTTCTCTGCAAGCTAACAGAATAAGGAGAGTATTGGAAGGCCAAGTAAATGCTCCATCCCCCAGGGGACCAGTGCATTAAAAAAGTCTTTGTCTAAAAAGACTTTTCTCCCTTTCAAGAACTACAAGTAGTGAGGCTGCATGCCTCTCAGTCTGACTCTCCTGCCAACTGTAATGTCTCAGCAGTGCAATTGCAATGCTCCCGTCTGTTTGGCACCATGAGTCAGATCGGCTATAAGTATCTTCGCACAACCCAGATTTGAATATATGTGTTATCGTCTTTAACGCTCTGTTCAACAACACTCATAACAGGATGCTGAGGAGACTCCTAACTGAGAAAAGCTGAGTTTTGTTCCATCGGAATAGGGCCACCACATGCAAGCGCCCGATGAGGCTCGTCTTGCGACAGCAGTTTTTTTTTTTGAATGCAACACCAAGCCAGCCCGGAGGAATGCTTTGCTGTAACGAGGAAGGATGGCATGTGATGCTGATCAAAGGGGATCACATTCACTGTCATGTGCGGAAGCACCCCCTAAATGCATTCATCCCATCTCTGTGTCTTGCTGGGACATCCGCATCCTACCCTCAGACAGGTGCAATTCCCTGCTGATACAGAGGACATGGCACGAGTTTTCTTTTCCACCCGTGATCGGTTTAACATGTACTGTCAGATGTGGATGAATGCCACACAATTTAATACCAGATCTTTACCCTCCTGGGGTGCTAGATTCTTGCTGAGAGAGGTGGTAAGTCCTCTCTTCTTGCATATCAAAAAAGCACAGTGGTTCCCTGACATTTTTGCATTGATACTGTACGACCACTGTCAGGTTTGTATTCTAATCTAATGCTTCATTATTGGAATTTTTCGGATGAATGTGTACATTTAATCCAGAATCAAGTGAATATTTTTCGGGCATCCCTTTATTTCTGCCTGTTTTCTGATTCTTGCTCTCTCTTCTGTTTTCTCTGTTATAGTTTTTTTTCCCACTTGCACAGTGTATTGACATAGCAGTGTATTTATTTATTTATATGAAGCCTCACAGAAAAGATAATGACCATCAAACAAGTGGAAAATGTTCTTTACAGAATCACTTAAATAGGAATCCAAATGCAAGATCTCCAATTTTTAATGTAAAAATTACATAGGAGATCATATTTGATAAAAATAACCAACAGTCTAAAAAATGCAGAACCAATAAGGGGTGTAAAAGCAAAGTTTACTTTGCTGATACAGAGAATATGTTCTTCAACCTGCAAGTATCTTATTCAGGGAAACTTTCACTATCAGATAAAATAAAGTGTCAGCTGAGAATTTGATTTTGCACTTCTGTCACTTAAGACATTTCAGAATTTGATTAAGTAGCCAACTGTAGAACTGCATTTATTGATTCATGAAGGGATCTAAATATTTCTCCAGTTCATATATTTTTTTAGTTAGAACTGGCACCTTTGAGCTTACTACTGCTCTTGTTCATCAATGACAGATATGTGTAGACATGTGAAAATATTACATGGCCGCATAGTTCAAGTTCCTAAGTACTCACACTCTCAATACATTTATTGGGTTATGATAAAGTAATACATTTCATAAATAAATGGACATGGAGAACTCAATACTTTCTTGAATCACTATGCATAAATTCAATAGTGTTTATGGGAGGCAACTGCTTCTTTAGCTCCTTTTAAATGGCCTGTCATCCCACCTGGCCTATAAAAAGTTTAAGCAATCTGACTGATTATAATCAATGATCTTTCATCTGTGAAAACAATCTGTAATGTGCAGCTATGGAAATTAAATGGCTAAAAATTTCACTGTTGTTCTTTATAGATTTTGTCTAGTCAAGACCAGTACCTAAATTATATTTACCATCTTGATGAGGATAATGTTCTCGTTCATTGGCACAGCATTGTTTTAATTCTAGCTGTTGCAGTGAATGGTCTCTCCTGTAGTATCCAGTCTTGCAAAGGTATGTTCCAGGAGCTCTGTCATACTGAAATTTTTGAAAGGTGTTTGACTAATGTTAATGTTGTGTTAAAAGTATGGGTCTGGTTTCAAAATACACTCCAAGACCAGGTGTGTATGTTGTGACTATTGTAGTCTTCTCAAGTTGTACAGGATGCATTTTTCTTTCTCTGTACCACTATCTTATGGTGAGAATAATGACCACTTTACTAAAGCACATCTTCTGAGAGGCTTTGTCATGGCTGTTCACTTTTTACCTATGGAGTCAGTGGTTTTGAAGAGATGTTTGTAAGATACTCAGCTGTTCAGGGGTCTAAGAGAGCAAGTGTCCAATCACTCAGCAAGAGGATCATACAGCATTAATATTGTCTCTGGTTGTTGACAGGGAGTTAATGACAGACACACACAATGAAGGCAAAGACACAGGTATTGATAACTGACAAAGACCCTAAGTTACCAAAAGGTATGAATGAACCTTATTTGTAGTCAACTGCAATATTATTTGGAGCCATCTTTAACAGCTGTCATCTAGAATTGAACAGAATGAGTTAATTTATTCTGCAACCTTGGTAAAAATGAAAGAATCTTTTTGCATTGAAAATACCCCTTTGGCTTTATTCTGCTAGGGAAAGGGGTGCAGGCAATGCCATGTTTTTGGATGATGTCATTAGAGAAGCAGCTATTCTCAAGTGAATGCTCACTATATTGTGGTGCACTTTTAGTACAAAAAAATAGCCATTAGCTGCCACTGGTCTCACTCCAGCTCTCCTGCATGAGTTCAGAGGTTGTTTCAGTGAGACCAAGACCAAGGTACACTGGCGATTGTACAGCAGAGTTGCATAATGGGGAAAAAGTGTTAAAAACGCCACAGAGGGCCACACAAGCAGCATGTGCACCAGGGAGGATAGTTTACTGAGTTGTAGGCGTGAGGAAGCAATTACATCAAATTACCAGACACAACTGTGCTCAGTGCCGTTGCCAAATGTGGTGCTTTTGCGCCAAATTTTGTGCACCCTATAATGTCAGAAATAAAGGGCACAGCATTTCCACTTGGACTGCAATTTTCATGCAATTCAAATTCTCATCTGCTAGTGGAGGAGCTGGTGGATGAGGGGCATGCATGACTGTAGAAATGTTTATCTAAATATAAGCTTACGTGGCCCATTGTCATATGTAATATCAATGTGCAGCTTTCAGATGTATCACATCTTTTTTAATCTTCTGAATTCCTTGTCTCCCTCAGAAATATGGTTGAGTTCATTTTTTTTGATCTACCAAAACAAGGCAGAAGCACTATTGCCCAAACCTCCACAGGCCTTACCCATCAAAATTTGGTTCATCTACTGGTGGTGTTATGGTGTCCTTGTGATAGATATAAAACATGAGTAAATGATTGTTTCTGGATTACCCTGAGGCCACTGACCTGAGTTTATTTAAAATGAACAAACAGGTCCTTTCTGGAATAACAGATGTTTAATCATCAAACAGGGAGCAGCTCTCTTCTGGATATTCTAAAAAGCCTGCTTTGAGCATTTTACAAGGAATAATGATATAATACATGTCATTTCTTTCACATTTTTGAAAGGTATCATGTAATTCTAATTTGGGTGAACATCAGAAGGATCAGAATCTTCTTTGAAAATGACCCTGGTCTTCATTGTGAAATATGTACCAGTCAAAAGTTTGGACATACCTACTCATTCTTTACTTTTACTGTTTTCTACATTATAGAATAATAGTAAAGACATCAAATCAATGAAATAACAAATGGAATTATGCAGTGACCAAACAGTGTTGAACAAATCAAAACTATCTTATAGATTCTTCAAAGTTGCCAAAATAGTTTTTAAATTTTTGGGGAAATTCATACAGAGGCATCAACTTCACTGTTTATATTTAGTCTAAGAAACAAATTTAAGCATAATTCTTTAGATCAAAATGTCTTTGAATGCACGTTTCCCATTATCTTAATCAAGTGTGTTCAAACTATTGACTGTTACTTTATGTTATGTATTGACTTCTTATGGTTACAGTAACATTGGTGCAGATTTTCAGCTATTGATGGCCATATTGGCTTTGTGGTTATTTTTGCATTGTTTACTTGCGTTTCAGCTTTAAGAATTCTTCATCAAGCTGAGGAATATGGACATGCTGGACATGCTTCCATTTTGTGAAAGTATCATTCTGTACTCTCATCTTATGTGTCCTGCCTTTCAAGGAAGTATTGCAACACTTTCCTATCATCTGTTACCATGTGGGAAGAAAATAGCCACAGAACACTCTTTCTTTCACGGCCAAGAATTAATCTTGTGGCACTGCATGTGGCACTGATTTTGATTGCCAGCGCTGCCGTCCATTTGGGCAGATGAGCCTACATGGGCATAGTCACGTTTGAACCCTTCCCAGTAATCCTACTGTGGATTTAATGTATATTTCTGAGGAAATGTTTGATGGAACTTGAAATGGAATTTGTGTTAATCCCATCGCTCTGATCCATAAAGTTAAAACTGAACCACGTTAAGGTGTCCTGAAGTGGAACTAAACTTTTACTGCTTTGTGCAGAACATGAAATACCTTTTAATGCACATGATAAAGAACTTAATAGCATTTACGTGCAGTGTGACCAGTGGAATTGCCAGTGGAACGAAGATCATATTCTCTTCTGTTGTGGACACATTTTCCGCTCTTAAAAAATATGCAAATGCCCAACTAGATTTATGTTTTAAATGTATGTAACTGGCCAGATTTGTATGTGTTTTTCAACATTCCAAGGTACGAAAGAACCCTGATGCTTGCACTTCTGTTATTCCTTTTTTGGAGATAACACAGGGAAAAGAATGGTGGTGATTATACGTGTATATATGACATGGGAGTTCAATTTATGACTATTTTCTAACATGTACCATCACTAATGTGTGAACAACCCTATGTCATCAAGCTACAAGGGGAATAAGCATAATGACACTCTCGCTATGGTATTTTATAGGAGGCCATGTCAACTTCTGTTCTACTCTAGAATTTGCTTTGCAGTTTTATATTGTTTTCATTGTTGAAATATTGTAACATTTTTGTCACAATGTCAACCTCAAAGATACGTGAGTGTTGTGTATAGTGTATACTCTACCTTTTATCAAGCATTTTTTACAGCAAATGGATGGGAAAACATTAATGCCAGTACAATAGCATGCCATCAGAAGGTAGGTGGCTATTTATACTTGAAATGAGTGTGATGAAATGCCATTCTTTCCTGTATATACCTCTGGTACAGTGGTGTCTGCTATGACCCTGAGAGAAATGCTTGAATTGATGAAAGTTGACTTGAAAAATCCACTTTGCCAGGAAGGCCTACAAAAATTGCACTTTCCCAAACAGGAGCTATTTTAATGTCATTTTGAGCTAAATGCACAGCTGTAGTGATGGTCCTATTTATCAATTACTGGGACACAGCAGGCAGTCTCAAAGAATGATGGCTGATGGGTGATGTTCCTCTCCAGGAAGGAGAAATTTATAACACTTCAAATATATCACAAAGCCACTGTTTACTATTCTTCATAGCATAGACAATGCCCTATTTCAGTTCAAATCATTCATTAAAAAAACTTTTCTAGCAGGTGAAATTTGTGTGCGTGTATATATATATTCACAGAGTGAATGGTGGACTTTGTGCATGTGTGTGAGAATGAGAGAGAGGACTGATAAAGCCTTATCATTACCACATATTTGGGATTATTTTGTTTTACTAAAAAACTGATGGAAGTGATTCTTGTCCCCAATATCAATAAAGGAGTGTTTAATCGAACTAGAACAACATAATACTACAAGTCATTACTCAAAGTTAAGTACAAAGTACCACAGCAGTTAAGACTGAATGTCTCCTCTCCAGTGTTGCATTTCTTGGAGCTGCTTTGTATTTTGATGCTGAAGTTTTACAACGCGGCCTTGGCAATTAATTAGTGCTGCCCTTCAGTATTGCAGTCAATTCTACTCTAACAGCCATGTTTTCCTAATGAACAGTGCCTGATTCAGACACTGTTTTGAAATCACAATAACAAACTGAGGAAAAAGGGCAGGAAGACACCCGGGACCCCCCTTTAAAATGAAACCCGCCGCCTGTGTGACCTCAGGTGTGCCCTGTTAGTATGGGTAATGACATGATAATAGAGGCACCAAAATGGCGTTTTGCTACCTTGAATGTGAAACAGCATACATAGTAGGGAAACAACCAGGGGGAGCACAGAAGAAACAGTTTTGGTACTTTGTTACTAGACGTGTTGTGAACAGAATAGGAACATGTCGTCAAGACTGATGTGAATTTTTTTTGCTGTTTTAAAAAAATACTGTTCAATTGAAGTCAATGGTATCCTCCATTCTGCCCCCGCTTTCGCCACACAGTATCTTGCCTGTCACAGAACATGCCCACCTTGGGGCAGAATATGTCGTGGCATCATCATCATCATCATAATCATGGCAATTTCTATCCTTTTGGCGTGGAAAACCATTAGTATGCAGGGACCACTTCACAGACCCATAGCCATTGCAATATTCTGGAATGCTGCTAAATACTGTGATTGTCAGTGTCATAAGTACATCACCACAGGAAGACATTGGTGTGGAAGCCATGTAATTTATGACCTTGGGAATCTGATTTCACCATATGAACAAAGGTCCGCCACTGTTCCATAAAGCTTTTTTAGCACTGTTTGGGTACATGGGCAAGATGGTACCAGTTCCCAAAAATCCTAAGTGTGAGATCCTCAGCCTACCCGTTGGTCTGGAGCTACAGAAGATTCAAAGGCTCTTGTCTGTACTTTTGAAACAATGCCAGAGCTACTACATTCCCTGACTCAAGGGGCTATACAGTGTCATCTTACAGTTACAGCAGAAATATATATTTAATATAAGCTTGATGTCGATGCTGGCTTTTTGAGATCCATTTATGCATTCACTCTGTAACAAAGACTGTTAAAAGCAACCATGGTTTGAACTTTGGTTCAAAAGTAATTTAAAGTGACATTCACTTCACTTGGATGTCAGGTTAAAGACTGCAGTGCAGATTCACTGGCAGATTCAGCACATTTTGGGTGGATCGACTGAGTCCATCTCTTTCCCCCTCTGTTTCTCTCTTTCCCTATATACATACATACATATACACATACACACACACGCACACACACACACATATGTGAAACCTTCTGCCCACTATAAATGTATATATTTTTGATTAGTAAAGAAGAAGTAATAATCCTACTATGCCAAAAATTTTTTTTTGCTTGTTTTTAATCTGTAAATACACAAACAAATGCAAATAAGATTGAAAAAGAATGAACATGGTGTTTTGCGTCTTCCTCGTGTGCGTTCCTTGCCTCTATGCTGTAGAGTTGCTCTCCATATTGCATTTGTTGTATGAATGTCTGTGTCTGGTTTGCTGTATGTTTTGGCTTCAAGAACCAGAGGAATCCCTGTCCCAGGTCTGCCCCTTTGACCACTGAAGTCTCATAAAATGAAAGAGAGGGCAGGAGTAAGAGGAGTTATCTTACACACCCTGTCACACGATAGAATCTGGGCCCCCGGGATCCATTTCAAAAGGTTTAGGGGGTGGGGTCATTTTTCAGCTATTACCAGTTTCTAATTGCTGTTGTTGGATTAACACTCTTTCCCTGAAACCCTAGACCGATGCTCTGGGTTGAACAAGACACAGTTTTGATGCATCAATCCGACCGATTGTCCTTACCCTCCCCCTCCTTAAATAATGGACAACTTGTGCACTTCTTTTACCCTCTGCGGACTGGCTAAGTGCCTTACAAAGAGGCGGAGCTGGGGAAGGGGCAGAGCAAAGTGATAATTAATGCGGCAGGCTTATAGACAGGGCTGGGTGACATTTCACTCCTCCTGCCCTCAATGTACCCCGGAAACACAGGTACCCCTGGAACACACAACACTGTGCATTTTTAATGTGCTCATTCTTAAAGAGAAAACTCATTAAGTTTGACATAGCGGGTGTTAGAAATGTGGACCCAATCATGTCTCTGCGCAAGCTTTTGAACATGCAACCATATTTCATGTTCTTAAGGTACTGCCGAGGTAGAACTCATTAAGTAAATATAGTATAAAAAAGGTTATTGGACTAGAATTATTTATGAACCACTCAGGTCATATTTCTGGACCTACACAGTGCAAGGAAGTCAAAAAAGTTGAATAGCCTTAAAATCAGTGTATCATTATGAATGAGTGCCAGTCTTTATTTTATTCGTCTTTGTGTATTTTGTGGCAGCGGTCACTGTTTGAACTTGCCTTGTAATTTTCATTGTTTTATGGTACATTTCATTTAAATGCGTTGGCACCACATGCAGTGAGTTGTGTTAGCAATGTCATAAAGATATATACAGATCTACTGTACCTGCTTATATCAGTTATTAGGTAAATGTTGCCAGTACAAAAAAACAGAAAGGCAAAGGATTACTTGAGTTACAAGTTGTAAAGTATTCTCCACTGACCAGATATGGGATAGAAGGTGAACTACATATTGGCTTGACACATTTTCACACTTGTCCAATCTGTCTAAGCTCAGCTCCCAATTCTGATACTTGTTAATAATCAAAATTATGAACATAATCAAAATTATGAACAAAACTAGAAAAGCTCTTTTTTTGCTCATACTTTTGACATTTCAAGCGAATCGATATATTTCAGACACACCTGGTGGATTCTGCTGTTTCCCAAGGCCTTCAATACATATAAGGATACACCTCTGGTAGTGTGCGTGCACCAGCATCTTAGCTTTTGATAAAAGAATAGCAGTGTAACTGGAAAACACTTTTTTCTTGCCTTAAATTTTTCATATATTTCCTGATGGATAGATAGACTTCATATCTTTCCCATAAAGGAGAAGAAAAAAAACATTCATATTTTATGAATATAAAATATGGTATTGGCAAGTGTTGCTCATTTAGTCTGTATACCTCTGTTGGTGCAATACTGCATTGCCATTCCATCATATTCAGAGCAGGGTGCTGCCATGAGAGATTATAATGTTGCGTGGAGGGCATTATGGAACCACAGTTTACTTTTCAATTATGTTGCTGCTGTTTGTCTGCCGTAACAAAAGGCTCAATTTGAAATGATAATGAAGCAGTTATTGTCTTCAGGGGATGGGAAACGTGGCGTGTGCCACACAGGGTCGTAAATCTCCGGCTGTCGCCCGATTCCTCCGCCTGTCTCAGCCCCTGTAGAGCTGCAGACGTGTAAAAATGGGCCTGAACGGCTCCAAATGCGGTAAACAAGGGCTGTGATTGATCAAGTTCTTCATTGTTCATGTGGGAGCAGCGCGGGAGGAAGGCAGAGGAAAGACAGATAAAATAGCAGCAGCAGAGTATCTTCCCTTCAAAATCAATCCCTGGTACTATTTGGTTTGTAACACTTCTTGTAGGTGCTGTCTACTTTCGTGCTAATGTTAAGAAGAGATTCTGACTATGAAAATGGCTGCCTACAGCTGATTTTGAAACCATTTTTGGTCTGTTTTTGCATAGAAATAATATGTACAAACGTCCATCCTTTATGTTTTATTTAAAAGGCTTATATTGTGTTCAATAAACGATTTTGCAACACTAATATTGTTGGGGGAAAATAAATCCAGTGGACATGTAATTACTCCTGGAATAACCCTAAACACCCCTGCTAGAGCATTTGTCATAATTTATCAAACATTGCTGTTATGCATCTTCATCTATAGAAGATGTTCTCACAATGTATTTTATTTAGCTGTGTGCTGCTCCTTATTTCCCTCTGTTGTATTTTGTTACGCTGACAGAGCTCCATTTGGTATTAATTTCCTGAATCCGTCTGACAGAGCGTTGGTGTTAATAGTATTGATTGTGTGTACTGCACTGACAGATCCCCGAAAGGTTGGTCTCTGCTGGTTAAGTACAGACGGACGAAAGGACACAGCGGTGGAAAGATCGGTCTGGTCTGTCATTGACAAACTGTCCGTGATTCTGCCCCTCAGCTGCATGCATACAGCAGCTGTCGACTTGGAATGGATCTTTGCATGGAAATCCCGTCTTGTTTACCGAATAGACTGGGCTGTTTTCTGACAAACAAGAGGGCAAGTCCATCAGCCAGTGATTACTGTGAGTGAGAAGGAGTTGGCCGGCTTGGGGGGTTTCAGCGCAGTTTTGAGATGACACACGAGGTGTGTACTTAACCTTCACTTAGTCACGTATTGTTTGATTGTCTGAGTTTACACAGCGGAGCAACCTGAAGACGGCCTATGAGAATTGCCTTTTCCCACACAGAGGCGGGAATGGCCTACTTAGACCTTTCCAGCAGGTGAAAAGGACACTCGTGCTGTGGTCAATTATTTATCACATTTATGATTTCAAATGTGATGGTGAGATGCAGGATATAGGTTCACCAGGTTAAGGATCCTTGCTGCATGTTTGAGAGCCCCAGTGCCCAGAAGCATAGCGCCTTCAATATTTCAAAAACCCAAAGATAAAGCACTTCAGAGCTCTGATCAAGCACTGAAGTTTGAATCATTGAAGAAGTGTTAAACTGTCAAAGATGAAAAAGTAGTTGCAACTAGTTGATTTTAAAATGGGTCAGAACCAGCATGTGAGAATGACATTAGTGATAGAACCAAGTAATGTATTATAATCCTGGATTAATCCTTTTAATCCTGCAGGTGACAGCACACTAATGAAAGGTGTGCATATTAATCAGCTAAAATAAACTGTTAATTAGCAAAGCTATAATAAAATAAAACAAGAGGCCATGGTGCACCTTCTGCAATCCTAGCAGTCATGATATACCAAAGCCGCAATTGCCTTGCTTTTGTTAAATGTACATATTTACTGTATAGTTATACTGTATGTTCAGAACTTTTTCATAAACTTGAGCCATTTCATTTTTTATGACTCCACCAGTGAATACCATGCTTCCACAGTACGCTGTTATATTGCTTTTCATCCGTATCTTATAACTGTATCAATAATTGCAAAAACTTAAATCCCAACTTAATATACAAAGTAAATATTTAGGTGCTCTCATATGATTTTATATATTTTTCTATGTGTGTGTGTTCCTCCAAGAACCTCTTCTCTGACTGACTTACTCATGGTTCTGAGGTGGTTTTCTTGCCTGCAGCATAGAGCCAAAGGCTGTTCAGTGATCTTCTAATCCTGTGACAGCGATGCATTGCTGGGTACCCCTCCTTGTCCCACAAAGGCTATGGAAATCCACTTGTTCAATATTAATAATCATTTCTTTTGGGAATTCATCTATGTTGTGAGAGGCCAATGGTGGGACAGACAGATTCAAACAAAGAAGGGTTGTTATCAACACTGTTGTTACTGGGAACTGACAGGATGCACAAATTTGATTCCTTGAACTGAAAGGTGAACTTTGCAAGAAATGTAGTGCATGTTTTACATAGATTACTGGTTTTACATCTTTCTTTTTCTGGTGTTTTTGAAGCCTTCCTTTAGCATTCGTTATAACCGGCTCAACAAAAAAGGCTGTATTTTTTTTCAAATCATAAAATACTGTTTGTAATGCAAATAAGGCCACTTCAAAGACATGATAATTAGCATTTTCAATGGGAGACGCACACTGTAGTACGAGCCATTGTTCATTAATTTGATTCTTGTAGGTTGGCGTGATGCATGTTTGGAATCAGAACATGGATTTTTTTTTCTCTGTGTATCTTTTGGATGATAGACACAAACATTGTGGAATAATTTTTTAAATGCATCTCCTCCTCTAGCTTATCAACAGTGTGACTATTTTCTGAGAGGATAGTCATGGATTTATGGTTTGCCACTGGAGGCCCCCTCTCCAGATGCATTTACTTGGTATTTAGTCATTTTTTTAAATTTAATATTTAAATGTTTCAGCTGAGAGTTTTGCCATTCCCTGTTGTGTTCAGCCTTTGAGACAGATTCTTTTTGTGGATATTTGTTTCTGTGTCCCTGCATGTACTGCATTGATTTGCATTGTGAGAGACTGAATGTCACACCCGTGACTCAGTGGTGGCTTGCAGAAGGACCTGTCTCTCGCCATCATCACAGGCCAGGCTGGTGTCAGCTTGAAACACTGGGCCTTAATATGAGGAAGAAAGGGCTCTGTATGCAGCCCTGCCCCTGGGTCTTTGCCCTGTTGACAACCCCACTGTTTCCTCCAACAAAAGGCTTTCAGGCGGTTGCCGCCTTCCATCACTGAAAGGCGTCTTATCTTACCACAATGAAATCACAGACACAAGAACCCCACAAACACACATACCCACACCACGCGCACACACACACACACACACACACACACACACACACACACACACACACACACACACACACACACATGCATGCAAACACACACACACACTTATACTGTACACAAACACACTCACACATGTATACTGCACAAACAAACAGAGACACACACATACACACACAGACATACACATACAGAGTACACATGCCATGTAATCAGATTTCCCTCATCTCCCTGTACAGTTTCAGTAACCTGTCTGGATCTGTGATCATTACAGTATCCTCAGATTTCTTCTCTGCTTGTAGTGAACAGATGCTGATATTCCCTGCAGCCTGGTAGATCATGGCTAGTATAATATTAATTGAGCTTCTGTCATTGTTGTCTGCTCACCCTACAGATGATGTCCCAACTAGAGAGGCTTCCACTGTCAGGGAGTCCTGAGGGTGGATGCCAACAGACAGACAGGATCTGTGTCAGTGCTACATAACACAAAAAATGTGGCACATCAAAGCCAGCCAATTAGGGCCTTTTAAAAATTTCATCATCCACCTTATTTTGCCTATGAAAAATACTTTATGGAATATTTTAAATCCTGATGTCCCTGCACAAATCAGACAAGGTTCGATGATAGTAACATTTACAGTGAATTGAGCTTGATTTCTGAGTTCAGTCGGAAGACTCGGTTAAGCATTTGAAGCTTCTGCTGAAACTGAGCAGGTGCAATTCAGTAAATGACCAGCAAATGGTGACGTTCTCTGTGGCAGCATTTGTTGGCAAGTGTGTAAGACGCTAATAAGAGCAAGAAAAAGTGTTCTATTAAACCCAGTTAAGTCTGTGCGTATTGAAAATGATTGCAGAACTGTCACAACTTGAATGCAGTCCAGTTGCTTTTTGTTCATTATAGTAAATCAGTTAAGTACATAGACTTGAGTGCAAAGCATGTGCATCTATTAAACAAGGTGCATGTGAATGAGGCTGGCTCATTAGTCCATGGGAGAGAGCCTTAAAAAGGCACAGATTAAAGCCATGAACAATGTTCTTGCCTCATCTTGTTTTGTGGGCTATTAATGGGTTATCAGTTTTTTTCTGTTAATATATTCCAATTATTTGATTTTCCAGTAGATTATTCACCTCTCTTTTTTAAAAGTCAGCTACACTGGCATGTATTCTTGCATGTTTGGGCAGTCTAACCAGAAGAAGGTTCTTCAGATGCAAAACAGAACACTCTTTCAGAGGTATGCAACAAACCTTCCCACAATTTGAGCATTAGGTTTATGGAGTATCAAAGCTCAACTGTGATCAAATAATTTGTTGTTAAGCTAAAGTTTTAATTTAATTTAATTTAATTTAATTTACTTTCAAAGTCAAGCTTCATAATTAAAGCTTTTATTGAAATATCAAATGTTTGCACCATAATAGTAAAATGTTTTGAGTGATGCCTTATTTAATTTTTTTTGTTTTTGTCTATTCGGTCCATTTCATTTTTTTAAATGTCCTCACATTTTGTGCATCACTGAAATTAAAAGTGCTATTTTTACTTTTTTGTACTTTTTTCTGAGCAGTGAAGTGAATTGGTGGAAGGCAAATTGAAGATGGTCACAAAAGATATCCAATTACATTCCAAAATCTTCTTGTGTATGTGTGTGTAGCCATGCATTCAAAAATCTCACCTCAAAAAGCGTCATGCAGATCAAATGGAAAAAGAGTAAGAGAGCTTGTAAGAAAGGAGGCAGGTGTCTGTGCCTTACTGTGGCATGTACTTTTTCCCTGTACACGGTAATTCAGAGGTGCGAGCAGGGCCCCTGTCAGGGTACAATGGCAGCACAGGCAGGGAATCCGGAGGAGACTGAACAGAGACTCTAAGGAGTCTCCATCTATAATGCATGAGAGCAGAAAGATCTTGATATGAGATGCACGTGAGCCACGCTCTGCACCCGCACTCTCCTTCATTTCTCCACCGATCCTTATGGAAGCTTGCCATCCATTTTCATCCCATTTCCCTCGTAGATGACAAAACCACACACCACATACTTTTGTTTGGATCCCGTTTCTATCTTGCAGCATCTACATGTTCCTTAACTTGTGTCAGCGCGAGATTCCATTGTTATGGTACTTTGTAAACACGAGAAACAGGTCTGTTCAATAAAAGATGATGCATTTGAACAAATAGCTTGGCGTCAGTGCTGCTGAATGTTTGTTCAGCGCTTGTTCTCTTTTAAGGGACAGGGTTTGTTTCCATTTTACATGCGGAGTTGGAATATGTATGGGTGACAAGGGGAATGTGGGAATTTTAATTCTTGTTTGTGTTGTCTGCGAAGTCCTGATTAGAGATGTTCGACTCCATCTAAGGATTAAAGTGTGCCTGATTAATTGGTGTGTCAATCATGGCGGTGCCGGCTTTTTGTTTTGCGCAGCCAGGAAAATAACACAGAAAGGCACACGAGAGGCGGCAATTTTTGATCTTAAAAAAATGCCTTGATATTCTAATGAATTTGTGCAGATTTTTTTACAGAATCTGCAGTGACCTTAATAAAAGTCTCTCTCTTCAATGGAGAGACAATACTGGGGAGGGCAACAAGCCAGTGGGATGATTCTGTAAAGAACAAACGAATGTGAACCATTAGCCGCTTGGGCGGGGGATTTCTCATCATTTTGCTGGGTAATTTTCTGTGTGATGGGATCAATACCCTGGCCTCCAAATCTATCTCTCCATCACACCGTCCATCAGTCCCTCATGCTGATGGCCTCACCCCAAAACAGGATGTGCTCGCTATTCGTCCAATGACCTCTCAGCTCCGGATCCCGCAGACTGTAGTTTCAGGCCATATGCTATATGCTCTGTTTTGTTTTTGCAGTTCCACCCTGTTGTGCTCATGAGCTACTTTGCTAGAAATCACAGTACTGTACATGTGTGTAATGAGACTGGTGCCGGAGGTGTGCACCACGCATACACTAACAGCATGGAAACAGCATGTTCAGCAACTTTCAAGGGTTATTTTTACATATACATAAACAAAGCGATAGTGACTAACCTGAATATTTTTGGAAAAGTGAATATGCCTTATTTTATGCTGTTTCTTTTGTTAAAGTCTGCGTGTTGTTTCTATCTTTGGTCCAGAACATTACAGTAACCTAGAATTACCAAACAATTTTTCATTCCATAAGTGGTTTCTCGAGAACAGTCCTGTTCCAGTAAGTCTAATCATTTTTTAGAAATATTATTGTGTGATTTATACATGCCAGCTGCACTGGAATTGTATTAATTACTAATCTATCATTAAGGCACAATATAGACTATACATTTGGTTTCTTTGAAAAGTGAGTCCCTTAATGAGTAAATATTCATAAATGGCTGTTTTTTGATCTGATATTTGTTGCAACATGTTGGTAAACAGCAAGATGCAGAGAATGAGTGACCTTATCTTCATGCAATGGTGGGAAAGTGTACTGATAGTATTGTGTGCATTGTACGACCCTCTGATTTGTGCTGAGCTTGGTGTCCTTTCTGTCTTTATGTTTGTCATTTTTAATCTATTTGTGTTTTAATTCATGTAACATAAATACTATTATGCTACCCTGTTGGCTGTGTCTATCTGGTAAAGAAGGTGTTTAAATCTCATTTTGTAAAATAAAGGTTGAGGATGGAAACAGCAAAGGGAAAAAGGCAGGAAAGCTCTGAAGCCTTGACAGCATAAAGCTCACCCCTTTTTTGCAATGGAAAACTCTTTACCAGGGTTGTCAAGTGTTGCCAACATACACTTTTCTGCTAGGCCTTTCTTGTAACCTGTTCTGACAGTTTCTCTTTTGATATTTGTATTTTCACTGAATGTTAATTACCCTGCATTGTGTTCCTTTGTGTGCTTCCAGTGCCACCCTGACAATAGCAGCACTTGGCTGCCTTTCGAAAACCCGTGATTCTAAATATCAACATCTTTGTTGTCGTGGAGAAACCCCTCCCCCCTGCTCCTCCACCATTTTATAAACAAGGGCCCCACCTCATCCATCCCCTCTCATCCTCTACTCCACGTTTCCCATCACAGGGGTGTGTTTTTTTCTTTCTTCACGTGCATGAGGAGGAGTAGGGTTCCTTGCTTTCGTGGCTCTGAGAGCCATATGCAGCTAAAAGTATGCAAACAGGGCCAGCACAGGAGCAGAGTCGGGGTATTGACAGAAGATTAATGAGCCAAACTTTTGTTAATTGATGGCATCCAAGCTGTGCTTCCTCAAGCCTTTTATCTGTCATTTGGCACAGCCTGTAGCAGGTGTACACGCCTGGGTGCTCTAAGGGCTTGGGCCAGGCCAGGTGGTGTGCCCCCCCCAGCTTCACTACTCAGAGCTCCTCAACTCAGGAGCTCTTATCAGTTTTTACACAGTGCCACTGTGTCAGAGGAAAGCTGTATGTTCATGGTTATGCCCCCCTCCTTGCTTTCCACATTGAGCAGCAGCCATCTTCTCTACTTCTCCTCTCATCCTTTGCTTCTCTTGTTCTAGAATGTTCTGGTATCCTTTGCTCTATGTCCTGACTCTGTGGGCTGATTGGTTTAGAACCCATACTGGCAGAGCGGAAATGGTGCCTATTTTGCCCTGTTACTGCATCTGTCAGTAGCAGTCCTTTTCTGCTACTGATATCTGCCTTCACCGCCCTAGAGCTGAGCCCTGCCGAAATATCACTATGTAAGGAAAATCTTACTATAACATCTTTCTCTAAATAGAGTTGAAAAAGTATTGGAAGAAGGAGAGGCATCAATCATACAGAGGGAGAGATGGTGTTTATTGATCAGCAGGATCTTCCCTTAAATGCCATTAAAGGGCTTGAGTCCCTTTGAGACAGTATACCAGTGTATTTCTGCATGCTCAGAACTCAGAAAAGCAAGTACTGGGGGTGAAACATTCATTTTGAATTGACTGTTTTGTTTTTTCAGGGTTTTCTGCTCATTTGTTGGCATTGCCCAGCATAAAAAATGCAAAAATGCTTTTTTTTTTTGGAAGGTTTCTGCAAGCACAGAAACAAAATTATGATGGGGAGTACATAACTGAATAAATATCACACTTGCACAGTGGATGGTGCACAGGTCAGTGTGCAGAGAACTCATTGCTTTATTAATATTGCTTATTGCGATTATCATACATGTCTTGTAGTCTTTCGAATTTGATCTGAGAGCACTGACAAAAGGGCATACTTTCCCTTTTTCTCATATAGATATCAGCTGTCCAAAGGAGCTTTGAAATACTGCAAAGTAACACAAACTGCAGGTGAAAATATTTAAATTAACTTCATAGGCCAGAGGATGTTCTGCTAGACTTGCATTTTCTCCTTGAGCGAAGACAAATATCGATACAAGTTGCAATCACATTGATAAATGTCTACAGGCATCAAACAACAGGCATAACCTTGGCCTAGTTTCTAACTCGCAGCACACAAAGCTACTCTAGTCCCACTGTCTTCCCATGTTTTCTGATAAAAGCCCCACAGACAGAAACTGATATAAATTTCCCTACTCCATTGCATCACATTTGTGACCTCAATTCAGGGGAAGGGGCTAGAGGTGGGAGGTCCTTCATTTAATTTTTAGGTTTTCCCTTGTTCGTTTACAAAGCCATTATCCAAGGACTCACTACATGAGTTACTTGATATTACGTCATGATAATATCATGTCAGACTGATTATTCTGCTCATATATTTAAAATCTCCTTCTTGGACTGTAAAACATCATGAAGAATTGACTGGAAAGAAAAAAAAAAACCTCTAAAACTATTCTATCAAAAAGGCTGTGTGGCAGTTTAATGCTGTTGAAATAGGGTTTGTGAAACGTGAGAGAAGTTTGGCTGTAATCCATTACACTACTGTAAAATTTGTTAAAGAATTGTAACAAAAATAAATGGACCCTTGTTTATTGCTATACAGTGATCTGTTGAGCCTTTTTTTAGAAAAAAGTAAAGGAGGGTATCTAGATGAGTAAGTTAAATAGAGTATCTTGCATCACACTTATGTATCATGGTGTGTATGCACTTGCACTGTTTGGGACTGAAAAATGTTGGAATATGGTAGATGATGTCCTGTATGTAGATGTACTTTGTACTTACATTTTCTAAGTCATTCTTGATAAGAATGTCTGCTAAATAACAAAATGAAAACATAATTTAAAATGTAATAAGTCTGCAACAAACACAAGTGGAGTTTGACTTCAATCAGTAGTGTTTTTACAACAGTGTCAAATACTGATAGTGCCAACAGGATAGTATCAGTTTCACTAACAGTTCTTTTAAGTAATAAACTTGTTTCTCTTATTAATCTTATTTCTCCTTTTTTGGAAACTCTTTCCTCTTTTCTGTCTGTTTTTATTTTACAGTCTATTTCAGTCACTGTCCTTGAGACGAACGGTATAATTCTGTTAAATGTTCTACATCGCATTTGAACATCATTCCTGTTCTCCATAAAATGGGTTATGATAATGGATAATGGTTCTAGGGTTGTTTGTGCTGAAATCACATGGCTTAATGCTTACATGCAGTCACATTAAGGAGATGTGTGCAGTGATCTGGCAGTGTGCATTCAGGTGAAAACTTGTACATTTAGATTCAAATGCATCCTTCCGAAAGAGATCATTAACTGTGATCATACCGGAGACTGTATTTCTATTTAAATACATTCATATTCTTGGCTGGGCTGATTAAGTGGAAACTTGATGAATGAGCAAAGGCTCACCATGGAATTCACATGTGTGTGTGACAGTTTCTTTTTAAATATGAGTGGATCTAGAGGTTATTTAAATCAGTGACGGCATGCCATTTATTATCGCCATTAGAAACTTTTAGGCATGTTCATTATGGTCTTTTGAGTCACATGATTAAAGAAGGGCTTCAAAGGCATAGTGTTTCATGAATTTGGCTGGGTCCACAGAGAGGTACCATGTCAATTTTTATTTGTAATCTGCATATTTTAGTGCTGCTTTCAGCACAGATGACCGCTGAGACTACCTGTGTCTCAGCAAACCATCACTAAGCGCATCAGTAAGTACATCAGTCTGGTGCTGTTTCAACAGCCGTCAGAGCTGACAGAAGTTGGAGCCAGCTCATCAGCAAGCTCCTCCAGAGGAAAATATCTCTGATTAGTGTAACTCTTCCCCTTCACCCATACATTTGGTTCTCTTCTGTTTTGCATTTTTAAAAACTGCAAATGCTGAAATGCTTTGAAGAGGACAATCTCCAGGGACTTGTTTGTTCGGTTTTGGAAAGCACAAGAACATGTGGTAGCTTTACAGAATGTTCTTATTGAGTGCAGTTTAGCTGATAAACAGGGGATGTGTTCTAGAGACGCATGCAGAGGAGTCATGTTTGTGAGTCATGATTCTGGAAACAGCAGAGAACGGACATTGTTCAGTCTGAAAGGTTCCTTAGAGAAATATTTCTGAGAATTGGTGTCATGGAAGATCGAGCGCCCATGACAGCCTACTGAAGGGTCCTCTCGACCTGCTTCCTGTCCTGTCACAATGCTGTTTCTGGGTCGGCATCACCCACAGTGTTCCACCTGCAAGGTTTAGTTGTTTGACATGGGAAAACAATTATGAGAAATCCCAGGTTCCCCTAAGTCGTTGGCATTTGTTGAAACTTGATCAGCCATAATCTGCAGGTTATTACCATATTTCCATTTCCCACCATTATACCTCAGTGTTTGTTTTAAACCTGACCTGTGAAATTACGGCAGTCCAGTCCTTACCCGAGGCTAATTGTTCATAGAGATTTCCCCCCGAATGTCACCATTGAACCATCGATGCACTTCGATACATGTACAGCAGACACTGCTGCTGCCTACTTAAAAAATGTTTGAGTTAGCACATGATGAGTGGGCGCTTCACGTGAAGTCAAAGGATTGTGTTTCGAGACAGTGCCTATTTCCTGGAGCCTCCTTTAGGCTCCGGCTCAGGGTGTTGGCAGTCCAGTGGGACGATGCGATTCCACAGTTCCTCTCCTCTTGCGAGAATCTTGTGCCAAGATGGCGTCACCGCTCGCCGGCAGTGCCACGGAGCACAGTGGAGCTGAACACAAGCGGCCTGCAATTTCACCGCTGGAGTGCCAGCCGCTCCGCGGGGCGAAAACTGATGATACGATTTTTCTCTTTCTTGTCAAGTTGAGCTGCATGTGTGAAGAGGGGGGCAGTTATCTGGATTGAGTGCCAACAGTGTATCTGTCGAGGATTCACCTCAGTCCACCTGACTCAACTGCTCTGCCATCCTTATCTGTCTGTCTATCTGTCTGTCTATCTATCTATCTATCTATCTATCTATCTATCTATCTATCTATCTATCTATGTCTTTATTTCATGCATTTGTCTCCTTACTTCCCTTATCCTTCAGTGAAGCGAAGATTTCTCTTAAGAAAGCACTACTAAGCCTCAGCTATGTTTAGAGGAATATCACAGGACCGATGAAGGAGGAATGAAACACAAGACGCATGTTAAAATGGCTACAGCAATAAAGAGCTGTCACAAAGAGAGGCATGGGCTTGTTCTTCTCCTTTCAATTGTCTTAATGGGATTAGAAGTATTCCCCTTTATATGTATGTGCATACAGTGAAAATATAAGCACATCTGGAGGATTAAGCATCATTTCTTGTAAAACAATCCGCATTCCTTCACCATTATTAACAGGAGTACTATAATTAAATTTTAATCTTTGAGATAACAATTGAATTAATTAAATTCAACCTCTTGCGTGTGTTTAATTGCATACTGTGCATGCATTAAACTAATTAAATAGGTGTTTGGACATTTTGTCATTTCTCCCCAGCCATGAAACTGTTATCAAAGGGCGTGCTTCAGCAGCCAAGGAAACAGCTTCCGTCAGAATAATTTCCTCTGTCTTCATTTTGAGCTCAGGTCATGTGGTCTGTCCCCTTCACTCGAGCCCTCTGAGCTCCCCATCACATGGTGTCCTTCAGTGTGACAGAGGAGCATTCTATAACATACAAGATCACACTATGGACTGGATTTGATCTCCCTCCTTCCTCTCCTCTCTGTCTCTCATACTGACACACTTCAGATGTTATTTACATTTACATTTATTCATTTGGCAGACGCTTTTATCCAAAATTCTCCAATTATTCTCTGCATATAGACATCAAATATGCAAACTGATTCTGAGTGTTAATCATGGTATTAATTACATTGCACTGAATGTTAGAAAATATTTCTAAATGTTAGAAAATATTTGGACAGATAGCTATTTGAACAAAAGCTATACATCATTGTACCAATTGGTTAGGTTTTATAGCAGTTGATCTTCATACATTGCAAAAATCATTTGGAATCAACTGGAATTATGTCTGACGTTTTTTTTTTTCCTCCAAAAATGAACTTAAATTGTAATTTTACACACACGAATGTTTGTGAAGTGTGGTATGTATTTCTCATTCGTGAAATGTTCATATTGATAATAAATTAATTTTTGAATTGTCTTTTAACTCAAGGTAACATCCACTGTCTCTGTGATGAAATTGCTGCAGAAGATTTAAAATGAATGCCTTTCTAAGTGCTTTGCTCCTTCCACGTTTTAAAACCAAACAAAAGACAGAGCACTTATTTGGTTACCAGGAGTAGATTAATTTTTCATGATTTTTTTTTTTGTTCTCCACAAACCTTTTTATTACTTTCATTTATTTCAACCATAAATTGCGTTTGATTATGTACCAACATAAACATTTAATTTCATGCAATATTTATTTCATGAGGGCCACATAAGGGTAATATAGCACGGACTCGATATGCAGTATGGGTTCTGTCTGATTCCATTACCTGCATCTAGGTTATTTTCAGAAGTTATAAGGTGTTGTCAGAGCACTATAAGATGTAAGATGACAACAGGGTAACATGAATCAGGCAAAAGGACACACAAAAGCAGGCTCCATGTAGGAAATTTTAGACACCATATTTGATAAATATACACTTTCATGTTTGTGACAGCAAAGATGGAAAGAGACCCCAGAGCTCTGGGAACAGGCTTGTGTTCTCGCCTTGGCAATCACAAGCTAAGAGGCGGTTGAGGATTTTTTTCACTCTGACCAATCAGAGCACGTCCGCGAATAAGGAAGAATCACCAGGTGCCATCCCTTTGGATGGTCTGATTCGTCTAGGCAGACACACAGGGTTCACATCAGCAGGAGGGGATATTAGGAGCTTCTGAAGTGAGCTGCTGATATGGAGACTACCAACGCGGTCAGTTGGAATCTATTCAGCTTTAACATGTGACAGTCAGTTATCAGATGTTGGGCACTTGTAGACACTCTTTACGGGAAGTTTCTTCAGTTGTTTTGTGTTTTACTTTTTTGAGTTTAATTTCATTAGGAAATGTATACCGAAGTGCTGGCCTTTTATCTGCGTTGTGTTAGTCACATGGTCTCTTATGATCCTGCCACAGTGAACGTGTAATGAACATGCCACAGCTATGTGGTTGGTCTGTGCTGCATGGTGCTCGCTAACGAGACTTCTTGGAGTTTTACCGATGGCACCCATTAATCATCAATGCCCCAATTAAGAGAAATGTTACAGTTTCCAAACAGTAGTCATCAATTCTTCCGGACACTTGCAGTACTTGCAGTGCTAAATATACAGTATTGCTTGGTGGCTTAGCGTAGGTTTGATGTGTCGCTGGTTATGAAAGGTTAATAACTAGGTGGACCCCCTCTTTTGTGAGCGGCACAGGTGAGGTAACTCCACGGCCTGCAGTATCCTCAGGAAGAATTGAAGTGAAATGTGTTTTTAATCTTCTGCTTGAGCACTTGCCTAGCTGAGGTCAGCGTGAGTGTGTGTTACTGCAGGTGTGTGGCCATGATGAAGCTCTGCAAGGCTGCCGGGCTGCACAAATCCATTCACCTTGAAAACTCTGTGTTACCCTGTTTTCCCAGTTACTATTATTATTTATACATTTTCTTGCCTTGGTTTATGAATTCCATGAGAAATATCAAACCTAAAATCAGTTTAATGTTCGGTACTCTATTCAGTTCATCATCTGTGTTTGTGTGTGTCTGAGAGAGAAAAAGAAAGAGAGAGAGAAAGGAGAAAGAGAAAGAGAGCCAGAGCCAGAATGTTCATGTGTAAAACTATGTTTCGCATTTATTACCTGCCACCACCTCCATGTAAGACCCAATGCACTAGTTCCAGTCTTTCAGAACCCCTTTGTCCACAGGCCAGGCCTAAGCTGTAGTAGTGCTGGGTCACAGCTCTTTCAGGCCTTCATTCAAACATTTGATCAGACCTCATACAGCAATGCCGCCAGTACTAACCCAAGGACAGATCTCATATGTTGTTAGCTGTGATGTGACTGGAAAAGATCTGCATCAGTGGGGATCCTGATGATCAGCTGAAAATACCATTTTGTGTTTACCAACACGTGAAAATAAATTCAGTTCAGCAAAGTGGCAGACTGTCTGGTTAAAATAACACAAATGAGCATGTGCGCTCCATGGAGAACATTAGTTCACAAAGATTTCTGGAAATGACTTCATTTTTTGGAATGGTCTTTCTGCTCATGGAGAGACCTTTGCAGAAAAGGATATATTTTTAGTCTCTTTCGCACATTCATTCCTTCTTAACTCGCTCCATAGTCCTGAGTAGCCAGCAGAAGTGTATTGCATTATTCAGGGCCAAATTACTCACACTTTATTTAGCCCTTCCACAGGCAGTGTTTAAATATATAAATCGCAGGTCAAAAATATCTGTATCATGAACGCTTTGGGTATTTATTTATATGTATTTCTCTGAAAAGCGTTGAATGGTATATTTCCAAACCTGGAGGGGGTGAGGCTCCTCTGAACGCATATGTTGTATTATATTTCTGGTAATTATATCTGTAATGACGAGCAGCGGGAATAAATCTACATTTGAACAGGCGCAAAAAAGAATCCGCCCTACAGCTACACAGGTGTCCTACATTTCCTTTCATTGTGCTCAAGTTATCATTTACATGATGTGGAACAAAGATGATTAGCTTTGATTAGAGGAGCCACGAGTGATGATAATGAAAAAAAAAAAAACACTCAATGCATATTCAATACATTACAGCTTTTGAATTTTGCATACCTTTTGCGTATAAAGTAACAGAAGATCTTTTTTTTCCTAGCCTTTTGTCTTTGCAAAATTAGAAGCGTCAAGCCTTTTGCTATGGCTCTTTTTCATCTTTTCCTGTATATTAACATTGGGTTGGTTCTGCATTTATGATCCAGGATGATTCCATGATCCAGCTGTTGAATGAGCTTGTCTCAGTTGCCTGGCAAAGAGGTCCAGTGGTGTCACTTCAGCATTCTTCTCATACGCCAATGCTGCCCCCTCATCATCACCAGGACTCTACGTATGAGCCAGGGTACTATGACCTTAAGTTTCAGAACTGACCACTATGATATCCGTTTTCCATTGGCTGAGTACAGCATTTATGTCTCTGTGAAAAGGACAGTATTGCTGGTGAATGGAGGCTAGCTGGTAAGCACATCTTAAAGCACATCTGAAAGCCCTTTTCGATTGTATATAAACACCCCTGAGTCCCCATACCTGAGGCTTTGCTTTGCTTTTCCCCACTCATACAATTCCGCCTCTATCCACAGATTTAGTTTGAGCAGCATGGCCTCAGGCGCTCTCTTATTTTGTAGCCCTCCACCTGTACGCTGACAGGCACAGAACAACACCATAAATAAAGTAATGTGTGTAAAAATATATTGCATTGCAAAACTGCACAAAAAAAGGCGATAGAGAGCAAGAGAGTAAACAAGTGCAGAGCGCCAGCGTGTGATTAGGTCCTCCCCGGGTTGTGAACTGTGGAGGGCCCTGGCGCGTGGCAGTGTTGTTTTCTCTCTCAGTGTTTCGCTTTTTTGTGCTTTTTAATTAGAGCTCCCGCGCTCCCCGGAGCCGGCAGCAGCGCCAACTCTGGCCTGGCCTCTGCGGAGTTGCGTGGAGCTGGGAGAGACGATGCGCCGTTCGGGCCCCGCGTCGGGCTGATTGAAGAGAGCGTCCCGGAGACAAGCCTGATAATGAGCTGTCTGGGCTATCCCAGGCCCGTGTGAGGGCTACGGGGGGGGGGGAACAGACCCAGATGACACATTGGGCCACACAGACACATCTGCAGGTCACAGTCTTCATGCTGGCAGCCCCCCTGCCTCAACCTTAATGCATCTTTTAATTAGCTACAGCATTTTATGCGGCTGTTTAAAATTTAAATCCTGTACTTTTGGGGGCACAGTTCCCTCTTCCCTCTGTACCCCTTGGCTAACAGGCAGATGGTCACTTATTACCAGTAATTAAAGTTCCATCATTGATCATAGTTTGTAGTCTTACTTAATTTGAAATGAGTTAATAATTAAAGCGATTGAGATATATATGATACATTTGAATGGGGAAGGGGAGCTCCACTGGGATTGGCCGTTCCTTGTCACAACCTAGTTTTCACCTCTGTATAGTGCAGTGTACATAAAATGCCAAGTATCTTCTTCTATAAATATGCCTTCAAGAGTCTGCAAATATTTTGTGCAGAGATGCAAGAAAATCAGCCTATTTTGAATTTCATTTGCACCAACAATGTTCTGTCTATTTTCGTATTTGCTGTTATCTATATTTGTTTTGAAACTAAAATTAAATTGAGCATAAATGTAGACAAATGGCTAATGATGCTAAATTAATTCCTTGGTTCCTTGGTAATGCATAGGAAAAGAGTCATTTTCTCAACTCTCTCCTCCTGTAATGAAGACAAAAAGGAACTTTTTCCTTGTTTCAGAGGGAGCTGTGAGACCGGACGGGGAATCAAACTAGGTCAGCAGGCAGGCTAAGGGTGCCCATGGAAATTTTTTTCTGCGCAGTATCTGCTTAGTGTACAGCTAATATGTGTGGGGAGAGGAATGCATAATGTGGCACTACACTGGCATTAGGGGAGATTGAAGAAAACTATAGCTGTTGCAATGCAATGGCACAGCGATGTCATGTTTTCCAAGGTGCATTTGTCCAAATGGTTGATTTAAGGGAAAGTTTAAATAGTCTCTTAAGATGATCCACATATTTAAAAATTGTTTCTAAAAAGAAAGTTTTTACATTTTCTGCCCTTTTGCTCCATTTACAGACATATTTCTGCCAAGCGCTTGTCTTTTGAAATGTATGCTTCACTATGTAGGACACTTTTTACGGTACTTTCTGTTCTGATTTTTTACTGAGATTTTTATGATATTGTTTATTATTGACCTCCAAGCTGAACAGAATCTCCAGAGTCAACTTCTTTGAAAGAAACTCTCCCTCATGAATTATTATTCGTAAAAAAAATGTTGGGTATTATTTTTGACTTTGGAGTCTGTTGGGGAACACCAAAACAGTTTTTTTTCCTCTCTGGAGAGGCTCATAGATTCAGGCAAGGATTCATCACAGGTTTTTGTGCTTTTTCTATGCCTTTTTTATTTTGAGAAAATGATTATCCTGAGCTTGTTCACAAGTTCTTAGACTTTGCAATAACAGACACATAAATTACAAATTTATAATTTGATACTTAACCATTATCTTCATTGCCTTGTACCAGAAATGGAATGCTGTTTGTCTTTTTGTTATTTCATAAAACTTGATGAAGATGTCACTAGTCAAAGTATATTTGATGTGCTGCTGAAGTTTACTGTGGGATTTAACAGTGAGTCAAGATCAGCTGGGTATTTTCAATATGAGCCTAAAGGAATGCCTTAAAGCCGTCTGTGAATTTCATTGTCACAATGCAATAGCAATGAAAAAAATAACTGAAATGTGGTTCATTTCCATGCCTGGTGTGGAACACTTAAAGAATGGATCCAGGGAAAAGGCTGCAGGATATTATCTAGAATGGCAGTACAATTAATCAAAATACATGCATGTGAGGAAGGAATTTTTTTCCCAGAGCATTTAGTATTTCAGATGATATTTTGCATTCAGAATCATAGGACCATGCATTTTTCCAACTTGAAATGTGTGAGACATAATTAATTATATATTATCCAATACCAGTGTATTTCAGAATGTATATGATGAACAGGAAAGTGCAGATTTTTAGAGATCATGATCATGTGAAAACTTCTTTTCCTCTCATCCCAAGATAAACAGTCAAAAGTGACCTTTGATTATAATACAGTGTACTTAGCTTAATTCCTCACACCAACATTTCCGCTACTCAGCAAAGTAATTCTTAAGCTAATAAAAATGTAGACTTTCCAAACACCTTTCTTCCGATCTAATTAGAAAGTCCAGACTGCCCTTGCATATTTCCGGACATGGAAGCGCTTACATTGAGGAATCTCAATGTCTCAAAATGTTATTGAATGATCTAAATGCAAATTAATTTGGAGATACCGGTCCATACCTGCTGTTGCAGACTTGGCAGTTTGCATTAATCAACAGAGTGACATCTGCTTCCACCTACTTTCCTGTTTGTTAAAACACATTTATTGGTTGCAGTGGCCTGTTTCAAGAAGCTTTCAGCAAGTTTCAGATTTTTTTCTTAATGCTTCTGAGTTGAGCTTTACCTTTTGTTTCCCTTGAAAGAAATTCAAACTTTCTTTTCTGAAGGCTGTAATATGTGGATTATTATTTTTATACAGTCTGAAGAGTGAAAGTGGATTTTATGTTTGCAGTTCTCTCAGGGAAAGCTGTTGTGTCTGTATAATGGGCTAATTAAGATGTTAAGATGTACTGTGTTATAGTGGTAAAGGAACCGGGTGGAAATCATTTGGCTGTAGGTTCATATCTGGTGTGAGGAGCTGGTAAATTATCCAGCAGTATAAATGGGTAGCATTTCAATAATTATGTAAGTCACCCTGGCTAAGGGCGACTGCTAAAAAATAACAAACACTGTTAATCATTACTAATACTGCTAACAGTACACCAAATGCCTTTCTTCTGTTTGCCTCTCTTGTTTATACATGAACTGTGCAGATATTGCAAAAAGGTATAAGCTTGTATTCCATATTTATTTTTTAACCCCTACATGACACATGAAATGTAAACTTTCTAACCTTAGCTTTGGATTCAGAAAAATACACTCACATTTGAAGCTGATAATAAGTGTTTTTCTTTTACGATGTGGCTCATGGGAAAAAACAAAACAAACAGGGACTATTTAAAATTCTGTTTGTGGCTCAGTTGATCTCAAAGACACTTGTCTTTAATGCTTTACTTTTTCAATTTTTCCAAATAAGAACTTTTTTAAAACTTTTCATTAAGTAGACTTACATCAGGAGACACAAAGTTTGGACAGACTGAGCACTAGGCATCCATCTGTGCCTACAGTACAGGATTTAAACATGTTTTCTGGAGTAGCTCATGCTGAGGTATACCTGGAATTAGTCTACAAGCTCACTCCCATTTTACCCCAATTTAATCTTTTTCCAGCACGAGTCCTAGTGATGCAAAGGTGAAAACAGGATACATTTGTGCCTGAATGGCTATCAGGAAGGTATCTTCCATTACAGTAACAGTAGCAACCTAAGCAGTAAAGGCTATTTGTAAAAAATTCTGGGCCATGGAGTGAATGGACGTGATTGCAGCATACCAGTGATTTACATTGCTTTCCTTGGTGAGTTTATAAAATGAGATTAGTGAGTGTTTAGCCATACATTTCGGTGAATGGTCCAGTCACAGATTTGTCAGCACTAAATGTGACATGGGGGACTTGGAATACAGCCCTATTCCATTGCAGCTTGACTTTTTGTAGATCATACCTGAGTGCTAGTTTCTCCAAACTGAAAGAGGTCTATGACTGATGGCTGTAGCAATGTAGAAGAGGTAACTACCAAAATGCATCCTATTTCAACCCAAAATGATATGCTGCTGTACAACTGAAACTTGTCTGAGCTTGCAAAGCATATTCATTGGGCAACAAAAAATATAGATACTATAAAAATAAAATAGTAAAAACTACAACCACAGCACCCAGGGGTTATAAATTTTGGTAAACAAAGGTAATCATGAAGTCCTGCTGTTGTACTAGCATGTTATGAAAGGCAAGCATAACGTGAAAATTTCATTGATTTGTTCTTTAATTGATTTGTTCTTCCAGATCTATGTTTATGCCAGGATTTAATACAGTATTGAAAATCTCTGTTTTTTGTTTGTTTGCTTTTCTGCTGGCTCCTCCTTACCCTCGCTGCAGAGTGTAAGTAGCTGGTCGTCAAACAGACGACACATAAAAAAAAAAAAAAAATCCTTTTAACACTGTGGATGAGTGAGCAGGCAGCAGCGAGTGAAAGGCAAACCGTCTCGCAGCTTTCTGATATCGGCAACAACCACATGTTTGTGTTCAGAATTTCTTGAGAAAAAAAAGAAAACTTGCTTTTGAAAAACGTCAACCCTCTTCCCTCTTGATGCCGCAACGGTGCTTTTTGTGTGTCGATAAGAGCTCGCGACTGTGTTGAGCTTTGATCTGTCCTATGGAAAAGGAGCCCGTTGAAGGTTTAGAAGATATTCGCTGCTCTGCACTGATATAGCCCCTCAGAGCTGGGCTGTAATGCCGGGCTTGATACTAAAACCGGCATCACTGAAGCATGTTTCTAAACTCTGTCGATGGGGTTGTTTTTTTAAAGGGGCTTTAATGCATGGAAGACACAGCACATGTGAAATTTATGCAAAGTAATGCCTCTTAATTGAAAAGGGCACAGCTCCTCACAAAGCTGCAGGCACCACAGGGAAGTGGCATTTATCTGAATTTTACAGCATCGTACTCCTAGGAACGGTTTTGAAAAGTATTTGAACTGAGGAATTCGTAAGTAGGGATCTGAGAGAGGTGTCACCTGTGGTCGGTGTACTGTCTGTCATTAGCTTGGCACTAGCCTCACATTTGTATTGGACAGCACTCACAGTAAAGGTCCTGCTAAGGCTCCTGAGCGACTCAGTGGTTAAGGTGCTCACCCTGAGCTCAGGCTGAGCTATGTGACCCGAGTCTGATTTCAGTGGTATCTCCAGCCAATGAGGACCAGGAGCCCACAGTGGCAGAACAGATTAGTTTGGTTGCACCGCAAATAGGGATGGGTGGGCTGGCCAGGGTCACCTCATCTCACTTCTCTCAGACAACTCATCAGTCACCTTCGAGTTTCTTGGATGACGTCACTGGAGCGTTGCATGTCCTCTAATGAGCTCCAACTCCACTGTAGTGCACTGTGTGACTTGAAGTGTGAAGAGTAGCGATTTGCTGCATGGGACTGTGTCAGAGTATTGCATTCTTCTTGCTTCAGTACTCCTGTGTGAGTACAGAGGTTGTCATAATGAGATGAGCCTAATATAGAATCAACGATTCCAAAATAGGGTTGCACAAAGGGCAAAGGGTATATAAAAGTAAATAAATAAGTAAATAAAGTTAATGCTCTGCAAATAAATGGCCATTGCTTCACTGTGTTTTATGAAGTGATGTGAAGAGAATCAAGTTTCTGCAGTAAAGAACACAGTTGGCCAAATTACTTGAAGAGCTACTGCAGCCAAAGAATAATAAAGAATCATAATAACGCAGCAACATCACTACAATAAAGAATCACAAAAGAGTGAAATCTGTGGTGAATGCATATTCTAGCCACCATAAAATATGGTTTCGCATGAGAATATAAGATTCTGTCATTCTCATCTAATAGTCTCAGCATATGCGGCCATGCTACATTAATTCTTCTGCAGAGCTGTGTTGTAATAGTCTTGTGTCATTCAAGTGCTTAATGCAGTATGTGGTCTATTCAGTACTATCTTATTCATATGTAACCTTCAGTACATTGAGGTCCAAAAAGGATTGGTGTCAGTGTTTCCTAAGGGTTCAGTAGAGGAGATTCGTTTTTTTGTCACGATATTTTGTCACCTGCAGTAGTTGGGGAAAAATAATATAATACATGTTTTTTCACAGTCTATTTTGATCCACTCTGCAGCCCTATGGCATGCCCTTGGCATTGCCAATTAATGATGATGCATGTCCCTTTCAGTCATCTCTTCCTACATGGCTAGCCATTGTGTCAGAACACACCTTGGGAGAGGAAGCAGTTTTATATTTATCAATTTTTGAATTTTGTCACTTTTATCAAGTGAAACATTTGTGTTGGCCTAACACGTCATAAATATTTGACCCGTAAAGTGAATGCATTTGGTTGGCATTTACTTTTTTCCTGTGCAAACAACAAAATTATTATTTTTTATCATTCGCTTTGTTGGAAACTTGTTAAAACCTCTCCAGATGAATCTCCCAGAGCTTCACATCCTAGTCATAGTCAGTCACCGAGGGTGTTAAGATATTTTCCCTCTTCACTATTGTAATGATCATAAACATTTTGTTTTCTTTCTTTCCACAGTAGCAAAGGTGAGAGTGGGGCCAGATGGTGTAAAAATTACTCCTCTGCAGATGAGGTTAAATCTGGCATCTAGCTGATTTTCACATTAAAAGTGGTGATTTGCCCTTCAGAGGTGCTGTGTGCATTATCTGGTGTGTGTGAAAGCAGCTTGCTGGAGTGGGCAAGGACTTCAGTTCTCCTGAAACACCTTGAATCTGGGTCCGCACCATAGGTGTTTTCTCTCCTATGCCCTGTAATTGGCTATCCGCTAAACATAGCGAGGACTAATCTGGGGGCCCAGATGTTCCTTATGAAGAGGGAGTAAGAGGAGCAGGAGATGCGACCACTGCAAACTTGTGAATACTAACACGATTTTTCCCCCTCCACATGATAATCACCACAAAGCTTTGGGTGCTAAATTGTGCATCCATCTGGCGAGAAACTAGGACAAAGTGTACTTATGAAAAATTATGGATGGCAGAGGCATACTCCTGACTCTTTGGAGGGCATGTAGGGTTACTACTGTAATTTGCTACCGTTTTGTGAAACAAACTTATAGAAAATAGTTGCCACCCAAAATACAAGCAGCTGTACCTTGTTCCTCCTAACCAGTGTGAGCTACCATTGCTTTTAGGGGTATTAATAGCAAAGTATTACACTAAGCGCTACATTGCATACCATATGCCTATGATGATAGTTGATATTTTCAAAAAGATTGTAAACGTTAGGTTGCATGGGTACCACAGCTGGCTTCAACACCCTTTTAAATTGGGGAATATATTCCTGTCCATGCATCTTGTGAGTTACAGCAACCATAAAAGGTTTCTGAGGTTTGAATTTATCAAAGTAGGGCTACAATGAACATTGGACCATGAGGACATGAATGTTGAAATGGTCATGGGTGGGACTTCAGAAACAGTTTCTTTCAAGAGCCTCTGCAGCTCCTGCAGCTTGACAGGGACTTCCTCATGTCTGGTTCTGGCTCATGGCCCGGTCTTTCAGGCAGAAAGTGGAGAAAAAAAGAATACTGTTAATGTATATTGTGCATGCCATTATCAGGACATGATATGTTTCACACTTCAGTGAGGTTCTCTGGTTTTTCACATTGCCCACTTGCTGAAGTTAGCTTGATAGCTGGCTAGTGAGTTTTTAGCTCGGCCCTGCTCGTTGTATTGCTTAAGTTGACTCTCTGCTGTGTGATTCACTGTGAAAACAAAGACAGCATAGACAGACAGTGTAGTCCTGGTATTAGTCTGAAAAAGACGCTCTGGTCACTCTAGTCTAATTCAGTCAAAACCCTCGGGTTTTCCTGGTCTCAGTCTAGTTGGACACGTTACTTTTTTACATCACTCTTGAGGAGGATGTGATCAATAAATCAATTAGGGGGCTGCATAGAGGATTGGGATATCTGCTAGATTTCTGTTAAGCTTGTCAAACCCAGTCATGTATACACTGAGACATGTTGACGTTTTGTGTCATTACTTTGGTGAATGTTCATTAAGTTGTTTTCCAATGAGAGGGTCAGGATCAATACAAAACACACAGTGATGTACATTTTAGACACACTCGTTCTAGCAAAAGCAACAGATTTTTTTGTAGGAGGAGTAATTGTTTTAATTATCGGATAAGTTATCGGATAAGTGACAAGTCCTATTGGATTCATTGGATTATTGTTTGTAGTGGATATCAATTTAGGTGATGGTTACTCTGCAGTGTAGCCATCCATCTTGGCTGTATGCTCCTGTAGTTATTGAACTAAAAAATCAAATGAGAAATTTACAGGTACAAACATTAAATTCCATTCGAATATGTTACTGTTCATTACAGTTTATAGTATTGTTATTTTATATAGTATTGTTATGAAGGTAACCTTATTATTGCTGTGTAGGAATTATAGCATGCTTATGATGTGATGCTACAAATGTTTTTAGACTTTTTAAAGTGTTTGTAGTAAAGTGGTAACAGAGAGTTTAACTTGGTAGTAAAGTAGTAACAGAGTTTAGAGAGTTTAGGAGGTTGTTTCTTTGTCTACTTGGTGGTTACCAGTCGTTTTCTTGAAAGGGCATTTTGTACAATGACTGCCTCAAGCCAATCAATAGTTTACCAACTATGCTGGTCTGAAGTTGAGAATACTGGTCTGAATTTATGGTGGCTTATCATCTGCAGTGGGTCCTTGTCAGTTCTGTGAATCTTAAAATGGTATTTACCAAGCAAAATATCAGAGGATGGATTTTGTATTGTCCATATTTAAAAGGAAATTTGTAGCACAGGTTGCTCATCACTGTAAGGAACTGCTGTACTAGAATGAATTGAAGTGTTATGTTTTGTCTGCACTAAGGCTGTGCTGTACACAGCACTGTTTCACAATATTGACCATTCCTTTAGGAGTTTCTATTTATAATCACATGAAGGTTGCTGGCGTTGTTCACATGCCCAGCTATGTCTTTTTTCTCCATCCAAGGAATCACTAGGTGGTTAATGAAAACTTAGCTTCCTTGGCCTGGAACATATTGCAGTCACATGATCACTTCAGCGAACCTGGTGTGAGCAGCAGATGGCGACAGTCCTGGATGTGACATCTCCATAACTGTAATCAAGCCTCCCGGGGTGGAGTGTGTGTGTGTGCGTGCATGTGTGTGTGTGCGTGCGTGCGTGCGTGCGTGTGTGTGTGTGCGTGCGGTGATGAAAAGTGTCTGTAGGCCTTTGATCTACCTTCACATCATCCAGTCTACGTCCACATGGTTTCACAGTAGGCAGAATATGAAGTGAAAACTTTTAGGTGCCTTACTTTTTCACCATTACTACTCTTACCTGTAGAGTATGACAGTTCATTAATTTACCGGATGTTTTAAAATATGTGCTTGGTTGAATAATTTGGGTAAAAAGCATTCATTTTGTTGAATCTAAGTCATTGAGTAATGTTCCATCAGCTTGCCTGCTTTTGGGAATGTAATTGTTTTAACTGTGATTACTGACAAGAGAGGAGACCAGTGCAGCTAATGAAATGTGACACTGAGGTGGGGGTAGGGGGGGATGAGGCACAGTATGCTCTCTTTTTAATACCCCTCTGCCTCCTATGAATGAAGATTTTTTTTTTTTTGGTTCAGCGCTGAAACCAGCAATAGTTACATCTTGCTCTGCACAGTACATATAATCAAGTTTAATTATAATGCTGAGAATTACAGGGTTTGCAAGTCTCCATGGGAGATTTTGGCATTCATTTCAAAAATTTTTGATTAACTGAAGTTTTGGGATGAATTTGACATCATTCGTACTCTGTTCCAGGAAACCTTATGTTTAAATCACGGGGGTTTGATAAAACTTTGATAGAATTTTTGATGTGTTTTTGGGTGGTGGGGGTTTAGAGGGACTAAATAAATGACAATTGTGCAGTCGGTCTCACAACTGTGCCGCGACAACACAGCTAGCTCCCGTGTGGAGCCCACATGTGCAGACAACCTGGAGACAGCATGGGGCGGCCCTTCCCATTAGAGCTTCGTTAGGAGTGATTAATCCGCCCGTGCGCCTGGCTGTCACGGTGCTCCATCAGAGGAGCTTTAACGAACAAGCGGCGGTCCCGGGCTCTCCGCCGGGTTCATCGTCCCAGCGCTCGGCTCCTTGGCACCCCCTTTGTTTCCTGTCTTGCCGAGCTGGATTCCAGTCTACCGGAACTGATGTTGGAGGACAGACTCAACTGCTTTCTCAGCCTCTCTCCTCGGGGCCCAACTGATCAATCACAGATGGAGGTTGTGAGCTGGCAACTCTCACAGCCCATGGCAAAAAGACGTAGCTTATTAAAAGTACATTTCTGGGCTTCGTCTGTAGGTATAATTCATTGCATTGACATGAGGTTTTTTGTCCTCTCAGTGGTTCTGTTCTGACATTCTTTTTTAGATCTGTAACATATTCTGCAGCTGAAGCAGCAGAATCAGATCTGTACATTTGTGAAACATCTGAAAGTAAGATCAGACTGTAAAACTGGATCAAATAAGCATAATACTAATAAAACTCAATACATTTCCTTGATTACCCCAGAAAGCTCAGACATGCAATGTTACCGTTATTTTTACATTTTTCTTTTAAATTTTGCAATATTGTTTTCATTACTTTCATTACTCCTTAAGGTTTAGACCGGAGCAACCTCCCTGAAACTAACAGATGGTTTTAATAACAGGTAGCTGGCACGTTCCATATAAACTGTCAAATTCTAATTAATAGCTTTCATAATGCAGAATAAAGATTCATCCAGAGAGTGAGATTCTAAACCGCTGACACAGTATAACATGACTTTAACCTCCCAAAGCAGACTGACCCCGGTAAATGAACTCAGGGACCTGAAACAGAGACACAGAGCAAGAAGAATGAAGAAAATGTCACCATCAGAGTTCACAGCCAGACTGGAGGGAGCCTGTATGCTGTTCTGCTACCCAAGTGTCACTTTATTGATTCTACATTTCTGTTTGCCGCTGGGCGCGGAGTCTCAGGAGTGGCGTTAATAGAAGCATCCACATTGTCATTTAGGCGGCAAGCTTCGGACTTTCACAGCAACTGCTGCGAGGAGACAGGGAATGAGAGATGGCCTATTGTAACATCAAGTTCTCTCCTGTGAAGTGTCTTCTGACAAGACTGATTGTTTCATTTAGTGTATTTTTTCAACCCTCCCCTTCTACCACCAATGCCCCCGTTCTCTTGTCAGGAACAAAAAAAAAAGAGGACGGCCTCCTTACCCCTCCCTGTCTGGGATCCTATGTATACTGGCTGTGGGTTCAAACTGCTGCTCACTGCTGTAATGAGGTCAACACCCACACACTGAGATAGGGGAGGAGTCAAATCCGCAAGGCTCTGCCATCTCTACAGTCAGCCAGGGACGGTGGCAGGTCTAGGACACTGCACAGGGACTGGAGTGAATCAGTGAATCGGCTTCAGTCAGGGAATGTTAAAAACTGGACTTTTTTTCCCATTGCTGTTGCACTGTTCCCTCCGCTTAACTAAAAGTGTCCCATGCCAAACCATGAATAATGGAGGAATGTCAGAGAGAATGGCGCAGTCCCATTTCCATTTACCGAGTGCCTTTAATGAAAAAGCCTTCTGTTAAATCGTTCGGTTTCGGAAATCCCATGGTGCCCTGGGTTATTTTGATTAGTTGAATCAGTTCTGAAATGGTATTTCAAGCAGCCCTGAGGTTTCTTGATCCACAAGGGAACCATTCAGTGACTGCCTAGTGCTATAAACTTCTTTGGATCAGAACTTATCGGCTGTCAGCAATTTGTGCTTGTGTACTTCGCCCCCTCCTAAGCTAAGATTTCTGTCAGGTTCCCTTATGTTCTTATACTCTAGCTAGCAGATATTAAACTAATGTCCCATTTTAGAGTCCCCTGCTTCAAGATGTCCCCCAGAAGCACAGTTATAATTGAAAATAATGATCCATAATCCACTTGGGGTGTGTGAAAAAATAATGTAATTGTCACATTGATAGAAAAGACTTCAGTTGTGCTCTTTTCTGCTTTTTATTCTTACCCCTTGTGTACTTTCAATGAGGTGATTATTTTTAATGTTTCATATGCAATCGCATTTCATAGGTTTACCATAGCTGTGTATTTCCTGATTCGGCATGGAATAAACAACTTCCCCATTAGCGGCACGCATTTTTGGTTTTCTTTTATTTCCCTTTATGCTGAAGCAGATCAATAATCCCTTAACTCTGCTCTCTGACTGTATTAGAAATGTCAAATCAATCACCTAGCAGTGGCGGTGGAAGATGCATTTTACTTTATGGTCGTTCATGTAGCGGTATTGACTTTCATAACGAGAGCGGAGAGAATCGCCCACCACGCCAGGCGACACAGAGAGCATTTGTGAAACCGCGCTCCCGCCATGATCTGCTCCCCACTCCAAAGTCATCATCACTGAGCTTTTCAGCCTGAAAGGCCTTGGTTATTTAATGCATTTAAGCCAGAACATTCTTCTGAAATCTTGAATATATTTATTTAGTTTCAGTGGGGTGCCTCAGCGCTGTGAACCAGCCCTCTCTCTCACCAGGCACTCATCAGCCTGCAAGAGGGAAAATGAATGCTGGCAGGGAGGTGCAGCAGCTGTATAGTCAAATCAAAACATGCAAAAAAAATCTCCCTCTTAAAAAAGGGTATTTTGTCAAAATGTCCAAAATTGTATTATCATTACTGAGACATTCAACAGTCTAGTGACTCTCCTTGGTATGATCTGTCCTCTTGTTTCCAGTGTGACAAAATAACAGCTCCTTATTGTTGAGACTAATAGCATTAACTTTGTGATTGTGACAATCTCATAATCAGTTGATTTCAGTCAACCTAGTTAATCCTGTGGATTGTATGATTTTGATTGCAATAAATGCCAGGGACGTGCAGAATTGAGCCTCAAAGGCATTTTATCTGTTGGTGGTAATGGATAGTAATATAGTGCATTCAATCAATGTTGCATTATGCTACTGTGTTAGTTTTTCACTCGTGATTCCGTTATTGATTTTCATAGATTTTCCTCATCCCCAGTTGGTACTGCGCTGATATTCTCATCTGTGATCACTGCAAGGCTCGTTTTGCTATTGAAAAGGCTCATTCCCTAAGCACCACACACAATACTTTTGACAGTGTAGTTTTACCAATAATTGTATGATATTGTTATGAGCTCCCTAAGTTTTGAGTGCAATGAAATCAGTGAATGTCTGGTAAAATGTACAGTAATGTTGTTTCAAAATCAGCTTTCTCTGTGGATGACTATGGATTGCATTCTATTAACTATTGCCCCCATGGTACTGTTTCCTTCAGATAAAAAAAAGTAGGACACACACATGAAAAGTATATATCCAAGAAAGATGATGTTTGAGATTCCGGTATACTCCAGCAGTGAGCTGACTGCCCATATTATCAGTAATACACATGTGGTCTTATTCTCCTTTGAATGCTGATTAAAAGTAAATATACTTCAGTGCCCTCCCTGCGACCCTCTTCAGTGGACCACAGGGTGCCTGTTGTAATAAGTGTGCTCTTTTATAACCCTCTGCTATGACAGCATATGTTTCAGACACCCAGAGAAACAGGAAATCTGTGCAGAAAGGAGATTGATAATTGCGTTTCCAATTGAACGGAACGCTTTGGAGTATGATAGTGGCTAAAAATGGTTTGGGAGCACATACCCAGTCCTGAGAGTGAAGTGCAAGAGGGCTCAAACTGTGCAATTACTGTAAGAAAGAAACAACGCACCACTCTCCGCAGCTGCACAGAGCAGGGCTTTTTATCTCTTCATTCCCTAATTCCACACCGCAATTAATGAAAGCAAGTCCCGGTGAGCAGGATTTCCCAGTAGCTTAAGCACTGAAATAGATTTGTTTGTTTGCTCATTTTTTGAGCAACACCCTGGAGGTTCAAACAGTGTTTGCATGGCTTGTTGTGTTTACCTTGCCATGATTTTCAGCTCAATATAACTTGAATTTGGTGTGGTTATTCTGAAATGTATCTTTTTTTTCTTCTTTCATCTCAACACCAATCTTTCATGTACACACTGACAGCATGTGTCTGTGCCTTCTTGTGTCTAGGAGAGGATGATAAAATAAGAAACGTGATTTTATGTTGCATTTTCCCGTGGAGTTTACAGTGCCTCACACAGACATATCTGCTACACAGACAAGACACACGAGCACAGTGCCTGGTTTGACCTAACTTTATGCACCCTCAAGCACTCATGTAGTTATAATTTGATCTTGAGACTCTGCCAAATGGAGCAATGGACACAAGCCCTCAGGGGATGGGTTCTGCGATATGGCCTAATCATGCCCGTAGGCTGGTCTGAGCAGTGGCCTGCTCGCTGCAAATTGAGGATGGTAGCCGGGCTTTCTCAAGGAGTGACAACAGTGTGGCTTCTTGGTGACTAAACCCAACAGTCCATCCATTTACGCAGGTTGCCATGGCGAAATGACTTGCTCGTTAACCAAAATTTAAATGTCACCCAGTCAATCCCCTCGGGGAGCCGCTGAATGTATGGGGAGGCGGGGGGGATGGTACTGTGAGGGCATGTAATGCTTCAGGACAGCTGAGCTGGAGTCTTACTCTGATGTCATTTGATAAAAGAGGAGGGCTGCCACTAATCAGTTTGCCACAGGGCATGTTGGGATTGCTGACGTAGCTTACCGTGGGCAGGAGTTGGAACCGCAGGGAGGGAGGGGGACTTTGTTTTTGAAATGTGCTCTGATTTAAACAAGACAACTGAGATTCCAGCAGACCCTGAGGTTTTGGTGCATCATTTTACAAAGGACATGAGGCATTCTCAAAGACACATTTTTAGCGGTGGTAAAAGAAAAATGAAATGTCATTAGAGAACAGAAAAAAAATTGTCTTGGAGTTTTTGAAAGTGTTTTGTTGACTGACTTCTTAAGGCAACTAATGCTGTACACACAATGCCCTTGGATGCAATAAGCTAGGGCACATCAAAAAGCTCTGTAGCCTCTGGCTAGAGCAATGTTGACAGAGGCTGATGATTAAGATGAAATGCTATATATCTCTGGCAAAGAATGTCGTTTGATGCAGTCCCAAGTTCGAGCCATGTTTCGATAAACTATTTTCTGTATAAATGACTATAAATGGTAAACAGATGCAAGTATTTCAGCGTCTGTCTGACCATTGGCTTGCAAAGAGAAGAGTGCATCTGTTGGCATTTAGGAATCACCTGTTTTAAATTTGTGGACAAGATGTTTTGAGATTCAGTCATCCAATCAGAAAATCCTGTAGCTCCAACTACAAGCAGCGGCAGATATAATTTTATTGGCTCTGCATCATCTGCTGTTGTTTTTAGACAGATACCACTTAGCCAGAAAATAAAATAAAACTAGTGTGTGTTGTATCTGTTTACCTAGTATCATGTTTTCTTCTTTTTTTCTGCAATTCTTATCCACAGGCTTAAGACAGAAGAAAAAATCTGCTTCTCACCTTGGAGCTATGATGAAAAAACTTGGAGCTGCTTGCTTCATCCCTTGAAAAAAAAAAAGACTTGCAAAAACAACATGTCCTTTTGTGAATATACAAAGATACAAGAGAAGTCTGTCTGTGTTCAGTCCAGTCATAAGCAACATTAATCTAACACGGTGTAGACTGCTTGTGTGATTTATCCCAAACTTATTGATGGGGCATTTAGCCACCCAGTGTCAACTGAATGATTTAGGTATTTAATTTCATAGTGATTTCATGATTTCTGTAATGTAAAGCTGTGCATATTCACAGTTTATAAATTGCAACATGCGATTATGCTAGAATGTATTTACTAGGGTAGAGATCCAAAAACCATTGTTTATCATGGCATATTCAGAGGAAGCAAGGATAGTCTAGTTGTCAGGGCAGGAGGTACAAAAAGCTTGATATTTGTATTTTAAACACATTTTGAAAGCGTTTTAAAGTCTTTCAAAATTTATGCTAGCCAACCAAAACCAAAGCATATTTTAGTTCAGCATTCTGACAGGACGAGTGCGAGTTCACTTATCCAGAGATTATTTATACTTGTATGTCCCATATATGTATCAGGATGTGGCATAACCTCAGTTAATGTAGCATCAAACACTCATATTGTCCTATTGCAACAGCTTCTGTAATCTTTGGAACTTTTCAAGAGTGTTCTGGGCTCCATCACAGTACATATAGACCATGTCTATTATGGGTCAAACATTTCCCTTGGACTCTGTGTCAAAAGAAACCTCTCTCTGTACTCGTCTGGGCAGCTTGACAGCGTCTTAGTGTCAGGATTTAGCGAGGGTTTGGCTCTTAGCCATCTTAGCTGACAATGTCGCCATTTTTGGGGAGCTATCTTGAAGGCTTAAATTCATCCACTCTGTCACTTTATGACAGCCTTTCTTTCACCCTGCTCTCTCTGCGCTTCTTTTTCGCCAGATTGCGCATATCCAAATCCAACAGAAAATTGATTGTGTTCCGCGGCTGTCAACGGGGAGAATGAAAGGAGTGAGAGAAACGCTGCATCACTGAAAGGGATGAATGTTTATTATTCTCTACATTAGAGTCTGGGGGATATTCACTCGCGGGGCCTTCGTGAGGCCAAAAGGAGCACTACAGACAGGATTTGAGAGAAATGAGCGTGGATTCCTTTCGGAGAGAAGTTCTCTCTTTCTTCCGCCAAGCACGCGGTTTCCACTGACGATAGTACGAGGGCACTTTGTAGAGTGTGCTGAATTCAGCCGCCTCACCATCACACTTACAGCAATACTCAGCGGCCTGCACTATATGGCCTTATATCATTACAGCCTCATGTCTCTTTTGAGTGGAAAGGCGGGGAGATTTGTGAAGACTTCTCACAGCATACACGTTCATTCCTCTGCCTGCTGGAAATAAATGATCTATTAGCTGTTCGCATTATATATTTTAAACCAACAACTATGATTAAAAACCAGAGGAGTCACTTAATCCAGCTAATCTCTGTGGTGCATGGCATCCCTCCTCATTATCACGCATCCTGTTTCCTGGCGACGGGCAGTTGGCCTCTGGAAGGCTCCAGCTGGGTGATCCCCAAGTCCGGTCCGGTTTAACTGTCCGTCAGCCCAGATTTCGGGTGAAAGGAGTGTCATCCGCCCTGCAGTCCCTGGGCTAATTGATTTGAGTCCTCCTGCCCGCCAGCCTGTTTCAAGCTATTTATTGTTCTGCTGCCCCTCTTCCCCCAGCACTCTCTCCATGTGTCCATTCACACCTCTCTCATTAATCTGTAGCCTCAGCCGGTGAGCGGCTTTGTCACGGAAAAGGTGCTAAAGTTCTCCCTCCGCCCTTGCAGAGAGATACTCCTTCAGTTCAGACTGTACCTGAACAGCTGAGCTCATTACCAAGACCACACTGAGTTGAATCTGTTCAATCAATCCATTAATGTTAAACTACAGGCACAATACAATGAGCATATTTGTAATCTGCTGTGTGTATATTAGTGCATTGTGAGGTTTTGTTACTGTCATGGGTCATTGTTGGGGGCAATATCTGTGTTGTGTCAATATAACATTTCAAATGTTATCATTTGAAGCATTATGTATGTGTTTATATTTGCTTTGGTTGTTGTACATAGCGCAGCACTTTTTCCAGTTATATAGAAAGGTACATATTTTTTAGAAAATTTATCTAAATAATATATGTTTTTCAGCAGCTGGGTGTTTAGCAGGGGGCATCTGCATCTCTTCAAGCAGAGGAAAGGGAGGTGATATTAGTGTGTGGTATTCTTGTGGCATGGTTAATGACTGACCTTTGGATTCCTCTTCAGGAGCATCCTTGAGAAATGAGTCTGCCATCCAGCTGCACACGGTATATTTGCTGCCTGACCTTGACAGTTAGTAAAAAAGTTTGTGTGTCTTGCTCATCTTAATGGTCTGCCTTATCTTGAAACAGAGCTCAAGAGACAAGTATTAAAGAGACGGTTTATTTACAAAAGAAATGAGTGGAGGTTTTGATGTGTTGCCCTATTTACAGTAAATCACAGTGATGACAGAGTGTTACAGAGTTGCAAATGACTATCTGGCATGCACAAATGCCAATATTCTTGGGAGTCCAAATCACTTTGGCATAACTCTGTAACCTTTCATTCTTTGATCCTTTCATCCCTCTTAGGATGGATAATATATTTAGCATTAACTTTTACTTCTTGACACAAAAGATAATGACTTTAGAAGCCCTTGTGGTCCACCTACCTCCACTTTCAATGATCTGAATATTTCATCTTATGCAACATTCATTTCAAGTCAATTTACAGCTCTATTCAATATAATTGTAAAATATCAAATCCAACCTGTCCATTGCAACGAATCCACCAACTGACAGTTGTCACACATGAAGGCCTAAGGTCTGAAGGTAGTAGTGACTGCATTTTATATTTGAGCTGCAACCACCGTGCAAATAACAGCAGCCACTTCACACTGTAGCCCTTTCTTAACTGAGAAGCTAAGCAGGGTTGCACTTGTTTAGTACTTGGATAGGCAACCTTTTGGGAAGTTCAGGTTGCTGCTGGAAGTGGTGTTGGTGGGCCAGTAGAGGGCAGTCTTCCCTCTGGACCTTGCATGAAAACAATTCCCCTGTGCTGAGATGGGGACACTGTGCTGTAGGAGATGCTTTCTTTTGGGTGAGATGTTAAACAAAGGTCCTGACTCTCTTTGGATATTAAAGATACCTTGGCCCTTTCCTATCAGTAAGAGTACGGAGTTAGATGGGTCCCGGCTATTTGAATATAAACAATATTATCAATTTAGGTATGCTATTAATTGCCATTAATGAGTTCATTATTTTCTGTAACTGACTTTGTGAAGTGAATATAATTGAAGACTTAATTAAAGTTCCTGTCCGATTAAGAAGCTTTCTAATTGGCTTGACATGTTTTCATTCTGAAGATGGCTCTCTTTACCAGACGGTTTAAGAAGTGTGATTGATGAATGGTTTTAAGATTCTGCTTGTCCTTGTTTTACTCTCAAGCAAAGTGTGCAAGACTCCAGTTATTTCTTTGCTTGTAAGAAAGGGAAGAAAATTTGACTGTTCTTTTGTTGTCCTAGTGCAAAGTGAACAGCTTGAAAACTAGAATGACATCTGGTGATAAAATAAACAAAATGCTGTTTAAGGCCTGTGTTATCATAACCAACTCATTACTGTGTGTGAGAACCATAGAACACCAAACCCTCCAGGCTTATAAAGATGAGCCTGAGGATATATTCAGTTAGCATACGCTCATTTTGACACAAATTCTATAGGAACAATATGGAGTCTTTAAATTATCAGGAAGATTGCGTGCACTGCTGAAACTTCAGTAAGTTTAGATCCTTCTTGTTCACTTGCTTTCTCTGCCTGCCAAAACCATCTGCTTTAAGCAGTCTCTGAGCAGAAGGCCTCTGTTCATGTTAAATAAATACTACTTGTTCCTGACACAGGCTGTTTTTTTTATTTTTCAATCATTTGTTTGGTATTGAGCTTTTGACAAGTTACAGGTTCATAACTACTTATAGTTTCTACTGTAGTTTTTTTTTTTTTTTTTTTTTTTTTGCTTATTTGTACAGTTGGGGAACACTCTGCAAGGTATTAATTAAGGCAGTCACGCCTCATTCTGCAGCCAGTATTCATCATGTGTAATGTCCTAATGTTGAAACCTAAGAGGTTCCTTACTGTTCAACTTCTGAGAGGCATATCACCACTGTCTTGAGAACAAAGATGTCGAAATGTGGGGAGCTCACGATTGAGCGAGAGGCAGTTATTTCCAAGTGACTTCTCAGAGATTGTTAGGCATCATTGGTAGATTGGAAGATGGATGTTACAAAGTGACTGGATTTTCCCTACCTTATGTTTTGGCAGCCCCTCAGACACAGATACTGCAAGGCCGAGACCGATACATATCACATTCTTCACAAGAGACTGCTGTAATTAGAATTCCTTGTGCTGCCTTTGGAATTCCCACCCGAGATTGTTTGCAGACTCCATGATCCTGTTCCAAATTACAGTCAGGGCACTTCATATATATATGAGCCGGACATTTCCTCCTCCATCTGTAAGCCAGCTTCATGCTCTTTATGGCTAGAGCTGAACTTGGAGACCTTTTTACATGCTGTTTCCGTCTTGCATTTGACTTGTATTACATATCACATTCTCTACAATGTGCCATTCCCGCAGAGGATTGGGATCAAAGCATTATTTTAGACTTGATTTTGCCTTTGTCATGGTTTTTCCCACAGATTTATTATGTGTGGCACTGCAAGCCACTTCCCTTTTCTAAGGTTTAGAAACACACTCAGTGAATCCTGTCTAAACAATGACAGTGGCAACTTAAGATATATTTATAGAAACATGGTAATAGCAGCAGTTTTCAGTAAGCAAAATATACAGATTTACTGGGGAGCCAGGGCTGCTCTTTAAAACATTATTAGTTTACAGTAAAATATTAGTTTACAGTAGAATCATAATTTAATATGAAAATCTAACTAGCTTGAAATTAATTTGAAGTTAATATATGTATATTTAATATAGTTTTATATAAATATATATAAAAACTCATAAGGAAATTATTGAATTGGTTGCCCAGCTAATCAAATTGGCTTTACAGGGGAGATTTAGAATTCCTTGGCACCGTATGTCCAATCAGACACTTTGCAGGGGGTTATTTTTGACACAGTAAAACAACCCCTTGGGCCTTTAAATTAGCAATGGTGCTGCATTAACCCAGGTCACAGGCTTTTAAAAAAATGTGTCACTTTCTTGTACCTCTTTCTTTGTAATTGTCCATGTAGCCCTTGCAATTTACACAGTGGTCCCATTTTGTGTCTGCCACTAGAACTGGTTCAAGTGTCTCCCTTGCAATTATGGAATGCTCATCTGCCAAAGAACATGTGACCATTTCTCTAGAGAGAATTTCAGCAATCTCTCTGAGTGACTTTCTCAGAGATAGACATTTTTCTTTTGGGGCTGGGGGTTGGGGGGGGGGTGGCATGTTACAACATGTGCTTCCACAGCAGTGGGATGAAATAAAATGCATGGAACATCTCGTGTGTGACAGTTTTGCCACAGAAGATGAAAAGCTTTCTGTTATCCCAGTAAATGTGAGGAATATGTAAAACCCCATGCAGTCTGATTGAGTGTATCTGTGTTATAAAGTGCCATTTTAATACTTTAGGGAGGAAATTATCTTAAGCAATATATATATTTCATTAGATTTGACAAGCGCCTGCCTAGACACCAAGAGTGCATGCAGAGGAAGTGACATTAAGCTCTCCTGTGTCAGATTGATTGAAACGGAGTTCCTTCAATTTTAAGTGTATTGCATGTTTGGGTCTGAGGTCAGACAACAAAGCGTCAGTATTAGTTATAAGTTATAAGCTGTGGGCTATCTCATAGGTAGAATAAACTGATTTGAACTGAATGTTTTTATATTCAAAGAGCTCATCACAGAAATGATATGATGGTGATCAGACATAGGTTGCTTACAGTGATGGCGCATTAAAATGCTCACAGAGCACTTGGGCCATAGTGAGGGTGCAAATATGAGCTCTTTTTATAAGGTACAATCATTAGCCATTAAACAATGCTTAACGTATTGAACCATATGCTTATTTTTTATGTTTGTGATCTTGTCTCCAGCTCTGAGCAAAGTAGTTCACATACTCACTAGTAATCTCAAGGTGCTCGAAATCTTTGAAGAGTGATCATTTATTTTACTGCCAGATATATGGATGGTAGGACCAATGAAGCACTATTCCTATATTTAAAATTTGGATATTTAACACTTTTTTTTCTTTTTATTAATACTAATACCCAAATTTCATATCCATATATGTGTGTCTGCATGTGTGTGCACGTGCGTGCGTATGTGTATGTAAGCGAGAGAGACAGAAATGAACAACGATCAAAGTCCTGAACAGCGATCTGTTGGTATTTGTGTTCTACACGGGTTGCGCTGTTGACGGTTGGTCTCTGAACGCGGGCGCAGTGGTCTTTCATGTCCACCTGCCGTGCTCGGAGAAGCTGGTCGGCTGCGCTGCTTTCCTCCGCTCTGCCTCTCTCGGGTGCGTGAGCTGAGATGCGGCCCCAAGGGAGAGCTGCCCCCTACCAAGACGCCAGCATAGCGTCACACAGCGTCTGTTCTTTTCTCAATATCCTGACAACTTTGACATGAAAAAGAGCTTACCCAAGCAATCATTGTACCCCAGAGGCAGTCTGCATTTCCTGTTGAGAGTTAACATTTCTTGTTTTACATAGCTTTTGTTTCTTGCTACTTTTCTTCAGCTCTGCAGAGGGACAAAGGAATCAATATGGAAAACAATCTAAATTCATACTGAATTGAGGAAACCCAAACGCTGGCGTAACTCTTTCATACTTCTGGGACAGTCTGACTAACAGTGTTAAGGTTGACACTGATTTTATATGGTGAAGTTTTTTTCTTGTGCTTTTTTTCCAAAATGTAATGTTATCATCTTTGTCAAAGCATTACATATTTTGGTTCTGGGCCTGCTTAAGTAAGTTAAGTAAGTATTAAGTAAGGAAATTAATGAAATGATTACAGGACAGGACTGCTGTGTGCATGTTGCAGATCCATGTCCTGCTGGGAAATTGCATGTAAAGATGTCTTTATGGGGGATTCCTTTTCCGCTGTGAAATGCGTCTCAGCTCAGCTGTGTTTTCTCTTACCTCCAATTGGTAAACAAAAATATATATACCATAGTATTTTTGTAACACTGTGTATGTTTACAGAGTTTATACCAGCGTGTGCCAAAATTCATTGATGTTACACAATTCTCAAGAACACAGTGATCTGAAATATTTATGAGACACGCAGCTGCATGTCAGGGGGAGTGACGGTGAGCAGGTTTGTTACCTGGAATCGAGGAATCTTGAGAACACCTTTAAATTATTCAGATGGGCAGAGAGAAAACAAGGTGAGGCTGTTGAATTTACAACAAGATTAATGGGAGAGCAGCATTAGAGGTGCCATGGAGATTGATGAGACAGCTGTATGTAAAACCACGTGGGTGAAATACTCCTTCCATGAAGTCAATCGATGATCAGACCCAGAGTGCACAGGGACATCTAATGAAGTTGGTTCAGTTGAGTGGTATGGCAAAAACACTTCAAGCGTTATTTGGACATTGCAGTTTTAGTTTCTTCTTGTCAGGCACGAGGTAGATTTAAAATGCTTGCAGAAATAGGACAGGTGCTCGGTTGTGTTGTGGCAACCATACGATCAAGGGAGTAAATTTATGCAGTGCTGAATCAATGAAACATTTCATGAATTTTACGTGTAGCATGATTTTAACATGCATTTACTGTTTCACAGCAAATTGAGCAACCTACCACAACCTCCCCCAATGAAACTAGCATCTTTTTTTAATGTGTCTCTGTCAGTTTTAATTTCATTCCATCCAGTTGCGTTTTCCAAGGACAGAAAGAATCCATCTGGTGCAATGAACAAGAATCTTCAGACCAAAACGAAATATGACCTTTCCCACAATCACGTATTTAATGGCCATATGCTTCTTACAAAAAAGGAACAATAGTTTAGAAGCATATATTTTTGTATGGCCAGTGCAGTTAGGAGTTTCTGCCAAAGCCCAGAACTTCTTATTGGTGTATTTGCCTGCAGCAGGTTAATAAGAGCATATCATGGTGGAATTCTCTTTGGTTTGCTGATGTTTTCATTACTGTGATAGTATCTGCAGACTAAATACTCCGGTCTGTAATGTTTATGATGTAATTGAGAAGTGTATGGAAAACGTTTATACAGAAGTGTATTGATATATTGTCATTATTCATATATGAGACTTAAATTATTTCCTGGCTATAAACAGTGGCTCCTTAATCATAAACTATTTCTACTGGTTGTATAAGCAGCTGCAGCTTTCAAAAGCAAGTGCAGAGACACACCTACATGCCGTGATTTCTTTATCACGATCTCCTTCGGCAATCTCACACATTTCACGAGAGCCATCATTACCCAGAAGTGCTCAGTTTCACCAAGGGGATCATCAAAGCAACATGCCAAAAAATGACAATTAAAATGGGATAATTTTAGGCTGCTCTCATGCTTCAGGCTCCTCTGAAATTAGTATTGTGAAGATTCCTTATATAACCTAAACCCCTTTAACAAGAACACTCACTGTGGCAATGGCAGGACTTTGAAGGCAAAAAGGATTAATTCTACAATGTAACCAATTAACAAAGGTAAGAAAGCAAAAAACCTATGCTTCCACATCTTGTGTCACACACACATGTCTGTGTCTCCCTCGCTGTTAATTACCTCAGTGGTTTGAGTTAGTCGACTATTAATGATGGTGGGAACTGGAACCCCAGAAGCTGCCAGCCTTCATCCGGAATAAATTTAACCAGATCATTTCCACATCTGTACTCTCCCAGGTGTGTGGATGCGTAACTACTATGTGACCTTGCCATGATTAAAATCCCAACCGCAGCCTTCCCTCTGAAGCTTAAAGTGCCAGTGCTGGGTACTATGATTCCATACAGTGAGTGACACCCATTAAGGCATTGTTAGATTTGCCTGCAAGGTCACATATAATAATTAGTCAGCATCCCAGCCGCCCAGTAAAATCCAGCTTTGAGACTGATGTTAGTCATGTCATCCATGTCTTATACAACATGCTAGCCATTTCTTTCAGTCTGCATCCTGATGCAAAACATGTTCCTTGTAAAAATGTAACCACAGCTGTGATTGGTCCTTTTGCACCCACGTACGAATGGTCCACCTTGTTGGTATCATAATGGCCAGACAGAGACTTGAGGGTTATGTGACTAGCATGTAGCAGTTGATCTGCTAGTGTATAACAGGAACAATGGCTCAGAATCACATTATTTGTGGCATATTTGATTTAATTAATGTGGCAACATTAATATGAATATGTGCATATTCATTGGCTTATTTGCTAAGCACAATAAAGATGCATGCTTAACGGCAGGTTAATTGCGTTGTCAAATTATATCTTATTGGGCCAAATCTTTACTATATTGGTGAAAGGAGATATTGTTATACATATGATATGCTTTTAACTGACAGAATATTGTGTCCTATGTGATACATAGAATACATATCACCATTGTTGTACAATATAAGTATATAGTATGCAGTATGGCTCTCTTACCAGCTCCATGGACTTGCATCAGAAAGAGTGGAAGCTCATTTGCTAAAGCTGTTTCGGCAGTCTGATTAGTGAATAACACTGTTGAAATGTACAATAGATGGTTTACATTGGATTGTCTAACAGTTCATGTTTACAGATTTCATTTGTTTTTATTTGATGTATTGATGACTGGACATTCCGACTGAAAGAGCTTCTAAATGTTGACATTTCGATGTGTACTAAACTAGTCCTGAAGTCATTCTAAACCTATTGGATTGAGGTGCTGTGTTTGCTATTGGCCGTGTGCTCCTCTGAGAGGCAGAGAGTGTCTGTGTGGACAGCTGTCCACCCGGCAGATGTATGTTGGTGATACTGCCTGTTTCCTCAGGCACTGTCTCCACGTTAGACGGGAGCCAGACACAGCTTTGTCAGTGAAGGTGGCACTTCCTTTCACTTCCTCAGGGACTGCATCTCTGAACAAAGCACAACTCGTTCACTCTCCATCTGATCCACTGAGAGGGAGAGAGGTTCAGCTCATACCTGAGTGCAAAAGCAATTGTGTGTGTGTGTGTGTGTGTGTGTGTGTGTGTGTGTGTGTGTGTGTGTGTGTGTGTGTGTGTGTGTGTGCGTGTGCGAGTGATTTTGTCTATGAGTGTTTGTGTGTGTCCACAGACATGCGTTTATGCATGCGTGCATGTACGTGCATGTGTGTGCATGTTGCTTGTGTGATTGCATGTAAGCATGTGCATGTATGTGTCGTTGTTTGTGTATATGCATATATATGCATTTTTGTGTGTTTTGTTTCTGTGTGTGCTTGTGCGTATATGTGTGCCTACAGGTCCTAGACAAAGGCAGTCCAGTGTTTGTGTGTGTGTATGTACTTGCAGGGTTCATCTGTAAAATAATAAAACTAAAAATAGTAAAAATAATAATACTTCTTGCATAACTTTGCTTTCTATTTTATGTTTCTATCCCAGATTCACTCCTGGAGTGCAGTGTTACACTGTGCTTATTGATTTAGTCAGGCCTTAAATAATTGATTAAGGAAGAATTTACTTCTCAATGCCAATGGTTTCTTTTCTCATTATTGTTTACCTTGGAGAACTGGTATCCTTATCATCACAGACTGGAGTAGGATTGATTATAGCAGGGATAAAATACAGAACTTGACCCACTTACTATATATTACTCTTGTGACAAACAGCATGTTTACTCATCAGAAACTGGTCCACCCCAAACCGGGATGCATTTCATGCCCTCTTACTTACAGTATTTAGCTAATGTTACGCTCAGTTTGTTTAATTTCTTAGGGTCTTTTGCCTGCTCAAGCTTGTTTTGAATAATCACAGGGCTGAGAGAGCTGCGCCGTACGAAAAACCAACTGTCGTCAGACAAACTGATTTACAGCCAGCAGGAAACTGCAGGAAATTAGGGCCACAATTGATTATTATTTTTCCATCTGTGTTCCGTCCAGCGCTTATCTCAGTGGCAGTTTACAGAGCGGGGCTACGGAGGCAGTGCTTCGTACTGTATCAGATGGTCCTTAATTTCGGGATTTGTTTTTCCTTGCTCTGGCATATGTTGTCAATTTCGCGAAGGGACAGACCGCTGAGTGGCAGGATCTGGATTCATGTCCTGCACACTCAGCACCCAGACGTCTAACTAATCACTCCCCCCCAGCCATAGATCAGCATCCCCTATGGCCCCTGTGTGTGCTTCCCTTCTTGGAAGAAACCTTAGGATGGGTTCTGAGAGCAGAGTCAAACACGAGTCAAGCCATCACTGAAAACAAATGTGCCTGCATCCTTGTGCAGTTCTCCTCTAAACACATTTTCTTCTCTTTTTTCCTTCTCTTTTCCTTTCATGTGCTGCTGTTCCCGCTGCGCTGTCCACCATGATTGGGCCATGTGTTGCAGGTAAGTCCTATCAATAATGCTCCTTACGCTCTCCATCACTTTTAATCTCCTGATTGCAGGTGATGCTCTGGTGATGCTTATTCTTGCAGATGATTTTGAGAAATTTGCTGAGGGGGGGGTGAAGGAAGCATGAAAAAGGTTCCCATGTGTAACAGCCAAATGGTGATTGTCTGCTGTGTAATATATAAAATACACAGTCTTACTTTCACTTTAATGGTGGCAAGAGGCTATGGACTGATGAACATAAATGTGTGAACTCCACCCACATATATTAGTTGGAGGTGAAACATCATAGACATAACCACTTCCCCCCTATGAATTTTCAATGGCCAGTATACCGCTCTGTGGTGAGAGAAAATAGAAAGATTGGGTGATTCCAATGCAACAACTCAGCCTGCCACCCAGTGCTGAAAGCCATTGTGGTAAACAATTTCCCTGTTTGAAAGCCACGTATACTAAAGTAGTTTTGGTATTTCAGATTAAAACCTTTCCTTCAGGTTTATCTCAAGACACTTTAATGGAGCTTCATCAGTAATTTGAGGTCCAATTAGAAACACAAGGCATTTTTGCAGTTAGGGATTTGATTTTAAAGAGGTCCACTGTTTTATCTCCTGGTACGCTTGCTCTCTGTACAGAGATGATCCTGTTGCAGCAGGAATGATCATAGAGAGCTTCATAAATGGATTTCCCTGTCCTGTTCCTCCCAGAATTTGCTCTTAACTGAGGTTCTCAAATGAAATCACTCCAAAACACATTTAATGAATTTGCTTTGGTTCTGCACTGGTGACTATATACAGTACAGACAGAATGGATAGGATCTTTCAGGTGATAGATCCACCTCATTGTGTTTCTATTAGGTAAGAATATGGGCTTCCTACAGTTAGTTCTGTGACCGGAGACTAGGTGAGAGAGACAGATCGCTATTCCCTCTTTTCTCACAGTGGGTGTCTGTCTTTCATCACATCTTTTGCCCTTGACTTTGCTATTGGCATCCTGTTTTTTTCCGTGAAATGTATAAAAAGGTTAAAAAAAAAAAAAACCTTTCATACATCCCTGTGTGTGTTTGTTTGTGTCTGCCTGTGTATGACACTGTATGCTGTGTGTCCATACATTGATTGACACTCCCCCACAGAAAGGCTTGATACTTCTGTAATCATTTCTGATCTTGCAGTTCTTCATCTGGAGTAAACGTGCTTTGCTGTGTTTGAACAGAATTAAGTGCAACCTCTGGAAATCCACCTAGTCACAAAGTAGTATTGAATTAGCAAAAAATAAAAACCACCTTGTGTATGGGTCGGTGTGTATTTTCAAGCATGACATGACCTGAATCCTCGTTGTTGTTCTCCCAGATTGAAGGAGGCGGCTGTTTACTTTGCTCTTTCTCTGCGTTGCTTTCACTCCTAGTGTGGATGTTCATGTTTTTTAACCTGTGCCAATGGAAATCTCAGAAGTATCAGAAACTGTGGTGATTGGTGCCCTGCTGACTACTGACAAAACTCTTGAGAGAACTTTGGAACTTACAAATGGCAAAGTGTTTGAGTGCTTGTTTGTTTGTTGTTTGAATGACTGAATGCTAAACCCTTTTAGCTAAGGATACAAAATACTAACACTAATATTGATACTAATACGACCTCTACTACTACTAATCTTACTTTTGAGGATGTCAGGGGCTCTTTTTAACCCAAGTCAGCAACTTTATTTGTATAGTAGAGGGGAAGCTTAGAGAGGGTGCACACCAATAGTAAGCCTGACATGGGAAGGAAACATATGACATTTGGGTAGTAACATTAGTAACTTCCACACCACCAACCAAATCCCAGCTTTTCCCCCAGCAACAGGCCCGAAAACATATCATAGCAGGAGCAGTGCCTGGTAATAGAATAGTAATATGAAACATGGACTGGCAACATTACAAGCTTGTTTATGAGTAGAAGCCCAGATTGCTGCTCTTGGACCAGACATCTGAGCCAAAACCAACAGATGGGGAGACCAAAGGAACCGGCGGTTTATGTTTTTCCTGCGTGCCGTGCGAGCGGGTGCATCTCCTTGGAGACTGACCGTTTGGCAGCGCGGCTGTGTGGCTGCCGCCAGGGGAGAGAGGAAAGCAGACTTTCCCCAGGGCTGCCAAACCTCCTGCCGTGGCAGTGACCCGCTGCATAACCTTGGCATTCCTGACCCGCGGCCTCACCCTTCCCTCAGCCCTCCGCTGACCCCAGCCTTAGCCAGACGGGCGGACACATGGGGGGGATACCGGCCAGGCCTCTGCAGATTCGGTTGCTATCTAACCTTGCAGACTAGAATCGGAATCAAAAAAGACAAAAGACGGCGCTAATATGAAATCGTTCCATGTTTCCATTTAATTATCATTATTCGGTTGAAAAGGAATTGGAAGATATGTATTATGCTGCATGATGTCATTTGCCACTCTCCTCTTTGTTCTGCAGATGTGCGCAATTAGCAGTGGCAGGCATGTCAGTCGCTAAAAGGTGTCAACAATCTAACACTCGCTTAAAAATGGCTCTTGTCAGTGTGCCTTCCAGAAAACATGAACAGCATTGATACAAACCTTAATTACAGCGCTGCCAGTATTAACTCTCATCCATAACAAACTCCGTAGTGCAAAGCAAGCCATGCATATTCGCTTTCCAGGATGAAATGCTGACATTTAAATAATGGAGCGCTGCAGTGAAGGTTTCGCTGCACATACAGTTTACCGCGGGGGCCCTGCTGAATTGGTGCGAGGTAGAGAACAGAGTCATTTTAAGTCGCTTTGCAGATAGAAGTCTTTAAATGTTAATATGGCCGTTTAGTTTAGTCAGCAGAGAACTCAGTGGAAGCTGGGGAGGGGAAGAGACAGCTGAAGTGGTCAGCTGATGATGAGTGCTCTGCTTCAGAGAGCAGGTAGGCGGAGAGTAGTGGTGTCTGCCAGGGAGAACAGCCTCTACACTCCTCTATAATGGGAACATAATACCATCTATGCATTAATAATCCAGGCAGCTGGCCAAGGGGAGTCGATTGCATTATATTTTTAATCAGGAAATATGATTGCTTTATACTTCATTTGACTACGCTGTGTGCCTCTCTGGGGTTTGGCGGTGGTTTACGATAACTAGCTGTGGGGGGGTGGAGAAGGAAAAGAAGAAAAGGAGGATTATTACATTAAATCAAGTCGGAGAAGGCTTTAAAAATAATAAATAAAAAATAAGATGTTCTTTTTGAGAGTCTGCAGAACATGGGAGAAAATTATAGCAAAGAATTCCAGCGCAGTCTGGAAATCCCTGCTGGCATCTGTTTGTCCTCCTCGCAGGTAGGATCCACATTTCTCTGGCCTTGAGATGCAGGCCAGCTCCAAAAGCCATAAATCCATAAATGGGACAATAAAGCGGCTATGGCGTGGCACCCGTCCAGCCTGCTCCAGTCTCGGCGGTGGAATGAACTCCATCCCAGCCTTCCAAGCACTCCGTAATCCTCCCATTTGTTGTCATATCCTGCCAAAATAATCAAACGCAAATATTCCCGCCCGGCTCCCGGGAAGCGGCCTTGTCACTAATTAGGGATGTTTTGTGGGAAGTGAAGAATTCGGGGGACATATTTTCCCGGGTGTAACTTTTTCATCTGGTTCCCATTGTTATTTTTGTCCAACATGCACGCTGAAAAGATGGGTTTTGCCGAAATGCATCCCAGCTGGTTGGAGCTCTTGTTATAATACATGCATTTTTGGAAGCATTTAGCTCCCTCACTCCATCATTTTGAGGCCTGGGTTTTGCAGGCCTCCGTGCAGAGTCCCCCCCCCAGCCCCCCCCGGCAGGAGCTCTCCTTCACCTGCTCTGGGGGTCACCCTGTGGAAGTGTTTGCTGAGCAGTGGGGACATGACGGGGTGGCTGTGCCTTGCCTGGCTGGATCTAACTGCATTGACCTATAGACACTTGGAAAAATTCAGGTTCAGATTTGTCTGGCCCCATTTCCTCTGTGTCTCATCCCTGTCGCTGCCAGGATCCGGAAGCTTCCCTCACGGCCAAAAGCGCTCCCGGCCAGCGTTATTATTTCCAGATTTCTATTTTTCATCTAAGAATTGCAACACCCTGCCTGTCATGTGGAGTAGTGAGGAGAGTGCCGGTTGAAGTCTTTCATTTGTTGGTCTGGCTCCAATGCACAGTAAGCATCAGAATGGAATGGTATCCAAATTTCTAAAAACTAACAATAATGATGCCTGGTTCAGCGTGCATCCAGCCAACAGGGTTAAAGTAAAGAAAGGGCAAAGCAATTAGTCTTCAGTGTTGAAATTGTTACTTCTTCTCCTTCTTCTTTGTATTACTATTATTATGAGCTCTGTGGATTTTGGTCTCTGATGTCAGTTCATCTCTTTGGGATTAACCTTTGTTAATGAAGTTTTCTTTTATTCCTAATCCAGAGTGTTTTTTTCATATGAGATTTTTAATAATCTTAAAGGGGCTGGGAAATGTAGGCTCATTTTTCAGTTTTTGATGAATATAAAACTAACTCCCCATCACCAAAGTAACTCTACAGGGAGCTGTTTTATGAATTTAAATGCCTCCCAACAAACAGTTTTTGAAATGCATTGTTTTGTGTGCCGCATTTCACTAAGTGGTTGTAGGTCTTCAGAGTTAATCTGATTTATTCCTCTTAATTTCCTTTTCCTGTTGATTTGCCTCCTGTTATTTCCATTTGGTTCTATTGTATCTCTTTGGATTCTAAGACGATACAACACCAATCCAACTTCACATAGATAAAATTTCACTGTCTACTTTTATTTTCAGTTAGTCAAAACTCATATTGCATTATTAACACTACGGGTTATTTTTCATTTATGCTCCACCAGAACATTGCAGTGAGCATAATTCAGTTTTTTTTTTTTTGTTTTTTTATATGCAAGAAGCAGCCCGATACATTGGATGTTCTCTCTCTCTCTCTCTCTCTCTCTCTCTCTCTCTCTCACACACACACACACACACACACACACACACACACACACACACACACACACAAAGATAACTTTGATTAAACATTCAAGACATTGCCTTTTCCGATCTATGCAGGGAAAGGACCATAAGTTAACAACTGTGGACAAAAAAAAAGTACAACTTCAACAAATTTTCATGAGCTCACTGCCTGAGGAAAGGGATTATGGTAACATTCTACATTGCAGCGTACTTCAGCTATTGTGAGGCTATAGACAAAGTTCTGTCTATTGGAGGTTTTGTGCTTAGGATAGGCATGCAGAATACTATCAGGAAGAGCAGAGTAAGGCATTATAAAGTAAGTGTACAAAGGCTCCAGGTTGAGTGGGGATCAGCAGGAGTCACAGCTGGGGATTTTCTGCTCGTAATGCTCTCTCCTGTATCAGCAGCACCCAGCCTGGACTCACTGTTTTATGACAAAGCCATCTTTGTCCTGTTCTTTAGTTTTACACATTTCTCTTTTGGAATATTATTTTATTTTTCCCCAAGAGGCTTGCAATGCAAATTAAGACAAGCAGAGCCTTAGGTGTCTTAATAAGAAAAACTAGAGGAGGTAAAATAGTTATCATTAGCCCTGTGGATGGTACAGTAATAAAAGCTGAATGAGTGTGTGTAGCCTGTTTCCTGTTTTATTTTCAAGCATAAACTGCATAAACTGTGATATACACTAGTATACTGAGGGCCTTAAGTCAGAAAAGAAGGTGCAAATCTTTGAAAGGTCAAATACAAAATGCTCTCAGATGAAGAGAATCTCAGGCCTTATAATTATGTTTTCCTTTTTTCTCCCTCTCAGCAGAAGCTTATATCTATTGCTCATAAATAAGCGCCTGCCATCAAAAGTGAAATGTTATAATTTGTGGTCCCTGGGTGGGGCAGAGTTTTGATTTAGGTCATAACGAGGCCTCATAACGAGGTCTCCATGCAGTCGTTAGAGCACGACTCGATCCCAGTGTTAAGCTGGCACACCCTGCTACACTGCGTAGTTTCCTGCTACTTGTCATCCCACTAGACACACTGGGCATCTGCCAAATAAGAGTCACTCAAAGGGACAATCTCTGTAAATGTTTCCAAACTTAGATGACATTAATATGAGTTTGTAGTAAATGTCATATTGCTGCATCGTATGAGGCAGCATAAAGCGGCCTTGCCTAGAGTCCTCCAGCAGCATCCTTTGTTAGTTAAGAATTTTTCAACAGTCAGAGATAGACAGAGTTAAACTCATTCAACTGTCTCAGTCTTACAAACAAAATGTATTCAAAGATATTAAGGTCATTTTTATTACTTAAGTAGAAGCACATCCTTCCATCTGTTATCATTTCCCTAAGGCCTGTTATAATTTTCCTTTGTGCCTTCAGTAAAAAGAAATGTGTAAATACAGGCTCAAACAATTGAATTTGTTAAAAATAAAAATAAAAACTTTTTGTAGTTGATGCACAAAATAAAGTCAAATACTATGACGATTAGTGCAGTGGTTGTGAACTGATAGGAGAGAGAGACTGCAGATTCTAAAAGAATGCTAAAGCACACTCAGAGTGGAGACTGATCTGCTGAAGGTCTGAACTGTTTAGATGCACAGTTTGGATTCTGGAGGACAGCTCTTCATGAGAACAGGAAGAGATACACACACCGATCCGTGGCTTCAGCCTGTTCCTGATGCTGTATGTAATACAGATTTTTCTGAAAAGCTTTAGATTGTGGTGAGGAACATAGTGTGATTCATGGTGATAAAGAATATGCATCCTGCAAAAACCGACCATTCCCCCATTAATTGAATATTGTGGAGATTTCTTTAAGTGCATCAGATAGTTTATTGCCTTGACTTTTTGCAGTGCTAAAGCTATTTAAATAGACAGGTGAAATTGTTTTCCTCCACATTATACGCACTTTGGTGTAACAGCTCTTGAAAGCAAACTCACAGCCATTTCCCAGCCTCTGCCTCTGAACATCTCTACAAACTTAGCCATTAAGAGAATTACTTGAGCTGTAACTAGCATGAATTAACCTCAGCGCCAAAAGAATAGTTATTTTGTTGATTTGTGGGTGTGTGTTCTGAAAGGAAGGCTAATCTGTATATGTTAAAAACACAAGGACACTGTAAAGTGTGTTCATTAGGTGGGTGAGACATGGAGTTTTTCATTCTTAGCCTCCATTCCAGTCTAGGGAGATCTGGATTGTGCCTTTTTTGTGGTGGTGGAAGTGGTGTGTGTGTGTGTGTGTGTGTGTGTGTGTGTGTGTGTGTGTGTGTGTGTGTGTGTGTGTGTGTGTGTGTGTGTTTATGGGGTGGGGGAGGGCTTTATTTGTAGTTACATAGCACGCTTTGTGTAGAAATCATATTCCTATCATTCTCTATGATGTACATTTAGTTAGTCTCAATAAAGATTTGGTGCCTCACCTTACTCAAGCCAAAATTATATTTTAATTGGTTGAGTACAGTATGAATACCTGACAGTACTGTTATTGTTGCTGTTTCATAAAACAAGGTATTTCCTTTTATGTTCACAGATAGAGGGGATTTTTTTTAGACATCTCCTGCTGGTGGTGTCCACATTGTCTTTTCATCTTACCAATTAACGTAGCGGCGTCCTTAGCCCAAATCACAGACAACCTGTGCTTTTATCACACTGATCACTGATCTACAAAAATTAAGAGAAAAAAGAAAAGATGCTGATGACAACAAAGGAATTAATCTCCAAGGAGTGATGTGACGAATGCCATTACATTACATGTATGAATAGGGACATATGCAGTATATATACGTATGTATCAGGATGTCATGGCAGGCTAATATTCAAATAAAAACCTGGATTTTTTTATCTGGAATTGAAGATATTTAAAAATTCTTTTTATTTTTGACCTTGATGTCATGGTGACCCCAGACTCCCAGCATCTGGGTGGCAGTGTGACCTGGAGGTACTATCCATTCTCATGGGAAGATTAACATTGCTTTCCCCTCAGGTCCGGTGTCCAAGATCTTAAGGCCTCTCACTGGTAAACACGTCAAGCCGTAAGAGGTTCTGACACTTCCCTTCTGGTGAGAAAACAAAGGGAAGGTACATGAACTTTTGAACCACGGTGGCTTGCTGTTCCTGCTCAGAATGCCCATGCAAGCTCCAGGTTCTGTTCCTTCCACTAAATCACGACTCGCGGTGGTTTATTGGAAATGTTCTGTGCGTGTTTTGCCACTTCCTGGCATGGTTCCTGGGCAGGCAGGGCAAGGATGGTGGAATGTAATACACCCTGTCCTCCTGCCCCCGATTTATCGTCTGAGATATTAAAGTCATATTACCTCGTAAGAAAATAGAAGGAAAAAAAAAACATGACATAAATCAAATAAGAGCTGCAGGAGTAAGCCATATTTGACTCCATTTATGATTGGAACTATTGTACCACAGTGGGATTCAGGATCTATCAATATGCTTCTACAGATATCATATATTAATTCTGGTGTGTCCTGTGCATTTACTAGAAAAAAAAATGATAGAAAAAAAAATGCTACATGCTGCGTCCGTCCAGAGAAACAGTTAATCTTTATCATAAATTTGGAATGATGAATTCAGATGGATTACATTGTTGACAGTATACCCGTATTACCCCCCTGCAATGGTTGCTCCTTAAACCCCAAATCATTTTTTGACAGCATAGGAATAGAACAGTAGTCGTGAACGAATGGAATCTCCAGCTCCTATGTGTCATGCTGTCAGTCACTCTCTCAGCCTGTCTCAACCTGGCAGACTGGAGGAAAACAGATCCTAAATGTTCACAGGAAGTTTAGCCACGTGGACAGCACGTAAGGAGCTTTTGAGGGCTGCATGTCCCCTATCAGTATCTTCCCTGAATCTCAAATGCAGGCTCGCAGTGCTGTGGGGCATGTGCCCCCATCCTCAGAGATTCCCTCATGTTTAGCTGATGTTGCACAGGCAGGAGGAGGCAGAGATGAACCAGCTTTACTGCCTAGTTAGTTCTAAACAGACTCAGGTTTTCATCTTTAGGTTTTCAAGGATAGGCAGGTTTCAATGAGTGAATCGTAACATTTGTCATATTATAAACTCAAAGCATTAATAGATAAACATGAAAAAAAGGTGTACAGGCACTTGCATCCAGCCACCACACATGCACGCACGCACGCACGCACGCGCACGCACACACACACACACGCACGCCCTATGTTTTTCTCCATAAATGATATATTCATTTTGTCTCAAAGATGAAACAGTTAGTTAAACTGAGTCTTTTTTTATAAATGAAAAATCTGCCAGATAGAAAAAAAGACCTTCTTCCCCCTCACTGAAACATTCCTGATACTATTTTCTGGCAGATTTAGAGCTTCACAAGCAAATTGTGAGAATCCAAAACTGTACTTGCACATAGTCACAGAAGGCATTTCTGTTTTCCTCTTGTGAGGCTGTAATGAAAGACTGCAGCTGCCTTCGGCGGTTGCAGATTTACCCGGCTGGGATCGAAGGCCGAATGCAGAGGTTTAATCGACGCGACTCTTTGCCACACTAAATGCTCTGTAATGAATTTATCCTGAAACCAAATAAGAATGTAGGGGTTGGGAGACCTTTTATAGAATCCCAATATAAACAGTCAAAATCTCGTCTCAGTGTGACACAAAACCTCATCCACCCAGCTCTGTGGGCACTCTGCTGCTGGTTTGCGTTAGGCACTGGGGCGCTGTGTTTATCTAAATGATTAGCCCGGCCCTCTGTGGCTGTTTGATTTTCAGGGAATGCTCCGTTTCTCAAACAGCTCTTCACATGCATTTCAGCCGGGACAGAGATGAACATGTGGAGGAATGTGGGGTGCTGAGGTTTGCATTTATGTGCATGGTCTGCATGTGTTGTCTGAAGACACAAGAAACACATGAGCACCAGTTACCCACGTCAGATCAAGTCCTATCAGGCGATTACATTTAAATTAAAGTGTGAACTTATTGAGTCGTAAAACACAGATGTGGCAGACTGTTAATCTTCAACATGCATCAATAGATCTAAAAAAGGAACAACAAAAAAATGTCATTATCAGTAGAGAGCTTACCGGAGAGGCCTTCTGTTTATCAATACTTCTGAATTTTTTCTCTCCTAACATGGCCAGCAGTCATGTTTCACCTTGAGATGTCCCAGCGTTTCTCAAAGCGACCCACTATTCAAATGACCATCTCTTTTCTGGACTGACCTTTTTATTCAAAGTGGATGATTTTCATCTATTAGTCAATACCACTGTGTCCTGCAGTGTGTAGATTCACCCAGGCAAGATTTCCATAAGTAAATAGCACAGAACTGACAGTGTGTCTATAAATGAACGCAGCCCTTACGCTCTTGTGCTGCACTGTTTCTGTTTGTTGAGAAAAGGGACAAGTGAGAGTATGTAAAAGCCTTCACGCTTCGTGACAGTGATGAATGCTCGTTCCAAAACCTCTGTGATTTTTACAAACGCCGGCTATTTTCTGCCCAATTTGATTAGCTGGGTTGAAAAAAAAAAAAAAGGAAAAGAGTCCTGGAACGTTGGTAACGCAAAACCTCTCAGTGAGATGAATATTGGCTTCCTTCAGTGTGTTTCTCACGGCACTATTGATGTGTAAACAGTGCCGTGCTGGGCTGCCGCAGAGATTCCTAGACAGTTATTAAACAGCAGAAACGTGGTGTGGGGAACTGCAGTGTTAACCTCTGACAGTGGAGCATGATGGGTAGAATGCTAAGGAGACAAGGCCCTCAGCTCAGCCTAAGCCCCTCGCTGCTCGGGCCAGGCCAGCGAATGCCACAAATGGCAGTGTCTGCTGCAGGGGACAATAAAACGCAAAACCCCCCTTTTAAATATGGATAAATATCAATACGGACAGACTCTTCCTGCAGTGATACCACGGTATCTCTTTCATTTGTCCTCACATGGACTACACCAAAGGGGACAGAATACTTTTACTGGCAATAATACAAAGCCTGTAAAATTGCCAGATTACTTCATAAAAATGCTTTATCGGCCCTGACATTTTAATGATGTTTACAAGGTTTGGTAGACGGGATGCTTTTCGAAAGGGTGGCATGCTGCCATGTTGATGAGTCAGTGTTCCCAAACCCTTGTTTTATGCATTGATAAAAGATGGCAATGATCCTTTGCTTATTTTAGCTGTTGGGGAACGTGCACAGGACAGACCAATGGCAATGCGCTGTCTCCTTTATAAAGGTTGTAAAGTGAAGAATAGGGCCCATTAACCATTGGCTGCTTTACACTTCATTCCCATTTATACCCTGTTCAGGCACATTATTTGCTTGTTAAACTCACATCAGATAGATCTGAATCTTGCTGGGAATTAAACGCTGTATAATAGCTGTAGCATTTACATTGGCCTGAGTTTAATGTTTGTTGTACTTCTATGTCAGCTTGACAGATGTTTAAAGTAATTTAAACATAGGGAAGAGGCAACAATTTGGTAGTGCTTTGTGTAAATAAGAATCATTAGCCAGTTAAAGTTTGAAATCAAAACATTTTTATTCCATTTTCCCTACGTATATGGTTTAACTGTGTAGTTATCTTTATGTATTTAAAACATGACATGTGGAGATTCCTATTACAGATTGAATAGCAAAAGAACTGGGTTTGGTGAATACACACTTTCACAAATAAAAATAAGTATGGAGCCTCATCTCCCACAAACGACATTCTGACTGAGTCATGGTTTCTTATTGTTACTTTGGTAGTAATGATGAAAGATCTACTTGGTGTAGAGACAAATGAAACAGTGCTATTAGACTGAAATGACTTGCACGTATTGCGCCTTGCTTCTGGGAAAACCATCTTACAGACAATGAAAGTTGTGCAGAGGGTTAGTCCATTAACACATCTAGGACTATAAATTACTCCTCAAGGCTTTTAACCCACCTACAGTAGATGAAATGTTCTTGGCATTGTCCCTGTTCACAATTTTTTGAGCAGAATCTTCCCTCTCTCTGAGGAATTTCTTCTTTCCATCTCATTTTGCATCCAAAAAACACAAACATTTAAAAATATTTCCAGCAGGACATTCTTTTTTAATGGTTTTGCCATAAGCCATTGCATGTATCAGTGTTTGTTTGAAACAGGATGCTTTTATTGTGCAGTTGGGACAGGTAGAGTGGATTTGCTGGGTTCTGAATTTAGAGGAGCATGCTGGGTTCCAAGGGTTGGAGCTGGGTCGGGTTGAGGTGAGGGTGTCTCTCGGCAGCTCTGTCTAAGGGGACAGGAGGGAACAGGTTGTGCCAGTTGGCAGCCGCTTGGGGGTCAGGTGGTTGAACCCTTGGAAGGAGTCTAGTATAGAAGAAAATAAAAACCCTGGAGTTGAAATAAAGCCGGTTCTCGCTCACAGAGGCATCTTCCTCTCACTGCCAGTGCCCCATCATCACATCCCTTTAGAAAGCGCTTCATTCATAATTGATATGGATTAAACGCTTAAATGGGAGCTCCTGCAGATAATTCGGTGCTAAAGAGCTCAGAAAACCTCTTCTTCATTTTTCCTTCTTTCTGTTAAACTGTTGAACAGTTAATTTTAGGTAGAAACGTTTGTATCTGAACACAGTTAAAAAGGATAGTCAGTTGTCCATAAAAGTGTTTTTTTTTTTTTTTTTTTTTTTTTCCCAGTTCTTGCAAGTTTTTGCTATTCCTCTTTATATGGTATAAGTTCAGTGTTCAATTAAATATAGTAGGCAGTAGTTCAGAACTGCATTAATATAATTGCTATTCAGTTGCCATGTGATCACACTAATATGGTAATCCTCATTCACAAAGTTTTTTTTTTTTTCCTGATATAAGTTACAACCATAATCATTCAGTAGAAATAAAATGTGCACATTAAGCGAGTTTAGGTTTAATTCAATTTAATTCAATTTAATTCAATTTAATTTAACATGGTCTTGGCATGATAAGAGTTGTAGCATTTCGCATGCAAACCAAAACACAAGACAAGACAATGTTTGTTAGTCTTTTTTTATGGTGTATAAATTCCAAACCAGTATATAGGTGTGTAATACGTTATATGTTAAATAATAGTAATTCCACATTCCTAATGTTTAGCAGTGCAAAGCCTCAATGTTCTTCGCTCCATGACTCCATAATATGAGTTGCATAAAAAGTGAAAGATATTTGCTTACCTGGCACTTTTTCTATGAAATATGGTTTAAAGAGGAAAATGGTACAGACACAATGTGCAGATAAGCTCTTTCTCCAGGTTGTAAAGGATAGGGTTGTGCCTCGGACTCTCGCTCAGAGAGAGCTGACTTTTTCACCGTTGAATGTCAGGGGAGCAGGGCAGCTCATTTAAATGAGGACCGAGCAAGGTGTGCCCGCATTACTAAAGAGGAGCCGCTCTCACCTTTGGCTGCGGCGAGTCAGCTGACTGTGCCATCTAAGTGAGATTGGTCTAGGGGCGGAACCCACCTGTCCCGCGAGCATTAGTCCCAATCAGACGGTCATTAGCCCGTGACTGCCGTTGCACCATGCCATTTGACATCGTTTTGCAAGTAAAGTCTGGAGCAGATCAGGGCTGGAATGGCAAGTGGGGGGGGGGGGGGTGTTGCAGTTGGCTGGGGGAGTTGTCAGGGCAAATGCTGTCAGCCCCGGAGATTGAAACCAGGGTCACAGTGCCATGTGTCATCTTTAATAGCATGCAGTTTTATTTATTTATTTTTTAACTGAGGCAAATATAAAAGTGGGAGGGAGAGGTCATAAAATATTTTAAAAAATGTTGTAGTGACAGGGGTGTTGTGTTTGGTGATATTGGTAGAGCTTTATTTATTTATTTGTGCATTTTCTCTATTTATTGTTCCCTTTACTGAAGCTTAGAAGATTCAATCAGTTGTTATGTTCTCGGCACTTACAAAAACTCAAATACAAAGAAGCATTTTTTTTTAAATTATTATTTCTTTCTATTGGAAAGCCTACAAAATACAGAGCAGAGGGGTACTCTTACAGTACTACTCTCTTGTATGCTTAAGCAGTCTTGACTGGAGACAATGTACAAAGAAGGTGGTTATTATTACTTTTCTAAGGTTGTATGACAAGGAAAAGTAATTGCTGACGTCTAAAGGAAAAAAAAAAACATTGTGTAAAAGCTTCAGAAATAACTGACAGGGAAGAAATTGGCTTGTAATTTTCCATGTCTATCATTTACCCCTGCATTAGCATAGCATTAGCGTTTTGTCTTCTTCAGCCATTTGGTTTTTTTCCCAGAATGCAAAGGACAAGTTAATAATAATACTTTATATATACTTGCTGACAACCTAACGCCTGCTAAAATGTCAGGTTTAGAGGATGGGATGGGATATTCTTTTAGTAAGATATAAGCCAGATATTCAGCCTTCAGGATTACACTGTAAATCCCACATTAGGGCTATTATCAGATGAAACATTTTGGTCCTGTTCACAAGCATTATAGAGAAAGCTTCCTTTTAAAATATTTTTCACAGTCAATTGAATGTAGCCCAAATATGACTTCAGGGCGACAAAAAAGCACAGCAGTGCTCTGTGTTTTGTATGTGTGTGCTAATGCAGATTGCTGTATTTGAAAACTCATGCATGTCAACTCTCTGCTGCAATTTACAGTGCTAATTTTTCAATCTTGAATGTATCGCTTAAAGAACTGTACCATACAGGATGAAGTAAATACATACCACTTTTTGTGCATAAGACACACACTCTACTCTAGATACTCATACAAGTTGCAGAGATGGTAAAATAGTTCCAACTGTGTTTATATTAATTAATTTATGTGATTCTGTGAATGAACTATATTAATCTGTCTGAAATGCCTTAACCTTAATGTAGGGGACTGATGAGCTAATATGTATTAAAGAAGAGACACTTTTTACATTTTAGCACATAATGGCTGATGTAATTTGGCTGAGGAATGTGCATTAAAATTAGTTTTGACATTCACTTTGCCACATGTCCAAGTTCCTATTAGTGTGCATTGTTCACCCACAATACACTCTCTGTGCAGTGCTAATGCTATGTTTTCTCTTTCCAAATGCCAGTGTGATTTAATGCATGCTTATCACCATACAGCACAATATAGTACACTTTTATTTCTCCACAATTATGTATTGGCAGCCATAATCAAGAATCTCTTTGGCTATTAAACTGGCAGGGAGATTCTATAATACTGTCTGGCTGTCTGCTGTGGGGAAGGTTTCAAACTGAATAGCTGAACCTGTGCTGTTTTGGGTAGATGTAGTTGTTGTTCATATACAGTTCTGTATATTTAGAGCAGTGTAAGTTTTTTAACAGGATTAGCTTCCATTTCTTCTTGTTCATTGTCATAAATCACATGCACTATAACAAATAGATCACACAGTGAAAAGATGGCCTCCATACCATGTTTACCAAATAATTAAGCCTTGATGTTGCTGTATAAAACATGACTTTTAAATAGAGATCAGAATTACAGAACAGGGAGAAATGTACAAACGACAGAAAACATCTGGTTTCATACAAGATTTTTCTAGACATGAGCAGAATAGCCTAACTTCACCAAGGAAAAAAAACAACACCACTATTCTGTCATTTATTCACATTATAGGCTCATTAGCAAGAAAAATTGGTCTCAACAAAAGCAATCAACGCCATGGAAAGTTACTCCAATTAAACAACCTTATTTTATGCATTGCAGGAAGTGCACCCCCCTGGGCTCTGGAAAGATAGCTCTGTTTCAGTCTATTTCCCATCTGCTGTACAAATGGATTTAGAGGCTTTGCTAAGAGTGCTGAAGCCCTGGTAGGAACTGTTAGCAATGCAGGAAAGCCCTGCCTACCCAGGGTTGTAATTTAATTGGGGGATTAACATTACTCCACAGTGTGTAATATGTGTCAGTCAGCACCTGCCATTTAACATTGCTGCTACTAAGCAGCACTTCCAGACAAGAGAGAAAAGGTTAGCTTAATTGTCAACATGTTGTAGCTCTGAGCAGTGAATGGGAGCCTTCTTCTTATTGCTGTGAGCAGATGGCGGTGTCGAAGCAGGGATGGTGATTTCTTTTTTTTTTTGTTTCTTGTGTATGCCAACAGGCTGTCCAAATGAGCACAGCAACAACCAGACTGGGGCTTTATCATAAAACCCAAGAAGGAAACAAAACTGATGTCACTGTACAAACAAAGTGTACAGTGTGGCCGAAAACACAAACAAATTAGATAGGTCGACTTTAATAACTTTGTATAGGGGGAATCTGAGCCAGGCTACTTTTCATCCTTCCTCAAATTACCTGTACTCAGACAATTTGGCATACCTGTGATTGGACATCAAGTGGAGATAAACATAGCCTGATAAAATCTACAAGGTGCCATCTTGTTGTCCTTGCATCGTAAATGTACTGAGCTTTGTCACCATTTACAGATTATATTTGAAGTACTGCTGAATTACAGCACATTCATTAAAATCCATTTGCAGCCGATGACCTGAAAGTAGAGGAGACAAAGGACTTTTCCTCATGTAATGTTTGTCCTGAACCCATTTTTGTTTGTTGAGATAAGTGTTATAGCTTATAAATTAAGGGAAATGGCATATTATACAAACAAATTTGCTGTTTACAGTTTGTCGGTAAAAGACAATTTCCTTGTTTTTAATCGTAATTTTTCCATGATAGCAGCTCAAAATGTGTTGTAAAAAAGCAACTAAGAGATTTTTGGTGCATACAACCCAGTGTATCCATAAAACCCAGCAGCATTTAGCTGCCAAAGTCATTTTTTTTTTAAATGAAGCATATGTAACATTAATTCCCTGGTCGCACATGATAAGCAATTCTGAATTGCATAAACAGATCCTGCTTGTAGAAAAAAAAACATATATGTCATGTTGAATCTAGTGATATTGACTGTATCTAAATGTAAAGTTGACTCAAAACAAAGTACCACTGGTACCAAATCCCAGCACACCAGCGGTACATGAGTGAAGCAGGTCTCCATGCTTCATACTCATCAACAGCATCCATTTTAATCATCATCTATTATCCCCTGAATGCATAACAACTAAATCAGAGGTTATTTCATCTTTTTAACAAGTTATGTTTCTTCAAATGACTAATTGACAAATGACTAACTTTACTGTAAATCTGTGATTTATAGGACAAAATTCATTATTATTTGCACCAGATAATGGTTTGTTGTCTTCGTCACCTGTTTAATACCAGACATGGCCAGGTGTTAGATCTTAATGGTAAAGCTATAGCAATGTCTTTTTATAGACTGATTTAATGACATGCAAACAACCATTAGGTTTAGCATCTGTTTATACAAAACACATGTATAAACAGATTTTTACAAAGTGTGATCAACATTAAATGTTGTTTTGGTAAGATACCACACTGCAACATGACTGGCCCTTCACAACAGCCATGGACATTTAAAACTATATAAATAATAATAATAATAATTTTTGTTGTTATTTTAAATATTGTCATTTGGAATTTCATTTCAAATCTAAATGAACTTAAGCAAGACTACATGTCAGTGTAAGCAATTCATTTGGAGAAAGCTAATTGTACTGTAGGCCAAAAAATAATTACAGGGAAGTGGTGGGGTCAGGCCACGCATCAGCCTACATCAAGGTGTAAATTCAGTGCAGGAGAGGGCAAATTACTTTCCCCTCAGTAAGATATCCTGGAGAGCCTTATCGACTTCTTATTATTCAGCAGATGCAGAAAATTCATCATTTATTTCCTTACACATAACATGAATTTAATTATGACTAGGGATGAATCAGATGTTGATGGTTGTGAGGGTTCATTAGTTTCCATAATGTGCAATCTTTTTTTTTTTTTTTTTTTTTTAACTTCCTCAGTAGGCATCAAGGTGTTCCGACAGCCGGCCTTTATTCTGATCAGGGCCAGTTTCATTATTCATTTGTTTATAAGCTGGTCTTATTCAGAGCAACAGGGGTTTTTTTACACTTAGCTGTCAGTTTATGTATTGTCCATTTGTACAGCTGGATGTTTAGTGAATTAATTCTGAGCTAAGAACCTTTTTGAACCTGAATTAAGAACCTTCTTTGGTTAAAACCATTTAACCTCATTGAGGCCATTACCACATACTCTACAATTGTTGCCAAAACAGCCTATTGAAGGTTTTCATTTTTTCATCCAAATTCAAGCTTAGCTGACATGCAGTGTTCCCTCCTGTTCAACAGAACAACATACAAGATTAAATGTCATAGCAAGTCAGGAATAAATAATGCTTTTATACTTGGATCGTATGTGGTAAACCATAATTCTTACCACTGGAGCAAAATGCATTCTTACCTCTGTACACTGTGTGCTGTGTACATACATGTGGTGAAAGCTGGATTGCCATTTGTTAGAGTATCAGCACGTCTCTTTTGCAAATATGGTGGTGTGAGTTTCAAGGCCATTTCTCTGGGTCACTGCAATGTTGAAAGAAAGAGCTCTTACAAACAAGGACCAGCACTTTTACGGAATGAGTGGCCTGAATGGTCATGGGAGCTGTTATCTCCACGAAGCTCAGGACTTGATGCCCTGTATGATTGTCGGGGGGTAACGCGGTAGGACTCTGGGTTTGTTTCTGTATTCTTACTGAGCTCCTGAGAGGCAGCACTGTCATTAGTCAGGCCTCTCTCTGGACGAATCTCTGGCAGCGTGTCCTGCCGGTCTCTGGAGACCTGCTGAACACTGGTCTTATATCTCCACTGATCTGTGTAGAGACTGGATACTGTCCTTGCCAAGTGGCTTTTCCTCGGCTCTCTACTTACTCCCCATAACAAAAACGCTGGCTGACAGCTCAATAAGTGATTATTCTAGCGATTCTTTTTTTTTTGGCTCCTGAATTTGACAGCCCACCAAAAATGCTGTTTGCAGCTGAGTTTAGCTTCTATACTCTGTGTGGGATAAAGATATTCAGGATTAGTGAGCATGTGCAATTGTGCCATAGTTTCTCAAGGTTACCCCCCGTCCTATTAACTTACACTGAACTTACTCTCATGAACCCGGGTGCTCTTTGTTTTAACAGAGATTCTCTGCTGTAGTGCATTTCCATGTCTTCAGTAGTTTGTGTTTATTGGCTTTTTTTTGCCCCATGGTGCTTTTAATTGGCTAATGATGATGCTTCCCGGCAGGTGAAGCCATAGTGCCCTCATGCAGGTCAATCAGCAATTAAACCCCTGTCAGGTACTCCCTGCCTCTGTACTGCAGCATGCAGTCAGCACTCGGAGGACTGTGCTCACAGGAGGAGAGAATCACTCACCTGCTGCATGGGTGTACCAGGGCTCTCCCATAGGAGACATGCTTCACCTGGCCTGCACAGCAGCTGTGCCTGCAAACAATCTCCCCATTTTTTTCCCCCTCATTCCTAGAAGCCTTCACTTATTTCTCAACTCTTTACTCCAATATAAAACAGTTTCATTGCAGCTGCTGTAACGTAAAGTGATGTTTTGGTCTGTCCAATTGCATACATTAATGACATGATGATGTTGCTCATTGCTCGTATGGATCATTGGTACTTTGTGAACACTTTAAGGAGGTGTTGCTCTAATAGTTCATTATTCTATGTGTGCACTATATGCATGCAAAACTATTACTGTTTCACAGTTATTTTAGCACTTTTTTTCAGCTTGATGCACAATTGTGGCACGCATTACTGACTTCTGTATTTATGTTCTTGTATGAAAGAGTATAGCTCTCATTTTAGTTGAAATGAGTTGTCTGTGGCCATATGAATGGCCACAGACAACTCCATTAAATTACCTCCTTCTATCCGATAGAGCTCAGTCTATCAAAATTAAAGGTTTGGGCTCACTGTCTCTCAGTTCAGTACCAGCATGCTGGAAGTGTTGGATCAGGGTTGCTTGGCAGTTATCACACTGTGAAAAATGGCTTGGAGCAGTGAGAAATCAATCATCTTCAAGCTGTTCTTCGCAAAGTTATTTGGATGGAAGAATGCAAGGTGCAGCAATCGACTGTACACTTTTGCGGAGATTGTCTTCTCTCTGACATGCAGTGTGGTAAGGCTCCAGGGACCGCTCCTAGTTGAGCTATAATATCAGAAGATTTCCCAAGAACAGCAGAATTGTAATACTGCTGATGAAATGTGGGCCTGCACTCTGCTGGCAGCCGAAGCCAAGCCAGTCTGTCCAATTGAAGTTAACCTCAATCTGCTCATGGACTTCTGTCCACCCCACTATATCTGCACCATCCCGGTCCTGGCACAGCCTTGTGTTCTAGCTCTCCTTTTGAATTTCTGAATCTTTATGACTGTTGAATACAATTATCCAAAAGTTTTCAGCACAACAACACCACAGTATGTTTGTAGCACAATGTCTTTAGGTCAGGCAAAAAATCTTAAAAGCTCATTGTAGTTGTAATCCCCATTGCAGGGGTAATCTATTCTCATTCCAGCAGGTGTTGAGTGTGGCCAGTAGAGCGTGATAGACTGATGTCAAATGGGAATAAGTAAAAAGCACAACCTTAAGCCACTATGAAAACAGATACTGGCCTGAACATGGGAGGCCTTTTATTCAGGAAGTCAGGCTCTTATTAAGCAGACATATTTTCAACACATGCGGGGCTGGCTTTTAGCACAGACTGGCCGTCAGCACCAGGTGGCATATTAATATGAATGATGAAGCCTCTGCCATTTAAATTCAGACTTTTGTGTCACCATGTAAATACCGGCCTGCCAGTGACAGAGTGCTGTGGCTTCTGCCCGGGACTTTAACACCTTGGCTGACCAATAACAAAACCTCATTCTGATTGTGTTTTGAATCCTAAGCATGTTGTTGAAACCAGGTACAGGAGCAGTGTAATCACTGTTCAGGGGTCATAAGCCTCGTTTACATCGTCAAACCACAGTAAGCCACTATTGCAACTAAGAATAATGATGCTAAGTCTGATCCTAGTCCACTGTTTGTACAGTGCCAGTGCAATAATTTGAAACACATGTAACTAAGACAAATGATACTTGTTTATTTGTAAACCCAGCTTCTTTAGGAAAAGCATGTTGCTAAATACATAATTGTTTTGTTCTTGTGTGGAGTTATAGGTTGTTGTAAAATTTGCCTGATTGACAGCTCATTCATTTCTGTTTGTGTCATTTTCGATTGCACAATCTTTTTGAAAGTCAATTTCAAAGTCTCAGACATGGGTAAAACATATGTGTCCTCATTGTTTCCGTTGGAATAAGATTTTCTACCAGTATTAGTTTACTGAATAATTTACCCAGAATGTGCTGTATGTTCATTGTGCTTCTTGCTCAATGTAAGATAGGAGTCATTAGGGAGATATTGAAATAAGATCACTGAGGTGTCTATGTGACAAATGAAGCCATGCTATTTGAAATGCAGATATGAATTTTTTCAGTGCCTGGTGAGTCAAACAGAAAGATAAAGCCGTTTTGGTGTTTTATTTTTCTGACTCTTAAACCAGCAGTAATTTTTTTCAGGAGCCTGGATTATACAATAGCATAAGGACAACTGAGATACAACCTGAGGCTTGAATCTATTGATTAACATCACAGTCATATGGATTCTGCCAGCGATGCCCTCGGAATTTCCTCCTGACATGTTATTGTTGGGTTGGCATCATGTTTTAGGAGGAATGCAAGTAATTCAAGATGGTTTGCAGCACAGAAATTGGGACAAGCGCCAGCCACATGAGTCATGATTGCTTGCACACCACATTACACGATATGGTACAAATCCTCATAATGTGTGAAAGAGATTTTACCGGTTCGTTTATGTACTGGGGAATGTGAAAGTTACAGATAGATGTTCCGGTAGCTAGAGTACCATACTGCTGTCTATTTTTACAGCACACTATCAGCTCCAAAACATGCAGATTATTCTGCCCATTTGGCAGTTGCTTATGAAGTATCCCATCATTTGGCGGTGAGTGGGTGGGGGGGGGGGGTTTGGAGGGCTGGTAGTCTTTGTGTTCCAATGACCTCCCTGCTCGTTCTCTTCACTTCGGAACCAGACTCTGTCCCGTTTTCCCAGTCTCCGCTCATCATGGAGGTGGGACCTCTCCCCGAGGCACATCCATAGAGGGACCCTTAGCTGCCAGCCCATGTGTCCTTTGTGTCCGATAACTGAAATTGCACATCAGCTTTCCTCCTCTCTATAGAGGAACCTGCTAATAGATTTGGCTTGCAGGCACACTTCTCTTCATCCCATTTCTCTTGTTCTGTTCTTTTCACCTTTGGATTATTCGGCTTCCAGTTATATGCAAATACTGTCCTATCTAGAATATCTGTCTTTTTTATTTTTTTGTGCGGTTATTATGAGCTCTAATGCATTCAGCTCACAAGCCTTGTCGGATGTGACGGATTGTATAGCGCGTGAGATAGAACATGCTTCCTGGCGATCCCTCATCTCCCAATAGGTGAGGCTTCATCAAGCCTGCACTATTAGAGGTTGATCTATAGAGAGTCACTCACAAGAGGTAACACTTCCATGCAGTTCCCTAGCAACCACTGCCAGAATTTTCTTCTACTGTATCACTCTGTTGCTAAGCTACAGGGCCTGGAACAAACTTCATCTGCCTCCATATTGGAGCTGAGACTGGCTTTATTTGATTAATACAAAACAGATAAGACGTGGGTCAAGCTTGTCTTTTGACTTGTCCACTTCTGATGATGATTTCTGAAATTGTTTTCTGTCCCTTAGTGTGTGTATGTGTGTGTGAACAAGATTGGTCCTTCAGCATAGTGCTGTGATTCTGAAATTTTACTTTCAAGATGATTACAGCTATTACAGCAATCTCTTTTTGTTTTCTTCTATGTTGGATAAAGGCATGACATGTCCTTTCTGTGTAATCAGTTTAGTTTAATGAATGAAGACCAACAGTGCACTGATAGAAGCCATTGATAGAGAGAGTATGAGTTGAATACCCCTGTAAAGACATGAGAACTGTCTGTGCTGAACCAAACTCTGTTCAGATCAAAGCCAGGAGACTTTGACTCATAGTTTATCGGCAGACTGCTGAGAGCACTAGTTAGAAGGTTGGATGAAGGATAAGTGAATGGGCTGGATGTACCTCATATTGACTTGCACAGTAATTAACGGATATAAAAACAGTGAGTTGTGCCAGCAGAAGGAAGGTATACTGCTGTTTAGGCTGTTCTCCCTCAATGCTGGCCACCTGTTGAAGAATTTCTTTCCTATAAAATTTGTATTTGCTCATCACATCATGTGTGACCTATGTTACGGTAGGATGATTTAGTGAAGCAGAGAGCAAAATTGCTTACTGAATATTTTCTAAATATATTTCCTATTGCCTCCTCCATTTTGATTGTGTGCGATTGTGGTGTGGTAAGATGCAAGTACTGTAATTTGAAAATGAGCAGAACATAATCACAATCATAATCACTGTAGTGTTCACAGGTGTGCCCTGTATATGTGTAACATATAATAGATGCTAATATCAGAAATAAATAGGAGCAGGTAAGTAATGCAGCTTCCAAGCACTTAATATTATTAATATACTACTTTTTTTTAATGATTCTTGCCAACCACTCTTTCATGCCTGCCAATCAGCACTGCCTGTGGACATATTGTCAAATTGTTGACAGGCACTCACCAAGCACAGCTTTTGATGTACCGTCCGTCTCATTTGCTTGACTTTAATTAAGCTACTTGAAATTCTCAGCTGGAGAAAACCTGTTTTTTTTTACAAAGGCTTTTGTGTTTTTGATCAGCTCTGTATCATTTTGCCTCGTTATCACCACTCATCAAAGGCAGGTGTTCAGTATAGTGCGGCACTAAAAGGATGAGTGAGCCCCAATCTGCTGGAAACTTAATAAAAGAATATATCAGAAAAAAATAGATATATATAACTTTACCACTGTGGAAAGAAGTTACAGTGTCAAGATTAGTTTCAGGGAACACATTGTCCTTTTTCTTCAGTGCAGCACCTCGCGAGATGTGCTCGATGTGCTGAAGGCAGGGGGTGAACAGCCTGCGCGATGACCAAACTCTGCTGGGAGCTAGCCTGCCCTTCCTTTCCAAAGTAGGAGTAGTCTGCCGCAGCAATGTCAGGGGCTCTGCTGCTCAAGTCGACCGCGTTGTTTAAAGGGGACGGCTAGCTACTTTTGTCCTCGGTCTTCACAAGGAGCCCTTTTAGGACTTACAACAGAACCCGGGGACGCGTGGTCTCATTTCGCGTACACGAGTCTTTGTTCACGACCGCATGTGTCTTGTCCTGAGGGTCGGGTCTCTTGAGTCTACTTTGTTGGCTGGGGTTTTAGTAAATATAACAGGGCAACCCGCTGAGGCCCCCGTCTGCCAATTAACTCGAATTAGATGGATTTACAATGTTCCTGGCAATGTTGGGTCAGATAGTAGCGACAGTTCCAAGGACCGGCAGTGTAACGAAGCAGTGAGGCCTACCAGTAAAGATACCTCATGGTGTGCTTTAGTGCTGCACTCAATAAACCTCAAATCAGAAGAACACACTGGGGTCTTTGTCATGGCTTTTTTCTATAATCTGTGACTGGAGTTTTTGTTTTCACATTAACACTGAATGAAGTGCATGCAGTATATGAACCAGTATTCCCATTTGTATTGCAATTGCCACGTAAGCAATATGGTAATAATATGGTGAAATGATAGTAAACATTTATTTCACCATCAGAAGAAAGGGTTTATCCTTTACCCTGGTCTGGATTAGTTAAAAAACAGTGTTTGCTGTTTTTGAACAGTTTGTTTGTGGATTAGGTTTGCGGAAGCGAAACTGGAACGTGCAGAACTCCCAGCATTTAGAATCTGAAGTGCCAGGTTCCCCTGGCAAGGATGGTGGAGCATTTGGCAGCTTGTGGCCATCTCTCTTTGGTTGTCTTTCCCAGTGTTCTCTAGAGAACTGATGCTTTGAGCAGGTTCTTGGATGAGTTTCTCATGGATACTAATGTATTTTTATTTAAGCACGACTAACCGGAGCTAAGCTGGATAAAGCCTTTTTTTGGTTGTCTCTCTCAAATGGCAGCATTATTTATCCGTTTCTACTTGGAGAGCTTTCGAGAAGGAGGTTGGTCGGTAGGGGTACTCTACATTAGGGCTACCTCCTCCAGAGAAGTTGGCACCGCTGTACATTCTGAGCTGGTGGCAGACCCCACCATAGCCAAAAATAATTAAGCTTGCTGTCATGCCTTTTCTGCAGCATTAGCAGAAAACCCTGTCCAAGTCTCAACATGGGATAGACTGTCTGCTTCACATTAGTCTCCCGATTAGAGCCACTGAGGCAGAAGTTTCTGAAGTCCTTTTTTGTTCACTCCAAACACCACTTCTGAGAAGTTTTCTCATGAGCCAGATGTGTCTGTACTTCAGAAGTGATGTGAGAGGAGAGTGGGAGAATGATCCCCAATCCCCTACCCGAAGACAGAGGTGAAATTGACTTAGTAAATGGTGTTGATGTTCTCCTCTATATTGGTAATCAGGGAGAAAATTTTGATCTTGAGAAAAAGAAAGCTGTTGTGACAACTCCAATATAGTGATAGTGCTTTTGTTCTTTTTTTTGCACTGTCAAGAGGGGGAGGCTTTCCTTTCAGTTTCTTCAGCAGCCTTATCAGAAATATGCATTCCTCATGATTTTTGCATATCTTACACTGTTTTTTTCATGGTTTATACTTATTAATAATAAGATTCACATTTCCTGGAAGATGCTGATATCCAACCAATTGTGGTTTTTAAGGGTTTGTTTCCTCATGCTCATAGTTGCTGTTTCCATGGTGACAAGGGGCATTCAGTTTTAGTATAGAAATTGTTTGATATAGAGATTGCTGTCATCCATATGGAAAAAGAAAAGTGTGCCTTTAATATGATTTAAATAGACAGGAAGAAGGTGTTTAACGTGCAGTTCAGTCCTCTGCTTCCTAGGCTGTGTACACATTCCTCTGGTTTTAAATTTGTAGTCACAGGGCCTCCTCTTCTTCACTTGACTGTAATGATAAACTGCTAAGGTTACCTAATCCTGTTAGAGAAAGGACCAATACCCCACTAGCAACAAAGAATAGTAGTGAGTAACAGTGAGTAACCAATTGGCGCTGACTAATAGCTTACAGGTTGAAATGATTCAATTCGCAGTCCCTGAGGAGCTCATTGGTTTTGAGTCCCCCTGGAGCTATAGAGGCCCAGGTTTGATTCCAGCTGTAGCATCAGCTGATGATGACTGGGAGCCCATAGTGGTGGATAGGCATGGGTTTGTCAGCAGGGGTTGCCCATCTGGCCGCCCTCTGACACCTTGAATCATCAAGTGCGAAAAGCAGTTGTGTTGTTGTATGAGTGACTTGGAAGATTTTGTTCACCACACCCCGCACTCCTGCATGAGAACAGTGGATGTCATGGTGAGAGAAGACAATATCCAACTGGATTCAAGAAAGGTGTGTATATATATATATATATATATATATATATATATATATATATATATATATATATATATATAACTCATATATATTTATTTCAAATACATATTTGTATTCATTTTTTGTTTGTATTTTCTCTTTTACTTTATACTACTTTATAGTATTCCATGTCAGTGAGAGAGAGAGAGAGAGAGAGATCATCATCACATATTTCTTTCAGACCCCTTGAACAAATTTGGTGGAGTTCATTCTTTCCAGTCCATCCATGGAGCTGTTATGACAGCTTTGATATATGCATTGTTTTTGCTCTTATTTATCATTTTATTTCATTTTTCAGATGGCTGCTTTGAAGTGATGTGTCAGCATGTTAATGCCTCTGCCCAGTGCTTTGCAAGGTTGTGGTACTATTTTTGTGTTGGAGAAGGCCTTTTTGCTAAGTGATTTTTTTAAAAAATCTCACCTCCCAGTATTTAACTCCATTCTTGTGAGAATACAGCATGTAACTGCACTTTAATCTTGTACAGCATAACAGAACACTCCTGTAAACTAATCATGTGAAACACTACAGTTATAACATTTCAAATTTGTTCTTCAATATTGTACTCCATTCAACAGTATTATCTTTTAATATAAGCTTTGCTTGTGATGGGATGAGATATTCAGATGCAAACAATTTGTCCTATTGTTCAGTTCAGTTAAAAAAAAAAATCTCACTTTGTCAGGGACTACTTGTGATGTGCAGTTCACAATTTGTTCATTCGTTTTGAACAAATCTTTTTGATGAATGAATTGAACATCATCTCGAGTGAATCAGACTCCAGTTAATGTAATCACACTTGCTGACCAACCCAGTCAGAGATAAAACACTTTAACAATAATAAAAATGAATATGCTTTGAAGCTATAATACAAGTTATCAATATCAGCACCTCACTTATCAATACAGCAGCATTGTAACAGTATTATATATAGTACAGGCCTAATTGATAACACGCTATTTACATATTCGTCGCGAGGTGGGGCGAGATTCTGTGGTTTCACACTAGTTTTGAAAAGCAGCCCACTATGAAAAGTAATTGGGCACCCTTGATCCGGATGAATGAGGCTTATGTTCTTTTTGAAACTTGAATAGGATGATTTGAAGAATGCTTAATAAGAAAGAATGCAGAGATTATTGATTATGTCCAAAACTTCCTGCATGTGTTTTATGATTATGATGCAAGTTTATTAAAAAAAAAAAAAAAAGTATGTCCAAAATATGTTTCTTTGTTTTCATGAGGAGACTTAAATCTGAACAGTGAAGCTGACTTTAACTTCATTGACATAACTTTTTTGGTTGCTGTTCGTACATCGATTTAAAAAATGAAGCATTTATAACAGTGACAAAGAAATAAAATAGAATGAGGGTGTAAAGATGGAAAGAATACAGCAACACAGAAGAGTCACTTAGATAAGAAAAAAATAATGAATTAGGTATCGCACACATATGTTATTATTCCATGGTTCTTTGCCATAATGGCAGAGAAATTCAGTTGTATTTTAAGAGACCCATAGAATTGTCTTTAGTACGGAGGGCTATACTGAATAAGCCTAACTGGATTACATTCTAGAATAACTGTTTTCTGGAATCTCAGGACCCAGTGCATTGCTATTACATAAAACAAGGAACTATACAGAAAAAAGTTTTAAATGGGAAGGTTTGGGGGAGAAAAATAACTGTCCAACTGATCAACTGATAAATGACTACACTTAGTATTTTTATTTGTTAGTATTTTTTTCTGAGCTGATTCAGCAGGAGAGCTTGGCTGCTGGTCACCACCTCTCCTGGCAGTTTATTAAGTTTAAAGAACGGCACCATTAGGAACTAGAAAGTTGAAATCCAACGGAGAGACATATTGTAAAGGTCAGAGTGGGCAGAGATGGCAGCTGTTGGAGTTGGCAGGGGAAACCTGGCCGTGCTTCCAGCTCCAGACTGAGTGCAGTGGAAAGCTTTGGCTAATCTCAAGGAACGAATACACTGAATACAAAAAGTACAGCAAGTGTACTTACGAGAGTAGTGGGGTGGCAGTGTAACATAGTGGTTAAGGACCAGGACTTGTAACTGAAAGGTTGCTGGTTTGATTCCCCCGCTGGGGCATTGTTGATGTACCCTTGGGCAAGGTATTTAACCCAGAACTGCCTCGGTAAATATCCAGGTGTATAAATGGATAACATGTAAGAATTGTAATCTATGTAAGTCACTCTGGGTAAGACTGTCTGCTAAAGGACAATTAAAAAAAATTGTGAGTCTTATTCTCAGTACTTGATTATTAGTAGTGTGGGCTTAAAGTACATTGGCCCACATTTCTCTGCACACTGTTGTATCAGTGCCTCCTTTGGCTCACCCGATTTATACAAAATCACCTGCTTCTCCAAGTGGAGGGTTCTGTAGCACACTATATGAAGTAGCAGCAGTCAAATATGCAGTACTGTGTTTTGTGTAACTGCTACATGCACTATGCTAACTTTCAACAAACTGCATGTTGCCACCCTGTTGCCATCCAGTTGTGGGTTCATGTGAAGGCATAATGCACTGACTGCAGCACCATCACATTGAATAAAGAGGTTGACTGAAGTTTGGCTTTTACTCCACTGTCAGTTCTGTGGTTTCCTTTATACCATGTGCAATGCAGGTATTGCAGACCAGACACTCTGTGGCTTTGCCAAAACTATATGTTTAGTTTAGACATGTCGCCACCTCCCTGCATTTGGTACTGTATTGTCCAGATTATTTTATTAACTCCACATATTTGTGAAGGGATGATGCATTTAGAAAAGCATCTGGCTTTGATTTCCAAATGCTTTTCAAAACAAGAGGCTGCTATCCAGATTAGAACTAAGAGCCGCTACAGCAGTGACAGCCGTGGGTCAATCATGCCTGGCTTTTAGGCGTGCGTATGTGACCCCTGGACCACCTGTGTTTGCTTAACATGAGAGGACGATGTCATCCATATCTCCACCATCTGCAACATACCGTTGGTTATTCTTCTCCATTAATAGCGTGTTGACAGATGTAGTTGCAGTGTATTGTGTTTGCTTTGGTTATCTGATGTTCATGACCACTGAGGTCTTCCGTATTTCAAACAAATGGGCTGTTATTCGGCAAGTAAAGATGCCTTGCTACCAACATTTTATTTAATTTTAAATGTTAATTTTTCTATGAGCTCGGATTTCCTTTTTCAGTTGAAACCTCATGTCTTACAATTTGTGAGGTTTGGAGGGTTTAGAGGAGAATGAAATAGTTTCTGAATAAATCTTTTCTATTAAGTTGTTTTAACAATGCTGCCTACTGCTGCTCCTTTCAGTTGTTACAAGCTGAACTCAGCCCAAACAAAATTGAATTCTCTCATATATATATATATATATATATATATATATATATATATATATATATATAATATATATATAATATACACATATACATATATATAATATATATATAACATTTAAACTAAAAGTAATTTTGTGTGTTCTATACACTGGTTTCCCCAGCGGGAAATCACTGCCAGGGTTAATAGAACAGGTATTTGCACATGGCCGATTTCTTTCCCATCCGTAATGGTTTGTATATGATAAATATATAGAGCCCTAATGTTAATGTCTGGGAGAATGGCTTGCATGACCTTGCCTTCTCTATCTGGAAACCAAACGGCTGTCTGCGTCCTTAGTCCGCCGCGCAAGGTAATGGTAAAAGTGCATGCCTACCTACTCAGCCCACCAAGTGCCTTATACGTGATATATGGTTTCTGGGAGACTTTGCCCTCTACAAAAAAATACATTAGTAAGCAAGTAAATAAATAAATAAGCTGTCCTGAATTCTCAGAGAGGTTTTCCAAGTTGGGCTTTTCCCATAGGTTTAAGCAATGTACACAGTTACTTGGCAGCCTCCTGGTGCCTCCCTGGACGGGATACTCGGGGACGGTAACCTCTATTTATTTTGATTTGGCTCCTGCCAACACCCTGTCGTTGGTGACAGTGATTGATTGGTGAGTTTAAGGTTTCTGTAGATAATCCATCGGGGGCTGAGGGTGCTGGATGGGGGGTTGATCGCACTGGCCCCCTATCCCAAAGAGACCGGCCTTACTCCTATGCATGCTCCTCGGCAGCTGTTGATAAGACTTTCACAGCGTTCCCTCTCCTGATGAGGTGTAACGGGGCTGTACCCCAAATGCATGGGCGAGAATCTCTGAAAACCAGACCTATCTCATTCATCCTGCTGTCAGTTCAAGGAGGGCCACCGAATAGCAGCTGTATGAGTGAGCCTGGATGTTTGTTTTTATGTGTGTGCTCTAAATTTAAAATGTTAACAAAGTTACCCTTGCTGTGTAACCACAGTACAGCATTCACCTGTAAGGCAGGTATATCTGAGCAGTACATGGGACAGTGGTAATCCTGCAAAAGCTCTAACATACAGTAAGTACAAATTTAATTAAATGCCATTAGGGTTTTCTTACTGCTGACACAGTGATAATGGCAGGTCTAAACAGTGAGTGCTTCATAACGAAACACTCACATCACATCTGTTTTTCCTCAGAAGATGACCTTTAGAGATGTATGCTACTGATGGAACTCAGAATGAAGGGAATGCGTTCTGACTGGCAGATCATGTGTTGGCAGAATTATTTTGCCTGCTCAACTCCTAACATAGTATGTTACAATATTTTAAAATATTTCGTAATTGCAAAGACATCAGTGAAAACAAACATCACATTACCACATAATTTGCATGGTCATATGCATATATATATGCGCTTCACTGCATTCATGGAATGGCCCCTGTCAAAACTTCATTACTGTACTTGAGAAAGCTCTCATACTGACCACACTAAAGACAGATTGATTTTGCACCTTGAAAAGCAGCATTTTACCTCAGAGCTGCAGTATTTGTTAAATATGTATAGTATTAATATATGCATGATATTAGAGTAAGCTTAAATTAAATAAATGAGTATGATGTTTAGGTTATTTTGAATTTCTTCATAAATTACTCACTGTTGTCCCACAGTACATCTGCAAATTATTTAGTTATGACAAGAAAATAAAGGTTCATAAGGCAATAAAAACCTCATGGGAATGCTGTGTATCTAAAAAATGTGGCGAAGAATATCACTATAATAATAAAAAGAGAAAAATAAAAATCTCTGTACTCCTGATAGGGTTTAATGTTACAAAACTGCTCCTTGCAGAAGGGATAGCTGTAGTTTGTTTTGATTAGATACGCAATTAAACTGAAATGACAGTAAATGAAAGAGTAATTTGACTGACAATCTCCCCATGATTAATGTTGATAAGTTGACTGCGTACCCACAGGAGCGTGCAATTGAGGCAAAGAGCTTCTGGCTCACAAAACTCAAAGAGAGCCGTTTATCACCCGTGAAGCTGAACGTATCGGTGTCTGAATTAACACGGACGTGCCTTGCCATTTTTTGTTGATTTTCCTGTCAGTAAATTTCGAAACCATTGCCGCTGCCCATTTTTAGCATCAACTAAATGTGCGATACAGGGAAATAAAGTAACGAAGGAAACTTTCATTTTAAATAAAATGAAATGAACTTTCATTTGACATGTTTGGTTTAACCACACTGTCCGTGCTCCTACTCCAAGATGTCTGTTGTTCTTTGCAAGCCATCATTCCATTCGAAAGGTTTACATTATCACATTGATGAACTGGGAATCTGCTTGTGTTGGAGATAAAAGTAGGCTTTTTTATTTATTTTTTGTTCTGAAAAAGTATACGTTGTATGCAGGACTGTAGGCCTAAACTTCAACTATTTTTTCAAAGCCTAGCAACAGAGCACACGTTTTTCCTTTCATAAAGACATCATTAATCTGTTTCAAGATAAAAGTTTTAAACTGGTGGCTGAAACATGGTTTAGACAGAAAACCAAGAATACTGTGTTGAAAACAGGCTTCAAACCAAGTAAATGTGCAGTCATGAAATGTGCAGCATAAACGTGTCCTTTTCCATTTTCTGTGTGAGGCTATGCTTCTATGAGTACTTTACAACAAACTAAAAAGGTTATGACTAAATTAATAAATTTATTGACAGAGGTAAGGACTTGGCAGTGGTGAAGGTTACAATTGCTACAACTGAAAGCAATGATGTTATTATATGGCATTCAATGATATGTTTTGATAAGTATCCAACTTTTCAGTTATTTTAATGTAATATTTTTTGTGCTATGAATAAGAAATAGTCAGATCACCGGTCAGCAGATTGGTCAATAATTCAGTGAAAAATTGCTAACAGGTCTATAAAATTATAATGAGAGGAAGAGGCACAAGAGATGTGTCTGAAAACTCCAATGTGATGTATTTCTAGAGCCATGGAAGTTGTGTTTCATTTAGATTTTAAGAGACTAGAGAACTTCTGTTTTTGGCAAGTAACACCAAATTAAAATGGGAACATTTTCAGACTCTGTATTCATTTCAGGTTGGGGTTTAGAGGCATCTTTACTTTGGCAAGACTTCTAGTATTTACTAGAGAGAACATTATGCAGACTGTCATGAAGTGCAATAGGTGATTCAACACAGGTATGGTTCTGTTGAAGTCGATAAGGTTTTTTGTCCACATGCACTGTCTGACACTTCTTTATTTAGGTTTGGCTTGTTGCCTCTTTCCTTTTTTCTGTGAAGTTTGATTTGAATTATTTTTTTAAAATAGAGAATTCATATTGTGGTACCCTACCATAAATCAGTGAACAGATGTTTTTGCTGATGTGCTGTGAACCATTTGGCCTTTTTGAAGGCTCCATTGAGGCCAAATAAAATTCACTTTATATTGATATTCACTTGTTGTAAGGCATTGCAGCGAAGCTGTGCTCAACTTCACCAGGGTGAAGTCTGGATTCAGTTCATGGCACACATTTATCAGACATTAAATTTGGATTGAAATTGAACTGAAATGAACATAAATTCCCAACTATTTTGAAATCCAGATATGCTAGAAAAGATTGGCTAAATGTAAGGCTCCAGTCAGTTACCACATAATGATGAAATTAGCCATCTATCCTTTAAAGTAAGAACTCATAATGAATCTGAATCATGGAACAGCCCTTTGAAACCCAACCTTCAACCACATAAATCTGAATCATAGAACAGCCCTTTGGAGTCAAACCTTCAACCACATAATTCTCTGATTCACATTTTTGTTAATAGCAATTCTGTTACCTCCATTTTAATTAGTCTTTCAGGGATGAAAAAACTGTTATTAAGTCTCAGTGCCGCAGGCATTTTGTATACCTTTCAACAGGCTTCCGATTAAATATTGGACACAACAGGGGGTTTGGTTTCTCAGGCAAAGGATATAATGATTTTAAATAGGAATCATAGAGTGGAGGTGAAAGTAAAACCAGAAAAATCTACTCATTGGTTCTTGCCTGGTTTAAAGGAGACAAGTTAGGGCTTAGAGGAAGTGCTTACCCCAGAATTTACCCCAGTTTTATTGTCTGACTGCAGTTTGTGCAATCCTGTTGCTTCATTGACAATCATAGACAATTAATTCAATTTGATGTCATCTTTTAATGTAAAGACTGGTGCAATAGAGATACTTAAAGTGAACCACAGTGGTTTTCCATTCAGTGATAATATCCAGCTTGGGCTAGTCTTGGCACATTGAAGAAACCACTGTGTTTTAATTGTCTAACAAAAAAACCTCATTGTGCAATGTTTATATATCTTGAAACAAAATTTTAGCTGACTGAAAATGAGTCTCACAGAAAGTGTTTAACTGGACAAACTAGGCACACAAAGTCAATGGATTTTACAAGGTGTGTATACAGCTGCTTAGTACAATTTTTTCCTTATTTTCCTTGATTTTCTTTCAGAACCACCTCAAGTGACTTCTAACATGTCATCAGGGAAGTTTACAAGGTAGAGAATTGACTAAACTGGTCTGTCAAAACATCTGTCAAAAACTGTCGCAACCTTTAGTGGAGAATCGTTTATAACCTGTTGCTGTTCTCTCTATTGCATGTATATTCCAGGTTTAGTTCACAGTGGAAACAGATTTTTCAGGTGTGCTTTCTGCTAGGTTCCTCTCCTCTGTTATTGAATTAGAGGGTAGCGCCATACATTCCCGATGAGTGTCAAAAATTAAGTGAGAATAATATGGGTTTTGAAATAGGAAAAACATGCTACGTTGCATTAATTTGTTACTCTTTTCTATGAAGGTAAAATTTGGATCATACTTTAAATTCAGGAATCTGATCAAGCAGTATTATTATGGGTAATGTGATGCACAGTAATTTAGCAACACGGCTCACATTGGAGCGATGGAATGTTGTGAAATGATATGAATAAAGTCTCATAATCCAATTAATTATCATTTTCAAAATCCTCAAGTTAACCAAACAAAAAAAAAATAGAAATGACCAATCGTAATTGCTGTCATTAATTTAATTCTGCAACAGTGTGGCACACATTCCTGGAATAAGAGTGTGCTTAATCTTTTCACCCGTCATGTCTCATTCTATCAGACTGCACATTTTGTACGTGTCTTAATTGAAGCAGCGTGTAATAGTCTCAGTGAGCAAGGCCATGTCGATTTCATCTGCCGAAATAGCGGCTGCAGTTGTGCAACTGCTGTGGGTTTGTCTTGACAACATTGCGGAGCTGGTTTTTTATTACCATTATTCAAGCAGCTCTTATTCCCAGTCGCTGTTGCCTGCATTATGATGCTGCATTATGTATTAACAGCTACTGACAAACACGGTAATACAACAAATATGCTTGGTTAAAATTTACAATATCCTTTTTTATCTGAAGAGTGCAGAAAGTGTGAAGCTTATTAACGTAATCTGCAAAGTATTTGTAGGCACACTAATCTGCCACTGTTTAATGTGGATAACTGTGAGCCAGAGTTATAAATAATCTGTTGTTTGCAGCACAGTTTTCCCCAAATATTGTACTTTCTTTGGCAGAGAGCACAAGTTTCTACCAAGAGTAGATTCTCAGTTTGTGAAAATAAATGGTGGCTACATTAATATTTATAAAAAAACACATGTTAGTATATTGAATTCACACTTATGAGCAAAGCAGTCTGTCAGCGCAGGCATCATAGGGACTGCTTCCATTTTTTCTTAATAACAGAAATAGATCAGATTTGTGTTTTGCCATCCTGGTGTAGCATGCAATAATATGTGGCTGATGCAGCTCAGCATGTTCCCTTACACTCTGAACATCCCCCATGCTGTCACTTTGTCACAACATCCTTTTGCTACTGTGGTGGAACGAAAATGGAAAAAAAAGGAGGGGAAGAAAAAGGAAAACAACAACAGCAACGAAACCCCCTTGAAGCTATGATCAGCAACAGGCCTCTGTTTGCACCCAGCCTTTCTGGGATATGCTTGGCAGTTGAACTGTGAGAAGAGAGGAGTGGAGTGCATGCAGGTTATCCCGTGAAGCACTGGCCTGATCAAACAGAATCCACCATTGCTGGAAATGTGTCTACAGCGGCTACAGTTCACGTTCTGATGTGCTTGGAAACAGTTCATGTTCATTTGCTTGTTTGCTTTTGAGGTATTTTTTGAATTACATTCAAATAGCAATGCAGCTATAAATGTTGTTATTATAACTTAATTGTTGTAAGTAGGCACAAGCAAGCGTAATCCAAGACATTTCAGTGTCACCTTGATTGTACAGTCACAGAGATGACATTGTAGATCAGGTATGTCTGACTACATAAAGAGGCAGCACATACTGTGTGCTTTGATCGAAGCCAATCCCTAGATACTGCCTTTCACATTTCTTTTCTACACTTGCCAGTTAGTGTGGGTGGGATTGGAGATTAGGAGTGTTTCGTGGCTCTGTTCTTGTCTTTGGTGTGCATGGCCATTAAAAATATGAAAATGGAAAAAACATGTAACTGGGAAAGAAAATGATTTATTAAAGCCCTGGACAGAGTGTGTGTGAACAGACATGCCCTCTTCTGTTATGAGGCACAATGCTCTGTTCTTTCAAACAAAATAAACTGGCAAATTTCTTCTTGTGCTTAATGACCTTTATCGAGCCTTTATCTAGCCAAGTTTCCAATTCAGATCAGAAGTGTACACTAAATGAAAGGTTTAGTATGACTGTTACAATGGAGGGAAATTTGCAGTTTATTAAAGAAAGAATGCTTCATTATTTTAAATTGGCCTTAATTCCCCAGATGAAATGATTCGGAAAACAGCATAATATGTGTGCAGTGGCTTCTGATGTTATCAAATTACACTGGGTTTATCTTCTCAGAGGTTTTCAGATGATTTAGTTTAGTATCTTGTAACCAATCTATTATTCTACTCCAGGTTCAACTCTGCTTAATACATTATTGGGTTCAGGCATGGGTTTGCATGTGAAATATATGATGTCGCAATGGGTCAGGCTAGCAGTATCTAAAACCCCAGAAGATAACTGAATCCACCTGTGCAGAGTCTAGACTGGACACAGGGGAAGCCTAGTTTTACTGCATGATGGATTTCCATCTTCATTTTCACCCATTTGGTGTTTGTACTGTAACTTGCAACTGGTTCCTTTTGGTTCCCTACTTGTGTTGAGTTTTTATTTATCATTAATCCATGTCTAAATTAAATATGGGAGTTATCAGCAGTGCTGTTAATGCAATGATCTGAATGATCAAGCTGCCTTGTTTGAAACATCCCAGGTTATCAGTACTCGCTGCCCAATTTGTCTGCATGTGCCATGTACATAACTGTGACCCTGTGCTGCCATTGTCTACAGGCCTGTAAGGACTGATTCACTTCCTGGTGTGCTGCTCCTTTTCTTCTTCATCTTTTACTCTTTTTTTTGCATCATGTGAAACTGTAAAGTCTGGTATTATTAATACTTGATGTTACAGATGTCTATTATTAGAGCATGACTTCCTTGTTTAGTCACAAAATGTTTTTTACTGAGAAGAACTGTACCGTATGTTGAACCAGGTTTACAAAGGTGATCTTGTTTATAATAGGCGGGTTGGTGCATGTTATGAGGTTATTTGTAACCTTATCCAGGGTGTATTGCTCTTTTTTCTGATCCATTAATACAGTTTAATATTCACTGGTCCCCTCCATTGCAACAGTTTTATGTGCTATTTCCATAATAAATAATAATAAATCTCACACATGTGATTTCCTATTATCCTCACATTGCTTATCTAACAAAGCCATTGTTGTATGTATGTTAGACTACATTAGATTACATTATAAATGCCTGTGGAGGTCAGCCACTATGATTGCTACTAGGTTGCAGCATTGCTGCTGGTGCTTTTTGGTCTGTCCCAGGAAATAAAATATTACAATATATACAAAAGATTTTTTCTGTAGTAGTATGATTTGTTCATGTCACTTGCTAGTATCCCACACGTCTTCATCATTGATGTGGTGACGAGATGAGATATGAAAATTTATTTTTGGTGTGTATTTATGGTCCCACTTGCTCTTCTCCAGTGTCACTAGGCGTCCCTTCTCAATTTCATCATTTCTGGAAAAGCACTTATACTTCACCATCCTTGCTGCTGAGTCTGGACTCAGGGATGTCTGTGTTTAGCTTGGCTCCCTGTGCATTGTTATCGCATAGCTCTGTGGTAATCAGACTTGTCTTGATTCTTACATGTGTGCTTTATGGGTGGGTTGTTGGTTACCACTGAAACTGTAGTCAAACTGACCCTTTAAACACTGCAATTTCAGAACAGCGAGGCAAGAAAAAAAGCAGTCTTGGCATAGATAGTTTTATAGAATTTAATATCAATAAACACATGATGGTTTTCACTAGATTTGTGAAATCCCTACAGCAAAACTTTGCAGCACTGTAGTTTAACAGTAGTATAGAGATGTTGCATTAAAAATTGTATTCTTTTGGCAAGCATTTAAAATGTACTTCAGGCTATCATATTTGGGCATCCCTCCTCTGTCTGTTGTTCAATAGAACTTGAAGGACCAAATGTTGGCCTAGTAATCTTCCTGTACATAAGGCCTCTTGAGTTCTTAGCAAGAGTATGAAAACTAATCTGGAATTATGCTGAAAAATGACAATCAATACAGAAAATGCTTTCTGTTTGTGACTGTTTTGTGCTTAAAAAGCATTGGCACAGTGGTATGTTTATGAACATTTGTTTCTGTGTTTGCAGTTTGCACACACAGATTCTAATGTTTCCATTGTTGGAGGAAGACTGACAGATTACACTACCAGTGGGATACATCCGAGTGGCTTGCTCTGAATAGAATTAAATGCAGTATGCTAAATGAAGTAATGTAATGTAATGTAAATGCGCATGTGATTTCACTAGGTCTTGAGATTCACTAGACTGTGTATGCCGGAAAATGTGGGGTGTCAAAAGGGATTGGTTGTTGTGGTTTGTAAATTGCTCAGTACAAAAGTACTCGGTAATAGTACTTCTGATTAAATATACTGATTTTCTGTGGTTATAATGTTGGTAGGTACCTTAGTGATAGTTAGATAATATTCAGAGCTTCAGGACCTCAATAATGGTCTATTCTCAAATACAAAAATATGATATAACAGAAAAAATGTACTTGTTGGATCATTTTTCTTCTTAAAAACCTTGACTCTGTTAAAACCTAGAAAAAATGTTCTTCTTTAGTCTTAATATCATTGCACAAAGCAAAGTCATATTGTTCCCAAGTAAAATATTTTATTCCAAGAAACACAAGGGTCACATTTATTTTATACTCTGTAGTTAGTATTTTGAAAGTTCTGCTCTGACATGGGTTATACTTACAAGATGCTTCATGTATAGTTTTATGAGTTTCTGGCACTTCTAAATGGGAATACTTGACAAAATTGCTGTAGGTTTTTCTCATCCTTTGGTTTTCTTTTGAACTGCTTTCTTGAGTTGGATTGAGGTCTGGAAATTGAGATTGCCAGTTGTGAACATAGAACATTAATCTCAGTTTATTTGTTGTGTAGGATGAATGTTTAAATTGTTGTCATGTTGGAATATCCATTTTTGGCCAAGCTTGAGCTTCTTGGCACAGGGAACTTGGCCCAAATGTTTTGGTATTTGTCAGAGTTCATGATTTCCTTTGTATTAACAAGGGACCTGTAGAGTCAAGACAACCACAAAACAGATACCCATGTCATTTCACTGTAACCATTTTTTTTCTCAAGAGAAGGGTATTTATTTAGTCATTTATTTAACAACAAACATAACACTCATGAGCAGGTCCAAAGCTCAGTTTTCATTCTTCTGACTATAAGACATACTTCCAAATGTCATTCAAATGCAGTGTGGCAAATTCAAGCTGCCTCTTTTTGTGGCTTGCTTTCAAAAGAGGGTTCTTCTTTGTAACCGAAGCATGAATGCAACATTCATGCATGCAACTCTGAATGGTACTTTTTGACATCCTGAAGATGTCAATCTGGTCCTAGTCCAGTGCACATGGATTTTTTTTTCCTGTTTCTCCCATAGCACCCTGCTAGTCAAACATATGCATAATAGTAAAATGAATAATATGCAGAGCTAGTTCATTATGGAAATTGAAAATAATGACTGTGTTATGGGATCTGAGAATATGAGGGCCATTTTTGATAACTAATTTATGTATTGTTATTTTAGATTTTATAGTTTTATTTATTATTTATTTATTAATTATTATATTAAAAGTATTGTAGAATCCTTGCTACAGTATTGTTTGTCCTTGAATAAATCATCTTTCTCATAAATGAGGAATGCAGTAAAACATCACAGGAAGACATCTTGGATATGTATTGCAGTACATACAGCTTACGCATAAAAGTTAAGGATATTCAATATAAAGGAAATTCTTTGTGTAAGAAATTTTATTTTGTGTAAACCTTTTTATGTAGGCTGTGTGTAACATAAAATTTTTTATGTTCCTCATAAATGAGAAACCCGTTAAGCTTTCTTTGTGTCAGTGCATATAGGCTGTATTTACTAAAATACAAATCCAGAGTGTTTTCATTTGAACCCTCAATGACACTGAGCTGTAGTTACGTGTACACATGACACTACACCATATGTTTGCATATTGTCATCACACCGGAGAGAGAGGACTGGGCTGTTGTGTTAATTAGGGTGGTTTTTCATCAGGGTCCAGTCTCTACATAAGGGTGTTGTGCGACATCTATCTCATAAACAGAAACCTTCTGAAATCATAGTCTAAGGCTCCAGCTGTATCGACGAGTTTTTTGTCATGAGCTTTATTTATTTATTTATTTATTCATTCATTCTCACAGAAGTTATTCTTCTTCTTTCATTGTGGCTACTGAACATTATTTTATTTGAAAAAAAAAAATGCATTAACGGTCATATAGTCTTACAGTCCTCACAGAAATAGGTTAAACTGAATAGTAGTTGGTAAAGTTTGTGAACATGCAAGTAATCTGTTCATTCTTGACAGCTTTTGTGCAAGGCTATGTACAATGAATACAATGTGGCTATATAAGTGATACAATTGATAGAAATGAAATAATGTGGACAAATGCAGTGTGTCCCTGTATGCCCCCCCCACACACACACACACACACACACACACACACACACACACACACACACACACACACACCAGTCCCAGTTCTCAGTTTGTTGCCTGTTGTATTGTGAAAAGTGAATGTTGAACATCCTGGTAACAAGCCTTATTGAATCATGGATTTGTAACAACTACAAAGCATGAAATCGGGTAAAAAATGTATTTTTATTTCAAGAAACGTTGAGAATGGAGTCATGTTTTCATGAGAAATGGGTGGCACGTTTCTGTGAAATGCAACCCCGAGGTGTGTTGCCCTGTGTCAGAAAGCACACTTCCGTGTGGAGGCAGTGTCTCCCTGTGGAGACTCTGTTAAGTGTCATGAAAGCTGGACCACAGAGGCTGCCCGTCTACAAGGGGCCAGTAAACACACCTTATAAACACCTCCCACCTGTGCTTTCTGTTTCTTCAAAATGTCAGCCGCTCTACAAGCTTAGTCAGAAACTTGCGAATGCCATTTACTGTCAGTTCAGGCCCTGAACTGCCCAGATAGTAAGGGTGGTTGAGTGCTCAGTTTTGCCTGCCGTATTTTAGCCAGGCATAAAGCACCGAAGTCTTGCGACTGGATTACATTTGGCTGTGCGACTGGAGGCTGTTTTCATCCATGTACCCGGATAAACACTGGTCTCTCTCTGCTTAGAGGAAACTGCCAGGCATTATGATGGTGTGGGGTTACGCAGGCAGCACATCTCAAATGAACGGCTGGATTAAAAGAGCAGGCAGCTGCTTTGTTTTCTCTCATTAGCCGCCACCCTTCGGGGAGCACTGTTGCTAAATAAGCCTGGCCGTGTTGAAATTTCCCTCACCTCAGACTAATCTTCCACAAAGGCTCCCCTTGTTTCTGGCTGTTTATATATGATAATGGGATGTCAGTTTGACCGGAGCAAGGGGAAAGGAGCATACTGCGGGGCAAAAACTGAACTTCTGGAATTATGATCAATGTTACAACACTTATGCAAAGTTGCAGTTCAGAGTTGCACCTGTCTGCCAGCCATCCCATTCATTTACAGTATGTGCCTTGTCTGTGCATTCTGAACAGTACCTCGCAATATGCCATTCTTCAGGTTACTGTTTTGCATGTCAGAGAATATTTCTTGAGTTGAAAGTGAGGCCTGAATGCTGGCCCTCAGCTCTAACTTTACACTGCGGGTGTCTGGTGTCTGGTAAAACGTTACAAAACACGTCACCCGATGTGGTTTCCCCTGCACAGATGGCGAGTGGGGAGTGTGTGTTCATAGCTCTATTTGATTTCATGTCAGGGCACCACAAGGGGATGGGCAGGAACCAGCTGCAAGGTGAGGTAGTGTAATGTTTATACAGCCTACTGAAGAGACATTGCCTTTGGATGTCTGAGTTCTTTCTCAGGATATAAAACACCCCGATTGGCATGGAATTAGAGGAAGGAGCATTGTAAATGACAGAGCTGTAAGCGGTGCTTAAGAAAAAAAAAAAACTTGAACTACTTGACATTTGAGAGGAAAAAAGGGAAAAGAAAAAAAGCTGAAAGAGTCTGGAACACCTGACAGTGTGTAAATGAAGCTAGGTGCTCTGAAACAGGGGCCATTAAAATGTACATAATTCAGCAATTTAATGGATCTTTCTTGAAACTTCTTGCTTTTGACCCACTTAGCAGTGTTTGTGAGGAGCCTCACTGATCAAACTGTTAGCGTTGGATGTAAAACATGGCTTCAGGAGAGCCCATCTTACTGATAGGAAGCCACACAAAGTCACAAATTTGCTAATACAGCCAAATGAGGAATTCAAAAAAGATGAAGCAAGACATGTGAAGACCTTTTTTTTTTTTCAACATAGACTTTTTTCAACTTTGATAGCATTTGTGCCAAGAAAAGTTTTCATTACAGCATTCTGAGCTTTTCCCTGTTATGGCAGCTATAATTTTATATTCAGCAGCTGAAGTCTAAGTCCAAGTATGTATGCATATTTACATTATTTTCACATATAGACCAATATGGTTGAATTATTTAAAGTATTCTACATAATGACAATAACTTAGTACACTATGTGTTTTTTATAAATTGAAGAGTAGGCTTTTTGTCATTTTTTGTATCAACACACCCTTTACCACAGCAATGATGTTGTGAATTATTTATCAGAATATGTCTTGCTGTTCAAATGTCTATAATTAAAGCCATTTTTAAGTATTAATAATAACTCCTGGCTACAGGCTACATTTAGAAGGTGGTTTATTCACAACATGTATTCATATTTAATTCGAGGCTTAATTTCTGAACTATGTTTGCATGTTTTAGATTATGGCAAGTGGATTAGTATGTACACCCATTTCTTATTTGTTATTTATTGTATTTATTTACAAATGTGCATTTTGTTTTCAAACACTTGTATTATTGATAAACAGTGTCGTTGTTTTTGCCTATCTGGTTTGTAAGTGGCACTTTGCTTTTGGGGAAGTGAATTTAATTCACAGCAGATATGAAAGCTATAGAATAGAATAAAAAATGCAGAGTTAGTCTGTTAGATGAAAGACTTATATGCCTGCAAAGGCAATCATACATCAGTCATCAAATGATGTTAGTCATAACAGGAAAATTTTGATGCATTGAGGGTGGTCAAGGCACTTCTCACCTCACTCCATCTAAATTGCCTGATATATCCTCAGCCCAACTCCAGAGATGGTGATGAGATGCCATCTTACATTTAGATGTGAAGCAAAACCATTGGGAAGTACTTCTTCATGTAGTGTTCTTCACATACTGTCCTATGCAGCTGTTCTCTGAAGGGGAGGTTGGGTATTTCCCCCATGTCTAAGCAATCCTGCTGTTTCAGTTTTCAGTCCAGACAGCTGTGATATGTTTCAACATAACTGAAATGCATACACTCAACTTTATTGTTGTACGTGCACTGCAATGTCTATATATGTTGAATAAAAACACATATGACAACACATATGTCCTGATCAGTTCAGTGGCAGCATTACTGTAGTGCAGGCATTAGCCCTAATTGAAACTCTAAAGAGAATCAGTAGGATTAAAAAAAAATCACTCTCACTGAAACAGCTGTTTGCGTTGAATCTTCTGGCAATTTCAGTGACACTTTGTAAAGCTTCTTTAAGCCAACTGCATGAATAATTATTAAAGGAAACCTAATCGCTTTTGAAAGAATTGAAAATTAATGTACTAACAACTGTGTCCAAATTAAAGTAATTGGCATTCATAAAATGAATTCAGCATTGGCTAAAAGCATCTTTTCAGGCTGGAGCCTCGTAAATGTGGGAATCACTCAGCAGCCTCCGTCGCCATGACAACAGATACTTTTCTGCCGTGGCAGTCCAGGCGGATCAGCAGCGTTTCATTTTGTAATCTTTCGTAACAAATATGAGAGTGGTAAAGTGCACCTGGACTTTAAAATAGCAACCCCACCGCCCATATTTCGGCCATCTCGCAGGCGGGTCGGCCCGTCGCCCCCGCTGTGGTGTCTGGGGCTCCTTTCACTGTCACGGCTGGGGAGGCCTGACGGGAGGAGGTAAATATTGAGATCCTCGGCTGATAATCACAGGCACCGCTGTCAGTCAGCCGAGGTCTGAATGACGGAAGGCGTGCCGCTGTGAAAACAGCCCCTCCGTTAGGCGCTGCAAGCTGCGTGCTGCTCGCCGCTCTCGTAAAAACGCTGATGCTTAATTGCAGTCCCTCGGTGGGCGGGCTTTTACAGCAACAGCAAACGATTAAAAGCGCTTTCCGCTCTGGAACATCGAGAGGGTGAATGCGGCTGTGTGTAGGAACAGGGCGGCTGAGGCCTGCTAGCCCCTGGTTAGCACCTGCTCCGCTCGAATCACAGTAAATATGGAGATTAGCTTTTGATTGTGTTTGTCTCCCTTAACCCTCCACCCTCCCGTTCTATTTGCCTTTTGCAGAAGCTCATTTGCTTCACATATTCTGACCTGAGTTACATTTCAAGCAGGTACAAGCGCTGCGTTTCAGAGTGAGTAGTTAGCAAAAGAAGACAGCCAAAGGCTAAGAAGTTTGTTGTTCTCCATGTTAATGCCTTCTACCTTTGAGTTAAAGTTGAGTTAAATTACACATGAACAAGACATTTTCAGGAAACTTAACAGTCATGACACTGTGCTGTTTCCAGTTTAACTGCAATTATAAATTAATGGATTGCATTTCAAAAATAAAAACCAATGATTTGCAGATGCCTGTTTTTATGAAGGAATTGATTAATTGATACTCTCATTTTTGGTCTAGCACAGAAGATTCAGTCTCGCACAGAGCTTTTCTTAAATTAACCAGACTCCTATCCTAACTTTACTGACATTGTTTCTTGGGACAGAGACTGAAACACCTTTATCATAAGAGTAATAAAAATGAGCCTTGAGTCTGAATGTCTGCACATTCCTCTAAATTCTTATTGTTGGAACTTTTCAAAGGCGTAGTCAGCACTCTGACAAAAGAGTTATATGGTTGTCATAATACAGCTCAGCTTGGTCGCAAGAATGATTGACTGACATTGATTTTGTCATGTTTCAAAGCATGGTGCATTCCAGGAGACAATCCATTTTACAGTAATATGTCCTAAGACAGAGGTTCAGACATGCTGTCAAACCTATGGATCATGGATTTATGTCGTCAAGTGACGGTTTGATTTTCTCTCCCGGTTACACAAGCAACGAGACTCCCATGCATCCATGTAACCAGCACATTCTTTGTTTGCTGCAGTATCTCATATTTAGCATAATTCATTTCTTAGTGATATGCTGGTTTTGCTTTTCCTGTTCCTGTTTTTTTCCTGTTCCTTTAATTCATGCTTTGAGGCATCGAATTAAGAGTGACTTTTGACTTTATAAGTCCTTAGTTTGTTTGTTCTCGTTGCATTCCTGAGTCCAGTGTTATTTTCACTGCAGCAGGTTTGGAATCTGCTTAGATGCTGTTATCTGCTTGTGCAAGAAGTGCCAGAACAAGATCTGACATTCGACAGCAGTTTAGTGATGTGAAATTGAGGCTGCACAGATCCCATCAGGGTGGAGCTGTCACTCCACGTCAGTGAGTTCGTGGTTTGAACCAATCAAAGTGGTTTGCTCTGAAGAAAGTGTTTTGATTGGTTCCTTTTGGTGAATGAGTGAAAGCACATTGCAACTCCACCAATTACAGGGTTCATTCAGGTTCGCTCTTCCATCACTAGTTGACTATGTATCGTATCACATTCATTCTGCAAAATCTTTTATAGAGACACACACATTAGCTTTTAGATGCTCAGCATGTGGTCTGACCTGCTTTTCTGGGCTTCCTGTACGATTCATTTTTCATTAAAAAAGGAAGACATTGACGTTGACGGCAGTAACATGAGTTGGAAATGTCTGTACTATTGTGATTGAGCAGAATACTGTTTTTAAATTGCCACTGGAGCAGTCATGTCATTCTACAGTGAACACTTCACACTGCAAATTCTTTTTGGTTTTGAAATCCTTGTGCAGTCTTTCTGCAAGAAGCGACAATGTGTCTGAGCTTTGAACTGACTTATTTGATTGCTATGTATTCATTTATTTGTTTTCCACACATTATTAGTTGAAGGAGTGGATTTCAGATTATCAGACCAAAAACAGATCTGAAACAGGCTGAAACTTTGAAATGAGCTTGGCATGCATACTGAAGCAGAGTATACTACCACTCATTGAGATGCAATGCATCAAGGTGATGCAAACTACAGGTTTCACCTTATGATAATATTATAATTCATTTATACCACATAATTTCTACCCACACATATGTCTGAGTCCTCACTGCCATACAGCAAAAATAAATGGACCTGTATGTTAATAACCATTAATATGTGTGGACATGTATAGACTCATGTTCTGCATACTGTGCATAATCTGTTTATTACGTTCACCTCACAGCAAACTCTGTCTCTTCCCCTGTAAAGAATCAGAGATACTGTTGGGCCTGACAGTTCCTGCAAACCTCGGACTGTTTCGCCCCTCTCAGCTCTGAGGAAGATCAAAGCCCACGGGATGAAAGGCGGGAACATGCAGGGTTCATTTGAATTTGAATGCAGGAAGGGGATGTTTTTGTCCGTTTTCTCATATCAAACATCTGTCAGAGAGCTCCGTTGCTATACATCTGTAGTACAAAATAGGAAAATAATCTTATGTCTGCGATAAGATTGAGTTTATGAAAAAAAAGATGTTTATCAAATACTTCAACATATTTTATGTATACTAAGGAGAATAGTATGAATACAGTAATGGATGAAAGGATAGAGGTTAGAAAAAAAATGCTTACTGAATACTAGAAGTCTCAGGGTCTGGCTCTTACAAATGAGTTCAGCTTATACACAGCCATTGCCAGCCACATTTTTCATAGAAATTCCTGGTGTTATCATGTGCTGTGTCATTCTAACTAACCTATCCCACATACTATCACTTTCCATCATCCTTTCCAGTGCAACATCCGCTCAGGAAAATAAATCGATAGAATCATCCACCTCATTAAAGTATTCCTATCATTCTCACAATAATGTTCCCAGAATGGAAATGATGCTGAGGGCTAAGACTGTCGGGTCTGCTGACCACAAGACTATTTATTAATGAAGTGAAATCAGCATCTTAACTGGTAAAGATAAGCTGTCTGCATCGTCTAATTAGGTACAGAGTGAGTCAGTCTTTTTGCTTTACTAAATGTAATCCTTCATTTGTGGGAAAAATAAAGGGTTTGAAAATATAGTTTATCATCTGAGTTTCAGCCAAAATTGTCAAGATGGCTCATTTTTCAGGGCTAATCCTTTAACACAAGCCTTGCTCTGCCTAAACCCCTTCACTTGTTGCTCATTAACAGTGCACACATCGTCTTCACAGGAGCTATGAAAATAAATGGAACGTCTCTTGACCTGGACACTCCGTTTCACTGCCCATGTAGGTCAGCCAATCCAGAGGGTAGCACCGCGGCTTAGAGGATATTCTTTTCCCTCACTTCTCTGCTTATCGGTAGATTTGTTAGAATGTATTATGGGACGGGACTGTGGGCTGTTATCAGTGGAACAGTTGAGGGCGCTTAAGAAGGTTCTCCAAAATGCAGAGCTGTAGAATTTACTTTCCTTGTAGTTAATCAATGCTTTTCTCTTTTCATATGCACACCAAATGAAAAAATTAGTAACATTATTTAAACCCATTAGGGACTAACTTGTGTAGGGTGACAGAAGTTCTCACCATTCAGACATATTCAGTTGGTATAAAAGCCTTTTTTTCCTGAATTGCATCCAATAGGTTTCTTTGTCTGGTCTCATTTACTGCATTATGAAAATTATGAAATTTTGAAAGTTATGAAAGTAGACCAGTTTTGTTCCTAATACCCTGAATGCAGGTAGAGGCTGTGAACAACTTCATGTATGAGTGCAAATGACAGTTTTTTTAGAGCTTTACCTAGTTGTTACTCATCAAGAGGCCTGCTTTCTCTTTACTTGTGAGAAATGTATTGGGTTATGTAATTGTAGCTGCAATTTCGCAACCTTTTAGTTACCTAGATGTCAATATCCTTGGCAGGATATCAATAAATATGTTGATTAGGACTCAGTTCGGCCAACAGTAGTTTGCAAATAAGCATTTGTGTCAGGGATGCGGGGTGAGGACTCACACGCAGACCCGGAGGTGAATGGCAGAGTGACTTTAATAAAGCCCCAAAACAGGAGCAGACGAAGACAGGGTCAGAGACAGGCAGGGTCAAAACCAGGGAAGTCAGTCCAAAAACAAACAGAGAGCAAGCACGTGGTCTGGACAGGCGAGGGTCGGCAACGGGCAGGCAGGCAGCGGGGCAACCAGAACAGAGCGGCAGGCAGAGACGAGATCCAAAGGCCAGGCAGGGGTCACAAACTGGGCAGGCAGGTCCGGAGCAGGGCAGACGAGAAGCGGGGAGTGAAGTCTGGGAAGGAGCAGAACCAGGGAGACCGGCAACAGGGAGCTGGGGCAGAACCACGGGCAACCCAGGCAGCCGAAGCAGAACGGCAGGCTGGACCGGGGCTGAGCAGGCGGAAACAGGGTCTGGACAGGGGCAGAACCGGGCAGGCCGGCAACAGGGAGCGGAGGCAGAACAGCAGGCGGGAGCAGACTCGCACAAACAGGGATACACAAAGACAGGACGAAACAGAAAACAGACTAACAGAACTCACGTGACAGAACAGCGGGCAAACACAGAGACCCAGGGCGGGAGACAGAAGACCGTGGAAAACCCGAGAAACAGAAGGCAAGGACGAAACAGGATACTGCGACCCAACTGGCAACAAGACAGAGAAAAGCAGGGTAAATATAGGGTAGGGCTGATGAGGTGATGGGAAGCAGGTGTGCAGGCAGGCGGGCGAAGATGATCAGGTGGGCGGAGACAGGGCGGAGAGCGGGGCAGGGCCGGAACACAAGGAAAAACAAAAGCACATGGACAGGGGAAGAACACAAACACACAGCCAGGGGGGCGGAGCACTGACAATTTGTGCTGGATGAATGCTCATATCTGTAATTTGCACAATGAGGGAGGCTGTAACACTTCATTGTAGACAGCCATGCCAATTACTTGAAACAGAAGCTGTTCAATTACAACATTTTTTTAATGTGGTTTTAAGCTCAGAAATTTCAGTGGCGATTTCAGTTTGGGTAACAGTTCTGTGTTGATTCACTACATCTTATATCATCATTGATGCGATGTGATCACTTGTGTTTCTGTTCACAAATATAATGCATTGACCAACAGTCTTTAACCATGAGGGGTGAACTAACCACAAAAAGGCCTGTCCCAAAGACTTTTTTATTCACTATTTCATTAGGACAAATATCACCAAATCACCAGTATACCATATAGGTCTTGGTAAACGTGTAAAAAAGAGCTTGCGAAAACATCCAATAGCTTTCACATAAACCAAAAAGGCAGAATTGCACTCCTTTTATCTTTAATGCCTGTAATGCAGAAGTGGCGAGATAGGTCTGAAGGCTTCTGATTGGGGCTCAAGTTTAAACAGGATGCGGCTGTGCATTGTCTGAGTTGGGATGATTTGTCTGCGGCATGTCATGGAGTAGCATCTATCAACATTGCCTCATACCCTCGGCCTTATGGCCTGGAGCCCTAGACAGTAGTGTTACCCTATCACAGCCAGGATGACATCATCTTCCAAAGTTATGAGCTGTGAGCACACTGATGAGCTCAGATAAGTCCATCCGGGAGGGGAAGGGCACCCTTTCATTTTAATAGGTCAGATAAAAGGCCTTAAACAGAAAAGCATGGCATTAATTCATCCTGCAGCCGTGACAGAGTGAACGGTCACATCACCCAAGAAGAAGTACAGTATTTGTGTGTCTCTAGGCAGGCTGTGTAGCTTAGTGGTAAGCAGCAGGAATTGTAACCCAGAGGTTGTCAATTCAAATTCCAAGAAGGGCCCTGCTGTTGTACCCCTGGGCTAAGCAGTTAATCTGAATTGCTGCAGTAAATATCCAGCTGTATAGATAAATGATTTGTAAACTATGTAAATTGCTCTGGATTAGAGGGACTGCTAAGCATATTTAGAAATGTAAATGAAATATCACAGTATGGCAGAGGGACATTGTCACTTTTAGAGGGTTCAGTGAAAAGGTTTTATAACTATACCTACATCTGTATCTATATCTGTGTATGCCCATATATCTCTATACAGGCATACAGATAGAACATTTGTCTTTTTTCATTTGGTTTGAGTGACAGTGTCCATCTATTCCACACAGTGTGCATTAAAATTCCATCTCTCATGAATTTCTTAATGGACTGTAAGTCATTACGTGCTTTGTTGATTCTTAAGTGCAAAGATAATTGCGGTGGGCAGCCTGAAAGTGGTTTGATTATTGTCTGTCGGCTCTTGTGAATTCTAATAGATCTAATTGCATCTCAGCAATTCATCTTCCAAGCATCACTTCTTTTTCTTATTAACTGTGGTTTTAATGTACCCGCTAAAGTAGGGACCAGAAGGAGATGGAGGGGGAGATGTAAGTCTTTAAATCATGATAGGCTTGGTTGAAATGAGGTGGATTATAAGATGTGAACAGCACAAAAAACACCAAAAATATGAACTGCATCCTGAATTTTCAATGTGGTAACAGCTAGGATTTTTGGAAACAAGTTCTCATGAGTGTAAGCATAGCCTGTCTAGGCAACCGGTCTTGCCCCCGGCAAACCTATCTCTATGACTAAGCTGTGCTAATTGAATCTGAATATGAATGTTTAGTTAATACCTCTCCTAACACTAAGTAGATGTGGATGTTTAACTGTAAATATTTGTATTTTTGTTAACTTTTTCAGTATGTATGTATGTATGTATGCATGTATTATTAATATTATTATTATTATTATTATTAATAGTAGTAGTTGTAGCAGTAGTAGCAGTAGTGATAATAATGATATCATTATGTGATAGCATAGTAGTATGTTCAGAATGATGAATGAGCACTTTGTATCGCAGTGCAGTTTTAACAAAATCTTAGCCTTGTCACATATTGATGGCTATTAACTATAGTGCTCCTTGATATCTCAACCTACTCCTGTCCCACACAGTACTTCACAGAACTGCATAGCTGTCGGATTAAATGCTGTAACCTCTTTTGAAGTCCTCTTTCTCCATTTTCCTTCATTTCCCCTCGGTCGCATTTTGTAGATTTTTGTCTCCTCTCCAGTTGTCCTCCAAAAATCCTGTCACACTTTAATCTGCGGTACCAATCTCCAAATGAGACCCGATTTGCCCTCTCTGCGGGAGACGGCTCCCTCTGCTGAGCTGCTTTTGATCTCCAGGAATGTCCCCTCTGCGTCTGGGGCCAGGGGGACCGCGGACCAGCCTGGACCGCTGCCTGCCTCTCCTCTCACTCCGCTTGCTGCAGGCATTGGTCACCTGGCTATTAAGCACCGCCCCCCCTCCCCTTTTTAACACCTCTGTTTGAATAAAAAATAACCCTGCGATGCAGAGAGAGCCTGAGACCCTGTGGTCCTGTGTGTATCAGAAGAGGGGAATGTGGGTGAAAGTCAGAGATGTCCCTCAGGGGAGGCCCTGGGCTATATCTCTCCATGGTACCCCCTTCCTTCCCTCTAGTACTGCACTGCCACTCTACTGCAGAGGAGCAGACCACCAAAGGAGGTGACAGGAGCCTGTGCTGTCAGCCAAAAAGAGGTTGCACACAATTTAGAGTGAATCACCAGTGTTGGAATAAAGGCTACCACGTTTGAGTCGTGGCACCTCTGTCTTGACTGGCAATTGCACGCTGGATCGCGCTCCCAGTCCATCTTTGGACAGGCAGCTACTACTACTTTCCATTCACTACCCGAGCAGGGAGTGTGTGTTCTGGAGCTGTAATGAGTTTCTGGTGAGGGGTAAGCGTGAGGAGCTAATTAATTTCACATGGAACCAACGAGCGATAAATATTGCAGTAGTGGCACTTTGACCCACCCCAGTGCTTGAGGGTTTATTGGTTCAGGCCGGAGGATACATTTCACCCACACCAGGTTTGTCATTTTTCAATTAGACAAGAGGGATGGCATTCATTTGAATCATGACATTTTGCATTTTTTATGGCTCTTATAATCTGCACGTGACACCTCTCATACAATTAAGCTTACCAATGTCTCTTAATATAAATTTGTCAATAATTATAAACTATAATATATGCCAGTTTGCATCTCTTTTTTACTCACAATTCATGGTGATGAAAATTTCAAGGGAGAGGGCACAGAAATCCTAATTATATACAATGTAATTTGCAGTATGGTAAAACGTATTCGAGTGTAAGGGGGGAAAAATGTGATTCTTTGAAGCTCGCCTCTTCTTTTCGGTTATGCCCTGCTCCTTTCTGAGGAATGTGAACGCGACAGAACACATCTGAGATTTTTGCTGCACAGGATGTGAAGCAGCCTTTGAAGGGGACGTTTGATGTCCCTCCCAATCAATCCAGCTTTGAATGGAAAGTGGCTGTTATACCTGCCGTACAGGGTCGGCAGGGCTCAAAGCCAAAGATAATGGTGAGAGTGTTTTTAGTCTTGGAGCATGAGCACATCTGTTATGCCAGTCTGTAGTGGCAATGCCTGCAGGGTGAGTGAAGGGCTCAGATAGCTGACACTGTCGTTCTTAGCCTCTGTCTGTCACTGCCTGCTGCTTGCTGAATAGTGCCTGCTACCGGTACATACCTAGATGATCTCTTTTGGGGCATTTCCTATTTTCAAACAAATATCAGTCGAATTCGGTGTTCAGTCCAGGTGTGACAGCTGTCATGCATTTTTCAAATGTTACACCTATCACTGATGTTTCAGTATGAGAGTTTTTATGAAATGTGTCAGTGGGCATTTAGAAATAAGTCACAGAAATATTACCCCAAAATTTAAAAAAATCATCAAATGTACAGGTAGAACACCAGAACACAAGGGCCATGAAACATGTATGCAACATATGTGGCTACTACAAATATGTAACTGGAGTATGGAATAAGCAGATTTCTTCTTAGCAGTGCAGACATGTTCCAAGGAAGTGTCTGAAAGGATATGCCATCCTTTGAAAAAGGAAGGAAAGTCGCCAATGAGGAGCTCCCCCGTATCTGACAAGTGATATTTAAGAGTGGAATGAAGTTAGCGTGTGAATGTTGATGAAAATAAGGGCAGGGTTCTCGTGGCTGTCTTCATTGTGCCCTGTGACACAGTGACATAACGCTGCTCTCTCACTTTCTGCTGTTAATTCAGTGGGTTTGACAGCAAGGAGCAGAGAACCGAATGATGGAATGTGCCTCGCCCTCGCAGTGGTAAAAGTCATTTGTCAGTCTTCCTGTTTTTAGAGCTTTAGAGGAGAGGCAGTGTTCCTTGAAGGAGAATTCACAACGACCCCTTAAAACCTGCATCAACCTTGGTTTTCTATCAAGAGGCTAATCACTGTTGACCATAGCCCACGGGCACCCGGTTGCGTCCTTCTGAATGTTATGCTTCTTTGTGAACACCTTTATGACTGCCTCAGAAAACTAAACATGCTTTCACTAGCGCTGCAAATACATAATTCAACACTATTTTAAAGTTGGTAAAAAATTGAAACAATGCAGAGGCCTTGTAACCCATTCCACCGTTTTATGACTTAACTGTAGTAGAGTATGCATATTCATTGTATGTAAGTGAAACTTTTTCCCCATACCTATTCAGTTATATTGGTATTGTTCAAGGTGATTTGAGGTGATTGAACTGATGGGCTATAGTGGTCTCTGCATGCAACGACTCTGTCTCTCATATATCACATCGATGCAGGACTGGCTGTGAGAAGTAGTTAAATGTCAGACAGTTTGCTGCCATTATGAATTTACATCAGGAGAATGGACAGTCACATACCAAAAATGCCATATATGTCTACCATATCTGCAGAAAGGAGAGGACGCAAAGGCAAAAGGTAAATGGGGTAGCATTGGGGGGAAGTAGCAGGAGTGAAGGCTTAAGGGAGGGGGATAGGGGTGGGGTTTGGTATTAAAGGCAGTGGTGTGATTGTCCGTTCTCCTGACGGCTTTGAGGAGAGGGATGGGTGGATGGAAGATTTTATTTCTGTTAGAAACATGTCTATTTTTACATGGACACTAAACCAAAAGGCTTCCCACTGTAGCCTACTTTGTATCCCTGATTTTGTGAATTGTGTTCTTGTTTCCTTTGCAGTTAAAAAAATGAACATTTATTCCAAAATTGTAACTAAAAATACTTGTATTGTGAAATAGGGTATTCTTGGATCATTGTGGCAATATGGATAAATTACTAACTTTGGTTGGTTTTGCCTGCTATTGATAAAATGATTCCCTTCACATTTCAGTCAGTGTGTATTATAAAGAAAAAGGGAGCCAAGCAATGACATTATGTATAATTTGGGTTGACGTTTCCAGGTTTCCTGCCCAGCAATAAGTTATCAATAGCAGACGTAAATAGGACAGCATATCTTGCACTTATCTTCACAACTGAAACTTTCTAAGATCTTTCTGAGCACTGATAGCATTGATTTAATATAATATTGGCTATATGTGCATATTTATAGGTAAAGTGTGGAATGTAGAAGTTTAACAATGAAGTGCTGAACATTCTATTAATATAAAATTACATTCCCAGCTTTTTCTCATCATTGAATTTTAAGGCTGACTCATCTTGCATGTCCTGTTCTCTCTGTTTCTGGCAGGCAACTGCCATCTAAAAGTTTCTAAAGTTTAGCATTCTTGAAATACAATTAGTGGAAGGTGCAGGTTTGTGGATGTCTTTGATTTGTTTTATTTTACATGGGCTACCTCTCAAGAACTGTAGGTGATGCATGAAAGTTTCAAGTTTTCTGCTCTGATTTCTGATTTCTTTCAATTTTGTCTGCTTGTTCTGTGACAGAGTGTTTGTGGCAGTTAAAGGAGACATTTCTCTTTCACATAATTGTCTAGTGTGCATATTGTGTTCTTTCCAAGCCTATTTACCCTCCTACCCACCTTTCACTTGTAGTTCCTTGGAAGGCATGTGGGTTTTCCACCATAAGAAGTGAATCAGTCATTTATTGTTTCTTTATTTTGTCCTGATGCAATGAATTGAATTACAGTTAACATAACAGAGAGACATACCTGGAAGCCAAAGTGAAAACCCAAGGACATACTGGTCCTTAATGAGATTAACCAAGGAGCTTTATTGCATTATGGAACATATACAGAGCAGCTACTTGCTGTTACTGTATAATGAATAATTCTCACTTTACACACACATGGGTAACAATGGGAAACAAAAATGAATCTTTGTGAGATGCAGATGTCACTGGGTTATGACTTGAGGACAGGTTCAGTTAAATTGCAAGGTGGTTTAACCTTATATTTCAGTGATGGAGTGAAGGCAGTATACTGTGTACTTTTGTAGTGCTTGGACAGCACAGAGTTTGGTCGTGCTGACATTAGTGAAAATTGTTGTGTAAGAATATGTAAGAAAAAAAATTGTGGTGCTTGCTTAAATTAATCTCTCAGACTTATGAACAGCACGTACAACGTTTGGAATCTGAGTTTTAGCATCAGCCGTATAAGGTTTAGAGTGAATCTACCGCTCTGTTTAAATACCATCTGTTCATCGACTTGGTGACCCATGCAGCTTTTTGTCATACGAATTGATGTGCATCATCTCCTAACCAGTAATTATGCAATTCAGGTTCAGTTGTGTTTACGCTGCCCCAGGCAATATATTGCATGTATTTCCCTACAAATAGAAATCAGCAGCGTGCCATTCTTTGTCAGCAATTTGACACGTGTAATCTGTATTTCCGTGTGCTCAGTGCTTTGCATGGCATGTGATGCCTTGCTAGAGAATACAGTGCATTTAAGTGATGTAAATGCAAATGCTAATGTGTAGCAATGTTATCCAGGGAGGATGTCTGAATGCGAACTCACGATCCCAGCCAGTATGTGCTTTACGAAGGCTGTAAACTCACATGCCACAAAGCACATACCAGCTGGGAGGGGGTGTGACAAAGTGTTTCTGTGCACTGGCAAATTAGAACACGTGTCAAGATACCTTTAAAAGAGACTTCGGCTCAGATGTTTATTATTTACACAGGGCAGGATTAGAATACAGGTTAAAAGGAATTTGTGAAACATGCAATTAATATTTAAATTAAATTGACTGTAAAAATAATTAAAATATGTAAACTGCTGAAAGGTTAGTAAAACTAAAATGCAACACTCTCAGTACAAAGCTACAATAATTCAATGGACCTTACTAATGGAGACCCATACCTGTATCTTGGTCAAATTAGGGCTTGCCTGTAATATGAAAGATTGTGACAGGAGTGCTGTGTGTTTTGTAGTGTACAAATGCTATATTTTATGAGACCATCCAACCTGTATATATGCTGACAACACAGTACTATTGCAAGAAAATTAGCAACTGTGAAATTCGCAAGTCACTTTTACTTAACTGAAATGTAGTGAAAAGCAGTGGGAAAAACAATCTACTGAATAAATAGGTTCTGTTGTCACTCAGCAGCCCAAACATGATAATGCTGAGGTTGTTAGTGCCCAAAAGCATAAAAATACGAGATTTGTATAGGTTGCTTGTATATATGATGCAATGTCAATGTGTGACCTTGCAAAGAGAAACAAATTCTTGCCCCACCTGACCTGTCCAAATATCTGAATTTTGAGTATTTGCCAAACAGTACAATTAGTCAAAGATATTAGATGAATAAAAGCTTGGGCTTGCAGTTCTCATGAATGGTGCTATGGCACAATGGACATGAGAGATACTGAAGACTAACTACTAGCTGCTCTGTTCTTGTCCATAAATTCTTGATTATTGTGCTCTGTTTGAGAGCATATGGTTACAGAATTACTTTCGAGACCACATAAGATTTGTATTTCCTATGTAGTGACAGAACAGTGCATAATTCCATGCACAGTACATTGATGTGACTGTTGGACTAATCTCTGAGGAATGGCAGAATGGCCAGATAGTTAGCTGATAACACAACAAGTTTGATCCCTCAATGTCCCATATTGTCAGTGTACTCTATTTTAAATAGTGTATAGTAGTAATGTTTTATTTAATAGTTGCCAATATAAATAAAACATTTAATACATTGCAAGAATCATAGGTACAGATATATAATATTGTTATAATAGTAGTGTTAGTAGTAGTAGTGCAGAGGTCTCCCCATCCAATAAATACATTTTTTTTTTTCTTCTAATTGCATTACCTCTACATTAAACGTTGACTTATATTGAAAGTACCTTTCATGTGGTGCCACTCCACACCCCAAAGTTAATGATCACATGTTGGAACACAGCAATTTCAGCACAGCTGTCATTTTTCCTATTACCATTGTCCCAAAATAATAAGATTGTATGTTGCATCCTGTGGTTGGTATCTGCAGCGACTTTTGGCATCATATAAATATGACCCAGTGTGTTAATTGTGAAGTACTTGACAGCATCAGGTTACATTACTTTATGCCTCTAAAATGGAGCTACTCTCTCTGTATGCCTAACAGCCCTGCCAATGGTAGGGGCAGATGTCAGTATCTTTTGAAGGGGGTTTTCTTTTGTTTTTTCTTTGTGGCTAAGATATGTATTGAGCATCAAGGCCTCAAAGGCTGGGCAAAAGTAGATAAGTCAAATGGGACTCTTTCGATGGGTGCACCTGAGGACTCATCTATCATCAATCGGCCGCTAATGAGCCAGTTGCAGAAGCAATGGGAGTATATAGGAGTACAGTACATTACCCAGCCGTTATAAGAGCAAACAGAATTGCTCTCATCTCTCTCTGTGTCAGAAGTCAGTTGATATTGATGCGTCAGCTTTGCCAGAATTAGGATGGCAAGTTTAAGTGCTTGCAACTCTTGGGAAGGAGGGAAATGCTAAGAAATGGTTTATAGGCAGGTCCTCTCAGCACCCACAGTATATCACATCAGCCTAAATAAGGTTTCAGCATTAAAATAAACAAATGAGAGACACCAAATTACCCACTCATACTAAATTTACATTCTCGACAAGTCAACCACTTGTAAAAAACAGGTCTGCCATTAAAAATATTTGATCTCTAAATGAGCTAAGTTACATTAAATAACCTGGGTCCCCTCACACAAACTGAACAAGCACTATTCCAGAGCACACCTACAATACCTGGTGTTTCCTAAATTATTATTTGTAGCTTGGTCTTGTGTTTTTTTCAACTTATTATCTGAAAAGGAGATGGTCTTTATGTGTCATGTCAAAATCCCACACGTGGAGAAGTCTCAGGGTCCAAGACATCTGCCCTATTAATGTAGTATACTGCTGTTGAAAAATGAAATGCCAGTTATAATTTTCACATTATTTTCACATTTCAACATGTTGCAGTCCTAATTTAGATCATTACATATCTGTTGGCTGTTTTATTTTAATCTACCCACCAACTGGTCTCTACCACTTGTAAAGTGGTTTGGACCACTAATCTAACATTATCAAGGCTCTCAGAATTTTAGCATTGAAAACTACCTGGACATTGATTGATTGATTGATTGATTGACCCCCTGATAGTGACATTAAGACAGTGGTGACTGATGTTGCTTACAACACTGTGCGGGTGCAGTCAATATGAATTCACCAAAAAAAAAAAAAAAAAAAAACAGAACTGACAGGTGTCAAGGCAACAGTCACCTTCACCCCAACAGGTAGAGGATATAGATATGGGGAATCTATTAAAAACCACTTGTACAGAAGTGATTAGTTGTTAACTGCAAGCACTTTTGCCATAAGTCAAACACCTGACTCTTGGTTCTTTATAGCCAATTTTTTGCATAGCCTCACATAACTTTTTAAACATAGCTTCTCCTGCTCTCTTTCATTGTGGTTGCAAGGCAGGGCTGGTGAAGAATAATCTTATTGTGCTTGGCTGTCAGTGTTTACGTATTTGATAAATGAAGACTATTTGCTAGATTGATTATTGCTGCTCATAAAGCAACATTAATTAGACCATGTTACTAACCATGCAATACAGCTAATTTCCGTATTTGTGTTTCATAGGGATTCACAGGATTTGGTTTAGAATTTCAAACTTCACGTCTTGCATAGCTTACCATTAATTCAGCTCAAAAGCATCCTGTCATATTGTGAGGGTAAACACTGTGCCAAACTTTACAACCAGGTCTCTACAGTAAAGGAATTTCAAATGCAAAACAACCTGCTGTATTGTGCTAAACTTAAAAATTCAAATTCAAATTATGAATGCTCATTAAACGGCAAGTAAAAAAAAAAATTACCTTTGCCAGTGGTGTTCAAAATATACAGAAATGCACATTAACATAAATTTATGGTTCTACCTTTTATGTATTTATTTATACATTTTATAATGTATAAATTACATTTTAAATGCATATAATTTGTTTCCACCTTTTGTAAAGACAACTTTCTTCTGGAACTTTAACTCTCTTGTTACAATTAAAACTTCCATTCTGTGCCACCCCAACCACTCTAACACCCATATCTCCAGCAATCAATATATATCATGGCTGCATCATGCTTGTGGTTTTTATACCATCTCTGGAACACAGTTTGCATCATATTTCTTTGTACACTTTGACACATGTGCATTTACACCGTAAGTGGTGGTGCATTGTCATGCAGGTTTGAGGCTTCAAAAGCATGTTTGTCAAGAAGGGAAAACCAAATGATAAAGCGAAGGCTTTCAACAGGAGGAAAACTCAGAAGATAAATCACCTCCTGCAGTTTGTCAAATCTGGCATTCATGCATACCTACATACTTGTGTGCCATCTGTTTGTGGAAATGCACATATGTGTGTTATGTATGCATTAAAATGTACATGGTAATCATAAACAATCCTTGCCTTGGCTTTATACATGAACAGGGGAAAAATATTTATTAATGTAAGTGATAAATGGTAACCTTCAGCCTGCACTTCACCAAGGTTAACTCATGCACAGGTAATGTATTGTACATATAGTTTGCAGTACCTGTCTTAGTATCATTGTTTTCTGGTCAGGTCTGTCTACCAAAATATGGACACAACAAACTGAGTTAGTGCAATTCAGCATAATTTAATTGCCTCACTGTTTGTTTTAGACTGAATGTGAGTGTTAGCTTAAGTCTTGTATGAAACCTTGTTACCTCTATAAACAATTCTTTATTAAGAACACGTGCATGCAGTGGTTGTTGAAACTATGAGTAAACACATAAAAAAGACGTGCACCAGGACAAATTTTGAGGATGAAAACTCAGCCTGGGTGAAATATTGTGATCTGCTGTTTAAAAAATCACATTTTCAGAATGATTAACCCTCGATATAGTTCATATTTTCTTCAGCTGAATCACTGCTTTATGGTCATTTATGTTCTTTTCTGTATATCGTAACTGTCTTTATTATTTAACAACAAATACAAAATAAATAGCTTTGGTTAAGTCAGTGTTTCACCTTCAGTGACCACCAGAAAATAATATTAGGTTGCTAATATGTTTTTATATTATATATTGAACATTACCATGAATGTCCTCATGATTGTGAATTAGGTGCTAATGATTCTGACTTTATTTTGCTTGTGATACTCTGGGTGCTGCTACCGTGACATTGCCCAGCCTACCCTTCCTTTAATTACCATGTTGTTCTGAGGATTGCACTCTAATGTAAAGCTGCACTGCGTTAATTGAAAATTAGTAATGCTGAGACAGTTTGTGTGCTCAGTGCTGAAATCAATTAGCCAGACAGAAAAGCACCAAAGCAGCTGTTTCGGTATGGGACGTTATTCTCTTCATGTTGCCGCTAATATAAAGAGGACAGATTTTCTCAATGACAAGGCCAAAGGGGTTTAAGACCCATCAATATAAGAAGGTCAAGCATAATTTTGTTTGATATTGGTGTGAGCGGTTCTCAGTGATGATCAGAAAGAGATGACAGATTGCATTCTGTCAGTCATGATGCATTAGATGATTAATGTGCCCCCAATAAATTAAATTGAATTTTCTACAGAATACAACCATAATCCATCCTGGAAATGTTTTCTGATGTGAGGTGCTTCAAACAGAAATGAAAATCAAATTTACACCATCCCTCTAACAAATTTTTTGTCTCCTTTGTTCTTGATGCAGATATATTCATTAAGCCATTTCTGTTACAATATGGTTGTATAACAAGGATACACTTTCATTTTACCTGCAGTAGTTTGTATTATGAAATTCAAAGCCTGTGGCTGTGGTCTTTCAAAAGTCCTCTGTGGAATACGTGTATTTTACCTTTTGAGGTTTCAAATAAGCAAGATAATAAATATTTATTGACTGTGCAACACTGAAGATCTGACAGGGAACTTAGATACCAGTGATGTAAGTGCTATTTTAACTTTCATGAATTCAGCAGTGGTCCAGTTTGGTGCTTGTCCAGACTTTAATTGCCATGGTGTTGCTCTTGCAGTGCTGAGCACAATGAATTATACATGACAAACAATTGGACAGATGCCCCATTATTGCCATATTGTGAGATACTGGCAAATGAATATTATTATGGAAAGGTTCTGCAGTTCTTAAAGACACAATCTCTCCACAGCCAGATTTCCAAACAGCTACCTGGACCTGGTGTCACTAAAATAAAAGACAGAGCAATTGAATGTAAAAACTACTGACTAAAAACAACTGTATTGTTTGAACAATAAACTCTTTGATATTTTGAGTGGCATGATCATTACTGATGCTCTTACATAAGAAACACAACACATAGACATAAAGTCACAAAGGCTCAGCAGAAGGTGTTTTTATGTGACAGCTTAAGACATTTGGATTGAGCAAGAGAGTGATTTCTACAAAGCATTGTTTGAGAGCACACTAAAATTCTCAGTTACTGTATAGTATAGAAACACTACAAAGTGAAACATTGCAAAAATAAAAACGGGTTGGACAGTAACTTCATTCTTTCTCAGCATCATGTGTTCCCTTAAGTGGCAGAGGCAAAATAAATTAATAAAGCACAAGAAGGAAAATTGACTCTTCCAGCTCCTTTGCCACGGAAGGTGATTCAGACAGAAAGCTTTGTAGTTAACACACTTCTCACTTACTGTATGTACATATGCATTTTCAATGTTTTCAATTGCTAAATTTCATCTGGAATTTAGAGAAACCTTGACACCACCATGCCTATGTTTTGACAGTCTCAGGTCCCGATGCTCAGTAGATTGTTTGATGGACAGAGTATTGTTTTAAAGTGTATGTCCTTGTGTGCTTGTGTTAGGTGTTGTAAGTTTAGTTGTGGTGAGCCATGGGTGGATTTTTGGGTTGAGGTACCAGGTGTCCTGACAGATTGACAGATGAACCAGTAGTGGGACTGATCCTGACAGAGGAACTGTCATCCATCGCATCTTATTATTTATTGTTTATTATTGAATAAACTATGTATGTTAAAAAAGGAAATAGAAAAAAATGTTCACCATTTGGCCTCATATCAATTAACCCAGATTTTGAACTAAAAGAGCATTATTTTGTTACATAGTGTATCAGATTGACAAATTTTTCCAGACTTCCCTGTCTTCAATATGTGTTTTATGATAAAAATAGAGAAACATGTTAATTTATAGCCTACATGCTTTTCCATCAGAAGTGTCATGCACATTGGAGGTGCTTGGCAAAGTGCCTGTGTATGCAAGTGAAAATAACATGCCAAATGGGAATTTATACATCCCTGAGTGGTGCTCAATGAATGCAAGACTATTAGGTTTTCTCTGTTTGCAGTATATATATACATAAAGATATATATTTAAGATTTTTCAATATTTCAAAATGCAGAAATGGTTATCTGTGGAATTTCAAATAAATGAATTATGTGTCATCAATGTTTAATGGACTCTGAAGTGAGATTCATGGATCATAAGCAGGCCAGTGAGTGAATCATTACAGCTGTTGTGAAATATTTATAAAATGATATTTATCTTTAATAAACAAGCAGACACTTGCTCATCCACTTAAAGGAATAAATAGAACCTAACATTCTTGCAAAAGAAGAAAATGGTGGTAGTTTGTACAAGGTAACTTTAACAGGGGCTTTGGTTAAATGTCATTCTTAAAATCATCAATAATTAAGCCACATCTTTTTGCCTGTTTTCATGGGGTTTTGCTCTCCAGACACAAGTCTGTTGCCTGTCAGAACCAGGAAACTGTATTAATAGCAGATACATTGAAATAAGGGCAAAAAAAGGGCATTCAAAAGGGGGGCATAATATTCATTCTAAATTAAAAACTGGGCCATCACACCAATGGGCATAAAATATAGTTTGGTTACCTTTAGAGTTGTTAACTCTTTGCAAGAAATTGTATTTTTTAATGAAGCCTTCATATCTAAGCATATTCATATCAGAGAGGGCAAATGTCAACTTTAAAGACCTTTGGAAAGCTTTGGAAAGAGGTGCAATTTAACTGTATGGAGTATGTAGCAGGAGCCAGCAAGATGCATTTAGGTATTTTACTGCTTTCCAAACTGGGATTCACCTAGGAGTTAAAGGAACAAAAAAAATATGAAATGCATGAACTAAAGCCACAGCTTGTCATTTTAGTGTAATTGCAGTGTTTGTGGAGTCGAGGTCATTCATTTGCCTGCTGACATACAGCGCATATAGCAGTTTTTGTTTGCGGCATGGTGTTTCACTTCAGACAGAGTGAAAAAAGGCCCTTTGAGAGTGCAGCGTCTGTAAACACACACCTGGCTTCTGGTAAATTGATGACGGCTGCTGCCGGTGTGAGTGTGTTTCGTATGGCGGGCCTACGCACTGGATAAATAAGCCTGTTTATTATCCAGCCTCTGCAACACCCTTAAAGAGGCCAGAAGGAGCCATGTGACACGGGCGCATTATTTCACTGTCAAATCGATGCTTACATTCTTTTATTTTCTTGTCATCACTCTTATGATTCAATTAAAGAGGGCTGCATTCCTCAGTCTGGCTGACTCAGATGGAGAAGATGGAGATTGACAGTCAGACACATTACTATGCGCCAAGAGGGAGAGCAGAATGTGAGAGAGATGAATTCTTGAACGGGTCAGATAAATGAACCCTGTAATTGATTTCCTATCTGGGCTGCCATTTCATTAACACAATAAATGTATTCATTTTTTGGTAGAGGGGTTATTAAAAGTGTCCCTATGTTCTGATAGAGGAGACATCCTCAAATCTTGTTTTCATTTCACAATGATGTTGCCCTCTGTAAAGCAGGTGACACTCCCTTCATATCCCTCTTCTCCCAAGGAGAGGTGATTATGAGAATATTGAATGGTAATACCAAGGTAATGAGGTCTGGAAACAGATCTCCACACACACACACACACACATACACACACACACACACACACACACACACACACACAGATGCATGCACACACACACATTCGCATACAGTCCTCTGAAACACTACTTCATTCCTAATTATGTCTGGTTTACCACCAAAATATTTTGAAAATGGCACACTGCTAAATGAAATTTTCAAGCTCAAGAGCTGGTCAACAATATTTATAAACAATCGTCTTGATATATTTCTGTAGGAGAAAACCATTTGGAAGCTTTCCTTCACTAAGCTGTGTTTTAAAGTACTTTTCACATCTCTGTGATTACTTGCAACTTCCCTTGACATGATTTTTAATTGGGCATGTCTGTCAGACTTACACACTGGCTAATGTGTGCATTCATGAGAGCCTCCCAGGAAAATTATGTTACAAATGCATATAGTGCAGACCAGCCACCCTCTGTACCACTTGCTTTGTTTTTTCTGTTGATAAAATTAAGGAAAAAAGCTTTCACTAGGTACATATGCCTATGCATACATTCATGAACTGACCATGATGAGTGTGTCACTAATGTTGAACTGCCATCGAGAGTAATGCCGATGTTTATGGTGGGAGTGCATGTAGAAAGTATTGTGTCTCCCACAATTGCTTTACAGAAGTAACTCATCAGAATCAATTGATGGTGCTCATTAAAATGTATATAGCAAAAACAAAAAGGGGAGGGGTAATTTATTAATAATTTATTATACATTTATAATTTCTAAGTTATCAGTGTAATTGCAGTGTAATTGCAGTCTAATTGAATGGTACTATAGTGATTTATTTCTTTGTCTCATGAAGTTATTAATGCGGAACACAAGATTGCAGTTTGCATAATTGCACATGGAAACCAATTTTCATGGTCGTATTGCATCCAGAAACAGCAGTTATCAGTTGTCTAACTCTGATGCACACGGTCTGGAACTTTGGAAGAAAAATAATGAGACCAATTCAAGAATAGTAAAAAAGAACAAATACTGTAGAGTGAGACAAAGCAGTTGAAGTATCTGTGTTCAGAAATAATTTGATGTTCTTTACTTTCTCAAACAGATGTGATTCACACTGTGGGCCCAGTGGCGAGAGGCCACGTCGGCAAGTCCCAGCGAGAATTGCTGACAGACTGCTATCAAAACTCCCTGAAGCTGATAAAGGAGCACGGCTTACGGTCTGTGGTGAGTACAAAACTCCCTAAAAAAAGGAAAAGAATAATTTGATCATGCAGTACCACAATGGGAAGAAATAACAAAGCTGTAGGCCCCTGTTGCGCAAACCAGTGACATTTTTTTCCATTTTCTTTGTCATAATGTTACCACCAATATCAAGACAGGAAATACTCTGTTTCAAAAATCAATGGAGCTTTCAGTGTCTGAAACCAATTTCAAGTGGCTTTCACAGTAAGAGACTAACAGTAATTTTCATCATCTGCCATTTTTTATGGATGTTTGAAAAATTGTGTTACTAGTGATACGGTCACAGTATGGGTTCTTAGTCGAAGTATTGTGTTTCAGTGCTGGAAGTGCCTTTAGATGAGCCTTACACAAAAGAGGTGCACAACAGAGTGATCGTGTCTTTCATATTGCATTCCCTAATCAAAAGGCCATTGGATGTCCATTGTAGAAACATTTTATTTTTTTTTTGTATACACCAGAAACCTGGCCCTTACATGTTGTTCAATCAGATGTCAGTAAACAACAGGATTGTATGCAATCAAGATGTAATCTCTGCCTTTTGATATCTGTAGTATATTCAGATGGCTTGACCATGCAGATGAGACCAAATTCGATTGATACCCCATTTCCTTTTTGTTAGTAATATAACTGAAACATGAACTGATTCATCATTACAACTACTAGATTGCAATGATTTAAAATTTACATAAATAATATCAGTATTTAGTAAATATTCATTTATTGTTTCAGTATGTTAAAAGGAAGACAATGCTTTTATCTAAATGAAAATTGAGCAGTGTCACCTGACACTCATATGATACTTTTTCAAATTGCAGAGTGACGGAAAGTTCCTCTGAAATGGTTTTAATATGTATGCAATCCAGAAAATATAAGATATCCTTTGTGTAGAGATAACTGAGCTGACACATTTGACTTTGGAGGGACATTCAAGTAAAAACTTTTTTTCAACAAGCAAGAAATATTTTACCTCATATAAAAGGGAATATCAGATTCCTCATGTCACGTTCAGGGCATTTTCCATTAGACAAAATAGCTCTCAACAAAATGATATATGGCATGTGTGGAAAGCTATTACAGATCCCGAGTAATCAGCCTAAAACTGAAGGGAGTCCATAAACCTCAAGCAACGTTAAAAAAAATTGGTGAGAGTTCACAGAGTTAAATTTTGTAGCACATATACATTTTTTGTTGTTACATCGGCCTTAGTACAACAGATGATAAGAGCGAATGGAGGAATGGAGTTAAGTGTTGAGGATTCAAATGCAGAGCTGAAAGGCAAAGGTTATTATGCTAAGAAGGTAATGAGCCTGAGTTTACATGTCCCCTCCCACAGCCACAAACTCTAACCACAACTATCATACATGATATCAGTCTTCACAGTGGTTCAAAATGTGTCAGAGATCCACATATACTTATATGTCCACTGAACAGCAAAATATTGTATATATAATATGCTGTCTATGTTGTATATAAATTAAAATAATGTAGGTCACAGAGGTTTTCTTTCATGGTGTAATACCTGTAATCATTTGCATCCCTTCCTTTTATAAATCCTTGCATTGCATGTGCATGCAACACTGCTTAAGTACTACCAATAAGGCAGAGAGCAGTCTTTAACTTAATGGCACATAATCTGCTTGTCACTTCAGTAGAAAGGACCTTAACACCTTACTTTTCTCAGTGTGTTTCCATGCATAGAGTATGCTGCAAACAAAGCACTGGTTTATGCTGAAGAAGTATCCTTACTGTTTATTTATTAAATAAAATCACGTTGGAATGAGCAGGGAAACTGCTGGAAAGAGCAGTAAACCATTTCTGTTTTTCCTTCCTTGTCCAGCACTGCTTAATTTATTTCTCTGTTTCAGACACATTTCAGTGATGTATTTGGTTTCATTCCTCATTTATTTATCCAATAATTCACCTGTTTATAAAAAAGGATTGTGTTTTTACTCGGAGACAGCCAATGCCAGAGAATTTATTTTCACAGCTGCTACAGATCCAGCAATCCCTCTGAGAAAACACTGCCTATCTGTGATTGACTGGACCCCAATGGATGAGCTCAGACGTTAGCTAGAACCGATTCCTCTGTCCTCTTTTTTTTTCTCCATGCAAGCAAGGACGCAGAAAGAAAGGATTTGCCCATAGAATGAAAGAAAAGCTCTGTTGTGTTTGTTTCCTCAAAAGACGTGGCTCGGCATCCACAGTCTTTTCTGTGCGACTTGCGTGATGGTTGGAAGTGCAGGGTTCTGGGACCTTCCCCAGCAGATTAGCGCTAAGCTCATTGGAAAGCAATGGCTTTCTGTTCTGCATAGCTAGGCGCTGGCAGACGAGGAGGACCAGAATACGGCGGGGGAAAGTGGCCACAGAGAAGCTGTGTGCCAGCGGTGCGCCGAGAGGGGCCTGCTTTAGGAAACTCTAGACGGGCGGCTGTCTAATGGGGATTTCAGGGCATTACAAAGGGATAGAAGTCAAAACAAAATGGAACATAAAATAAACTTGAGTGTAAAAGATTAAAACCAGCAAAGCTTACCTGCTAATCTGCAGACTTTAGAGTCCAAGCCACACTTCGGAGTCAAGGACCCTAGACACGTGTCTCATGCCTAAAAAAAAAAACAAGTACATATAATTTATGGCATGTTGGGCATGTGTGTATCCCTTTTGGTCGTGTCTCATGAGTGCTGCAAATGTGTTTGGAAAGAGGGAAACTGTAATGTAAAAGGGCTGTCAAAGGCACTTCAGTGCCGGCCTGGTGTGTCTCATAATAAAGATGGTGTAACAATGTCTGATTGTATAGTACAGTATTTATGCAGTCCTTGTACTTATATAGTTACAATGTAATGGCACAGATAGATGGCTGACTTTGGATACAGTATGATCCAGAAATTTTATATTTCACTTCATAATTCATTCTACTTGCATTTTGATTTTTTTGTCCCTACTTTTCTTTCCTTTTCATTTTGGATCCAGTGTGCATTTTCCCTTATCCTGGCATCATATTGTTAGATCTCTTTCATTTCTGAAGCAAACCAAATGTGGTATTGCATTCTTTTGGCCAGCTATACAGCTGGGGAGCTAGGTCGTTAGCACTGCGGGTTACCCTTGATGGCAGTTGGTACAGTTTGCAGAAACTAATGAGCTAACTGCTATGTAGGTAGTTAGCTAGGTAGCTAACACCTTTTTAGTGGTTACAGTCCACTTCAATGCAAAGAAATATGTTGTTCTGAAATAGAGCATGGTTTATTTTTTGTTCTATTTATTATTTGTTTATAGTATTTATTAATTATTGTTGATGATTATGTTACAGGAGTGTATAAATTTGGGTTAGACATGTTTACTAGCCTCCACTTTTGGTGAAGAACAACCATAGCTAGCAGGTAGCTGACTAGCTACTGCTAACATGCAGGTTTTAAAGAAAATGCTGCTAACTCCAATGATTTTTGTACGTAATGCTGTTGGAATTGGAATGGACTTTCTTTCAGTGCTAGCTATAGCACCAGAGAAGTACGGATATGGAAGATCTTACGGAATGCAGCAATCCCATCTTGCAAGCTATGGTATGCTACAAAAACGTGGATATTGGTGAAATGTAAAAAAAAATTCAAGGCACATTCTCCCAGGTAAATAAATACAGATATATCAAGGTAGCAAGAAAGCTAGCTAAATATATTTTTGAAATGTATAATGTATAGCCTAATGTGCTTGCTAGCTAATTATATAGGTGGCATCATTAGTGTTAGCTATGTGGATACCTAGTGGTTAACAACACAATATCACTTTGTTTACTTCTAGTTTATTTAAGGTCCTCTGTTGGCTCAAATGGTACACCTTTATTGGTTGCACATTTGAAAAACTGGTCAAACAGTTGGAGTCCAGAGTCATTGTTCTATTTAACTTGCTCTTGTCTATGATTAACAGAGGTGGCCACTAGCTGTATATGAGGAGAGGTAAATGTTGAGAGGTGCTTTTATGTGTACAGTATATGCATGATTTGTGGGGATGTAATGTAATGTGTAAAGACAAGATGAAGGAGCAGAATAAGAGGACAAGAAATACATTGCATTTGGTTCTTTTGGGTATTTGTTGTGTGACCTTATGAAGTTGCATTTGAATATTCTATATTTAAGTGAGGTGCCATTATGGTTATTAATGCTGAAAAGGCCATCATTTATTGTGGACCCACCAACTCATAACTTGGAAGATTACATTATCATGTATCCCAATGATATAAACTACTATACTATTTTTTACACAAGCCATGGGTGTATAGAGTGACATCTAGAGGTTTGACATGTCACTGCAGGTCCATTGGGCTGTCATAAGTAAATGAGTATTGTAATTCATACCTTCTGATGTCCCTTGACATCATGGGAGGTCATGACAATCCAAAAAATACTGTGAATGAATACTTAGCCTGCATAATTGGAAAAGTGAATAAACCGAAGACAAGATTGCATTAAATCCTGAAGAGGACCTGAATGACGGATGGCCTTCGGATGAAAAACGAGGAGAACTCCAAGCCAAGAAACAACTAGTTTAACCTGAGCATGCAGTTCAGAGCAATTGGAAACGGTGGAAATGGTTATCCTGTGCTCTGTCTTGCTAAATAGGTAGAACTTAACACACACAAACACACGCACGCACACACAAACACATGCACACGGGCATGCACACACACACACACACTATATTAAGACCCAGAATGCTTCTTGAGGGGGAAGTTTGACAGAGGCTGAGGGAGGGAGGGGTAGGTTGTGTGGCCTCTCTCTGTCTGGCCCACTGGGTATGCGGGGTCCGCTGCTCTTCTCCAAGTGAGAGAGTAATCTGTCACGGCCGCAGGACGCTGAGTGTAGGACTGACTGATCACACTCCACACAGAGGACAGCAGCATCGGTTACTGAGCTGTGGAACATCAGGCAGGGGAATTGTGGGAACTGGCCTGGGAGAAATGCATCGCTCTGAATTTCAAGCTTAAGAATATGCCCGACAAGCCTTTAAATATGAAATGCTGGAAGGGTGGCCCAATGAATTTGTAAGACAGGAGACTGGATGCATTTTCATATGATAGCTCCTTCATTTGTACTTTTTTGTCTCTTTCATGGCATTGCTATAACAGAAGATGCCTTGGTGACATGCTGTGTAAGAAAAAAAGCTTGAAGTTAATCGCAATAATAATATTGTGCATCTTGTCAATGGAGGTGAATGTGCTCCAGTTGACAGTTTATATTTTCTCTGGCCAGAGCACATTAAGTGATCACCTTTTGGCGAGTGATATATGGTGCAAGCGTCTTATAATGGACCATGTGGAAGCAGTTGGACATGTCAGGAAACCCAATACCTGGCAGCCTGTTACTATGACAGGACGAAGAAACAAATAAGAACATAATGCATCATTTTCAGAGACTTTTAGAAGAAGCCACTCTTGATGATGCTGATGAGTTAAGGCATTTCCCTAATGGGAAATAAAAGGTCAAAATTCCAACTGGAAAAACAAAATTTCAGTATTATTCATGTGGTGTAGATATGGACATAAACTAAAGCTCTGATTTGTATTTGTTTTTTTTTTTTCCTGGATGTTTGATGGTCCCTCATTGTTTTGTATTTGTGTGATCCTATTATTTGGGAATGTGTGGCTTTATGGTGTTACGATCATCATCACGTTCATCCCCAGATGAACATCAGCTAGAGAGGATCAACTGCACTCACCAGGGACTGCAGTTCTGGGGGCTGGAGAGTGTGGGAGGGCGGCATTTGGACTCCTGACTACAGTAGTCAAGCTACATACGCAGTGCAAAAGCAAGTTGCATCAATGAGTATTCCACCATCTGGAATCCATCTTATTCCTTACTGTATTACATTTTGAAATGTGTAATAGTGTGTTCTCTGCTGACCTTTTGTGGAGGAATAATGAAAACGTAACTGTTATCCTGCCCTGTTTCTCCTTTTAAGAAAGGCAGACCACTGAATCTCAATGACAGGGTCCTCTTAGGTATCCACTCAGAGGTGTGTGTGATGCTGTGGTCTTTGTTGCAACAAAAGTCTTGATCTATGACCAACAGCTTCAAGGGACTTTGGATACTTTTTTAAAAATAACCATGATTAACTGTTCTTTGATGCTTTTATAAAGAAGCTGCCATTAAGAACATATGTTTTTTTGACAAGGGTCAAGTTTCTGGTTGATAACTGTCAGTTAGACACAGTCGGGGCTTCAGGCTCTATTTAGTGGCTGTTCTCTTCATTTCTAGACATCAATAGAAGTGTTTTGTAGCCATAACACACTGGCGTACTTGGAAATCTGTCAGGGAAACTGCAAATTGCCTACTGAAAAAAAATGTTGAAAGCAATTGGATAGATGATGAATGGTGTACCACGATAGGATTAAATATCCTTAGATTTTCTCCCTGGGTTGTTTCCAAGTCTGCACTAAAGGTTTATTTTCATTTTCTTTTTTTCCATTTTTGTTCATCCTAAGCCATGTGCATGGGCTATATGGTAAAAATGGGTTTAAATACTTGTAATCCTGTCTGATGGTTACTTGCACCTGAGCTTTGGGTGTAAAACTGAACAGATTTTTTTTTATTATATTAGTATTAGAGTTATGATGGGCATTCCATGATTTTAGTCACAGTGAAAAAATACTCAGTGATGTTTCAGGTTTTGATATTAAAGATGGACTAAAGAGGAGAATGTCAATGGCATTAATATGAAACTACAGCCTGACACAAAAGACAGCTTGCAGAGGAGCAAGGCATGATGTGATTGGCAGGTATTGATAGCTCTACAGAAAATCTCCATTTGGCAGAAAAAAGGTATAACCATTCACAGTTTAGAGGCCACTCAAAGCAGCCTTGGTGAATTTAAACATTTAATCAAATAGCTCAGATTATTTGAATATTGGGAATGCTTGGGAGTGTTGTTCCTTAACAGATGCAGCCTCAGAACCATGTTACTATTTTTCATTTCAAAACTGCATTGAGTCTAAATTTTCAGAGTTTCTGTTCAGGCATCATTTCCCCTATGTGTATAGTTGGGCCATCGCCAGTAGCAGTGCTCAGTTTACATCATCTTAGAAAATACATTGGTGGGAGACCCACCGCTTGCCTGACAACTAACAACAGGTAGATGGCAAGTAAGTGACATAGCTACCGATTGTAATCACTGCTGCTACCTGGCTAGCTGTCTAGCCGGCAAGCTACAATCAAATGTTAGATTCTGTATTCATCAGATGCTGAGCACGCTCATGTTGCATGTCAGCTGCAGCACTTCTGATGTCTTTAGAGATGCCAGACATTCTCCAGATTCTTTGGCTAGATAGCTGGCTTCTGCAGTACATTGTATGACCATTTTACGTCTATGATTAAAGTGGTGCACAGTTTAGATGTACTGGTTTGTGACTTTAACGTGAAGATGTTGCATTGGTTCCAGACTTATTTGTGCTGTTGTCATCAGAGCCTGACTTTAGTGTGGTGATGAAAGGCAGCCAGATTGTCAGGTATCTAAAAGACAGAGATATAAACCTGGCAGTCCTAATGCCTGTATATCATTGCTCTGCAATTTTGAATGATGACTTGCGTCTGCTATAATATCATGTAATTTCCCTTCAACTCGTTCCTCAATGATCACTGGCTTAACATTGTTGTGTAGTGATGTTCTCATGTCTACAGAAAATTACAGTTTAGTGTATAGAATACTGTAGCAAGACCGGAACAATCCATTTCATGATAATTTGTACCAGAAGTGTTGAATTATTCTTTTTATCTCAAATGAACAATAGGTACAAATTGTTAGTTAACAAAATCCTATGTGAGAACGAGTGGAAATAAGCACTCTAAATCAAACATGAACGTATCCTGACTAACAAAATGTCCATTTTTTTCTGGAGCTAAATGGAGCTTTCTTACAAGGGACAGAATTTCCATTTTCGAAACATAAGCAGATGCCAGTATGCCCTGAACAAATTAGTCATTGCTGAAAGCAAAAAACAAGGCGAGATGTCTGTGCGTGTAGGAGGCAGAAAAGAAGGAATAATAATAATGAAAAAAGTTATTCCATTGTTTACCTCAGACATTTTGGGTGTTCAGACCGGAGGAAGAAGATCCTGTGTTTTCCATTTCAATGTAGACTCACGTCTTCAGAGAATCTGCGTCTCCTTACATTTGCAATACTCTTAGCTCAGCGGGACTGACTTCCACATCATCATAAAGGCTGCTGGGACAACTTGTCAGGCCAGGAGGAAAGCAGCAGAGGGGAGCTTGCAGGTTATCCTGATTATCTCCAGCCTCATTAGCATGGTTGGAGACAGCGAGAGGACACGTTAGAGCAAAACGGGCTACCCCGTCGCGTTCTGTAAAATGTGCTTCTCCGATCTCTCATTACTCATGCGGCTGACATTCAGTCATGAAAGTTTGAAATCCAATTGCTCAAAAGGTGACCACGTCTGACAACAGGGGGCCTTAATAGATTACCCACATAACCAGAAGTGACTGTGCCCGCTCAAGCGCTCAACAAGCTAATGCCGCGCAGGAGACAGTGTGCCTTTAACATTTACTTTACTTGTTAATGCCGGTGCGTGTGGAAGGCTGAAGCACTGTGAAAACGTTAGCTGAGAGGAGAAAAGATACCACTGATGAAGTCCACACCTCTTTCAGTCGGTCGTGATCTCTCCTTACAGGTGCCCTTGCTCTGAGAGCAACATCAGCTCCAAAAACTTAACCTTTTGCTGGAACAAAGCGGTGCTGTGCCAGGTAGAAAAAAACAGCACCGCTTTCACCAAAAATCAGTTGTGAACACCTTATGTGATGCTAGGCACATGGTCACCTTTCAAACCAAGATACTGAAGGAAACCATGGAAAACCCAAAGACAGAAACAATAAATAATGGAACGTAGATGGGGACACTGAGGTAAACCACTAACCATGTAGTCCCTAATTACATGTACAAAATAAAGAAACCAGAAACATGTGGGGCCAACTGAGACTAATGTTCGTCACCCAAAATTGGTGATATCATCAGTTTATTGTATTAAGATGTATGTTATTTGCATACTAAAACTGCATGGGGTTAGTTTTATGGTGTTTTTGTAGACCTTACATCCTCATACAGTATGTGTCCATGTGTATGATTCATTTATACATCTTGTCAACAATGATTTTACACTTCTTGTCAAGATTATCCTTAATCTTGTCAGAAAGTCACATTATGGCTCCACTCTTGTAGTCATCTTTAAGAGATTCAAGAAACTACAAACAAGCCCTGTTTGTAACAGACTGTTTTTGTCAAACCTTTTATTCTCGCCTATTATTCCATTTGAATTGTGTGAGGAATCCATTAATATGATAATGCAACATTTAACAACTAATAATAATAACAAATGCAAAGTGCAGTTGAAATGTCTGTCAGCATTTTATCCCACTTGCTAAATGCATTGTGCTCCATCATTATTTATATATTTAAGTGCTACTGTGTACAATTTTATGACATACTGTTTTTATCCTCCATTTTCAAAAGGGTGTTAATTTCCCATGTGACTAATTAATTTACATTTATGTGCTTAACACTTCATGCACAACCTTTTTTCCTAACTATTTTTCTTTTGCTCATTAATTTGTGTCCGGGAACATAAGTGGCTCCAAATTCATTAATTTAATGGCTTAGAGAAATATAAAGCTTTTACTTTTGTATGCTTGTGTCTCCATTTTAATTACAAAGATTACAAAAATGGGCTGTAAATATTTACAAAATGAAAGTAAGTACATATTGTTACTGATCATTACATTAAACAAGCAAGTATGTTTTCCAGAGAGCTGTGAGGGCTTTTTTCTCCTTCTTTTCTTTCTTCTTTTACTTCTTTCCATAAACTCCTGCAGTATTCTTTATCTCTGATGCACAGAGGTCTGAACCGGAGAGTAAAGCTCTATCTATCGTTTACGGACTCGTGAATATGGAAGATTTACAACAAACCATGCATGGGACTTCAAATATACCTGTTTTTTAAATCATGGAAATGTCTTTAAATTCTCATCATATTCAGAGACGGTCATAGTATACCTTGTGAGAGCAGGCTGTGGTTGCCTGTGGGTTTGTGTTACTAAGGAGTTGACAGTTTGGGGAGCATCATTCATCTCTCTTTGCCCACACTGCTCAGTTATGAACATGTGTTTGTGTAGTCTGTCCCACCAGTGTTTGCTTTAGAAATCTGTCTTTGTGAATAGGAAGGAATAGTGAGCAGATGGAATTATGGTAACCACTCAACCTCAGTGTTCTGGTTCACCTATGTGTTCCAGCCATTTTGTGCTCTACACTCCAAAAAGGAATGTGTGTTTTTGAATATACAAAATGTATCGTAAAAAAATTTTCCCATGTTTTTTTTCTTCCCCATGTATTGGTGGTCTCTGTGGCTTTCAGCACTTGTTTTTCATTCTAGTCATGGAAGCACTAGCGCAAGGTCTTACACATGCTGTCATCACCCTCAAGTCTCATTAGTTTAAGTTACCCATTTGAAATTCTTTGATTCTCTGTGGGGTGTCAGTTGAAAAGATTAGGAAAGGATCTCACATTTCATGATAGATACAATACAGAGCATCTTGAATCGTGTTTTACAATCCAAAGAATCACTAACTCAATCAAATATGTTTGAATTCAAGGTTCTTAGTTGTTTGATTCTGTGACCCAAAGGTAGTAACATATGTGTTTGGAATGCACTAAAAACTAAAAATAATTTGACATCTTTTTACATCTCCACATAATTTAACATTAATTTTACAGCATACATTTTCAGTTGCTACATGTGTATCTGTCCCCTGAAGAGTTAAAATTAAAGGATGTCCTCCATGATATACTCACAGCTGAGGGGCTTGTTGAAACTTCAGTCACTCTGCATATGAATTACTGCATTTTAATAAGCCCTTTGTTCCCGGTGACTTCTTGCAACATGGTTCATAACCCTGCTCTTCCACCACACATTAAATCAAGCAGAACTGTGTGTATTTGTTTCATATGTCTTACTACACACACACACACACACACACACACACACACACACACACACCCTGTACATATACTTTGGTTTTAGTTTCTCACTTCCTAACATGCCTCCTGTTCTAAAACAACTCTTCTGCTGTTTTTCATCAGTTGTCACTGACAGCCCTAAATTTCACCCATTGGGACAAAATGTGTTACAGATAGATTTATTGGTGAGATATTTTTCTCTGCAGTTCAGAAACACTTCAGTGCACATGCTTATCAACATTACAGGTGTTCGTACTGCAAATTCATTTTAGCAACTTTTTTTTTAGGTCGTCAGCGCTGCGTGTGGTTGAGGCATTCCAGTTTTCTCTAACATCATGGCAATACCTCTCTTACTGCCAAAATAGAGAACTTGTGCATTACATCACAGACACCTTCCAAGGCCAGTCCCTGCATCCCAGTTCCAGACACCTGCACATACATCTAAAAGGTTAATTAGACAGAGGCTTTAAAAAGGTCATCCCGCCACTTGGTTTTGCCATTGCTATTTATCTGATCTGAAACATAAGTAACATTGGACCAATTAACTGCAATTAGGTCCGTGGTGATATGCCACCCAGTTCCGATTAATAAAGAGACGAACGCTAATTACCCGCTCTTCTGTTTTTGATGGAAATGAACTATAAGAAGGTAAACTGGGATGTTAGTTTCATGTCTCTTGACATTTGGATGAAATATGTTCCAACTTATTTTCGTCGTGTGAAATATTAGAGTATGTAAAACCTGACATTTCGGCACTCTTAAAGCAGTACTGTCACCCTTGCTGGCAGTGCTGAGATAGATTAATGTACAGGGCTGTTGAGCAGAGTGTTGGTATTGGTTCAGACTGTGGCCAACACTTGTATAATTTACATTGTAGATATTATGCATTCAACTGGATATTTATAAAAACCGGGTTAAATACCTTGCTCAAGGGCACAACAGAGGGGTTCCCTTTGGGAATCAAACTCAGCAGCTTCTGGTTGAATTTCAGTTGCCCTATCATCAACAGTTCCCTTATGTAAAGCCCCAACTAAATGTTATCTAGACCTGATGGAAGGTCTGAACTTATCGAGCTTTCCCAACTGTGGAACAAGTTTTGGTTACTCATTTACAGCTGTTTCTTTGATCCTTCAGCATTCTTTCTCCTCCCGATATCTTTTTTTTTCCTGCAATGAGCTGTTGTGCTGGAAAGATAGGCATAGTCCTCCGAATTTTAATTGGCCACAAATTCCTTTGTGACATCTACCTTAGACATTGGAGACGAATTCCACAAAGTCAAGCTGGTGTCGCTGTAAATTGTTGATTTATAAAACGATGGGCTGAGTAGTGCAGTGGGAGACGAGGATCCCGCAATGGCTGCGTGTTAATTAAGCCCGTCTTGAGAACAGCATATCCAAGAACAAAAGAAAGATCTGTCTCTCTGTGGTTTCTCCAAGGGACGGAGCTACGGGGGGAGGCACTGTTCAGAGCATTGCACATCGCGGTGCTGAAGCTTTAAGAATTCCCCAATGGTGACGAAGACAGACATCATCAAAAAGATACATGATAAAAAGGAAAGAATATTCCCAAAGAACACAGTTTTTTAGTTGGCAGCAATTAGTCATGATTAGCTACTTTATATTCAATCAAATTAGAATAATGGTGCAGTTGTGAGTATGATTGAACTGTCTTTAGCATTATGCAGATCTCAACAATATCTAATTGAGCACCAGGGAGTTGATGGCCTCTGTGCATTACTGGGGAGATGAGGAGGTGTCCACGAAAAGTGAGGAGATGTCCCCCTTGCAGCCCCTTGACTTTACAAATCATGTCTTCCATCAAGACGTCTGAGACAATCACGGAAAGAATGCAATTATTTACTTGTTACTTCCACTCTCAGGAGCTAATGTAATGATTTAAAATGTTTCACTTCCCCTGTGCATTCTTTATTGTGATATTTCTCCTTTGATGGGTTTGTCCTTTTATGTACTAGAACACCTACCTCGCTGCTTGTTGCAGCCCCAAATTTGCTGTAAGCACCCTGTAAGGCTAAAAGGCTAAAACAAATAGCCTTGATCACATTAGAGTTGACAATCTATTCACTCATACAGGGTTTCTAGTCACCTGTATTTTCCCTGCCCTTTTTCGTATTAGATTATTCTGACTTTATCACACCTGACAAAACAATGGGACTGCTATCACATGAGACTGAGCACAGCCATTTCTCCCTCAACTTGTGGTATCAAATCTAAGATTTATTTTTAGTCTTCACATTTCCCATCCCATCTACACCTAATCGCCCCCCCCTTCCACAACCTTATAAAGGTGGCCATAGTAATGTCACACTGCTATCTACAGTTAACATTTGCTTTGCATTCTGTTGAACAAACTACATTGTGTGATCTATTGCAACAATCTTAACAGGGTTTTGTGACTAGAAATCTCTCGTTTGCTGTTGCAAGTTTATCATGCTGTACTGTCATTAGTAGATGCATTCAGTGTCTCCACCAGCACCTCACAGCTTCTATCTTTCAGAAGCAAATCAAGAGCAGTCAGCTGTATAATAGACAGCACTAGAAAAAGGTAATCATCTGTGCGTGCCATTTTGTTGCAGTGTTATTATTATTTTGGCGCTGGGGAGTGTTTGGAGGTAGGGACGTGTGTGCATGCACTCGTGGTGATGGTCTAAACAGATTGCTTTCTCGGAGCAGCAGAGTTTGTCAGGATGAGTCCTTGTTTACATCATTACGGTTAATTAACAAACAGAATCTGTTCAGCAGGGAGTGTGGGCTGATGGAGCCGGACAGAGCTGTCACTTGGCTTTTTCATTATCGATGGGAGAATGTTTCCATGGCATCATTGAGTGCCGCTCAGATCTTCCTGTGGACTTGTGGACTGACTTTATTAGTTGCTGCTTGGTAGGGAAAATTACCCAAATGTACCTGATTTGATAGGATAACCTGCAAAGTCTCCTTTGGCAGAGGTGGGGTTTTGTGTTTGTTAAAACATTTGGTAATACCATTTGTTCGTTGTTGTTTTTGTTGTATTTTTTTTTCCTTTTTTGACACATTTCTGTGGTTGTTTTTCGTAAGTATGTGATTATGCAGGGAGACATTTTCAATTAGAGTATCCTGCTGATGGTTATTTTAATTATTATTGAATGAGCAGTAATGAAGGCTGTGAATTTGGATGATATCCCTAAAGCATTTCATTTAAGTTATAAATGCATGACCTTCAACACCGCATGAAATCTCTTGGGTGCATGCTTAGTAATAAGCAAAATGACTACATTTACAAAATAAATAAGAAACAAATAAGAAAAAGACAGACAAAAACATAAGTGCATGACTGTGTACACTCTTCTCTCCAGTCTGGCAGTCTACACCAGATGTTCCTCCATTATATATGGTTGCGAAATTGCACTGATTGCAAAAATGACGTAAACATTGATTATTTCCACATTAAACCATGGGTCAAGGACCTGTTCTCCCCACGTTAATTGTTTATTACTTTACTTTTTTGGTCAGATTTTATGGATGGACCTGCTTGAACAACAGCCTCTAATGTGCCTTCTGTGGTTACAGTCCCTAAAATGTATGATTCAGTAGGGTTTCTCACATATTTCATATTATCAGCCACTTTGCAATTTTACATAATAAATTGTAAAAATTACAACACTGTGAGCATGACTGGTTGACTTAAGTAGGTCGTTATCACTCTGTCTAGAACCATAGCTGGCCATGCTCAATCTGCTTGTAGTCCAGCAGGAGATGCTAGCAGGTGCATAAAATAAAGAACATTGGCTGCCAGAATCCTGTCCATGGAGCTGTAATGGCCTGACTGGTTAGTGATAATTTCATCAGGCCTGGGCCTACGTATTTGGTAATCATCCAGACCTATCTCACAAACATGCCTTCCCGCATTAAAAAGGGCAGCCATCACAAAGTTACATTATGAAATGGAGATGCTTGTCAGAGGCATCAGGCAGCTAACATTTTTGGGGTGAACACTGTCAAAAACTCCTTACCAGTGACCTGCTAGGAATTCTGTACTAAATAAATTAGGAAAATGAGGACCTTCATTTCAGTGCACAGTAGAATAATATTTCCATATCTACCTTTGGTAGTATTTGTTGCCTTCTAGTGGCATTTACTTTGACTCAAGAAGTCACCGTTAAAATGCTCCGCGTCTACTCACTGGGTTGTCAAGAGATCAGTCGTGCAGTCCTCTGACATGATTCTCTAATTGCTACAAGATGTAACTAGAAGTACCACAACAAGCTTGCACAACTTCAAGATAACTTGGAAGCCATTTACTAAACCCAGGTGTTTGGCCATAAGAGTAGGGAGTGTGTTTGGTTACTTCTGATATCTGTGGATGTTTTTCTGCTGTAGTCAATGTGGATTGACATTTCCTGCACAGTAACCTGTCCTTAGTTGTCTGTCATTCTGTTTTTTGGGCACCTCTCTGGGTCTCCTCACTGCTCTAAATGCTGCCTCTGTTTCTGAGGCTAGCTGTTCAGTTTCTGTCTGGTTTTAGAGACAGTTCCTCAGACCTCAGGGTGACTAATTCCAAAGCAGCAGTTTCAGGTAATTTCAGATGCTATTCTGATAGCCATATCATTTGACACTGTATTTCTGTAGACCGCACTTGTCACCTACTGAATTCTGTTTAATGCAATCAGATGAAAGCAAAACAATTTTAATTGTTGTCAGTGGTATACCTTCAGTGGACTGTCAGTTTAAATCTGATGAAGAGTCTCACCAGCTGCCTAGATCTCTGAAAGCAGAGCTTTGCAACTGTCAGTTTTGCTTGATCATCATGTAAACAGGCATTGATTTCAGTATTTTAGTGGGATGGAAGCCTGTGTCCTTCAAAAGTTCTTTCCGCATGGTAGAAAATATGCCGTTTCACTGGGCAGGATTTGCCACGAATGTGTGCAGATGTTCCGCGGCTCTCAATGAAAGGTACTTTTGGAATGCATGTCAACAGTAAGAGGATTCAATCCACGTGCATAAGCAAAACACGAAACAGGCTAATCATAACTCTTCTGGATGGCTGCTTGAACACCTTTATATATGTCTGAAACAGCTGTGCAGCCATCGTGGCCATGTCACCTTATGTTGCAGATGCTAATGGATGTCTGAATTCATGTATATCTTATATAGATAATTGGCTAAATGAGCTGCTGCTATTCTTTTTTTTTTTTTTTTTTTTTTTTTTTTAAATGAGTCGGTTCAACCAAGCCCTCCTGCTTTTTCTGCTTCTTGGTCAGCATACTGTGATGTAACTGATAGCTCATCTTGATGGGTGAGAGTCAGAAGTAGTGTCTAATTGTACACATTTAAGCTTGCTTTGCTTCATTAGTGATCCTATCTTTAATCTCGCTGAGGAACACGTCTGATGAGTACATGCTGAATGCCTGCAGAGTCAGCTTGACAAACTTTGTGACAATTATATGTGCTCCTGGGGCATTAGGTCCTTCTAAGAAAACTAATTCAGAAGAGTCAGATCTGTCGTGGTCTCTAAATGAAAATCTCAGCAGTGCAAGGGTTGTATTAATGTCTGCTCATCGGAGGACTGCGTTATGTCTGCTCTTCCTTTTGTTATGGGTTGTTTCAGCAAAGCCCATTGAGCTGGAAGTTGTTGATCTACAGGAATCACTGTTGTCAAAAGCATTTGCCATTTCTGAAAAGTTGTCAGCATGCTCCTGACTTGCGTTATGCCTCGCTAATCTTTTTCCTGTCTCTGAAGCTGCCAGTCCCTGGGTCCTTCTGGGGAAAAGGTCTTTTAAAGTTCATCTGCTCCAACTGTTCTGAACCATCAAAAAGTTGTATTTGCAGGTCTTTTATATGAGAGACATTGACATGTCTTATACCAGTTACTATTGAAAAGTCTTTAGTTTTCCAAAAAACTAAAAGGCCAAGCTTCTGATTTTGTTTTCTACTTTTGTTTTTGTTGTCTACTTTGACAGGTGACAAAATATAGATTGTAGATAAATATGTAAATATTTATATAAATATAAATGTCGTTTAAGATTGCCAGACCTGGGGTCAAAATAGTTTATTTCTTTTAAGGAATATGTTGTATATTATATCAATGGAAATTTTAAGGTGCAAGAAAGTGTCATTATACTTTATTAGTTTATTTACTTATTATTTTATTTCCCCCTTTCTCTTTTATCAAATAAACATTTTGCTTCTTCTGATAGAAGAAGAGACCCCCTTTGCCTGATAGGCTGATTACGTTCATACCCATTTCATTATTAAAGATTGTGAATCTTATCCATTCTACAGTAAAAAGGTGGGGTGGGTTTTGGAGAGGTATTGGGTGACAGGCATTGTGAGAAATATGAGCTTCCAGCAGAAATGTGCATATATACAGTATACAGCATAGAAGGTTGAAATTACATGGCTTCATGTGTAAATCCTTCATGTGTGAATCCCTTGTGTATATATTAAATCCCCTGTAAATCATATTGTGCAAGGGTAAAGTCGTATGTTATCATCTCACACACAATCTCATGCAATTTTAAATTCTATTTATTGCATGCAGTTGTAAATTGCAACATGCAACATGGGCCTCTTAATGAACTTTACTGTCATGCATATAGTGAATTTCAACATACAGTACTTATAATAAAATGCAAAGGAATGCAGAGTTTACTGTATCAATATTAAATGCTTTCAGTGATGGCTTTTCTGACAAGACACCTCAACAGTGAGATACAGCCTGTCTTGGCTAATGGGCTATGGCAGCATTCCTGTAGCAGAGAACAGGGGAAAGAGATAAAATGATAGATCACAAAGACAAACTGTCGTACTAAGAAACACAGGCGTGTCTGGGACATATTAAGCTCATATTTCTACCATGCAATGGCACCAAAGGGCATGCTAACTGGTACATATCCAAACACTGTTACCTTTAAATGATATTAATTTATGCTCATGATGCAGGCAGGGAAAATAAGTCACAGCGAAAGCTGTGGTATATTAAATTCCCTACACAGCAAAGAAATACAATATTAATCATATCCAATAAGAGCAAGGTAATTACATCTGCTGATTACAATTAGCAGAATATTATTTATATAAGATGGTTGACAGCCATGGTGGAGCGATTTGTGTGGCTTACTGAATCTTGACCTGCCATTTTGTGGCGCTGACAGATGAGGGAATGAGAAGAATGAATAGCGGGAATAATGAAAGCCTTTCATTGTTTGCATCTGACAGACTTTGGCAAACTAGGACTACAGCTTTTTTTAGTGGTCAGTAGAGTACTAAATTAATTTAATCTGGTAACAGATTTTTTAATTCAACTGCCAGTTCTTCCTGCTTGGTTTTGACCCAAGCCCCCCCATTTTATATAGAACATGTCAAACATTTGTTCTACTCGTTACTGTGGAGAAGCACTGTTGGCCCATGATATTAATAACATAACCAGCCACAATTACAAATTTCATGGATGGCAGCGCTGAAAATATTGACCTCTATTTTCTAAATAGGGCAATCTTAATGTTGAAATTTAATTTGTGTTGTTAATGAATGTGGCTGTATCGAATTTGTGTCATAAAAAGGACATCCTTTCTAGCTTCTATATACGATGATGTACAGGATGTATTTCTCTTCTGTTGTGCTGTGTTGTGAGTATGGTCTTTCGGCTGACCAGATGATATTACGCAAACAAACATTGCATTTCCTCAGGGGAGGCCTCAGTTTCACCCTTCCAATCCTAAGCATTCTGCACCTGCCTGTCCTGGGGCAGGGTGAGCTGGTCACCTTTCATTTTCTCCTCAGATGTAATGCATCGCTTTGTGTGCTCTTTCCGCATATCTATTTTGTGGAGAAGATGAGTTTATATTCTATAATTTTTCCTGAGAAACGTCCTCATAGAAATGGTGGTCGTCATGGGCTCTGCATGCCTGTTATTCATAACCATAAATGTAGATGATGGGGATCTTTTCAGATCTTGGATCTGCCATCCTCCAACATCTGAGCTCACTGTTTGCCTTCATGATGTGCTGTCATCAAGGGGATGATGGGAAAACAAATGTACTGAAAAATGAGAAGGAATGGTTGTACCAGATATGGCACACGGAGCTACATGCGTGAGTATATGTGCTTCTGCATGTGAGCAGTGTGCATGGATTTGAGTGCTGTATATGTGTGTGTGAGGGAGAGAAATTGGCAGAGAAGCATGTACTTGTGACTGTTCTTGTAATGTATTTACTGTGTTATGTTGCTCCCCTGCAGTGGGTGGATTCTCTTTTCAGATGCAAAGTGTTTTTGCCCCGGGACCTAGCCCAGGCCAGTGTTCATTGGAAGTCAGGCTGTGTTTACGCTTACCCACATCATTCTTTAATCATGGACTTGTTACACCTAACACCCCGCTCAGTGTCATTATTATCTCTCAAGGTCACAGTTAACGAGAGCCATTTCTCGACACCGGGCCCACTCTGATTGACTCTCAGTTTTGAACGAAAGCGAACGGGGCCTGTTCATACATTCCGACCGTAGCAACGCAGCGCTAATACATTTGGTGAGAGGAGGTGCAGATGCTTAATCATTAAATGGAGTGGGATTGGCATTCTCCGCCTAGAACAATTGAAAGATTGAGCGTTGAATACGCATGTTTGTTTTGCTGTTGTTATTATTCTCCTCATATATGGTACTGCCTGTTTTTCTTTTTCTTTTTTTTTAGGAGAGGCATTCCTGTTGCTGTGTGCTGGCATAATATTAAAGGTGGTACTGAGAGATATTGAGGAATGTAGCTCATGTCAAAGACATTTACTTAAATTGAATTGGTGATAGTTTTTGTCTCTTATTTCTTGTTTGAATCGGTGTTTCTTATATTCTATTCAGCACTAAAGCAGAATTATATAAATATTGAATTTCTCCAAAGGTTAGTCCTTAAAGGTAACTCACTGTAACTGTTGAGGATATCTAATAATGATTTGAGCATTTTGCAACTTCACAAGCTTCTATTGGCTTTCCAGTACTGAGAAGCTATATACATGTGCTTGACATTATAAGACTAAAAAATGATCTTTTCTGGCTCATAGTGTCATGATAAGTACTTCCCTAAGTACTTGTCAATTTTTTAAAATAATAAGGGCAGAAATCTGTACATGTTTTCAAACCCTGGCATCCATGCATCCTTACTCTTTCTGTAGGTTGTTGTAAGTCCTGTTTTCAAATCTGACACAACTCTGACTCCAGTGTTCATCTGAGGTGATATGCGTCTTGCTCTTAAATGGACAGTTAGTCCTTGAGGCAGTGCCCTATCCCCTTTTTTTTCTTGAGAGGTAATTAAAAATGATATGACACCTTGGCATTTAATCATTTTGAAGTCTTTGAATAATAATTTCCAGGAGTAATTCTATGACTAAAGTGTATTCATGATTTTCAAACAATGACCTTGGTTTTGTAAATGTCAAAAACTCCCCCTATGAAAGACTTGGTGTGAACCATAGACTAAGCAACTCTACAGTTCAGGGTTTGTCCTCTTGTCTGCATTTATGAAATCAATACTAATACTCCACATGCAATATTGCAATTCACATGAACGTGCATAGTTCATTCATTCTGACACCATCACAGTATTGAATAAACATGGTGGTAAATGTACAAATGTTACCTTTATGATTGTATAGGCCCTTGAACTTAGGCGCTCATAAAGAGGAGAATATGACATTGCTGTGCACATGGCATGAACTTAATGCATGCACTGTGAAAATGTTGATTTTTTTATTCTTAGAGCTGAAGGAGGGGTGCATTCACAAGCCATCTCTGGGAAATTATTTTAGAGTATAGATCACAATGCAGAGTGTTAGCACTTACTGCCATGGTGGCTTCACATGTTCTCTGCCCTAAAGGGATGCCATTTAATGTGAAATCATAGAAACTGGCACACATAGACAACACTACGCTTTAGGAAGTGCTGTTTTTTTGTTCTTATTGTTCTTGGCAAGTGGTGTAATGGACTTGTAAAATTATGGTTGTTTTACCTTATGGCCAAAATGCGAAGCTTTGAGCCCCACAGTATCTGTCAATACTCGCATTCCACTAGTTGTTAAGCTTTCGGCATCCGTGCCAGCGGGTGCCAATGCCTCATTCTTTGAACTCATTCCTGAATATTACTGTCTGCCAAAGCTATGAAGGAAAAATGACCACAAATATGACCCACTTCTGAAATAATCTCTTGAAACACAGCGTTAAGAAAAATCAACACAACCATAAAAAAGCCCTTGAGCAGCTAATGAAATAACTGCTCAGCAGTGTGATCAACTGGTCATGTTATGCAATTCATGTGAAGTGGTCTGTGGTTAGTTTACACAATTTGAGGGTTTTGCTTTGCCATCGCCTCCAAGGCCTCAGTTTCCAGTTATGCCTGTGTTTTCATTTTCATTTTACCTGAGTTTTGCAAAGCTTCTCAAGTCTGATTGCAGGTTTCTTTCAGGGTGTGCGGGTGCCTGCCCAAAGCCTTGTCGTCATCCCTGATGTATGCGTCGGCAACGCTGATGGAAACTTTATTGCTTGTTTGTGCTTTTTTTTTCCCCTTTATACAGCCGTTTTGCAAGTACCAATTGTGCACCAGGCTCGTCTCATCACGACAGCCTCTGCATTCCCACAGGAGCACTGAAGTGAGACGAATGTGAGTTTGCACTCAAGGCGAGTGCTTTAACCCCTGAGCTACTTGGGAGCTGGCGTAATTGCATTACATTGAATACGGTCACTGGAGTGATTGGCTATTTGGAGTACTTTCACTTTTGCAATGCAGATGTGGAGGCCGGTGACAGAAAAGCTGAACTGTTCTCAGTCGTGAAGCCTGTGTCTCTGATCTGAACCGGTGCAAAAACCGAGCAGGAAGAATACCGTTGCAGTCAAAATATGAATCCTCTGCAAATCAATGTGAGAGAGAATCAGGACATTTATACAAAATGTTCCCGTATGTGGCAGTTGCTATGCAAAATAAGTACCGTAATTAGCAAAGCAGCTGGTAAATTTAGAAGCTAATCAATGCATAATCAAAATTCATGGCTTGAAGGAAACAAATGGAGAGCCCTCACGTGTTTAAATTTGTCATCACAGCTAAATTTAATTGCAATATCCATCAAAAAAACTATGTAAGAGTAAATTTCAAAGAAGCCATTTTATCCAAGCTTAAAATGAGACTGCAAGTACAGCATAAGCTGCAATTCAGTGGGTTATTTTACATTTTGAGGATGTGAAGAAGTTATCAGCCAGATAGTCTAAGATCGGTCCATTCTGTAGGAGAGAAAATGCAGTGGACCAGTGGAAAGAAAACAGGATGAAAGAAGCTAAATGAAAAATCAAGCTAAACATGAAGCGAAAACCAGGAAACAGAATCTGTAATAACCGGATTGGGCCCCACAAACAGCCAAATTGGACTGCGAGTCAGTCATCAGCCGAGACATCAACTGACTGACAAAGCCAGTCCAGATAACACTCAGGGTCCAGCATGGAGTGGGCTTCTAGTAAAGTGACTATAATTCATTGAAACCACCTGGTGATTCCCTAGTCACCTTCCCATTTCCTCTCTGCCAGATGCTCCTCATGCGTCTAATCAATCAGACGGCAGCACAGGGGGTATTGACTCTGACCTTGAGTCTCACTCTCTACTTCTTTGTTTGGGGTGCTAGCTGTTATTCCCTTGTCCTTTCCCTCAAACCTCTTCAGCATTTCTCATTTGGAAGTGCACCTGTGTCCAGACCTAAATAGCTGGACTCTCAGGGCTTGATTTTAGATTCCACTGCTGGCGTGAAAGAATTACAAGTCCTCTGATCCGAGTGCTCTGAGTGTCAGCCAATCACCAAAACATGGCAAGATGAGAGAGTTGACTTTAATTCTAATATAAAATGCACTCAAGCAGGAAAGGCATCCATAATTATTATTATTCTCAAAGGAAAATGTTCCTTATAATCAGCCATTCAAAAAGAGTTTGTAGTTTTCCAGTGTTCTATATTGCTATCAGCTGATTTCTTTTTTCCCCTTTTTCCAAAGTTGTAATTCAAACAGCATGATAAGAGAATTGCTCTGGGTGGAATGCTGCTGCTGATTATGAGGTTGAGGATAGTTCCAGACTTCCATCTTTGGATTTTTGCCAGTTTTTGAATCTTAAAGTCTTAAAGTGCATTCAGTGCATAAGAACTCTGGGAGCTGGAAGATTCACTCCTGAAAATATTCTTATACCTGGTCTTTGAATTGAACAAACTGTGTATCTACCCTGACTGTGACCATCCACCCTCAAGTCTGCTACCATGAATCAAATGCACATCTGTCTCAGAGGTCACCCTCTGCTTTGCCTGTCTGGATCAAATTTGAAAGTTCTTTTCCAATGAATACTGGCACTCCGGTGAAAATTAGCTTTGTGTGTATTGTGTATTCCATGGTTAGAAATTGCGTTTGATGGACCTCAGGCAAAAGATGTCTAAACCAATGTTTGTTCTGCCAGTGGAGGACTCATACACTCTCAGATTACTAAACAGATTAAGGTGTGCATGGCCGCTGGCCACCAGGGTATTGCTGTATTAAGTGTGACTCCATTTTAAATCATGCCACTCCAACTTATACCTGTGTACCATCTCATACCTCATACCTTTAAATCCTCAAAGACTAGTTTTATAATGACTCCAGCTTCTCTATCAACATTAAGGTCATGTAGTGCAGCTCGGTGGTGCTATGGCAATCCAGAGAAACTCCTAATTAATGTAATAATAAAATTGCTTAATACCCTCAGGCAGTTTTCAGCTTTCATGTTTTAGCTGTCAGGTTTCTCATAAACACAGTAGACTCAGATATACTGCTTCAAACCCTTAACAGAAGGCCTTGAAATAATTTCAGAGCATCTTCTGTGCCCTAATGTTCGTCTCGGTCATTTATTGTACTTCAGTGATGTCTTGAGCATGACAGGGGCCACAGCTGAAAAGCAATGAATTCATATACCACTCATATAAAGAAGGGGACACTGAAGGAAGAAAGGGAAAAAAAAGTTTGGCTTCTGAACTGTTAAACTCCCCAGGGCTCCTTGGCTGCTCTTCCAGCAGCCCTATTCTATAATTAATCTGTTAATCCCTCTCACGTCCTTCCTCACCGTATGACCTTTTATAAATCATAAAAGGATTTGAAAGTTAGATATAATGAAACCACTCTGAAATTTCTATAAATACCAGGTTCGAGCCATATCGTCTCCACTCTGGCAGGCACGGTCATGCTAGATCGATGGATGTCAGGAAGGCAGAGGCTGCTTCTTCATGTGCACAATAAGGATAGGTAAATACAACGGCCTCCTCCATATTAATAATTCCAGATTGGTAAAGGGACTCTTGAATATAGATTTGGAGCTGGACTGCAGACAGATGTCGCCTCCATTCTTCAGCCCACAAAGACAAATGGTGGATATCGGAATACACGTGGGGGGTCAGAGGCCTCTTGTACCGTTTGGACAGGCCTGCTCCAGCAGCGGACATCCATCCTTTAGATGTGATCAGGGTCACTCCGTGTCACTTGCATACAGGCTTGTATCGGATCAGACTGCGCTCCCCTGAAGGTGACCCTCTCCCTGGAATCCGAGCACCACCCTCTTCCCTACCGTTGATTCCCGCACAAACCGCGCTCTATTAGCTACTTTATTGATGACCACGGGTAGGTGGGGCTCAACAGGGCAAAGAGGGCTGGTTTGGGGAAGGCTTGATGATTCTTTTTTCACCTTCTGATATTGCAGATTAATTAAGCTCTGCACAATAGCAATGCTTGAATTTCTAAATACCAGGACAGAGAGTGTGAGGGATGGAAGCTTCTTTCTGAGGGACAGAGGGAAGGGACAAGGAGGCCATGATAACAATACCACAGAAATGCTGTGTCACTCAGCAGAATAGAGGAAGTAAAGGAATGGAAAAGGCAGGACACTAGGAGCTTGTCCTGTACCCTTGCTGAGCTTCTGTTCTTGCCAGAGGGCTCAGGGGGCTTGTGTGAATGAAACAGTGTCCAGGGAGAGGTCACAGGTGCCTAACAATCAGGTCCTCTTCTGAGACAGGCTTTGGGGATGGCTCAGATATTTGAGACTGTAGCATCAGGCCTACACATATCTAAGCTCTCCTCTTCAGGTGTGAACAAAGGGTGTTGAGACAGTAATCCTGCTAAAGTCTATTAATGTATTCTCTCAAACCCCATGGTTCCCCTTAGGTAGACGTTTGTATTTGTGTGGGGTAGACCATGTGGGTTTTCAGATATGGGACACAAAAGAAATTAAACACCATTGGATAGGCTTTTCGGTGACTGTGCATGCATGTTTCAAAATGGAGGCTGAATACCCTGTTGAAAGTAGGTTGACATTGTTTGTTACACCCAAGAGCAACCGCTGCCTGTGCCAAATACTCATGCAAACTGCACCCTCACTGTTATGCTGACCGTTCATGTTGTTGTTTGTTCTTTTTTGTTTTTTCCCTCATGGGTCCCTTCTGTCTGTGGACTGGAATCTGTAAAATCTGTGGAAGGGCCCATGTGCAAGCACACCCCTTGTAGTGGCACCTAGGAAATTGGAGACGTGGGGAAACTCAGATTGGATTTTTGGGCTTCGGCACCCCTCCCCAGCGAGATGCCCTGCTCCCCTGTTGAAGCCTTTCAGAATGTGCTTCCACAGGGCCTCTCTGACTCCATGCTGTTTTGTAGCTTTAATGTTGTGTTGTCATAGCTGTTTGAAAATGGAAAGACAGTGGTACTGTATTATAGACAAATTATCTTGTGGAGTAAAAGATATTGATACCCTCTCTATAGGAGTAATTTATCAATTTATAAAATTGTAAAAGTTGATAGATTAATATGGTATAATCTCTCAACTGTTTTTGTATGCTTATATTTCTACAATTGAAAATCACACAGGTGTTTGAGGGCTGAGAGGTTAACTGTATTTCACACATCACTAAATGTTATAGGTTCATATGTTATTGGATTCTTTCAAATTAAAAGTGTGCATTGGGTAGTTGCAAGAGGATCATTTCAAAATATGTGCTTGTCAGTGCCTCACATTTCCAGAGACAGGTGCACATCTTAGGCTTTCTTTTGAAGTTCAGTATAAAATATTTTTAAAAATCATTTAGAAGAACTGAACAGAGCTTTGTGAAGAACAGAATAATGTGATGCTCATTGTCAGTGAAACCTCATACTTTACTAGATAATGAATGAATTGGAATTACGACTAGGTGACATTACTGCTGGGTTTTTCACATTTACTGGTGGCCTAATACAGATCACTTACAGCTCTTGTCACTGGGACTGCGTGCAGGATTGATAGCTACATTACTTCTGAATGATGTTCGATTGAGATTTTGGATAGGAAAAAAAGCAGTGATCTGATCTTAGTTCTAAAAGCAAACTAATGAAACACAGAGTGAAGAGCAGAAAACTCCGCAGGCTTGGGGGAGCAGGTGATCTCAACATCCAGAGCAAACAGTATCCTACAGAGAGATATCCTCCTGTGGTGGTATTCTTTTGTCCTGTGTTATCAGGGGGATCCAGCTAAAAATACACCTTGGATCCCATCCAAAGATATTTATCAAAGCTATAACATTGACCTGCTGTTAATGTCTTTTCCCATATTAGCTTGTCCTGGTGACTTGTAGGTTGATTATAGTCATCCTTTAGCTCTGCATTGGTTTTCAGATTTCTATGTTACCTGTTTTTTAAGGTAATTAAATGTTATATTTGATCATTTTAACCTCCATCCTCACTGTGTAAATTAAGCTTGCCATTTTCTTTAAATCATTAATCATGTGTTGGTTTAATTATGGATTAGTGCATTCCAGGGTCATTTTAGAGTTAATATGCCCAACCATTTTTAATTCATACATGCTATTCTCCCATGGAATGTGATGGAATGTGTTTGTGGTTTGTTTCAGTCACTTTGCCATGAGTCTGTGCAAAGGTTTTGTAAAAGAAACTTTATAGGAAAAGCTAACACAGTTTTAGATTGTAATGTTAATGTAGCACACCTAGAAGTTAAGCTAACAGTTTATTTTCTGTGTCTTTTTATTCTTCACATTTAAATCATAGCTGTTGTCAATGAAGAGGGGTTAAAAATAAATTAGTACTATAAACATTGGTACAAAGATTTTAGTGTAATATATGAGTTACAAACAACTAAAATTCTTGTAGAATTATTAAAATATTTATACTCTGTTGCTACCAACAGAAAACAATGTTTTTTTCTAACCAGATGAAGCAAAACAGGTATGCCGAGTCACCTCTATGTAATATTCATAATATTCAAACACTTTACGATTTTGATTTGAGTTTGCTTTTGAGTTTGCTTTGATATCAAGCTTTTGAACTCTTGAAGGACTTCTTGAAAAGAGAACATTTTTAATTAGTTTCCTTCCACTGTTTGGGAGGAAAGGGGTGAAGAAAATTATCGGTTACACTGAGAAAAAGGGCCAGTGTCAATGTGGAACTTTCCAGGGCTGGAATTCCACAATTGACACAATATGCTGATGAATTTGATTTATAGATGGAAATGAAAGAATGTCACTTGAAAAAGGCCTTTAACACTTCATTTAGATTAACCTCTGAATAATTTCAGAGATCATAGATCATACATTTTCTCTATAATGGTGGGAAATATGCTTCATTTGAGACTTTTTTCCATATTTTATTCCTGTTGGAAGGGTAGAAAAAAATTGATTAATGAAATGTCAGTTCAGTCTTAATGAGCTTGTTTCAGATAATAATTTTGGACTTTGTTTACATGAAGGCTTTACTTTGAGAGCTATACAATCCTCAAGAAATTCATCAATCCATAGGTACAAATTTAAGTGGACAGATAGATAAACAAATAAATTAATATTTAGATTATTGGGCAGGATGGCTCATTGGCAAACTAGTTATTATGTTCATATTTCACCTGTGTGCCAATCACTTAGTTAACATTATCTCAATGCTTAACCTGAGAGATGAATGTTAAAAAGTGTCAGGAACAGATACAAAGTCACATCAATATAACTTCAAATTCAGGAGACTAATGTTTACATCTTGCACAAGAAATGGTCAAGTGAAAGTAAAAACATGTCAGATTTCAATATTCATACCATATTTCACATACAAATAATATTATGAAGTGATTGCATAAGTAGTTCTCTAACAAAATTAGATCTAGATCTGTTGTCGTCATTTGCACAATTGCTGAAAAGTTTTTCCATCTGATCCCCAGTGGTCACACTATGGCTGGCTTGTTACAAGTGAATGAGATATTTTGAAAGAGTTGATCTTAATTTTTTGTGCTTGAATGATATGTATAAATGATGCTCACATATTTCACATTGTAAGCAGCTTGATTAGTGTGTGTGTAGGGGAGATCCACAGTTTGTTTACAGGTAGTTAGGCCTATATGATAATGCTTGTTTATATATATATATATATATATATATATATATATATATATATATATATATATATATATATCTGTATGTTACATACATGAGAATGTTGGCTATTTCATGTATTTCAAGTATTTTAAATAACAATTGATATTTCACCATTATTTTCAGAATCCACACTGTTTTTAATTTTAGAGTATATTTTTATAAGGGCGGTGACTAGACTGAGGTTTATGTCTTCTTTTCCATTTTTGTTCTTTTACAAGACCACATGAGAGCACGATCGGAATGCCTTCTTCAATTTATAATGTCATACCTCTCATGATAAATACAATAAAACACTTAATAAGACCATTACCCACATGTCAGAGTAAAGATCTTAATCAATGTAAAGTTCAAGGCTTTAAAGAAATTGATTTGGACATTTTATTATAAAGACTAGATTGTAAAGCAGATAGGAAAGGAGCGATTCCATTAATCCGACTGTCAGTGGAAAACTCCATCTCTGGAGACTGTCAGATAAACACATTACCAAGTACTGCAGAAGTGGCTTCATCCCACCAAAACAAACAAAGAAATCAATACAATTAGTTTTTTAAGAAAAGGTGGTGAAGCCACATGCTACTCATTCTTGCCTCCTCTTTTTCATGAGAGTTTGACCCTGTTGTATCTGTACATTGTCCCGAGGTGAACTCTTATCTCCACTCTGTTATTTGGCAGCAGATCACACAGCAGTATAGAGCTGGAGACCTCATTCTGACTATCCTCAGGATTGTGCTTTGATGCTCTTTCCCACATGAAAATGTAAACACAGCCAAAGCAATGTTTCAAATAATGTTGTTTTAATTGCCAGAGCCATACATTTCATTCAGATTTTTTTTTTATTTGCTTGTGCTTAAATTGTTTGCTAATGCTCTATTCGGTCTCAGTGAAAATGGTAGAATTGGGTGATCGGGGGAACTGACAAAGTAATGGATTAGCACTGGCCAGTCTCATTTTTTCTTATTAACAACCCCCTCCATCCTGGTTTCAAAGTTTTTGTTGTTGTTGTTGTTGTTGCTCTATGTCCTGTAGAAAGGACAAACTTAAAAGTGTGCGAGTGGTCCAAGACACTGTAATCTACTTGGCTGTTGCTGTAATCAAATTTTGCAGGTTGGCTTTAAAACCTGCCATTATGTGTTAATCAGGGCCATTGAACCAGCTGCTCAGTCAATTAGCTGTTTTGTTCCTGACATGATTTTCAACTGTCCCCAGGCAGAATCTGGCTGTCCTTTCTCCGTCATTCTCCACCGAGGTTTTCGCTTGTCAGACGTGATGTACTTTTGTTTTATTTCTGACGTTGAGCCTATGAAACACGAGTTTGGAATGAATTTCCCTTCTGGCCAGAGGTGAAAGACAGCAGGTTAATACCTCCAAACCAAGCTGAATGATCTTAAATTCAGATAAGGCGTCCCTCTTGTGGCTTTAATAATTTGGATGCTGTGGTACCTTTTGCCATCAGGTTAAGTGGCTGAGAGCAGTGTCCACAATTGCAAATTAGTTTTGATGGTAGCACTATAAGATTGCATTATATTATCTCTTCTAATAGGAGGCTGTAAATTCTGAAGAGCAGGTTTGCACAGAGTTGAACAGATTTCCTGGTAAATTGCGGGTTAAAAAAATTCACAAGCCTGGCATCATTGAGAGATTATTTTTAAAGAAATCTGAGAGAACAATAAATAAATTCATGGAAAGCACCAGTAACAGAAACAAATGACCTATTTTGCTGGTGACCATTGTAAGCTTTTTTTTTTTTTACAAAAGTAAAATGCTCTCTGTTCCTTTAGTATAAGTCTATTTTTGCCTTGTTTGATTTTATATTTTGACATCAAACCACAATGCGAAGACTTAACATAAACAACTTAAATAAAATAGTAAAGTTTTACAAGGGAAATGTTCACAGCTCTGTTGGTTTCAGATATAATTACAAGAGACAGCGCAGGCAGTCTAGAAAAAGACATTCTCATGCCTTTCCCCCAGACATAACAGACGGAGTGTCACCTAATCACAAGCCAAAACAGTCAATGATCAACTGAATGCTTGCAGAATGCTTTCTTGTGAAATGACTGCCTTCAACAATTTGGTTAATCCCTTAATTTGCTTACGCATTCACATTCTCCTTTAAATTGGTGCTGGCTCAATCCCCCCATTCCCCTCCCTAAAGTTTGATTACTTCCAGAGATGCCTGAGGGAATCAGCCTTTTCAGAAGACAAAACTCTCTTGTCATGTGGAATCGCTCTCCTTAATCTGGTGATTTCCCTAAAGGAAACAGCGAAATGCAATAAGTCACCCTTGTGAACGTTTTCTTCAACAATTAAATGCAGCTCTCCATGTTATACCTATGTTGATCTTAGCATGAAGCGTTATGGCATTTTTTTATTGCTTGAAGTAATTAACATAATATTGCAAATGCTTTGTCCGTAGAAAGGGAACGTTTTATATGAACAAACAGAGGGATTGCTTTTGCTGCAGAGTAACTTGATGATAATAAGTTTCTATCCACTACGCCCCCACAACCCCATGTAATGACTTGTGTTAAGTAGCAATAATTTATTCCAAATAGCTAAACTGAACAGCCCCTGAAGCACACCCAGCTGCTGTGTTACTGCTAATAGACAGTACCAATGCATCTAGCGTTGAATCATATTGGATTTTTTGCATTTAGGGATTGGGGTTTTTATTACAGATGCAGCTTTATTGCTTTTCTGTGCTCAAAAAATGTGCTACATTGGCATGTGCTTAGTACATGTGTGTCAATAATAGTAATAATAATAATAATAATAATAATAATAATAACAATACAGATGATGAAGAAAAAGAAGAATACAGTGTTGTTTTTTCCATTATTTTTGATCACTGATCCTGTAGCACACGATGGAGCAACATGTTTTATGTTGTTTTAGGCTGAGTTGCTGGTTTGCATCCGTACAGGTGACGCTGTGCAGTAGAGTTTTGACAGCGGTTCTGGGTTCGACAGGATGTCAGTGAGATGATCCATGGAAGGGGGAGGTGATGTCTCCAGATTTCGCAGTAAAGCTGTCACCCTCCTAGCACATTACAGGCCTACAGGTGGTCTCACAAGCATTACTCTTGTTTCCATTGGCTCCCTCATGTCAGAGCGAGGTGACACTTCAACATGACACCCGAACGAGGATTACAGACACACAGATGTCACTTGCAGCAGTTGGTTATTTTAAGAGTGGAAATTTGCAGTCATTTGTCACAGCATGATTACACGTCTGAGTTCATTTACATTTTTTATATTTTCCAATCCCAGGTGTGAGGTAGGAATGCTTTTTTCCTCCTCCATGAGAAAAAAAAAACTGCACTCAAGAACACATTGTCAGTAATAATTTGTGGAAGGCGTCTATCACTGCTGATAAGAGTGATAGAGTGTGTCATTCTAATGTCGTTTGACATAAATAGTGGAAAAGCAAATCAGCAGTGATCCTTTGCATTGTTGGAAAAATATAAGCGACTGACTCACCATGGAAAACGTTTGTACATCAGCACACTCTTGGTGATCACTGGTTCTCAGAATAGCATTCACCATAACCAAGCATTCATATATACAGTACATTCATCAAATGTTCTTTCGGGATTCAAAGCCTCGATTCAGATGGCCAAAATTCACATTACGCAGCGCAATCAACACATCTTGATTTTTTTTATGCATTGTTTTTTTATGATCATTTAATTTGGTCCCTAGAGGTTCAGCATTGTATTTTTAGAACAGAGCTTCATAAACAACAAAACATTTTGTGTATGTATGTACATGTATATGTGTGGGTGTGGGTGTGTGTGTGTGGGGGTGTTTGTGTTTTTGATATATATACTGTATATTGGCTCTCCTACCTGAACACATTAATTCAGCATTCTGTAAAGATGATAAAACTTGGCCTTGGCACGGAACATCTTTGAGCTCGGTTCTTGTTTTATTTATCACAGTTCACAGTTTTTTTAAGCACTTAAGCCTAATTATGAAAGGAATGCTGGGAAGACAATGAGATGGGTCAGAAGGCTTCCTTTCATGTTCATCAGTTTTACCTCTTAGTCAGCAAAGCCATGAGGATACTTACTTACCTATTCACTGGCAGTACTGTGTACATCAGTTGCAACCAAATGCAGTGGTAACCAGCAGGTTTATACAAAACTGGCCCAGAGTTCCTAACCTGAGTTCTTGTTAAACACATTACAATTAATTCATGCCTATACCATGTTTTATCTAGCAGAAGGATTCTGCCTTGAATACAGATTTTGGACCCACTCAAAGGGAAATACAGCAACGGTGTATGATGCGTACTGTGCTCTCTTTTAAGATTGTGTCCAAGATAAGATTTGCAGATCATTTAGGTTAGAGAAAGAGGGCTCCTGACTGGCTCTGTCAGCAAGGTGCTTGTCTTAAGCCATACCAGCCCATGTTCAATCCCAGCAATGTCCCACGGCTGGCAGCCCACGGCAGCAGAACAAATTGGCTGCATTCTGCTGAGGTAGGGGTGGTAGGGTTTCCTCGTTTCAGGTGCCCATTATCTACTCGGATAATATCGGTGGACCTGTGCCTATCCTCCAGTCGGTGCTTCTGTAGTGCACTGTGGGACTTGTAGTGTGACAAAATAGACATTGACTGTGCGAGTGTATTGGAGGATACGCTTCAGCCTTTCTGCAGAGTGCTGACGAGGTTACAGTGAGATGATCCTCATCTGTATTGGGCAATTGCAAAAAAAAAGGTTGCCAAGGAGAAAAAGTAAAAAAAGAAAAAAAAAATGATGAAGATAAACACATCCTAAGATCCCGCAGCAATATAACTATCATATTCATGTGTGATCCTCCCTCCAAGGCCTCGTTCTCATTTACACAAGGTCTCCTCTCGCTCGCGTGATTTATAAGACCTGCTTCTCTTAGCAAATAACTGCAAGGCCGCGCGTCGTGGGTCAGGATCCCGGGCCGCGCGTGCTGTTTGCAGAGCTTCGGTAACGCCACCCCTCCTGTCTGCCCGCGGGCCACCACACTGTCGGGGGTGACGGGATGCAGCGGTCACCGTGAGGCTGCCACGGCGACGGGGATGTTTTCCCTAACAACCCGCTCTGCTCGGGGCCTGTCGGGTGACAGCCCCAACAGTGGCGCAGTGGAGGCAGTGTCTGAAGCATCTTTTGACTGTCAGCTTTACTGGGGTAACAAATTGCACAGAGCAGGTGGGATACCAGCGTGACCGGCGTCATCTCTGAGGCTCATTTTTGGAGTAGGTGAGATGCCATGTGCTGTGCTCTTTCTGTCTGCAGAGTTCACATCATATTTGCTGTGTTGTTCGTCTGCTGTTTTTTTTTCCCCTACCTTGTGAAACAATGCACCTAGTTCTGCTTTCATATAAGTCATACCAATGGATCTAGAGTTCGCAGAACTTTTACAAAGCAGTAGACCAAAGTTGTTAAAATGCTCTTGGACATCGCTGACCCATGCAATGTATGGTTTGTCCTAAAAACATTTTTCCTTGGACAAAACTGAGGGGTGGAGAAGGTGTTCTACTTTAAAGAGGAATGTGTATGCTCAAATAAGATTGATTGGAGAGAGGCCATGGCAACACAATCAGTTCCCTGTAGACCAATTTCTGAATGTTCCCCAAGCAAAGAAAATAACAAACAAATATATACAGGGCTTGTGTCAAAGGATGAGCGGGCAAACTGATTTCTTTTTAATGAGCTGACAAGTTAGAAATAATAGGTAAAACCTGGGATCATAAGTCACAGAGGCACTGTATAATGCCACAGCTGTTAATTAGAAGCTGGCTTAATATAAATATGCCCTCTCGGTAACATACAAACTGATCACATAATCACATTGACGATGGCACAACTGTGTCAAATGAACCAAGCTGTGGGTCCGTTGCATAGGTTTCTATGTTACTTTCAGTTTTGTGTTCAGTTGCAGAGCCGTTTTATTCATTCATCTATTTGATTTAATTTAAATATTTTCATGTTTTCACTTTGGTCAAAACTGTGTGTGCTTGATTTACAGTAAATCTGTCATCAGAGTTTAGCAGAAAGAGGATTGTCTGTAAAGAACAGAGGTGGTTAAATTAATGAGAAAAAGAGGTTCTTTGAGGGAGAAAGACGTGAAACCAAAACCCCAACAGAACTTTATAAAATCAGAATTTCAGGTTACGATAACGATGATATGTCAGAAGTGTGTCAGAAGTATAATCATAATCAAAGCTGTGTAGTAAATATAAATCTGTAAGCCACAGTGTAATCTCATTTCATTGTCCAGAGACATATATTGTGTGTATCTGCTAGACACATACATTCTGTATGCATGCAGGTATTTTGAGACACTGTTTCATTAAAAATAAACATTAACTGAAATTGAAGCAATAGGCAGATATTGATTAATAATCGGTCCAGATTAATGATGTCCTTTATATCTGTCATATAATATCTTAAACTATATACAACCATAAGACATGAAACATCTTTCATTCCTCCATCAATTCAATTTGATTGATTATACAGGACCAGATCAATATAGCTGCGAGGGATCTCTCTTTGAAATGACTGACATCCATTTCTCATACCATGATATGGCAAGCATTCCTCTGGCTTTGAGGAGCCCCAGTTTCACTTTTTATATCATGTTCAGAGCCATAGTTGGAAATGCAGCACAACGGCAAATTTGTTACTGGAAACCCCATAACAGGGACTATTATTAAAGGCTTTTTAGAAAATACAGGGCCACTAGTGGCTTACTGTTATTGACAAACAGCAAAATTGTTGGTACGAGGTACACTTAACTTCCATCAGTGATTTATTTCCTGATAGTTAAATGATTTATGAATGAACTTGGCTGGACAACAGAGCTGGCTCTTGTAAAACGGTGGTTTGGGGCGCTTCTGATGTAAAGGATCATCACAAGGCAACTTTATTTGATTTGCGGATTCTCCTGCAGCTCTCAATGATGACTCTCTGAGGTGGTAAAGTCGCATATGCACACACTCAAAGCTGTGTACCCAAGACTTTAAAAAAAGTGTTTATTTTCTCTTGTACTGTAGAAGTTTACTTTGTCCAATGAAGATTCAATCTATTGATGAGCTCATTAAAGTGAATATTTTATTTGATCATACTCAACATGAATATTTGAGATAATATGGTTTCAGGTGTTTTTCTTTTTCCCTTTTAAAGTGATGCCAAAATATACTGACACTTATTCAGAGGGGAAGGTATAATAGTTATCTTATCTACAGATAAAACAGATATTTATCAGCAAGGAGCTGGTGACAAATCCAAAAGTCACAGTCTGTGAATCACTAATACAGCCAGTCTCCTTTAATTACGCAAAGGAGCTGAGGGGGTTGACGCATGCTTTAACTAACGATTAAGACGTCATTTAGTTTTGCACTCGGATAAATTGCAACAGATAATAGATTTCACATAGCAAGCCAGGGAAAATTGACTCGGGCTTGTCAAAAAAAGACTCAGAAAAGCCTTCTTATATTACAATCAGGTCGTCTTTTATACTCTGGAAGGCCAAATGTGCTGTGGTGCAACTGTGACAAATGCCTGCAGTAGGCAGGGTGTTACTGGCTGAACTGGTTTCAAGTTTGGTGACCAGCACATTGAATATAAGGCGTCCACTGAGACTCGTGAACAAATGCATGGACAAGCTCGAGTTGTGATTCAGATGTTGAGAACATTTTATTTTCTTTCTGTATGACATTATCTCAGGAACATGGCCACACAGGGAGTTGCTAATTGAAGTACCGTGATTTGATGTTAAGCCAGTAATTATTTTTGGAGCAGCTTGTTGTCAGTGTCCTTCTCTGTTTGCCTGCTACATCACGGTGGTTGACAAGACTCAAGTGTTGTTTTACCAGTGCTTACAAAAACAAATTGTATCAAATCCTCAATGCTACAATATCTGGTGTCTGACTGGTGGTGCAATCAGCTGTTCAGTTCAGTTGCACCTTCAGTTTCATTTTTTCAACATCCTCTGTTTAGTCTGTTGTTGTTCCTGGTGCTTACATGGGTATGTTCATAATTGTATCTGTATTTCATAATTTAATCTGTATTTGACAAAACATTGACCACTTACGTTACTGCTGTTTGAATAATCATTGAGGACTAACCGCTAATTGCAATACAGTGTTTCTTTTTTTTTTTTTTTTTAATTAACTATATTTCTCTTTTAACATTTGTACCAAAGTCTGCCCAGTCCACAACAAGAATCTGGAATATTGTGTATTTCAGACACTAAAATTTGTTTATTCTCTGTACTGACAGAAGCAAGATTTATTGAAAGCTATCTTCACCCTCTCTGCCATTCTTCATCAGTTTTTTTTTTCCTAACTAAAATGTACATTTGGAAAGGTCAAATCTTCAGCAAAAAAAATAAACTATGTCTACAGCTGAAATATCAGCTGTGACAGCCGAGTCTTCGAGAAAATATAGAACTAAACAAAAATGATCTCAGCAAAAAGGAAGAACCCAAGAACTGTGAAAGAAGGCACAAATTTGCTGTGTGTTGTGCGTCCTTTGCTGTAAGATCTGTTCATTCCTCTCAGATGCTTGTGAGATCATTTCTGTTTAAAGATGGTGTCAGTATGCCTCAGACTGTTCACAGGGACCGTGGGTGTCTCTCTGCTTTGCACACTATTGCATTATTTGTTTCTGTCTTTCCAGTCATCAGCTAAATAGTTGATATGCAGCTTATGACTTCTGTTACTATGGCAGCTGTGCCATTGTGGCTGTCTGTTTGTCAGTTTGTAAAACCACTGCATAATTCTCACACCTGGTCCAGAGTTAAATATGCTTATTAATAGCATGTTTTAAGCCAAGCTTTAGAGGGTCAGAATTACTAAATATTGTATTTCAGTCTGTTCAGAGGTGTAGATTTAAATGGATGCAAAGCAATCCGTGTACAGAACATGGAAATTAGTAAAATTGTCATTTTCATCAGTCATTTTTAGTATTGGGGGGGGGTCAAATCTCATGATGAATAAAGGAACTAAAGCACATATTCAGCTGCTTTTCTAGATTAATGGGAACTTTGAAAAAATCATTTCTCTTTACTGTTTATTAATATACTTTAAAAGATGAATGTGATATAGGGAGCCATACGTCAGGACTATGGATCATAATGCACTTGCCCACAGAAGTGAAAGAATAATGAAACTATTTTCAGCTATACACTAGTGGTTGAATAATGTATCTGGTGCAAAGTGCTGCAAAGCAATACCTTTTATAGGTTGGTGCATTTTTTATTTTATTTTATGTTTTTACCAGTAAAAAAGACTGCAATAAATATCAGGTGTGCACTGTTGTTAACTTTTTTTGTGAATTTTGCATAATGACATCTTAAGTGCTCTAAGTTCCAGAAATGGCAGCCTTTTAAGAGTACCATACATCAGCTACCACTGTAAGCTTTTATTCCCCTGGAAGTTTAACAGGCCTAGAACACAGGATTATACCCTTGAAAAGGACATCCTCACAAAATCCTGCTGTTTGGTGACAGAATGTGTCATTACAGACACAGTGGCAGGATCCTACCAGCAGATATTGTAATGGGTTTCAAAAGGTGGGACAGAAGGTGATGTCTGTTGCAGCACCATAAACAGGTACTTAGTGAAAGTCTCACCACCTGCAGTGAGGGTGTCCGTGCAGAGACCCTCAGTGTGCTGATATTTATATGAATGTGAGCAGACACTTCTGAATTTCTGATTGCAGAGATGGACAGTGTCAAACTAAGTGTAGGCTACCGGAGTGGCTTAGTCAGCTAAGAAGCTTGGTCCAAGCCAACACGACTGGGAGCTCACAGCGTTTTTATTCTGCTGGGGTAGGGGTGGGTTTTTTGGCAAGGTTATCTTGTCTCACCATTTGTATTTTACTATTTTTGTTTTAACCTCATTCAACCACTACCGTGAGTTTGTGTAATTAATATGTGATGCCAGTTTTATTTAATAATACCTGCATGAGTTTTGAGACTTCTTATCATATGAATACTGATGATGTCCTATTAATGGCACAATGTTTCCTCTCCCAAACTGTAATGGACATTTTCAGGAGCTGAGACTAAGCCAAGATGTTTAACATGATTTATTGTTGTGCACAGAGCTTGTGCTAAATACATGATGAAGGATGTCTCCAGTGTAATTCTTATTTGTGTGCATTTACATAGGGAGAAATTTCTTCATAGAATAATATTTAGAACACAATTTAGAGTATATTTTTGATAGTTTGCTGAACTGTTGTTAGTCTGATTTTTTTAATAGCATACACTGTACTGTATTAACCTCACCAACACATGTCACAATTCATATCAGATGAATCTCCATTTTATTGAAAACTGTTCAGCCTGATTTGTTGAATTTCATTACTTTAGAGTTAATGAATTTCACATGTACAGTGTATGTGTTTATTTGAAGCTTTACTGGAAAAGAAAAAAAGAGGTATTATGGAAAAAAGTAAAGAGATTGGAATTTATTGAATCAGAAACATGAAATGTAGAAAATAATTCATAAATATAGCTTACAGTTTAGAGGAGGAGAACCGTCGAGTTGTTGCAAGCCTATCTGTGATGGAATCAGTATGACCTGACATGTTACTGGATCCCCGGTGTGGGTCGTGCTTCTTATTGGAATAAGAGGCATGACCCATGGAATTTGTTATGTGAAAATGTGAGAATGAAAGAATTGTGACCATTGACTTGGCTTTTATTTGTTTGATTTGCAGGCCTTCCCGTGTATATCTACTGGCATCTATGGTAAGCATTTTCACATTTACACCTGGTTCGCATTCTGGAGATAACATTGTATAATGGTCTGTATGGTAGAAATTTTCATCTGCAGTTTAAATGTGCAGAATGATTCTGATGGAAGCGCTGTTGTCAGATGTCAAGAAATAAAATAGTTAACAAATAAATAAGTAAATAAACGAATAAATTCTGCACATTGAAAACTCCTCTTATCACTCTTCATAGTCCAGCATCGCCGGTAATATTTTGATGTGTCCAGGCATAGTGCAGCCTGATTTCCTCTGAGACCCTGGTTTCATGGAGAGATACTGTATGCTGCAATAATGCACAGAGTGGTGAATATTCTTACGAAATAGACTTTCCATTATCACTCCCATTGACCTTGACATTCTGGCGAAGCCGTGGACCTGAGGAGGCAATTAATGATCCTGTGCTCCGTGTGGATTCTCTTCCCTGCTCCATGGCTCAATTAGCGCTACTCTACCTTTCTGTCCACGATGACTAGACACGCAGTCTCTGCGTGTTTGTTTGCTCATTACGTGTTACATTTTTCCTAATTATTTCTTGTTTATTTCTAGGCTGAGCTCAGAGTCAGAGAACAGTGCAGAACGCTATTTGCGGTGCCCCATACAGGGAGTGATAAACGATGTTAATTCAGTTCTGCTATAAGCACCAGCAGGAGCCCGTCATACAATTAGACCACCAGTTACCCACTTCAAAAGGAACAGTAGCACCAAGCCCTGTGACTGTTTAAACATGAATAATTAAATGGCATATTCAAATAAATTGCTTAAAACTAATTCCCATTAGCAATTAAGTATAATTAGGTATGTTGATGTTTTTTTGAGAGGAAAGGACATGGCAAATACAGATACCAATCCAATGCAAATGTAGATAGAACAATCCATTCATTTACAATGCTGTATGCATCCGCTCAAAAGTTTTTTCTGTTGTATTGCGGTTCAGCACAAGATATGAAAGAGATGTTTGCCCGCTTGTGTTGATTGTTATTCAACTATTATCATTTGTGTGTTGTTGAATAAGACCTTTGCTTCCAACTTTAGGCGTCCTCTCCCATAGGATTTATAGTTGATTTGATGTTCTTAATGTTCTTTTTTGTATTTGGAGAGGGAGAATATATGGGAGGGAAAGCAAGGGTAGATGCTGTGGGTGTCCCTGTAAATTTATACATTTTTAAAGAAGGCTAGCTTCTCAATGACATTGGAGGGTTATGCTGGGTGTGGCCAGCAGTGTGGTGTCATGGTTTAGGAGGCAGACTTTAAACCCGGAAGTTGCAGGTTGGATCCCCTAGTGGGATCATCACCCTTGCTCCCTTGAGTAAATATACTTTTCCTGGATTGCTTAGGTAAACAATACAGAAAATGTACAAATCCAAAAACCAGCATGTCTGGGAATTCAAGTGTCACCCAAGGTCCGTGATTTAAAAAAAAAGACTAAATAAACAGATAAATAATAATAATTATAATGATATAGATTTGTCAGAAAGCGTAAGGATATTTGACAGTGTCTCTACCCTCAATGTCCAGGGATGCTCAGTCATCACTGACAAATTATTTTGAGGCAGGGGGGCAGGGCCAAGAGGGGCTCGCTCCGGCTGCCAGCCAGAAAAATGAGGCCTCACTCCTGGCTGACAGTCCAATTCCTCAGTCCAGCCCATTAGACGCAGCAGAATTTCTGCGCGGTTAGCGTGTCGGAGGTACCACCCATAAACAAACTGGCGCCCACCGTGGGCTGCGAGGTCGGACGGCACGATAAAGGTTATTAAGTGCCGTTCTGGTAGCCCATCAATCAACGCCACACGACCCGGGTTCAAACGGATTATTCCTTCCAAGGAGGAGACACCTTTCAATGTCTTACAAGATCAGCACTGATAGTAAGAGCTGGAGCCAAGCCGCCAAGACTGATAGAGGTCGGCCTGCGACTCTCTTTCTCTCTTTTTCTCCCTCTCTATCTCTCTGTCTGTCTGTTCTCTCTGTCACTTTCTCGCTTTCACTCTCTCTGTCTGTCTGTGATTCTTTCATCTTTCTTTTCACAGACAAAAACTTTCTGTCTCCACTTGGAAGGGGGAAATAACACAGCGTTCATTACCTGTCTTCACAGCTCTTTTTAGTACATTCATATAACCTTTTAGAGGTAACAACCTTTTTAACAACTGGAATTCCTGATTTTAATTTTCAGCTTCATTTATTGTCCTGTGTGTTTTGGAAGATGCTTTGAATTCTGTATGCGTACAGGTCTTATTCTCTAATGTATTAATTGAATTGTAAATAATAGTACTAATATTTTTTATTCAAGTTTAATCAGCCTCAGTTGTACTGAATATAACATGAGCTGCAGTAACGCACAAAACTGAACAGATAAGCAATAGAGTGAAATGAAAATCGAAACTCGGTTTAACCATGCCTCAAACAATAACAAAAAAAGACGGATGGTTAAAAGACGCAAAGCAGTCCTAGTTATATGAAGCTTGTTTATTTTAGTGTCTGACTACATCAATCGTGTCTTTACAATGCTGTCACTGATCCCTGCCTCTCATCACAGGCATAATTTACTGGTAGCCGGTAGCATCATTTAATGAGACTTCATTACACCCAGAGCTCTTTTTTTTTAATCAGGGCTGTCAGCCATGGTGGAGATAATGAGTGAGCATATTGTCACTACATCTCTGTCATGTGGATGAAAGCTGGAGTCCAGAGAAGAGCGGGGAAGTGCAGGCACAAGGAGTCACATGCTGGGAGGCTCATCAGCAGCTAATGACTGGAGAGCCATGGCGCGGGTCACAAGTCTGCCTCCTGCTGAGCAGAGCTGGCAATTGCAGAGAGAAAGACAGATAAACAACACAGTTAATCTGCAACAACAGCAACTACAAAAGGTTTCTTAAATCCCCATCTGTTTCAGTTTCGCCAGCCCAGTGGCGAACAGCACACCTCTGAGTAGAACATTCTAGGATGACTAAGGAAAGGGGTAAATGGGTTGTAGTGTTTAAGTACTGCATGTTATCTATTTAGGCAGCTATCTGTATTTTAAAGAGTATTTCCATTATTACGGTTTCAAGTGTTTTTTTTTTGGTAGATGTGGTTATTCAGGGAGACTTCATACAAATATCTTAGGCAATTCATGGCAGATGAAAAATAACAAAATAAGAACATAATACAGCCGGTAGCACACAATTACCAAAAAGTAAAAATTCTACACACATCTCAAAGTTTGCAGATGGAATTAATTATTAATGATCATTTTGGTGTTGTTACTTATTTTCATAACTTAGATGACTTGTATCCATAGAACTGTTTTGACAATTTCTCATTAATTTGAATGAATTACTCAGTCCAGACATGTATTAAAGTAATGACAGACAATTCATATTTCTTTGTTTTGTGCTTTTCCCCCCCTTAAGCACTGTTTATGTTTGGAATTGGCAACTGTACAGTAGGTTCATCTCACAATGACAACCGCCTACACTCCTGCAGGAGCACTGAAGCTAGATGAATGCAATCCTCTGACACACTCGCGTGCAGCCAAAGGCTGTTTTTTGCACTCTGTCACACAGTCACACAGTGCACTGCAGCGAAGTGGGCACTGTTTGGAGGATAGGTGCTAGTCAGAGGAATGAAGCCAATTAGTTCTGCACCTGTGGGCTCTGTGTCACTACTGGTAAAAGACACAGCCAGTTTTGGACTGTAGGGCTCAGCCTCTACAATATGAGTGCCTTGCTAACTGAGCCACTCAGAAGCTCCACATAACATGACACATTATTTTCAATATTTCTGCCAAAAATAGAAACAGTTTGCTGTCTATAGTAGTGATAAAACAGCCTTTTTTTCATTACATATTAATAATTGCTTTGTTCTTTCACTTACAGTCATCATGTCTGTGAACTTGTAAATTTTTGACATGGAGCTTTACTGATGTCTTTTGCCTGAGTGTAATCCACGCTGGTTGGGCAGTGCAGCTGGAAAACGAGGCGCTCCCAGATCAAAGGGGTCAGCATGCTAAGTGTTTCCTTGCTGAGCTCTCATGCAGGAGCGCCTGCATCTCCACACCGGATTAAAGGACAACAGACTCGTGGCGCCTTATCTTTGGCAATAGCTTGTGGCACGCTTTGAAAGATTCCTGGTTCTTTCCGACTTATTTATTTAATTCTTTTCTTAAACATCTGAGGATTTACCATGGGGAGCTTTGCGTGATTCACTCAGGGGTTGGGAGGAACACACAGTGCCGGTGTTGACAGAGAAGCTGCATTGCCAGGGTGGTGCGGTTTGCTGGAACTAGAGGTACAAGGGATATTATTTTAATCAGTTTCCTATTGTGTCATGTACAGTAATAAAAATAAGGTCAGATACAGAAACCTGTATTGATTAAGTATTCAGACCAAATGATAAAAAAGCAGCATCTATTATCTATTCACACAAGGATGTGATAATCTATAGAAAAAATGCATGCTACACTTAAAACATAGTTGACAATGGACTTTTTCAACAAGGTCATTAAGGTCATTTAATTGTGAAGCATTTTTTATTACTATATGAAAAAAGAAGGAAAAGAGCAAGCGGTAATTATAGCATGTAGGACAAGCGTGTGCCACCTATTTGGAATGTTGCCAAGGTTATCAGCAGAGCAGCCGTGGAAAGAGCGGCCCATTCACGCCCCTCTCTTGTGATGGAAAAAAAAGATCTGTGTGACGTGGCTGGAGACACCATCCTGCGTCTTTTGGGCCCCTTCTGGAAGGGACCCAGGTGAACCCGGAGCCCCCAGCAGTGGCATCTAGAGTGTCAGTCTCCTCCTCTCTCCTCCATGCCAGTGCTCCTGTAGGTCCCTCTTGTCAAGTGCCACCACTCTGCCTTTTTCCCCTGCCAGCTGTCATGTAAAACAGTCCGCAGTCTACACCAGTGTGTGTCCCCAGCCATAAGGCCCTTGTCCGTTACACCTCACGGTTTCACCTGATTATGGGCACAGACTTTGAAGGTGTCTTTGAAGTCGGTGTAATCTCTGTGGTAAATAACATCATCTCTTTGTAATCTTGTTTGAATTAGCTTGTGAGGGGTCGGGTGGATGTAGCTGACCTAAGAGGGGCTATTGGTGCTTATCAATATTTGATTTGCGATAAACTGAACATCGCCCATGTCTGACCACTTAATGCAATAATTCATTGTGTACACTGGCACATGAGGGGACAGCATGCGTTCACAATAAGAAACAATGGTCTGTGTAGTGTAGAAGAAGTATACACAAAAGAATAACAATTCCACTGTCTGTGAAATACAAGCGAACGATCATTTCCAGATTTACATTTAAGCTGCTAACCACTCATTTTTATGCCAGCCACTGAAAATGCATCTGTACTTTTTGTTCGATAAAGGTACAGCTCAGCTCAGTTCACTCAGTCCCCTAGAAGCTAAGCGGCAATGTAATGTTAAATTCCCTTCAGATCCACAGGAAAACAAGTCCTAAATCTTATGTAAGCAGTGCGTTATATTTCACATTTTATTCCTGTTTGCTCACGTAGTCGTGTTCCGACGAGGGATGTTGATGTAAAAAAAAAAAAAAAAAAGGACAAACTTAAATTTCTTCCTTTTTTTTTAATTGTTTAAAAAAAATGTGTTTTTTTTTTTCTCTTTCTTCAACCCCTGCTGGCCCAGTTTTTGTGCCGGTGCCAGTAGGCAGCTAAAGGCAGTTGTGCCCTTGACTTGTGCGCGGTGCTGCCCCGGGGCCCGGCCACCGCCACAGCAGGGAGGGGTCGCGGGTGACACGGCGAGCTGTGCTCTCTCTGGTGGAACCACCTATGATGAAGTGCGGGGCCAGCAGCAGAAATAACAGAGCGTCACCTGGGTACTCATCAGCAGAGCTGCACCGCAGAGATCCCATCACCACATTTCACTAAGACAAATCTTCTTGGGCCAGTAGTATTCCCAGCATAGGATAAAACAGGAAGGGGCCCATGAGCTTGCCCAATCACTCCGCGGCGCTCTGGCGGCTGACGCCAGAATTCCACCACTTGACAGATTGGGTTTCGGTGAACTTGTGCTGCATATGGAACAAAAGTAAAAGACAGAAAGAAGGAAAGAAAGTAAAAGTGGATTCTCTGACTTTTTTCGTGATCATTGTACATTCTTTTATTCCCTGGAACTTTTACTTTTCCCTATAAGCAAACTATTGCAGCATGCTGATCTCTTTCAGATGTTTTTGGCAAAGATCGGTTGGCACACCTGCCCTTTACAGAATGATGCATCTTTGCAACTCTGACATTTAAACATCTAAACATTTATTCCAGTATTAATTTTGCTTTTGTTGCAACTGGATGCTAGTGAATTCAAAAAATAAATGTTGTTTTCAGTTTTTGTTTGTTTGTCTAAACTTTATCTGCCTTTTATGGTTAATTTGCAATGGAAAACTTAGAAATGTCAAATTGTCTGAAATTTGCCTTTCAGAAATGTCAGATAATTTATTATCATTGCGCCTTTTAACTTCCCTGGCATGTCAAATTAAGGGATCAGAAAAGACGAAATTAAGATGCTGTCAAACTTTGGCTGGGAGCAGGACAAAGTCAGCTATTCAAACCACTCTCTGAACGCAGTTGAGATTTAGTTGCAGTTTCATTTGAGAACAGATGAAGGAGCCAAGGAAATCTTTGCAGGAAGAACTGTCTGTGAAAGAAGAATATACAGACTGAGCTGGGAGTACGTTATGTCTGGCAGTGCTGACCTTGGAAGCGTGAGGTCTCATCTGGCAGTTGTGAGCCGGTGGGCAGCAGCGGGCCCAGGCAGTCCCTTTTGCTTTGCCTGGTCGCATTGCTGGAGTTCGTCCCGCCATGATTAATGTCCACGAAGCAAAAAATCGATACTGCATTTGTAGAAATTGTACGCTAAATAGATTAAATGTGCTGAGCGCAATCTGCCTGCTACTTTTGGCCGGGATTGCCCTATCTTTTATGATTAAGACCAGTTCAACAGAGAAGATTTAATGCCTCTTACCAGCACCAAGCTCAGTCTTTGAGAGGTGCTAGGGAGTAAATAGAGAGCCCTGACTTTTGCTAATAGCATTATTTGTTTGCTTATTTATTTGTTTATTTGTTTCTTAGCACCATTTCCCTCTTATCTTCCTCCCGGAGTCTGTTTACCTTGAAGTTTGTATGCTATTGCATTTCTTTCAGTTCTGTCCTCGGTGCCTGGGTAGGGAGGGGCAGTGCTGGGATTAATCCATTATTACAAGTAAGAATAGATGGGCTAACAGACACATCAGTTAGCAAAAAAAAAAACAGTTTGTGGAATGTTTATGTCCAATAATAGGCAAAAGGAGAGGAAAGATTTGTCGATTCTTCATTTACATGATATCTTGTGTTACATTTCTATAATCTTTGCTGTGCATGCATAATCATCATCAGAGGCTTATTTTCAGACTAAAAAGCCATCTAACAGCAAAATGGAAATATGAAAATGAGTGCAAAAGATAAGGCATTTCAATTTCCAAAAAAAAAAAAAAATTCATGTGATTTAAAATGGCACTGGATCCACAACAAAGACGTGCTGTACTTAAATCCGTTCTCTCCCAGTCAGACCTGAGAAGGAGCTCTTTGCTGGCTGTGTTCAGTACAGTGGCCCCACAGCCTTGCCGGGCGGCGGGGAACCTGCTGGCATTCTGCACATGCACTGGTGCCTGCCTGTGAGCTCCTCCTATCGCCTGTCCTCTGCTCCCGGGTACAGCTGAGCCTCTGTGAAAGCCCTCTGAGCGGCCCCTCCAGACACCAGGGGCTGAGAGCAGAGAAGACACAAAGAAAGGAGGAGAGAGCAGGAAGGAAAGACAAAGAAAGGGCGAACAAAGGGATAAAAAAGAAGGGAAAGGATAGGAAGGATAAATAAATAAAAACAGCGGAAGAAAAAAACCCAAGATGGGGGAAGACAAAAAAAGGGAGGAAATAAGATGAGACAGAAAGAAATGGAATAGATAGGAATAATGAAATATTTACTTAACAATACAAATCCAGATTGTTTTGAGTAGAAATGCAATGGCAGATTAGTAGAACGAGGAGCCTGGTGTCCGTATTTAAGCAAAACAAAAGGAAAAATTACACCACAGCCGCCACCTCTAAACCATTGACCCCATGGCTGGTGGTGAGTCATTGGTGCTGCTACTGTAATTGCTGTAACCATGTCAGTACAGATCACACCTCTCAGCGAATCCTTAGAGCCTTCTGTGGCCTTATTAAAAATTAATCCACTCAAAAATCAATTTAATCTCAATCGATACAGTGTTAACACAGAGGTGACATTTCCATCCAGTGCTTGGCATAGCTGTGGTGATTAGTATTGTGTTTAGCAGTACAGTTCCCTTTGTGTGCTGCTCTGTCATTGCTTTGTCATTGTGGCGGTAATAAAAATAGTTTGACAGAAGGACAATGTAGATGATTGTATATATGTCTACATAATGGGATCTATAGAAATCACATCAGTTAGGAAACAACCACATACATAAGGATAACGGTTTTTAGACATATTCAAAGCTTACGTATAAGGTTATGTATTGTTGCATGGGAATTATCCATGGCTGTCTGTTTACTGTTTTCATTTAGCCCTGGAATGAGGCTAACACCACATTGATAAATGTCTGGTTTATACAGTCACATTGTGTATGTATAAATATAACATGAATTGCATTACAAACACTTTCATGTCATAATTGTCTTTATCTTTTAACTCCAGGTTTTCCAAATGAGCCTGCTGCTGAAATCGCCCTCAAGACTGTCAAGAGCTGGATCAAGAAGAACAGCAATGAGGTAGATTGTTGGTTTTTTATCAAAATCCTCTCTCATTCACACCCAATGGTCGTTAAGGATTTGTGGACTTCATCACAGAGTGGGAAAGTGAAAAACTTGATGAAGTGAATATTTATGGCATATCAATCAGATATGCTGGGGTCTTGAGGTGATTTTTCTGCTAGCAGAAAAAAAAACAAGATGATAATGTGGCCTTTCATTATGAGCATACGGCTGCTGCTGCAGTGACCCCTTTCATCTGCTGAATGGGGCCGCATAATAGCATGCTGTCCAGGAATCCGGCGCGTGCTGTGAAATGCAAGCACAGAATGGTTTCAGAGCCATGCAGCTGTCCAAGATTTTATGAGCGTGTGCTATGAAATTCAACTGCGTCGTCAGTGTGAGCATTGGAAGCACTAACTCGGGGCTGAAAAAGGTGAGAAAGCTTTGTCTGGCTGCGCAAAAACAGCAATACTGACATAGTTTCACAACTCAAGCAAAGAACGCTCCACAAACACTGCTTCGGTTTGCAATTGAATAAAAAAAAATCATGGCCTGGTTTTTGGCTTATTTTGAGGGTCGTGTCTGTAGGGCAAATCTTGCGCACTATTTGATCCTTGTGCACTGCGCATTAATGTAAGCGTAAGACGACAGTTAATGGAAATGTATGAACCTAGTACAAGCGCCCCAGTCTGTCTGGATCCTGCCACATCAGAGCTCGTGCACCCTACACCAGGCTAAAAGAGTTTCTTCATGGTTCCCTCGTTATTCCAAAATGCGACACAAGAATGTGTCTGTCTGGTTCTCTGACAGATGTGAATATGAGTGTCAGATATGTTTTGTTATTGGAGTATCCTTGATGTTGTGAACTTTGCCTTTGTTTTGCTTTCTGCAGTGCTGGGTGACCTCCAGATTGCTTCTGGAGTAATATGATAGCTGTGTGCTTCCTCCCACTGCTCTTCTTCAACAAAAAATAATGCCATAACCTGTGCTTTTATCACCTCTTGTAAAGTTTAACATTATAAAGGGTTATTGCTGAAGTTTTGTGGAATGGTTATGAAATAAACAGTTATGAAACAGAAAAGTAACCTTTATAAAGTGCATCTAGGAATGAATTGGAGCAGCCTCCCAAAAGGGTATGCTTGACAGTTGTCCATTGATTAAAGACACACTTTTTAAACAGTGCCCTCATTGTTTTTGCTGCAAGTGATACTGTTTGTTTAAAGTGGATGCACATTTGTCAGACTATCACTGAGTGGGAAGATAAAGCAGTGGCTGATATTAATTGAGAAGAGGCTCCTATTGACAATGCAAAGGTTATCTCCTCCCAACCTTAGAAGTCACCCAAGGTGGTCAGACCCTCAATGAATCCCCTGTTCTAGACAGATAAATGAAGGTATCACCTTCTGGGATGGAGGAGTGAGGCAGCACTGCCACAAGGTATATCTGACCCAATGAGAAAGAGAGTGAGATGGACATGCAAGGAAATGTGACATAGCTGTGTGTGTAATACCAGGTCTTGAAAATACTTTGGTATATGTGCGACACTTAACACTTAATGGACCATTAATACTGCATGCACATGGTAAATGATAATAAAACCGCACTGACCTACAGATGCTTTGAAAAATATGTCAAGAGTGTGCCACATTTAGTTGCTGCAATAACAGTATTTTATCAGCATTATTCAGGCCACCACAACAGTTTGCAAGCAATTCATTTTTTCTGTCATTTAGGATTACTGTAATTTACCATCCCAAGCTTAAGTTTTGCATAGAATAATAATTGCACACAATGAATTTGTTAGTTAAAATTCTTGATTTGAAAATGTCAGCTTTTCTTCTTTTGAAGAACTTCCATCATTTTTGTTGTTGCCAGCCAATTCATCGGATCTTCTTTGTCAATGATTCATTCCAGACAGCTGCTGGCTATAATTTTGTAGCTACTAAAAAAAGCGGGAAACCATGTTTGTGATTCAGTCACGTACCCTGCCCCCATGTTATCTTTGTGGAACCAGAAGTACACTCATCAAGAAATCATACTCTACTTTTCAGTGCAAGGATCAGTTTGGTTGCTTACATTTGCGAGTACAAGTACATGTGGAAATAAGTGACTGACACACAAGGCTGTTGACATTAACAATTGGTCATTTTTGATGTATTGCAAATTGCCAGTACAATTGGAGTCTTGCAGAGGGGAATTGTAGAATAAAACATAAACCTTAGAAGAAGAGATTGGAAAAAAATGGTTGGCATTTGGCGTGTTTGTTTGGGATTCCTGCAGTAAATTAAACTGTCATCTCCAGGAAAAGACAGCATCTCTCACGCAGCTTGTTTAAAGTGCGCAATGAGCTGCTTTGTCCAGATGAAGTCCACGCGTAGAATTTTTCAGAGGAAACCACTTCACTGAAAAAGACATCCAGTGTCTATCATGGGTGTTGTTGCCTTATTCAGACCTTTTTGAAGTCTCAGGAAATATTTATTTTACATTTCAATTTGAAAGACGAGGGCCCACCTTCGCACAGTGAGGTTCGGCCCTGAAGTCTCTCAGAGATTTTACACATTTTGTCGTAAGGGACGTACCATCTCTTTTTGGTTTTGTTACAGTCTGAAATAAAGTTAAGACCCAACCACAAAGCACAAATACTTAATTCAGTCCTGCAAAGATGATAACTTAATTTGACTTAATTTGACTGAAAGTTCAGCTTCAGTCAGGTGTAATGAATGATTGGAACAGAGCATCTGTGGCAAGATTTCTCTAGTGCAATGCAATGATCTCTTTACATTTAAATAATTGAATAGCTCAATCAGGAAATCAAGATGCTTTGCTTTGTAGAACCATCTACAGAGACATATATTTATGTTACATTATTTATTTATTTATTTTTATGCATGGTTAATTTCTCCCAAGGCCATAGAGACATGAGAAACATTACATGAATGTTTTAGGAAATCACAAGTGAAGTACTCCCTTTTGACACTCGCTTCTTTCAGATGCAAAACTGTACATTATTTGTCAGCAGCCTGAGTCACATGGATCGAAGGTACCTATGACTGACAGTTATTCTTAGCCCTCTGGGGGATTTAGGATAGAGGAGGACTGCTTTCTCCAGGCTGGTCTGTAGGTTAATTTTGGTGTTCAGGCATTTTTCTTCATAGTTAGCTTCAAAAGCACTGGTTGATCAGAGGTATGTGGGTCATTAGCAGGATTTCATGATATCATTCTCTCATCTCATTTGAGGCAGACATATCCTTGACACCCATGGATGACAGCCAGTGAAGCACTGGGATTGGCTAGTAGTTTAGTTTATCAGGAACTGCATGACTGAGCCCCTCAGATATGGAGGTATGGGCTGACATGAGGTCAGTGGGTCTACTGCATATGAAGTATCCCGCAGTGTCAGAGAAGCATTTGAGAAGGCCAGTTTCTTCACGTTTATATAGGTTATGTATCTTAATCATTGTATAAGAACAGTATGTTCTTGCCTTGACCAAATAAAAACTGAAACGTCCAAAACAGGAGCTCACTGATCCGTAATTAGTATGCATGGCGCTTAGGACCAAGCTATGGATGAAGTTCAAGATTGTGTCTGTAAATTCTTTTACTGTATATATCACACCAGACTACAGGTCGATAACTGACAAAGCGACATCTGTGATTGATGACTAATGTTTGACCCTTAGAGGCAAAGCTGTGTGCACAAGTTAAGAGTGCATTGTAGTGTGTGCTGAGATTTTGGTAGAAACAGTGTGCTGATAAAAAGGGTCAGAACCTTGGCCCTGAAGCCAGATTCTGATGCTGAGAGGGAGAAATATGGACATGAAGCAGCCCAGACTGCCAGTTGGATTGGCCTGGCGCTAAGGGAGGTCATGTGAGCCATGAAATCCAAAGGGAAAATGGTTCCAAAAGCATGCTCAGTATCAGCTGGGGGTTTACTGAACTGTCCATCACAAAGGGAAAGTGAACGTCACAAAGCCAGGGAATGTTATTTCCCTCTTACTCTTTTTTACTTTTTCATTCATCATGTCTTCCTTCCTTTCCTCCTTCTTTACCTCCTTCAAAGGAAATACATACATGTACACACATCACAAGAATAGATGGAGTTGATAAAAATGCTTCAAAAGCCCCTTTATGCTTAATGTATGCAAATGTTTACAGATGCATTACACATGCTGTACATATTCTGAAAAAGAAAAGAGATAGAGAGCTCTGTTCTATATAAGTGATACAATTTGTTATGAATAGATTGCTCATAGCCCTTCTCCCGCCTCACCTCGTGGTATGCTGACAGATTCCCCAAAAGGCCCTACAAAGCAGGCGTCCCTAGCAGCCAAGTCATTTCACAGCCCTGATAAGCGAGCTGCAATGGAGATGATATTGTTCTATTGTGCTATTCAAGTGAAAGTGTGATAAATCACAGTACACAATGGCCTGGCACAGGATCTGACACGGCAGTTCATGAGGGTAGCGGCACCCGAGCCTTCCTGTGGTGGGCCGATAGCAGAGGAGACACAAGCGATCCTGTGACAGGTATCATGGGTCCGTCCGCGTGCCTTCTCCTCAAAACCTGAAATCCTCTCCTCAATCTGCACTTCAGTGATATCTCTCGACACTCAAGAAGTGAATGAAAAATGAAACCAAAGGGGAGAGATGCAGAGCCCCATTGTTGAGTTTTAGAAAGACATTACTGGGCATGAAAAGGGAGGTGGTCAGTTATGATTGACCTGTAGACATGCATTTTTTTTTCCTAGGTGCAACACATTTCAGCCTAATGCATTTTCACTGTGTATTAAATGGCCTAATACTCAGCATGAAAGTCGGGTTAGAAAGCATCTATAAGGGCTCCTAGTGGCATTGTAGGAGCTATACCCTAGTGGTCCTCAAGGCTGGGTCTTTTAATCGAAGATGGACTGAGGAATTCTTATCAGAGATGATGAAAGGTTGTCATGTACTGCTTTTATGTACAGTACTTTTGATTATGTTAAATGCAGCCATTATCATCATCATCATCATCATGGTCTGCAGTCTTATATCAGTCAAAATGCTCAAAGCAAGGACATAGTGGTCAGACAGATGGCAGGTGTATCCACAGAGATGGGAATATGCGTGACGGGACACAATCAAGACAACGTCAGGCATCCATATGGTACCACAGATCACTGCTGCTAGTGAAACTTTTCCATCTTGTTACCTGCGTTTGTTTTTTTCCCCATTTTCAAATCTAATTTTGTTTAATTCAGGCTTACATAGGTTTAATCTGCACATGAAAAATGCAGGGTGACACTTTATTTCACAGCTGTGGATCTGTTCGCGATTCAGAGACGTTTTAATAAAGTGTTTCGAACCAACTCCGACAGCCCAGGATACGTGCACAGTTTGAATACATCAAACAGATTGGAATTCTGTAATAAGCTTTCATGCATTCTGAGAATAACAGGCATGGGGCGATTTGAAGATATTTCAAACAGCACACGTCAGTCTGGATTGTGGTTTCACATTTTGCATGCTTTTCGTACAATGATTAATGCTTACATTCTTCAGTTTTTTTCTCTATTTTTTTCCTTTGGCAATGCATCAGTATTTGACATTCAAAGCACCTTCATTTTAAATCACCTCATTTTCAGTGCCCAAATGAAGCTTTGGTTTTATGAATGACTTTATTATTGGTTCATATATGATGTGAAATTCCTTGCATTTTTAATTGATTTGGTGTGCTAACATCCAGCTTGTTCCAAAATTTGTAATCATTTCATAATACGGCACTAGAGAGATCTACAGCTACATCACAGTATAGGTAGAACATATACAATGCAATAAACCTTTAACAAGGATTATTTCTGGGAAAGAAATACTGTGCATCCACTTTTTTTCTTATTAATCTGAAGGATTGAAATAAAGCTTTAGAAGACACTCTCCAAGGAAGGCCAGAAAGATACTGTACACAATCTCACAGCCTGCTCCTCTTCTTCCTCCTCCTCCTCCTCCTCCTCCTCTTCCTTCTTGATGTTGCGTTGTGTACCACTGCCTCTGAAGCAAAAACTAAGAGTGCATGTTTCCATGGCTCCGTGTCTGAGAGTGAAATCCGCATCCACTGTATGCTAAATGTGTTCTGAAAAGTTTGATGTGGCAGTGCGACTTCGTGAGCCTGGAACGGCTTTCAAAGTGCATGCTGAGCTTTTGAAGTCAGAGTCAAGCCCCTTTTTTTGAATTTCAGACTGTCACAAAGCAGAGGGAGCTCTGCTGGAGCCTGACGGCATGACTAAACACGGCGGAGTGGCGCATGGAGCGCGGGCACATCTCGTAATGATCAAGGAGACAAAGGAGGGAGGCGCACATTTCAACCAAGCCCAACTGTGTACCGACTGAGGCACAGACAGGGCAGAGCTTTTTTTTTTTTTTTATGTTGCTGATCAAAGCAATACCGCTGACCTGTGCTTTCATAAGTCAGTGCATTTTGTATATGGTGGTACTCGGCTCAGCTGCCTTAACTGAGAGAATCCAAGCTATTTTGCATACCCATTGAGACTTCTACTCCGTCACTTTACGTTGTCAATTCAGAGGAGGCAGCCAGGGAATAGGATTAAAAGTGCAACACCAATAAACTTCCAATGTGCTCAGGACGTGATGACATAAATCCAGCCTCTTTTTTTTAAGTGCCGTAATAGCTGGAAGGTGGTGTATGTTTCAGTTTTTGGTTCCATATTATGTCAAATGGAATATGAAGACTGTCACTGATGGAGTAAAAGGCTTCTTGGTGGACAGTTGATTTTTTGGTTTGTTTTTCATGTCTGCAATGGTGTACTTATTAGTGGTTCTTTTCCAGAAGTGGGGTTGAACTTATTTGTGAAGAATATGTGCAGCATGGAAGGGCTTGGCGATTGAAAGTAGGGGAACCTGTAGAATGTGCAGTATCACCCTGACCTTTTAAACTGAGCATCATTAACAACGGAAAGCCGTTGCTGTGAGGATCGATAGTGCGTCTTTTGAAGAAGAATCAATGACTCTGGTTTCTGTGAGATGGGAGCTCAGTGCACTGATGTCTGCAGGCAAGAGACCCTTTAGATGAAACTGCCCAGTAGAAGAAAATCCTCTCTTGAACAAACACGTTATGACCCAGCATACAAGCAGCATAGAAAACCAGAAGGCAGATGGGAGGTGCATCTCCTCACCACTGATGTATTGAAATGTCAAGGATATCCTGAAATCAAGATAAGCCCTCTCTGACCCTCACCCCTGATGATTTGTTGCCAAACTACACACAATAGAGATGAGAAAGTTTGCTGTAGGAAACCCTCTGGAGTAACCCATGTTATCTTCTGGGACAACAGACCTGTGTTTGAGTGTGCTCTGACCGGTTGCTCCAAAGACTGACAGATGGGGGACTGAATAAGTGGTGGTGCTCTCTGGAGAGAAAATTCCTCTTCAGATCAATCCTACCCTTCAGACGCCCCTCGCATCACCATGGAAACACCAGTCCCTATCTGTAAATAGCCTGTCACTCTGTTTACAATAAGAATAATAATGTTCTTCTGATTTTTACCCCGTGTGGAAAGCAATTATATTTTTTTGTGTGAGGTGCATTTTTATTGTTTTCTCTCTTTTTTTTGCTTTGTGCCTCAGTGCTGCCAAGTGCACACTTTTTCTCTTTGAAGTAAATTCCTTGTTGTTATTGAAAATAACATAGGAAATACACATGTTCGAAATGGTGTATTTAGAAAAAGGAAAAAAAATCAATTCTAAGCATATCTCGCAGAATGAAATACTTTTTTTCTGTAGAACGCTGGAAGTTTTGTCTGTTTAAGTGTTTTCAATCTTAAGTGATGTTTTCCAGGCCTATATTTAAGTGCCAGCTAATACTGGCTGTAGCTGGCCATTTTGTGGTTACATTTATTAAGGTTTTATAAGCATTCACATGCAACTCATTGTAATTGCAAAGTAACTGCACTCCCCTATCTGATATAATGGATATTGGGTTAGGGTTAGGGTTAGGGTTAGGATATTGGACAGATAAAAGTATGTAAATGTAATGTTTGAGACAACTAATTGACATATGTCTTTGGTAATAGTGGCTTGTTAAACACAACTTCAATAAATAAACAAAAATATTTTATCCAATCCAGTGTAGGTGTATCAGAAGAACTAATAAGCTCAGACCTTGTACTCAATGAGATATGTTATGTTATGATGAGATGTGATAATGGTTATCACCAGAATAATGTATACTGTTGATTTGAACTAAACAAATCTCAACAAAAATGCCATTTATATTTACATGACAAGCTTCCAACATGTATTTGCTTGGCAGATGCTCTTATCCAGAGCAACTTGGATAGCTTAAAATTTTACATGATATTTATTTTCACAGCTGGATATTTACGGAGGAGGATATTTATGGAGGTAATTTGGGTTAGGTACCTACATCATGAGTACAACAGCGGTGGTGACCCTTAGGTTTTAAGCCCTGCTCCTCACCACAACACCCCACCGCTGCCTAATACTACTGCAGTGAAGTAACTGTACTGAGTTGCAGAATTTACTTAGTAACCACACTGAACAAGAGAGAAAAATCTCCTGCAGCTGCAGTAGCCTAAACCGGTGCTTTAGTTGTGCACCACCTTGTCTGAAATTCTTACTTATGTTTTGATCTCTGCTAAATGGTTGTTTCTGAGTGCAGATTCTTTTAAATTTAGGTGGGCTAAACTAGAAAGTGCCTCTGGAGAAGATGCACATGTATAACAGCATGCTGTATCAAAACCTTTGGTTTTCATCCCACCCTCTGTTTACCAATGTCTGTATTATTATTGTTGTTGTTGTTGTTGTTATTATTAGTAGTAGTAGGAGTCGTAGTAGTGTTATTATGCTAGACACATTATATAGCATTAAGCTCCTTTAAAAGAAAAGAGCCTAGCATAAAAGAAATCTCTGAAAAAACAGAAACTCGCAGAGCTGAAGTCTGCCTTTCGACCATTTATCAAGGGTATTAATTATGTGTGCTATCTATGGCTTGCAGGAACATAGAGATTATAAAAAATGTAATGACCACTTTGCTGTTTTTTTCTTTCCATAATGCTCATATTAATATGGATTAAGCCATAAACTGTGAACATCACAGTAGTCCTTGTCAGCAATTCCTTCCTGTAAAACTGGACAATCATGATTCGAGAGGGGCTGCACATCTCCATGACAGAGATTATGTAAAAATAGGTTTGGATTTGTTTGTAAAGAAACTGTGTTATCTCAGTTTTTTGGATTATTACCTTATAATAATCTACCTCATCAATTTTTGAAACTGAAGGAGGTCATAGGCAGTTAGCTTGTTGATTAATGGATTACAGCCTGCTCTCCTGCTAAGTGATATTTTCCTAGCATCTTAAGCCCTGAACACTGAAAATTAAGTATCTTCCCTCTTTGAGAAGTCATGGGGGTTAATGATGCCTGTGGATGGTGTGAAAGATTCAGAAGTTCCACACACAGCTAGAACCCTGGAATAGAAAGCCACATCACTGTGATTACTCTGAGGTTGTGGTTCATTGCAGGCCATGCCCTTGCTAGACTCCACAGTTCAGTGTTGTAAAACAGCCATTTTGTTTCATGATACTAGTGTACTGTAAACTCCCACTATTGTATGCATGCTTACACTTTGAATTCCAAAGTTCAGCAAACAAAAAAAGGGCGATGTCTCTCTCCCTACTACATGCTAAGCTATGCCCACGACTCCGGCTCCCACCAGACACATTACTAAGAGTTACAGCAGGGCCATACCCATACATTTGATTAAGGGGGCAGTGGGGGAGGGATTGTCAGGCTATTGGTTCCCAATGAATATCCAAGTGCCTTAATCCCAAACCCCTGCATATACACTGCAGTAGTTATTTTTCTATGGAGAGCATGCTGATGCTACACAATTTTACCATCAGCCTATGTGGCTCTGCTCACCTTTACACAAAATAAGGCCTGAGGCCAATTTCAGTTCAGTCAGCTCCTTCCCCTCATTAACTTTGTTTTTCTTCTGAGTGCTTGAAACCTCTTACTTTGTACCCTGGCACTATTATTCAGATTTGGCTCTGAAGGTATGTAATTGCAAACTAACAAACCTCCACCCCCCCCACCCCCCACCCCCGCCAAAAAAAAAAAAAAAAAAAAAAGAGCATCTGTCTTGGCCCTGATTACCCAGTACTCCAGGCAGTGAAAATCCCAGTATGGCTGGATGAGTGGGGGAATCATTAGCTTACCTCTGAGGCAGTGGGGTGCAAATGAGAAAGTCTGTATCATGCGCTTTCTTTATTTAGTCTTGGCCTTTGCAGTGAGAGGATAGAGCTCGTAATCCTTTGCTGTGTGGCGCGTCCCCGTAGAGATGGAATGTTTGCTTAACCTTTCTTAGGTGGTAACCAGTCTTTTTTCAGCCTCATGTTTAAACAGACAATTTTTTTCTTAAACAGACAGGTTGTTTTGCACACCCAACAGGTTGTAAATTGGTACCTGGCCTGAACAAGGCATTGATGTGTTTGTTAAAAATTTTCTTTGATCACTTGCTGACAATAACCAAATCATTCTGAACCTGGAACATTTAAGAATATGGTTATCTTGATCTGATCAGGGCATCCCTAGAAGCATCCATAATGGCTGTGTAACTCCATGATGAGGTAGTATACAAATGCTGATGCATTAGTAGTCCTTTGCATACAATTTAATTTACGTCATGCCTTTCTGCTCTTAAGCCACAGGACACTACCTGCTCTAGCCACCCTAAAGACATGGAGGAGCCATACTGTGTACTAACTACCATGGGATCTTCGTCAATCAAACCATATAATGAAATCACTGTATGTTTGACCTGATGAAGATGCTCATTTCAGGGATAGAAATGTTGTCTTTACAATAAATATGTTGTATTATTGCCATGACTATGGGAGCAATAAATGTGTGGAAGCTGTAACAACTTATTCATGGGTAATAATAATCAAACAGTAAAAGATCTAATTATTCTGCATCTTAAGGTGCCCTTATTATGCCCCACTTTCCAACACACTCACTTTGTCTAAAGAAAGATGCCACATCAGGTTACTTCTATTCTTTGTGCCTCTTTCATCTCTAAGAAGAAAAATCAAGTGATATTTCTTAAAATAATAGGACAGCCGAGGTCATTCTTGCTCTATTACCAGCAAAATGCAGGATTTGGTGATCTGGGGTAGAAAAAACTGGAAGCAAAATGATGCCTTTAACTCCCCTACTGTCATTTTTCCAGACAGAAATAATAACAGAGCCTATTTATGGATGAAAGTGGTCAGTGAAGTTGGAAGAGCCATCAGTCTTCATAGTGTGTGCTATTTTTCTCGATATGCGTGTGAGGTATAACACCGAATACATTTTATCCATCATTTGTTGCAATATTTCTGAATAGTGTTTAAAATCACATTCTTTTTTCAGGCATTTGTTTAAAACATGCCTGGATCATTTGCAGTACAGCTTAAGGCATGCTCATTTTGAGAAACTGTTGAAACTCTCCCATTTCCTTGATTAAGAAGATTTTGAAATATTGCTGAGTGGTACAAGTTTCCAGGTTTATGAACCGGAGCTGAGCACCTTCCTCAGAAAGTCTGTGCCCAGTAGTACTACTGTATCTTAAATGAATTAAGATAATGTTTCTCTGGAATTTAGAATTTGATGCTGATCTACAGTATGGTTAATCTCAGCCCCAGGGCTGTGTCATTTGAAATATATAAAGGGAAAAAAAGTGTTGCTAAACCACTGTAACACCTTCCAGCACAGATCAGATAATTAAAGACAGCTGACAACCGTAAGACAGAAATATGAAAACCCTGCATTCATATATTGGATCATCTTCTACTAGTGTTATTATTATTATCATTCTTCTTCTTCTTCTTCTTCCTCTTACTGCTATAAGGGCAACATGAGTGTGTCTTGATCACCCAAATTCCCAAACCAAGTTTCCATACAATACAAACACACTGGTTCCTGTATTCCAATTACTTATTTGAAAAATCATCCCGCCCTCTGATTTTGAATTGTCAGTTTAAAATGTGACCTAATGTATTCAAATATAATATGTCACAAATCAATACACAGAGCTAAACGCAGTTCGCTCTGCCCAAGCAATGATTACTCTTGTCCGCAACTTGTTTAAAACAGGATCATTTTCACTGAAGCAAATTGTGTTTGTTTTTCTGGTGTGGTAGGGGCCATGAGAATCAAAGGGCAGATTAAATGAGATGGCCTTATCCAGGAGCCAGGTGGTCAGGAGAAGATGAGCAGGTGGCTTTGGTGCTCTTTTCACAAAACCTTTCCTCTCCTCCTTGGCCTTTGGTCGTCATTTAAAGTTTCGTCAGGTAACTTCAACAAAGAGGCACACATTTACAAATCTATCTTTACATTTGGTACATCTTGTCTGCACATTACTGCTGATGACAGATAATAACAGCATGTATTCAAGGGAATCTATGTCTTGCAATAATGTCTGCAATAATGGTTTCCATGAAAACCGTATCAATCAGAGATTTCCCCCTATTCTAATACAATACCATTCCAATCCCGCTAGAGCAAAGGGTTGGTCTGACCCAAATGACCGCTACATTCATCAATCTAGTGTAAAGCCAATATCACAGTGTCACATCAGAGCATGTGGCATTCTGTCACCATGAGGGAGTGTGACAGGACATGTCCTTTTGCATTATTATCTGAAAAGCCTGTCTTTGTTTTGTGCCATTGTGCCACCAATATGTGTCCCCATATGTCTGTGTATTTTCTTTTTCTTTCTATCGTCCTTTTTGTCTGTTTCTTTCCTCTCTACAGTTAAGGGGTTATCCATTGCATAGATAAGATTGTTCTTAAAAGACGCAGGATTTCTCAAAAGAATAGTAACAAAACAGCCCACCAGAATAATTTATTTACATCAGACATGATACTGCAGATGTCTGCGGGGGTTGATTGTCCAGGAATTAATATTACCTGAGTTGTCGAAAACCAAGATGACCACCATTAGTTGGAAGTTTCTTCTGAAATGTACACTACAACCAGTTGTGCATCCTTGCAGCAGTAGATAAAATTGACTTTCTTTCTCTTTGGGTTGTTATTCCACGGTCCCCACACGTCATCCAGTCATCAGACTTTCATTGGGAGGTATCCAAAGCACAGGACTCCTACAGTGTGAAGAAGTCTCTGTGCATTCTGTGCTTGAGGCGGTTGCTTACTATTAATGTAGGGGTCTTTGACAGTGCATCAGAGTCTGATGCCACCCTTCACCTCTGTCTACACTGAAGGTAGGAAGGGAGAGGCGTGTGCAGCTTGGCGACTCTCTTGGCTCTTACACAGTATACAGGCTGTTGCTCGGGTAGAGCTGTTAGGCTGAGGAGTTGGATGAATTGTATTGTGCTGTGGGGCCTTTATAAGGAGCCACCTAATGAAGTTTGATATAGCTGGAAATGTCTGAAAATGTTTAAATTTTATTATAAATATTTGCAAAGCATTTAGACTTACAGAGTGGTGTTTCCATGCCATGGGCCCTGATGTCTTTAATAGTGTGTTGGGTCAGATTTTATCCAAAGATAGAAATATTAGTAATAGAGTGAACACTTTTGATAAGAAGGGGCATGTTACCACAAATAGAATGAATGTATTTAGTACAGAAGCAAGAATGTGAGCAGTCACGATCTATGAAAGTTGCAATGTTATGCATAAAAAAGACTGTATTACCTTTTACATTTACATTTTAGCTTAACAAGCGTAAAAGGTTCTGTGAGTTCTGAAATGTAACATGACCTCAGCAAGTAATTGAATGATTGCAGGAAGCACCCTGTACTTAAATGTTGATTTATCACCTGTCATTGCTTTCTGGACAGCAGTGTCTCCAATGGAGCCATAAGGCTGATACCAGACCTAAAGATCATTCCTGTATGTGAGATTGACGCAGATTGATAATATGTATCAATTTAATGCAAGTTCAGTCGCATCAGAACATTGCAGAGTTTAAATCTATGCATAGACCTTTGAATGGAAGTCAACCTAGTGATGAGAAGAATCACATACCTGATGAGAACAGATGCAAAAGCACATTCCTGAAAGCAGTGTATTGTGAACATTACAAGCCTGCAGCTTTGGTCATGTGACTCGTCAACCTTGCCATATGAACAATTTGGGTATCCGTTCCAATATCAGATGAGAAGGTAGTTTAGTTCAGTTCATTGTAGTATGGGATGCACTGCACTCCCATTATTTTTGCAAAAATTTCCATCTTTTCATGTTAATTACTGTCAAAAACACACCCAATAAGGTGTTGTAAGACATATAGTAGTGTCCTGTCAAGGTCTGTTTTTAAGCAGTGAAGGGGGCTCAGACTCATATCTGCCTCGGTTAAGCTGATATAAGATGGATGTGGTTTCTGCAGGGGTCGGCTGCTGATGGGAAACATCTTCACAGAGATTGGCCTGTCCTTGCCACAGTAAAGACCGTTATACTCATCCACAAAAAGGGATACATGTCTGTCAAACTTGCGACTGAGCTCAGCACCCCAGATTTGGTCTTGTAGATCATTCTAAAGGCAGGGGGCAAAAAGTAAGGCCTTCTCTGTGCAGGGCGCTTATCCCAGTCTGTCTTTTACAAAAATTGTCAATGTGCAAATCTGAAGCCCAGCCTCAAATGATTTGTGCTCTTACATCCAAGCATACTAGCCTCACATTTGCACTGAACTGCGAGATGATTCTGAAATAGAAATCTGATAATATCCAGAGCGATAATTAGCTGCCTCTAAAAGGTTAAAGGGTTACTGTAACACTGCTTGGGAACAAAGAGATGATTGTCAATATATTTGTGCCTCAGTTGTTGAAAATATTTCAGAAAAACCCTTAGCTCCTCAGTGTCAGCATGAGTGGATAACAACATAAATGGTTTAGTTGAAATCCGGCGCTTGAATGCTCATGACATTGTTGTGTGCCTCAGTTCTTTCCGTTGTTCATGGCCTTCCTAGCTCATTCCCTGCTCGCTTGGCAGGGCAAGGTTATGAGCAAATTACAGGATGTGTTTGTGGACCAAAGCTTGTTGAAGCTTATGATTACAGTGTGGAGTAACAAAATGTCTGAAGTGCAGCCTCTCTCTCCACTCTCTCTCTCTCTTTCTCTCTCTCTCTCTCTCTCACACACACACACACACACACACACACACACACACACACACACACACACAGACATATCGATATAAAATCCATTGTTGGCATTACTTAAAATTTGTAGATAGTGATGAAGCACAAACAAAAATCATTAAAAACACAGGACATAAATTGGTCAAGTGTTTTATGTAAAACTTGATTTAATCAAGAGTAACACTTGATAACAGCATCAACCCTACTATATATAAAGGGCTATTATATAATTATCAAGCACAATAATATTAAATACAGTACATTATATTTATTATAATTTATCCAGAGTGACTTATGTAGGTTACAGTTTTTACATGTTGTCCATTTATACAGCTGGATATTTACTAAGGCAATTGCGGGATAAGTACCTTGCCCAAGGGTACAACAATAGTGTCCCAGTGGGAAATTGAGCCAGCATCCTTGTGGTTATGAGCCCTGCTCTGTACCACTGTATTGCACTGTCCCCCTTCCCCCCACAATTATTATCATTATATTGACAGTAATAATTGTAGTGGCATTGATGACAATCATGATAGACAACTTCTTTTTTTTGAGTGCTTTATCATTATATAGGAGACCAGGGGATTATAACATGAAGCAATCAACTTTTCTTTTTTTTTTCTTTCCCAAATCTTGGTACACAATCACCTGCCATCACCTTTGAAGTTTGTGACCTTAGCAGAATCTGGCACTCATGTAATCTTGCTCAATTTAATCTCACCTGTCCAGTATTTTTGCTTGGCATGCTAAGTGGAGAACCCAGATAAGATTCCACTTGTACAATTTAAGACTGGGAATAGATTTCACTGAATGGTGGGTGTTAACTTGCTCAGTGCAACCTGTCAAAGTATGAAGTGTTTGGAAAATAAGTTAATGCATGCTATCCAAGGTACAGAAAAGAAGCGGTAGGATTTCTGAAAGCTGTCTTGTGCTGGATGTTGTCTTGTTAGCAACTTGGAAGATCAAGATGATTTTATTTGTGTATGCCTTTGTACACTTCACACTTCATCCCAGCATGACTGAGATCTAAAGGATGCAGGTGTATGTCTTGCATGTCCACATTATTGTTGGATTCCAAAGCAAGTGCTGATTTTCATTAGCAAAGCAATTGAGGTCACACTGTTTTGAACTGGCTTACTGGAAGTTTAATACATGCAATCAAGCTATTTCCTCAGCTCTAGCAAGCAGCTCCAATTTCAATTTGAGTGGGCTGGTTCATTTTACCTCTTGTGGTTTCTGCTGACTGGTATGTTTACATCTCAGATCCTCTCTGCTGCATCTCTGCAGGCGTTGACACAAACCTGCAGCAGCTACAACTCAGAGAACAACACGACAGAACAGAGACAGAGAGAGCAACATGACGTCTCACAGCCTGAATCTGTCCCTCTTTCATCATAAGTGACAGGCCTTTTGAAAGCTATGGCCAGGGGCTTGACTTGTTGCATCAGTGTCTTACACTGATGTTTAAGTTCTCTGGAAAAGTTGCTCCACTCTGTCACCATTGCAGTGGGGCTCTTGTAAATGTGCACCCGTATTGTATAACACACAAAAATGTACTTCCTAAGGGTGTGAAAGATTCCAAGGTGGGTCTTACTGAAATATTGATTGGAGCTGAACTCCCATGAGTTTATACTGAGGCCGTCAAGGCTTGTTACTCTGTAATACATAGTGTGCCAAATGGACAGCTAATGAGATTCTGTGGTTTGATGATTAGTGTTTACCATAGTAACTGTGTGTTGGGTCAATATCTAGCTAAATCAGCAATCAGTGACACTCCTTGCTTCCATGTACTGACTGCTGTCAGGTCATGTTAACATGATTTGATTTCAAGTCCTAGAAATAGCTGCAAGATCCAATCCTTTACATCCAAGTCACAAGACAATAGACAACAAACAGTATCTACTTTCTTTACATTATGTGAGCATCCAAATAAGACAAAAATACCATGCACTATAATATTTTTCCTGAATGTTTGGGAATGTTGGGAAATACTTGATTGATCATGACTGAGTCTGAGTCTCACATCAGTCTCTCTCAGGACATTGTGTCTCTGAATGTTTTTTTTTTTCCACTGGGTTCTGCAAATGCCTGCTGAAAACAGATTATTTGTGATTTCTGTGTCACCATTGGTCTCTTAAGAAAATATAAAAAGGCACATTTTCCTATAGAGCTGCATAAGTAGCTGTCTTCCAAAACTATGCAGCAATATAAGATCTGCAATTCGAACGTAGGGGTCTATAGAAAATTGAAATTAGAAATAAAAAATAACATAAAAAATAACATTGTTTTGACTGGAAAAGGCTTCTTAATCCTGTCAACCCATCTTTTGTTCCAGTGAGCTCATACTCTTTGTTTATCTTTGTAATTACTCATCATAATGGTTCTGATCTGTTTTTTTTTCCCTCATGAAACCATTATGGCCTGATTAGTTTAATAGGGCTCATGTGTCTCTGAAGTTCTGCTGTGTCGTTAACTCCCTATAATCCAAGCACAAATGAGGCCTGCATGGTACAGAAACAGTAGCCCATGTAAATGTGTCAGTGTCCCAGCATCTGTATTGTAACTTTTATCATCTATGTCTCACCATTGGGGCATTTTCTAAAATACTCCACATTTATTCCTTCTGCAGCTGACAGGAATAAGACAGACACACATACAAATGAGAACTGCCATGGGGTGGCAGCCAGGCAGAGTCTGGACTAACTCTGAGTAAAGCTTGGTTGTGGACTGCATTCATCTGCATCTTGTCAAGGACGGTCACAGGGTCACATACAGGCTGAAAGCCTCCGATATCACTCCCAGTCTGCCAGAATCCAGTCAGAGCATGAGGAACCGTGGCCTCTGGGAGGCAAGCCTCAGGGACCTGTCTCAAGGCAGTCCGATACTGTACTCAGCAAAAGTCCAGGCAGGTGGTTTGACAGGGATCACACTAACACATCTACACACACACACACACACACACACACACACACACACACACAGCCCTTAACACTTCAGCATCAGCCTGAGGAGGCCCTCTGAGCAAAGTAAGGTCAACAAGGAAATACCAATAGTAATGGCAGGAGGAAGGGCCACCATTTAAATATCCATTTGTCAATATCTAAAACCCAGTGATAAAGCCTTGATTTCAAGAGGGGTGAGCTCAGCCAATCCATCTATAGGACAGAAATGGGCCAGGTCTGAAAATGCCTACACTTAAGCAAGGCACTTGAGTTACAGCTGTATTAATATGCAGTATGTAATAATGTGAGAGATGCATGTTGCTCTGCATAAGGGTGTCTGTGAAGCAAATACAGGATAATAACATAATCATGAAGTCATGGAAGTATACTCTGCAAAGCAAGGGGATAATAACATTTTAAACATTTGAGTGCAGTTAAGTAACAGCTTAATTAATTGTTTAACCTTGAAACAAAGTCTAATGTAGGCAGCTGTACTCCATGAAGTGTTGGTTCGATAGGAGAAAGACGGACAAGAGGCTAATTAAACATCTCCAAACCGTAAGTGCTCTTTACCTGGATAGTGGGAGCATTGTGTGTCAGATGCAATAAAACAAAAAGAGGAGAGAGAATTAAAGGGTGTGGATGGATGGAAACAGCGGGAGATCAATTAGGAATCCCCTATTCTACAGAAGGCTTCACTGCCTGCACATACATTCTTTCATGTTATTAGAGGACAAGAGCAAGGCGTCCTGTCCACGGTGAGGATAAAGGGTGCTCATTAGGGAGATTACCAAAGTATGACATCCAGGAGCAGAAACAAGACAGTTGTGTTTAATCCATACATCAAAAAAGACTGCCTTGAATGCGCTCTCTCTTTCCTCGCGCTGCACGATTCCTTCATGACTACTATGCGGGTCCCCCTGTGCGGTCGCTTCAGACTCGTCCACTAGGCCGACGTCCAAGGCAGATGCGGGTTCTTGAAAGGCGTCTGCTCTGAAACGCGGTCCTTCGGTGAAAGCAACATGCCATGAGTTCTTGAATTGATTTTATCTGCATTGTTTCCCCCAAACTGCCACTGCTTTCTCACTGCTATTCATGCTTTTGGTGTGGATCTATGGCTTAAGTGTCCTGCATTTTCAATCAATGAATGTCTGCTAGTAACCAATTGGTTTTTATTAGAATTAAATCTTCATGTTTTTATGACAAAATTTGCAGGTAGGTGGAGGTGGAAAATAGCATTTATAATACAGTCCAAAAAGATTTTCATTTCCTTGCTCTTTAACACAAATAAGGCAATATACATTATGCCACTCTCAAAAAATAAATATATTAAAAATGCTCTCACATAGACTAGAGAAAAGAGGCCTACACAGCATCAGTATTTAAGCAATTAAAATATTACCAATGAATTCCACTGTAGAAAGGTTAAATCCTTTTAAACACATTTTGCTACATCTCTGTTGTTACTCATTACACACTCTGATAGCTGCTGGCACAAAAGAAATTATCCTGGCATGCGGCCATGTCTGCTGTTCATGCAAAATATGCATTTGTCTATAATGGAGAAATGGAAAAAGTAGTTGCTGTACCAATGTATTGTGGCACTTTAAGGGTGTATTAGAAGGTTGAAGGATTTTGTACTGATGGTACAGTACCAGTCAAGAGTTTAGGCACACCTGATTAGGATAAAGGGAAACTTGCATTCAAAGACATTTTAATCTAAAGATGTATGCTTTAATGCTTGAAATTCGTTTCTTTGACAAATATAAATAGAGAAGTTTATGCCAATGTATGAATTTATTTTTTTAAAAAAAGTAAAATATTTTTGGCTAGTTTGGATAGTTTTGATTTGTTTATAACACTTTTTTGGTCATTTTGTAATTTGCTTTGTGTTATTTCATAGTTTTGTTGTCTTTACTATTATTTTAAAATGTATAAAAAAGTAAGAAGAAAGATAGAAAAGTGTATCTTAACTTCTTAATGGTGCTGTATGCGTCTTTCTCAACCAGACAATATGGCAAAGTATGTGCATAATGGAGGGGGAGTAAGAGAAGGATTTAATAAAATAAGCTAGATTAGATTCGATATATATTGCATTCAATGGGTACTTCATTCTGAAGCTCAAGGAACAGAAACAAGGGAGAGACATTTAAACAAGGAATGTCATGCTGTTACCTTGCAGCAAGGGTGGAAAAAATAGAGAGTTCAGAGAGTTTTGATAACATTGTATTAACAATTGTACTAAGAAAGAAAAATACATTATGGATGAGATTTGAACTTGAATGATGTGTGTTCACCCTGTTGTGCCCTCAGCAGGCTAGACATTTTCAACGTCTTTACTGCTGAAGGATTCCATTAGAGGTAAAAAAAAAAAAACAACAGACCCATTCTTTGTGCATTCGTTATTTTGTAGTGAGATGCCCTTTTTTTAGTTTTGTTCGTCCCTCACGGATTAATGACAGTCTGTGAGTTGCAAACACAAACCTTCCACTGCGCAGTATCGGTGGTTCAATGACTGAAGGGCCCTTAAACACAGCACAGACAGGGGCAGCACTGGCGCACAAGTGCTTGAGAAATGGTGTTTAGCGGCAATTATTTTTACCTGACCTTGTGGCGACAGTATCATGTCGGGAGCAACCTCAAGGCAGGGGCGCCTATAACTGCGTGTCCCTTCCTGAGGACAGAATCATTAAGACTTGTCTTTGTGGTTCATGCTGCCTTGATTTGAATTTTCTGAGCCATCATAGCACTTTGAATACAAATGTTTTCAGGTCCATGGCATTTAGCTACAATGAAACCTGATCCTCTGTGGGTTTTAGTTTTGAAACAGCCTTCAGTACAGATTAGAATGTAATGACTTAATTGGTCAACATCAGAAAGATATAAGGAGATAACCAAACTATATCACTATGAAAACATATTCTTTAAAATGGACTGAAAGACATTATTTCACATTTCACAGCTTTTCAAAATGTTACTGTACCATATATGCTATCATTCAAAATGCACTCAATGGTGCAAGTGAGTGGGGTGGGCTGCTTAGGATTCAAACTTTCTCTTAGAAATGTTCTGTCTTCAGAAAAATGATTAAAAAGTTAGACTGTCAATAACTGAGTTTGATGAGCCTGTTTGTAGTTCAGGCAGGAAATAATGCCACTGAAAAGCTTTGTTTTGTACCTTTAGGCACATTGCCAAGTGGTATGGGTGTAGTTCCAGAAACTCAGTAAGTAAACAAATATGTTTGAATTGTAAAGTTCTTTTGCCCATTATTTCTGTCTTGAAAATCAAATACTGATTTTAGCTGTTACCTTGCAGGCTTAAATAAGTAAGACGGCATGGTTCTTTGCTGAAAACAGGAAAGCAATAAACCAGGTGTTATGTGCTTTGTATGACCAAAATTAGTTACAAAGATAGGATTCTCCCAAAGTAGCTCAAGTTGAGCTCTACGACACAGGTTTGATCCCAGTTGTGTCATCAGCTAACAATGACTGAGAGCCAACAGCAGCAGAAGAAGCTGTCTTCATTTCGCAGGGGATAGGGGTGGGTATGTCTACAGGGGCAATCCTTGTCTTGCCCTTCTCAGGGACCCTGTGGCTCATTCAGGTGCTTGCAGGTTACTTGGATGACATAAGTGAAGCCACGCTTGATTTGCTGTAGTGTGCCGGCTGACTTGTAGTGTGAAAAATAAGCGCTGTTGGCGTGTGAGTTTGTCAGGACCCAGTGGTCCTGTGTGGGCGTTTGGGATGTCGAGGTGTGATAAGGACTGGGATGCGTCGCAAATCCAGACTGAGATGAAAAGAGGGAAAAATACATGAAGAACAATATTTAGAAAAGAAAATAAAAGCCGATTGTGATTGTGGACATTTGTATCATAGCTACCTTTTTTTAAGCTACCTTTTTAGTTAACTAGCTAGCAAGGCACAGTATACACATCTTTTTAGCTGTGTAGCCATAAAGCTAGCAAGCTTTGACATGGTGATACTTCTTTAGAATATAGTGAGCCAGCTAGCTAAAACATAAGTATGATCAATAACTTTGCCAACTAATCTGACGACAGTTTTCATTCATAACTTTCAGTGTGAATTTGAGGTACATATGAAGAAAGAATGAATTTTCTCTTTTTTATTATTTTCATTAGACTCAAATAGCTGTGACATACAGAGGACATTTTAACCCATTTAATCCACAGATGACAGAGAAATTATGCTTCTAAAAACTGGCTTTTCAGAAAATGTGTAGCAATAGATTGTATATGTGCTGCCCAATCTGATTCTTACGCTTTTCCTTGCATAAACACTGTATCTCTCAAATGAAGCATTCGTTTATGAGTGATTTTCAATCAAAATAATTTTAGTTCTGTATAATCTGTTATGGATTTTGAAATCTTTCACGATAAGAGCTTTCTCAAATATGTCATGCATTGAAATTCACTAGCAATATGGTTTCATCGGCACGAAAGCCAGGTGGCTCAGATTTTTATTCACTCTTAATCATTATTCACGCTTCCCGTCTGATGCACCATCATCACATTTGAACAGAAAACTTGACTTTCACTCATAATTAAAGCAATCTAGATGCAAATCAGGAGATATGCAGATGGCATATTGTATTATGAATCCCCTACAAGTCCCAGGAGTGGAGCTTCATTACGGCCCTTATCAGAGACACTGTAATTGCATCCCACACACATAACAATACAGGCTGCAATGTGCTGCAACCTCAAACAATCAAACAAATTAAAGGTATTTCTGAACAGAACAGACCGCTCATCTACCAAATCGCTGATATAAGAAGACCTTTATTGTCTGCATCAATAATTTAGGTGGAATTTCCCTCAAAGGCTGTCCTTTTATGTCAGTAGTCCTCTATAAACCCATTATCTTGTCAAGAGTGTCACATATCACATTCCTGTTCTGTGGTGAGTCTCTTGGGGCTGAGCCTAACTGCTCTAAAAACAACAGTGCAGCCATCACTGAGAAACTGCTATCCAACAATCACAGGCTTGCATGATCTATTGGAGAATGCATCTGATAAATGCATTGATTTTGACCACAATTGTATGTCCTCTTAGATCATCAAAGGTCAATACATTACATTTGCACGTGCTCTGAATGGGTTAATGCCATCATAAAAGAGAGTTAAAGAGTTTCTTGGATCCAGTTGTACCTAGCTTCCATTACTATTTTTATAACAAGAACAACGTCAAGGCCAGCATCCTTTTCATACATTTTGAGTGACCTTTCAAATGGATTCATACCTGGAATACCAAATTAAGTGACTTCATATCTATATAATGTCTTTAATAAAGCATTTCAGAGCAGGTGCTACAGATGGCAAACTATATGATGTCACATTTATTTGTCAAAGTCAAAGAAATATAAGGCTTTTCTTCTGGTCTCTGTTGCTCAAAATGTGTCTTCTTTAAATTGGATTTTTTCCTACAAAGTTAATATGTGTGGGAATCTCCCACTGCTGTCTACAGGCCTGCTGGAGAGGGTTGGCATCAGCAAGATGATGGCTGAGACAAAAAGACTCACCAAGGCATGGTGTGAAAACCCTCTTCTTCCTCCTGCAAGCTTACAGTGTCTGTCGGATGCACTCAGGGCCACAGTGAGACTTGTTACATGTCTCAGCGACAGTGCTAATGCAATGATCGCCTCGCATAAATACACTTCCATCCTCCAGTAAATGTCCTGTTAGGTGCTGCCTTGCAGAAACGCTTCATGCTGAGGCAGTCAGAGTTGCTGTGCTTTCAAGGGTAATTTAATTTTGGCAAGTTTAGGTGTGATTTTGTTGTACATATTCAGGTATGTTTAAGTGTTCAGTTGTTGTGCATGCTCTTTTATTTTATTTATTTATTTATTTTTTATGAAATAGCACTCAGCTGTAATTGCCCATAATTAAATGTGCATGTGCTGAATCCAACAATAACAATAAATATTGCTGCAACTGAGCCAACCTGGCAGTCCATGTGGCCAATTACCAGTCACAGGAGCGTGGAATACCATAGACAACAAATATTTAACATTGAACTATTTAACAAAGTGATTTCAGCTTTGGGTAGAATGTGGCCGTCAACAGCTAATACTGGCAAACTGACAATCCACAATTTTGATTGGTTTGTGTCAGCCAATTTTTCACTAGCCCACCTCATGTAAGGCTTGTAAGCTGAAAACAGGTTTTGAGCAAATTGCCATTAATATTTATTTGATATTGGTGAGTGCCTTTTATTATTATTATTATTATTATTATTATTATTATTATTATTAGTAGTAGTAGTAGTAGTAGTAGTAGTATTGTTTGTTTGATTTGTTTGAGGGGAAAGCTATGTTTCAATGATGTAGCTATGTTTATGCTACATGTTTAAAAATACATTACTGTGACCTGTTGATTATTTGATTACTTTTTTATTGAAAAACTCATTGTTAGGAAAAATGCAATGAAGGGATGAAATTAAATCAAAGTGTCAAAGATCTATTTTATATCTGTCTCATATGTGACAATATCATCTGATGATCTGTATCGTTCTGAAATATTGCATGCATTGAGGTGCATCTCATTTTTCCATGTTTACACTCCACAGTTGCAAATCCATATTTATTTTTTTCAATTTAATATTGCAGTTTATTATAGCTGACAGACTGATATGGGTCTGCAAATAGTTTTGAGTCACGGCTGAACGGATACAAGCTGGCTGTGGGGGTGGGCGTCTGCCTTACATTTCAGCAAGACTATTCTTTTACACAAGTATCATCACGATAAAAAGAAAAAAAAACAAGCATGAAAGCCAGAAATGAGCATGTGCGTTAGACTAGCAGTGTTTCTCTAATTAAGTGCAAGGTTGGGAAAAGGGAATGAGTACTTCTCTTTTCCTTTAATGGCTCTAACCAGCTTTAGTTTGTGTTTTTTATGCCTTGTTGTCTCCTTCTTTTCACCTTCTCACACGCACACAGAAAATATCTTCAGGAACAGTCTGAAGTCACTACACATGTAAAATGCTGTTTTCTGCAATGCATAATATCTCAGGAACAGCGATGCACTGACGCAAAATGCTTCAGTGCCTAGCAACGATGGCTGTACAGAAAAATTCAGACCCATACCATTTGTTTTAAGATGGCTGACACCGTTTCAGACATGACTTCACCAGAGCTACTGCTGAGTCAAATGTAATGTAAATTGGCTGTTTTGATCTACTGGGGGAAGGGGTGGCTTGTTTTATGCACGCTACTGAAGCCTTTTTTAAACGGAAACCTAAACCCACCAAATAATACTGAAAATGAAACCAGTACCCTACTGCAGGTATTGTCCTCATTTCACGCTCATCTCTATTGTTTATTTGACCTTCAAGTTGGACTCTCTTTTTTGATGTATTGTTATCTAATCGAATTGCTGTTTGTATGCAGTGGTTTTAATTTGGGTAAGGAGAGCTTTCCTCAGTGAAGAGCCACAGAACGGTAATTCAGCAGAAGGAAAAGGCCTTCCTGCAGCTGGCTGGAGGCCGCTCACGCTGGAGCTTGCTCTTTCACTTTCCTGTTTTATCTGCTTCCTCAGCTCCGTCATGGGGATTTCTAATCTGTTTGTTTGTAATTCATAACAGCTTTCTTTTTTTCACTGAATCATGTCCTTGAAAGCCGAACATGAACAGATAGAAACTTTACTTTCTCAGGTTAGGGACCAGTATAAATCCCAGCTTGAGGAGAAATGGTTAGAACAATAGGCATTTTTACAATGTTTCCAATTAATTGTTCCCTGCTGTAGAGCAACACGCACCAAAGCACTGCTGCGGGTTTTGCAATTGAAATATCTAATAATGAAACTCACAGCTCACAAGAACCATTACTGTATGCCACACTCATGGTGCATATCTGAACTCAATGTCATACTCATTACTTTTTTTGCCCTGCAAGTAAGGGATTTGCCTTTTGTGCAGTGGATTCAATATGTTTTTCCCTACCTATTGTTATAAGCCGACAAAAACATGATTCTTCTCACAATCTGTCTTTCCTTTTACAAAACTAATCAAATCTGGCAAAGTTGGTTCTTTTAACAAGAAATCCCTAAGTCTACATATTGAAATTCTACCTTATACTTGAATGGAAAGAAGAACATGGCCAGCACCATATAAGATAAAAAGGAAGGACGAAGTACTACAACAAAAGTTAAAATTACAGTAATGAACAGTGCAGGTCATTGCAGTGATGTCTTTCCCTTTTCTGCAAAATGGAAATTGAAAAGCTGGTCTTGTTAAGACGTAGGAATCCTTATTCATTAGACTAATAATGTGATTGGAGTGGTGAAATTCTGATGGTTTGTTTGTCTAATTTACTTTTAGTTCATCGGCTTATTGATTTAATTTGGGGTGTTAAGATATTGTGTATTTAGTGAGATTTGTGGATTTGCTTGTGAATAGGCACGCACGCACACATACACACACAGACACACACATACCTGCTCTCGTATATTAATTCTTTTCTTACCTTTGGAACCGTGTTTATTTTTCCCTCTCCCGCTTTACCTCTTCAGCGGGAGAGTGGAGGTGAGAAATGGCCTAAGGACAGTTCTCATTGTCAGGAGTTTGAATTCAGTATAAGTTTTGGGGAAAACAGTATCCGTGTCAGCAACAATGAGTCATAATGTTTACCCATCACAAGGCTGGAGAAAGATCCACTCGGGCACCTGTCGCCTCACTCTCTGTCAGCAGCACCTGCAGGATGGAAGCTTGGTTCACTCACATCCAGTTCGGTGGTGTAGTCATTATCTTCTGGCTAACAGTGATCCTCACTTCAGTTCAGTATGTGCAAGTAATGGAGATAGATCTGCTGCAGGTTTTGGATTGTGACCCTTGCCATTAACACACCATATCAACGGATTAGCTTCCTGAGCTAAAGATCCTGTTCCCTTGCCAAAGATACTAATCCTATTTGTACTCTGCTTTTACACTCTGAAGTTGATGGATGGCATCCGTATAATGCCAGCTTCAAATCTGAAGACATCCCATTACACATGTTTATAAAACTCACCTTGATTTACTCAATGGTTTTCGGAAAAAGTGATGCTATTGTAGGCTTGGAAATGGTCAAGAAAGTGATTTTCCCTAAGTGCTTAAGTACCAAAATGTAAATGGTTCAGTGGAAGAATTACGAAATTACTACGAAAACACACATTCAAAAGTCTAATTTTGACATAATTTAATTTTGGCATAGGCTTGCATTTTTTCAGAAAGGTTGAGCGCCATTTCATAGCAGTGGCGTTTGCAGTAGTGATTACAAGTTTTCGGAGCACAGGAGAACGAGGCCCTGTCATTGTGAGATGGCCCTGAAGCCGGCTCATTTCTTGTGGGACGGCAGGTCTGATCGATGCGTCCATCATCAGTGTCTCTCGGGGGCATGAGGAATTGCAAAGTTGCAGAAAGGAGACCGGCACTAGATCCACGGCTCCAGTCACAAGTGGGTCGTGATGGATGGAACCTGAGGACAGTGGCCGCATGTTGTGACCAGCACCAGATGTGCAACTCTGGATTACAGTTTTGGAGGTGGGGGACTCACAGCTTGCATTGTGCTGTACAGATGTACAATGTACAATTAGCAGGTTGAGAATAACCCAGCGAGAGGCATTTAAGGTTCCTAGGTGGTGTCACACTCACCACCAAAGTTTTCATGGATGTACCAAGCTTGTTATTTTCAGGAAAACACTTTGCCTGGGGTTTGTTTTGAGATATCTATCGCCGTTCTTCCAAAAAAATTAAAATCAATGTCAAGTACCAATGAAATATTCATGTTAAATAATAGTTGTGAGGTAGGGCATTGGTAAGCTGTCAGACAACACCCCTAGGTGCCCCTTCAAAGGGTTTCAAAGATTGTTGATATTCTTCCAAGCTTTCTGAAAGAAACTTTCCATCATTTTATAAAACCATGTCCAAAAGCAATATGTATAAAAAAGGACCTTGACAACTAAATTTGGACTGAGTACTATACATATGAGAGCACAGTTTAAAGCAATGGGGTAAAAACACATTCTTTATACATCTTGTTAATATTACAGGGATGAATTTATTGCAGAGCTGATATGGTGCATTATCTTGGGGAATTCCTATGAATCATTACTTCTTTTCATTTGGACAGGATCTACAATTAAAAACATAGGGCCCATGTCACATGAGTCTTGTTAGTGTGAGTTTTCCGTTAGGTGACAAGATCCATATTATTCAGCCGTGGTTTCAACTCAGTTCAGTTTTTTTTTTCCTCTTTGTCCCAAGCAGCCATCTGCATTAGTCAAGTCCTTGCTGAGACCAATTGCTTCATGGAACAATTAGATGAGGGTGTCACCACCAGATGGAGGAGATCACCTCTCGTGGTTTGGGGATCTTTTATCATGTCCCTGGCCTGCAAGGGACCGCGACTGCCAATCCCTGGGGGACCCCTTCCATTAAAGCATCCCTCCTTCACCCATCCTCAGAGCCCATTAAACGACAAGAGAGTTATCACCTTTCTAATGAAAATGAGCTACGACCCTGTCACAGCCAGCCAGTTGTGCAGCAGAAGACATATGCTTGAGTAACTCTGAAATGTCAGGGAGCAAAAGATCTCCTATGAAAATGAAGCCTTCTGAAAACGATTTCTTCACTCAGTAGCCCAGAGTAATGTAAGGGGGTTGTCCTTTGCTTCTCTGCTATTCACTGGCTGGGGTGGTCTCTGTGCACCAGGGATGGCAAACATGATTAGAAAATATCTGATGAACAAGCAAAAACTTAAAAACATGCCTCCATTTAAGTCCTATGGCAATGTTGGTAAGCAACACCAGAACAAGTAGTAGCCCTTTACCTGAAAAAATATTTAAAAATAGAACACATATACTAGATATTAAGTTATACAAGAGAAGTCACTTGTTCATGAAATGCTAATTCATTTAATTTTAATTTCTTTGCATTTGTTTGCAAAGGATCTTCTTTAAGAATAGTGCACACTTCTCAGGATTATTTACTATTTATTGTATTGTACATCAGAAGAAACTGCATGTGAGTGCTTGCTCCTTGACTCCCACTGAAAGTGGCTGTTCAGTTTAGCTTATTGTTGATTACCCTAGATACATTATATAGGAGAAAACACCTGACAAAAGATGAACAAGGTGGCAGAGTGACAGAGATTTGGAAGCAGAACCCATAAGGTTGCGGGTCAGAATCTCAAGTGAGGCTGTTTTCTCCTGATTTAATTTTATTGCTTCAGTAAGTACCCTCAGTATGAATGGACAACAAGTCAAATGCAAGCTATGCACCTGTAAGTCACCACAGTTAGGGGGTATTGCCAAAATAAACGTTGAAAGTGAAACTTTCTTCATAGTTTTTTTTTTTTTTTTTTACTGGATTTTTCTCATGTCTGCATGCCAGCCTCAGCTTAAGATGGGTGATTCTGAACTAGTCAACTGTGTCGGTCTGAGCACCGTCCCATATCCTACTTTATTCCGTCTGTACGGCACCATTTCACTGTGCCAAAAACACTGACTCAGCGTAGAGTTTTAGGAGACCAGGGAAGACCCTTTGAGCTCTAAATCACAGGAGAGAGGTTTGTTTTTCATGATATTGCCAGGAAAAAAGATGACTTGTCCTTTAGTCTTGAAGTAAATATTTAGTGTCCCAGAGCCACGTTTTCATGCTGGATCTCTGAATTACAGCTTGACCTTACTTGCCATTGCATTACATGAAAATGCAAAAGAAACTCCCTTCTGTTCTCCACAGCAGGAGTAATGTAAGGAGAGTAAGGCTTTGATTTGGCTTACACAGATTTTGAGGAAGCACTGACCACAGCTAATATGTCAGCAGGAGTCAGTCTTTAAGCTGTGTTACAGCAGATCATGGTTTAGCTGAGCAGGAGCTGGGTAGGAATGACACAGGCACACCTGTTTCCTGTCTTCAGGTAATATGGGGTTGTTGTTAGTGCTCACCTTAAGGACTGTCACCACAATGTGCTTATTATCATTAAGATGATCCAGGATGACCAAAGGGGTTTAACGACTCAAACATATGTATTTGCATGAAGCTGTCAACTGTCGATCGTGTATAAAATTGTGGGTGGTCTTAAGTGACAGTGATGAATTAGAGTTCAGAAGTATTGTGAACTTGCAGGCTAATTGATCTGCCATGGTCCCAAAGTGCTTGTTGAGTTACCTGGAAGTAGAATCTAAATGCTAATATTTAAAGAAAAATTGTGTTCAGGTTATCATTATTGTAGCAAAATGTGATATGTATTAACTTAACATACACGCCCGAAAGCAAAATATAGACATAAATTCATGAAGTAGTGATTAAAGTGGCTTGGTATGGCCTGGAATTTAAAGGCATGACTGGGAGTTTATTTCTACAGTCTGGGCCAAATAAATGTACAAGCTGCAAAATGCATGAGTGGAGGCTTGCAAACATTTTGGACCAAAAAACTTGATTGTTGACGACCTAGATGTGGAAAAGGAGTTCATTCATATTTGCTGCTGAGTCACTTGTCTTTGTTTAAATTCTACACAGCCCCAGTCTGTGTGGCAGGAGCCCAGGAAAATGACTGATGACATATTTTGCTCATAATTCTGTTTTGCCAGCTGTCAATATTTTCCAGGAACTTGCTGAATTACAATGATTCTTACTTAACTTGGGAGTCATAATGGGTGTTAAAATGACATCTCTTTTTGGTTGTGTAGTCTTGCCCATTTTTTACTGACCAGTCTTGCAAACTATGACTATATTCAAACAGTAAACAGTGGAGGGTCCTATGCTAAATTTGACTTAAATATTGATATTCATAATTACACAGACAGAAATCAATAGATCCAAATGAAAGTAATCTGCTGCACCCCTTTCTTAGTTAATTGTATTGATAAAAACAAAAGCAATCTTGCTTTCTCCTTAACCCATTCAGAGTGTAAAGCTGTAGCAGTGTTTGAGATGCTTATCACAGCTTTTAGCTGTCTATATGCTTGAGTGTAGTATTTTTACAGCCATGGAATCACCTTTTAAATATGCATTTATTATAGAGTTTATGCATACATTAAACATGAAATCAGGCAGAAAGTGGTGAAAAGTAATCCCCCTTGAGACTTTCCTATTCACTTGATAATTGTTCTACCTCAGTTGCTCTTATGAAAACCATTTGCATACCTAGTTTTTAGGACTGTCAGTGGCAGGGCTATCAGACTCAGTTTCTCCAGGGCTGCTTGGAAGCATGATTTTTTGAGGCCATTTCCCAAGGTCCTTTTTTGTTTTGGTTAAACACCTGTGCACCCATAGAATATAGAGTATACCTATATGTTTCTTTACCACTGGGCATGAGTGTAATCAGCTGTGGATGAAACTTGCAAAAATGCTAAACCAAATAAATAAATAAATGAATAAATGATAGATGTGGTCCTCAGGGCCTACTCGCTCCTGATATATGGCGCAAAATTGTGAGCCGCAGCCATTCATAAAGAAGCAAAGGAAAATAAGAAAAAAATGACCAGGGGTAATATCTTCAATATCTTCAATGCCAGGGTACAAGACGTAGAATTATCTGAGGGAAATATTGAATCTTTTTGAAAACACTCATACTGCACGTGCATATGTAATGTACGTAGACAGATGGAAACCTCAGTTCCTGTCCTTTAGAGGTGTGAAATGTGTGTGTGTGCGTGTGCATGTGCGTACGCATGTGCATGTGTGTGTGTGATATATAACCCCTGTGAGAATCCAGCTCCTGATAGAGGCCTCTGAATTCCATTGTATTTCTTTCATTCTTGTAAGGGGGAAAAAGAGCTGACAATTGTGAAATATGTAATTGGATCATTAATTAAATGTCAGGCTAGGGGCAGATGATGGAATTCAAGTGATTAACCATGCGAGTGTTAGCATATCACTGCCTGTATTAAAGGAATTGGAGGATCTCTGGTCTTTGACCTGGAGGGTGTGTGTGTGTGTGTGTGTGTGTGTGTGTGTGTGTGTGGGGTGGGATGGGGGTTGCATTGCATCAGAGATACTTCTAGTTCTAATCACCTTCCCACATTTTGGGTACAGAGCTGTATCCATACCATGTGATGTGCGGTTATCTGTGTCACGATTGAGTGAAGTGGGATTGGTTATTACCCTGGACACTATTTCTCCCCCTTTTCTCACATACACTCTTCCTTTGCAGAGATAACTAATGAATTGATTTTACATATTTCAGTATACACACACACATATATATAGTGTATACCATTACATATAAATTATACTTTATATACACAACCAGGCAAATGAGAAACAGTCTGATTTCTATGTTTTAGCTGTAATGGAGAGTATCAAAACAGAAACGGCATACATTGTTGACTGACACAGGTGGAGGAAGTGGGATCATATAAAGTGGCAATGAGTGGGCGTATGAAAAAGATAACAATAAGACGTGGAAATATGTCAGTGTGAAATTGCTTCTAATTCATCTCTAATGTTCACTGTTCAAACTGTGTTTGCCAAAGCTTCTTTTGTTTGCAACAAAACGTTGCCATCAATTCCTCTCGTCCAGACCTACAATTGAAGGTACAACCAGTCTATCTCAGTCTTGTACATTTTTTTTCCTTTTTTAAACAGACATTGAAAGGACATTTGACCAAGTTCCGTGTTTCTAGAAGCAACTTTTTATTGATTGAAAAGAACCTGTCCACCTCCTGAAAAATCAATCACCCTGCACTAAATGTCAAGGATGAGAGATTTGAAGTGTCATTTTCTCACTCTTTGTGCAGGATACAGTTTACAGCAGCTGCTGTGTTCCTCATTCATTCATTATTTCTGTGTCTGTTGGGTGCTTGACCAGAGCAACTGCATGTTTGCTGCTGTTCCTTACATCCTGCTAGTCCTTGTTCGGAGAAAAGCACTGCTAATTTGTTCAGGTTCATATATGCTGATGCCAGCACCCACAAAACTGAACCACAATATGCTGTAAAAACAGGGTGATATTTCATGAACTTCTAAAAGATTTCCAAATGCCTCACTTAATGGTGATAGTAGTTGAATGGCTATTATCGAGTATATATATATTTAATGCATACATAAACACAAAGAGAGTTTGATGGCAGTTTTGAATTCAGAGGCCTGAGTGGCAGCTCTGTTCAGCTGATGAGTTGACAGGCTTTTGAAATCACTCCAACTGCAACCTTAACATGATTAAAATTGGCCACGCGCAAAGTTCCTTCTCTTTATGTGACTGAGTAAGATTTTCATTTATTAAACACTCTTCCCTGTTCTTATTGGCATGGAAGCACAGTGCCCCTGAAGGCCAACAGATAATCATTTTGTTATTTTAATGTTATGGTATTTCAAAAAAAAAAAAAAACAATTTGTTTTGGCGTGTTCACTGTGAGTGCGGATGGCACAAATGAAAAATTAGGCATTTACGCTCCATGTGCGACACTATACAAAATGAAGCCATTATAAGGCAATACAATGACAAAGGACTCAAGGTATCAAGGTCAAAAGTAATGAATAAGAGTCAATCAGTATGCAGCTGTTGGAATTAGATTGAGGTGATTAATGGTTTTCTGTAATCCCTAGCAGTGGCCTTCTCTGCTGCTAAATTTCCTGAAGGCAGTCCCGTTACTGGAAAAAATGGATGCATTCCTGTCACATATTACTATTAACTGAGGAAATTCTGACAAGAAGAGTAGGTGCAAAGGTTATGACAGTGACCAGAGTAATATGCTCCTCCATTTATGTGAAATATTCAGTCTCTAGGTATCTGACTCCAACTCTGCACACATCTTGATTTGAGCAATTTGACAGCCTTCATTTCACACCTGCTCTGTCAACATTTATGCATGCATTTATTTTTCTCCATAATTAATTTATATGAGTCATCTTGACAATAGTTTAAGCAGATACAACACTACCAGAAACATAGTTTCCTGTTTTTTTTTGTTCTTTTTTTGACAAAGTGAATAAGTCATTGTCATTCTATCTTCGAATGTGGCCACTTTGAATTCTGTGAACTATGAAGAATCAAAGTGAGAATGTTCATTTTTACATGGTTCACACTTATATCTGCAAATATGAATCAATCTCAGGAGCCTCTGGTTTTATGTTACACAGCTGGAAACAAGCAGTCAGCAGCAGTCAGCACATCAAGCACAAAAGAATGCTTTCTTCTCTCATCCCAAAGCGGAGTGGGGGGTGAGGGGGATGCATGGGCAAAAAGGTGATTTGATAAAAAGAAAAATAGAGGGTGAAAACGGCTATTCTGTAACAATTGTGGGTGGCAGGAAGAAATCAGAGGTTAAAGAACTGGGCATGAAACTGTGTTCATGAGGGGGCACTCATTGCCACTCTAGGTGATGCAAGGTAATTGCTCTGGAAAACAACCCAAAATACCAAGCTGTGTAAACGGCTAATGTAAAATATACATTATAAAATTGAACTCCATATGGCAGCAACAGTGATAAATATTGCACTGGCAGTTTTTGAGACAATAATTTCAAAGGGGGAAGGGAAGTGGTTTAGAGGTGATAGGGTTCCCATTCTTTTTCCTCCTGTCCTCGGTACTGGGTGTTCAGAAATGAACATTGTGTGTCTTTTGATCCATTATTCACAGATCTTAGCAGAAGCACCTCTGCTGTGTGTTTAAGGCCATTTCAGTGTGCAGCAGCACTGTTGAATGAATGATGAGAGGTGCACTGGGGGCCTCCTCCAATGCTGCGAGGCATCAGCTTTTTATGTCAGTGAAATTATTTATTTAATTTACACTCTCTCTCTTTCTCTCTCTTGCATGCTCTCTCTCTCTCTCTCTCTGCCCTCTCTCACACACACACACACACACACACACACACACACACACACACATTTAGACACATTTAGATACAATTTCTGTCATGTTTCAAGACATGTTTGTAGTATCAGAAAGATTAGAATGCACTGATTTACACCTGATCCAGATTAGAACCAGATTTGAAGAGCAAATTATCATGTACAATTTACAGCACAACAAGGCACTTAATTTCAGTTACAGCACCAATACATTAGTCAAACAGATCAGATAAATGGTTAAGAATGCCACTAAAAGATGTAATCTGTAATGTTGTTCATGCAAAGAGCTTATAGGATGTTTGTCCCAAATTGCTTTTTGCTTGTAATCCATAGGATTCAAAACATCAACCTTCCTCATTAATTAAATGTTCCCTGTGAGTATTCAGCAAAAGAAATAGTGTTAGCCACTTTATTTTAGCTTTACCAAATTGAGCTGAGAAGTCTTAGCCAAAGAGTGTGCAGTGGAGCAAATGCCCACTGGACCTGGCTGCAGCTGGCACCAGAGTCCACACCTGCCCACGATGCTCTGTTTTGCCCTGCGGGTGCATGTCTGCTGTTCAACTGGAAACCAGGAGAGAGGTGAATGCTGCTCATGTTTTTCATGCACAAGGACTTCCCTCTTACATGGGTTTTCGGCTAAATAGGACAGCTCGTACAAAGCAGTTATAACATATTCTTCCCCCATCAAAATTTCCTTTCAAACATGCCTTGTATGATGCCATTTGAAGCATATTGCCAATAATCGTTGTAGGAATAAAAATGATGAACGTTAAATCTTCTAATTTAAAGGGATGATAGTCCTTCAGTCAAGCAAATGCTTTGATAAATAAACTGGTTGTAGGACTGGCACTGATAAAAATACCTGAAAAAATGGCCTAAAGGGGTTCCATAGCCTTCATTTCTGGTTGTGACTGGCTGAAGGTTATTTATCAAAGACAGCAGAAAGGTGATTGCGCTTCACATCCTGGAAATGGTAGTGATTCTTCCCTTTCTGTCCTTGAGTTCTAATGCAGATCTGAATTGTGGTGCTGGGTATTGACAGACAGCCTGACCTACAGAGAGCTGGTGAGTAAATCAAGAGGTCAAACGGTCTGTTTGGCTGCAGGAACACATAAAGGGCCTGTTTTGGAGGGTTCAATAAAAACAATTTTCTCCCAGTCAGCCTGTTTATGATGGACTGTTGGAGAACTTCTTTCGCCAGCCATGGTATATAAGCTTGAAAAACACTAAGCACAGACTAAAATAAAGAATAATATTCAGACCCTGTGATCCAGAACTGATTTACACTGTTGATGTGGCTGTCAAAGGAAAACAAATATATAGTGCATGGCCTTAGTTGTAGAATATTGCTACTATTACTGTCGAGCTGAAGTAAACATTATCAGACTTCTGATCAGTATTTTCAAAAAAACAAATAAAGTCAGTAACTATCCGCATGAAACTACAACTATACTGTAAGCGTCTGCATGTAATATGTATTATGTTGCATGAAAACATAGTTATATCAGAAGCTTAACTACTGTATGTTGAATAATACATTTCCCTGTCATGTCATTAACATTTCGGCTTGAAACATTGCTTAAAATAGAGATGGCATTGTGTGTGTTTTTTTTAAAGCTTGAACCAAGCTTGTTTTTATCAATGCTCTTTTGACTAAAAGGTGTACTCTCACAGTCAAAAAATGCTGCCTGACCTTTTGCATCCAAAGAAACAAACACTTTATTTAGCAACAGTTCATGCTGTTCTTATGGGCAATTTAACATGTGGGTACTGCCACTGGAAAGTGCTAACGAGATAGTATTGTTCTGCAACAGTGCCAGACACCAGGAAAACTAATTCAAGTGGAGTCTCTTTTGCGTGAAGGTCAGACATTCGGCACCGATGACTATTTTCAGTCACTCAACAACTTTTGTAAGATACAATTAAAGAAAAATAAAATAATGTTAAAATATATATTTTGTATGCATGTGTGAAAAGAGTATTTTGGCACTGGCAAGCCACCAATCTTACAGAGAACACAAAGAGTATGGTAAATGTACTTGCTTTGGCTTCAGGAAACACTGATCTGCTGTGGGTGCAAAGTTTCATGTAAGTGGCAGAACCCAGCTATCACATTTCCTCCAAGAGGAAAGGCAAAGAAATTTCCTTTACCTTGAAAATGGACCTGTAACTTTATTTGCTCGTTTTAGTGAAGATAACCCATCTTCTTAACCCAGTCGATTGTTTGTATTTGTGTCTCACACTTCACATTTTAATTCTCACAAAAATCTGATAATATTGCGTAGGATTGGAGAGTGGAGATAGATTTTTAACTTAAAATCATGATTTGTGCATTTTAACTAAAACAACATTGTGTGAAGTGTCCATGTGGTATTATACGCAACCAAGTCAAATGGGTCTAGCTACTAAAATGTCAGCCTTATTTCAAATTAGCATTAAATCTGCAAAACAATAGGTTGTTATAATAATAATTACAATAATAATTAATTTTCTGCCTCTCCTGCCAGAGGCTGCCACTTAGTTCAGCCAGCTCTGCCAGTGGCACAAGAGCAGCGTCCCATCTCTCAACTGCCAAATGTTAGGTTTGGGAGTATATATATTTGGGGAATGTCCTCAAAATCTGCAGGGCCACAGTGGGCATATTAGGCAGGACAAACTTTTCCTTGTTTAGGCGATTATGGAGGAAATCGCTCTGTCCCTTTCTGTCTCCAGTGTGTGATCCCGTATGTGGCATAGTCGTCTAGCTGTTTTTTTTTTTTTTTTTGTGGGGGTCAGGACTAAGGCAAGGCCATTGTAACATCTTTGCTGGTCTCTGATGCTTAAAGAGGAAATAATGGGAGTTGAATACTGGGAAAAGGGAGAATAATGGTGTGTGGGTGTGGTCTGGCAGGAGTGATGGGTTCAGGGAAGCACTGTGACTGTCACAGCTGACCCAGTGGGACTACAGTGTTGCTCCCTAGCCAGTACTGTTATCCAAGGGAGTGCACAAGTAATTAACCCTGTCAGATTGATTGAATAGCCTTGATTCCTTTAACTTCTGAAAGTAAAGCCGCGCAGCCAGAGAACATCTTATTCACAATGTAAAACAAATGAGTAAAAGCAAAACAATGGGCAAATGATGTGAGCTTTCCCCATATAGCACATGCTACCTGTGGCCAAGTTCAGTCTTTTTCTTTCAGTATTATTTCTGATTTGTAGCTTTTGACTGCTCAAAATGTCTAAAAATAATGAGGAAAAACAGAAAACAAAAGCCCCAGTAATAATCTTGCTGGTTGAAATTCATATCATAAACCCCTGTCCCTACACGCAAAAGTGGTAAAATAAATAAATAAGTAGGCTTTGAGGATCTTTTTGGCAGATCTGTGTAATTTCAAGGCCAAATTAACTTCCATGCTGTGTCTTTGTCACATGTACCATCTGCTGTAGTTGCTGTATCTGTCTGCTGTGAAGTTCCCCAGAGTCCACAACACAGTCCAGCTCCGCAGGTTATTTCAGGTGGACTGGGCACCCTCAGGTGTTTGGTGACTACTGGTATGTGCGTCAGCTCGGTGTGCTCCTATCAGGCATTCCCCTTATGTTGCTAGTGACGCAAGTAAAGATTCCCCTTCCTTGAATGATTGTATTATTTATAGTCTCGGCAGAGAACTGTGTGTGGGGCGACTTTCATTGTTTACAGATTTACACCAAAGATTTTCTATAACCCATTTACAGAGGATTTACATTTTTTTTTTCTTTCAGATTTACTTGTAATTTAAAAAATAAATAAATAAATACAGCAACCTTGGCAGAGAATACAACACCTCAACTCTGTCCCTTGCCCATAGGTCCAGAATCTAGCGCTTCAACCACAGTGCCACACGTGTTGTTACTGTTATGTGCTGTAGCAACACCCAGTGAACAATGTCTTTTTTAGGTCTACAAAATGTGCTTTATAGGCCTGCTGATTACATTGCCTTTATGGGAAAATAGGATAAAATTCACAACAATCTGGCTCCCAACAGGGGCTCCACAAATGCATTATATCATAAAAGTTGGGACTGCCTGCTCAGTACAAGGATGATATCAACGATTTATCTTCTCCATTTTTGAGATCAGACCGCTTGATTGGTATACAGTCAATGAATTAAGGTGTTTGTTTCCTGTAGTGACTGTAATGAATCTACCTGTAACCTTGTTAACCATTTCAATAGTTTTTTTTTTTTTTTTTTTGGAGAAAGGAATTTCACCCAATTCAGGTTACACCTAAAAACAACATCAGCCCTGTGACCCATCTAAAACTGAAAACAACATATTCTCCACCCACAGTACAGAACAGCTACAAGCTGTAGACAAGCTGTGTAAAAATGCTCACAATCTGGTACAGGGAATAAAGTTGACAGAATGGACCAAATGTACCTTCCTCCAGGAAATGCACCCTTAAGTTGTAAAAGACAGACTATCAATAATGCAAGTTAACCTTTCTAAAATGCAATGTGGTTGGCTTTCAAATACTAAAGCTTCATACAAAATGCTGTATCATCTCTATAACCTCTGTAATGTTTGTCAAATGGCCTCTTCTTTTTAACCTTTTGATGCAACGTCTGCCTTCTAGGGCTCAGTATAACTGAAGGTAATGAGACAGATTATTTATTTTTTAAATGCTTGTTTTTATTACTTCACCTAATTCACCCCCTCAACGCACACACCCACACTCACTCGTGCACGCACACACACATACACATGCGCACACACATACAGTAACACCCCACTGCCTGAAATGTATAAGAAGCACAGTCTGTTGAATAAAGCGCACATGTTTTTAATGAAGCCATTAAAAAAAAAATTGCTTAAAAAAATTATTGAACAAAATCTCAAAGGTAGTGATAGAAAGAAAATTTGATTGACAGACTGCAGTTATGACAAAAGAGATACAGAACTTCTCATATGAGGCCTTTGGCCTGGAGCTGGACCACTGTGGTGTGATTGTCCATAGAAACAGCAATCCAGAGAGCTGTATTTATAGTGTTACTCTGGGATTTGGCCAGAATTAATGAAGGACGATATGCAAAGCAGAATGTTAAGCAACAATAATGACCTGTCAGCTAAACAGTACCTGTTTTCACCCAGGCCCAGCAGACCCTGGTGGAAATGACTAAAACAATACTAGGTAGTGCGCTCTGCTGTTGGAAGTCAGTGGTGCCTCTGTGCCACAGGTCTCTGTAGCAATGAGACAGGCATCCAGTGTAAAGTGTCCTGTTCCCAGGGGGAGTGCACAGGACAGCCTGCACCGCAGCCAAGTGGAACGCTTCACATTTATAAAGCCACTGAGTTTGAAGCAAATAGTATTCTCTAAAAGCAGGGCAGCTCAGCTCTCTGTATGGATGTTCTCACATTAAAGCTGTTTCACTGTATAGGAACTGGGCAGCTGGCTCTATATTTATCTGCCTCCTCATCAACCCATTTTTCTAACCACATTATCCTTCAGGTCTTGTAAATTTTTATTTGTACAATTCCCACCTGCCAAATGGTGTTTCATCAGCAGTGTATATTCAAATTAAGGATAACAATCTTACCTTAGAATGCAGTTTTAAATGTATTAATTTAATAAATGTGTGTGAAATTGACTTTCAGGATAACTGCAGATACATGCAAGATAATGCTGTTTCACAAGGGCTATTGTCCTTAGGTTAGCCTGACTGTTTTTTTTTCTTTCTTTCTTTTTTTATAAACAGTAAAAGAACATGTGGTCTTTGTTAGCAAAGTGAACCCATGAAGGCAGTGAGTATTGAGTGAAACATAGATTCATTCCTGGAGGGGACGGGGTTATTAAAAAAAAGTCTGAAACTGAGAAATATGATATCGTGGGCTCCATGAAAGGGAAACAAAGTTATTTAAGCCTCAGGCCTTTCCTGTTATTAAAACAGTATCATGGTTTTATTGAATTTAACATGTTTAGGGTAAAAGAACCATAAACTCTGAATTTGGTAAAAGTGCTGTGATGGGGAGAATTCATGTAGTTGACTTTGCAGATAGTCATCTACATTAATGATAGTAAGCAAAGCACTGGATGGCTTGTGTGTGTGTGTGTGTGTGTGTGTGTGTGTGTGTGTGTGTGTGTGTGTGTGTGTGTGTGTGTGTGTGTGTGTGTGTGTGTGTGTGTGTGTGTGTGTGTGTGTGCGCGCGCATGCACTTGTGCATGCTGTCGTGCGTGTGCTTGTGCATAAATGCCTGTCACATTACAGGACATGACAAATACCTATTCTATAAATTTATATAGGAGCCAGCATGATTTTTTTCTCTTTAAACATTTCACAATATTTGAAAGGATTCAGTTTCTTTTGCTTGTGAAAGGTGGGTCAGCATGTTACCACATGTTCACTGCTGTGAGTGTATGTTGTGTGATTTGTGTTGGATGATATGGGTACTGATTCCTCTTTGTGGCTGTTTGTTATCAAGCTTTTAAACATCAAGATCAAACAATCTTGTCATTTTCCACTATATTTAACTCGCTATGCAGTCAATTAGGGATTCAGTCCTCAACTGCCTTCAAAACTTCTGCTCAAAGACATGTTTTAGAGGTTAATGATACATCAAAGGCATGAAAATGCAGAGGAAAAACATGTCTAGTGATTGCCTTCTACTCATGGTTGTACATAAATGAAATCCTGCCAAAATTGTGAAATATGTCTGTATTTGGTGTTGAAAACACAAAAACATCTATACGTCTCAATTTTTTTATTATTGACTAGTCCAGCCTGCAATAAACCTTTGTGGTATCAGGTCATTGTTAACAATCAACTTTAATGAGAGCAAATATCAGCAGTTCATAGTTTTCTTTTGACAGGTGCTACCCAGCCACAATAGGAGAAGGATAACAAAGCTGGCTTTATTGCTGATATATACATGTATTTTATAGGTTATTGTAATTCTTGTGGACCAGCTACCTGTCCGAGTATACATTTTAAGAGAAAATAAAGATTTGCTTCATTTTTCATTGAGGAAAGGGTGTGCATCATAGACGTCCCACTCCAATTTAGGTACTGCTGTTTGTTCCTTTCATTTAGAGAGCTGTAGTTGTTTTAGGTGATGGATGCTGTTTTTATTCTATTTCCACTCTGGTAATTTCCACACATGCAGTCATCCAGTCAAACAAATGACTATATAATGCAAAGTAAATGTATGTAAAAACTGTTGGGGGATGCCAGTGCTTGCAGCAATCTGTTCTTGCCAGTTCTTGCTGTACTGACATAATAATTGCTCCTGTCCAGAGGATAAGGCTTCTTAAATTTTGGGGGATTATATGTCACAAAGAGTGATTGGAAGTTTCCGTACTGGTGGCTGGATTTTATGTGATTGTTAATCCTGAGATGAAGAAGACAATTTAAAGGGTCTGTCTTTGAATTTCAGAGTAATGGATACTAATCTTAAAGTGACTGCATTTATGTATGTATATATGTATGTATTTATTTGTCATTACAACTGTGGCAATAGATATTATGAGGTGGAAGTAATAGAGTCAGAGGTTAAACTTTTCAGCACAGAAGTTGTTATATATAAGGATTTGTAAGGTAAATCTTCAGGGAACCAGAATTTTTCCCTGCATTGCTGCTGTCATTCTTGACAGTTGTGGATTTCCAGTTCCCATGTCTGGCTGTGGGCCACTTTGGTATGGACAATACAAGTTTCTGTGACTTCAGCATTTTTCTTTTTTATTTATGATATGTTGGCAGTTGATAAAAAAAGGAAATTCCCCATGAAATGGGGAGGATTTATTTTTCCTGAAATCCTAACTTGGAGTACCTTTCAGCTTCCTGGCAGAAAAGGGCAGGATGAATGGAAACACATGACTATTAACTGTTCTGTGTTTTTACATATATTTTGACCATGGTACAGTTTTTAACATAGTAACATAACATGGTACGCTCTTGGTGTGCAGTTGAGGAGTTTGTCATAGCCCTGAGGTTGCTGGTGGATGGTATGAATATGATTTAACATTGAGGGAATAAAAGAAAAAGAAAAGGAAAGGAGTATCTTCAGGGCTTCCTGTATTTTTGCAAACAAAGAGGTGAATTAGATTCACCTGTCTGCAGATCAAGTTGCCTTTCACCTTCTTGCTTTATTGTCCTGTTTGTGTAACCCTCTCATTGTTTGTTTTTAAGCTATTCAGAAACATGCCTGTTTACCCTACCTGCCAGGGGATTGCCCTGCGTTCACACTGCATTAACCTTGCTGACCACAGCATGTTTAACGCCAAATTCATTTCCATTCCTTGGTCTGATTAAGGATGTTGATATAATGGAAGTGCTGGCTCGTAGTGGTTTGTTCTGTGAATATAAAAGCCAAGGACTTATTCTGCTTTATGCCTGTATTGTAATTCAGTGAAACATGCAGGCTTCCCGCTCATTGCGCACTGAGCTGTGCTGTTGTCATAAGGTGTCCTGTTTCCTTTTTCCTTTTCAACTCTTCGTTCAGGACCGGGTTCCATCTAGCCGCAATGCACTTTGTCCTTAACTTTCATCAATGCATTTAAGCCAGTGTGACTATTTTTGAGTTTCACACAACATTATAACTCTGTGATTGCTAGGTTTCATTAAAAATGTTTTGGAAAGAAAATATTAAAAACATGCAAAACAGACTTTATTATTCAAAGTCAAGGATGAACAACATTGTGTCTACATTAAGACTCAGTATTGTGAATGCTTTTCTCCAATTTCTTTTCACTCAATTATCTCTGTCAGACAGGGCAATTTTATTATATATTTCATAATTATTGATTTACACCTTTCATAAGATGTCACTTATACTCAAAGTCCAGAAAGTCTGTTCAGTTGTTGGGAATATCCTAGACATCTTTTCACCTATTAAAGATGTGGACAGTATTCAGTGTAGTGACAGACCCAGAGGAGTCACGGGAGGTCAGTGTGTGGTCAGGGTCTTCACCCTGCTCTCATCAGCAGCAGTAATCTCTGGAAAGGGAATACCTCCAGGGCATCAGGCTGCAGTGTGGGGCCCGGCAACTGTCATTAAGGTTTCCAAGGCCACTGGGCGGCAGACAACTCTGACCGGAAAAGAGGGACCTTCAGCTCAGTAAAACACAAGTATTTCTTTTAATAAGGTCCCTTGTGCACCGTTACAGGTTTGATGAAAGTCCCGGAACAGCAGCCCATCCTGGATTACAGATCTTGTCCTACAGTACATTACATCCCTGAATTCGTAGTTTTGATGTGCGGCTGATTAATACTTGTCCCAGTGTTACGAACAACATCAAAAAAGCAGGAACTTTTTTTTGATCTAACTTTTAACTCAATGTGTCACAGGAGTTTTGAGCTCAACTTTTTTATGTCATCAGTGTGGAGGAATAGAAAGGAGTGATGTATGGCTTTGATTTATCAGGAGGGTAAATCGAGATGAGGTTACAACCTCTCCTATAGAAATTAGTCTCCAAATAAAATAAAATGGGCGCACATTAAAGCCATGATTCCTTTAATTTAGGGTTAGAACCATGAACTCTAAAATTAAAAGCAGTTGCCCAGACTCTGGCTGTCAGCCTTGATTGAGGAAGTGAAGAGGCGGCTGTCTCACTTTCCTCTTTGTTCCATGCTAAAATAGATGCATAGCTGATAGAGCGGTTGTCCTTCCCAGCTTATGTTGGAAAGGTTAAGGAAGAGCTGCAGTGTGATAGCGATTTTATTACCTTTTAACGGATTATAATTGTCTTCTAAGTGCTCTGTCTGATGTCTCTCACACAGATGGAACTTGAACCTTAATCCCTGTTTTGGAGGCCTTCCCGCCGTTCCGAGCATGAGGATTTCCATCATCATTTTCATATGGCTTCCAAATCCGTATTTTTTCCTCCGCAATGCCCCAGGGACTACTATAAACGTCTTCTGACAGCTGGCAAACCGTTGATTTTTCTAACACACTGTAACCCAGGATGTTTTAATGACTGTGTCGAAGACACGTCAACTAAACAGTTAGTAAATTTCTTTCAGATGTACTTTTTTCAGGACCCTCTTTTCTCTTAGAACATTGGCCATGATGGCTGTTTCTCAGAGTTGAGCCTGAGTGATTTTGACGTGTCAAACATGTGAGATGATTTATTAATTCGAAAAGAATTTTGAGGAAAAATACACATACCCGCACATGAATTCTGTGCTGTATGGACGACTCTGAGGGAAGTGCTGTAGATGCACATGTCTCTCATTTAACATTTAAACATGTCCACCTAATGTGATCTTTTCATAAACCACACAATTAAACTGAGTGGCTGCATATTTCTCTGTGCAGTTTTTCTGTAAATGTTTCAGCTCATTAAATCCTAAAGGGATACCAGGAAAGTACATACCACTGAGCCACATCCTATGCAGCCCATTGTCACTGTTTATCTATGGGAGACTTTATTGTCAAATGTTCTGTTCATGTGTAATGTAAACTGTAATGGAGTATTGCTTTACAACTAATTAATTTGACTTATGTTTGGCACAATTATATAATTGTCTCTATTCTCACAGTTATTACCTTTTCAGGACAGTATATTTCAATGTGGTGTGTGTGTGTGTGGGGGGTGTAGTATGTAATCATAGAAAGATAAAACCCAAGTTCTAAAAATCAGTAGTCAGTAGATGGCACTTAAATTTAAAATTCATGCAAGATCTTTTCCTCCTCCCATCAAAAGAAATGTCTCCTGATGACCACTGTTTATGTAGGAGACATTTTTGTTTTTTTTTGTTTTCATTTCAAGCAAGTTATTTCTGATGACTGCATTTTTTCCCCTGACAGTCCCAACCTTTCAACATTCACCATGATCAAATGGAAGAAGCTGCAGACAACAGCCACCAGTGTGGCACTCTAACAGCGAGAAGTACTTTGTTTCTCCTAGACTTGCAAGCGGGTCAATTGATCCAGATCTTACAGCATTGCCAATTAAAGAAAGAATCACAATAGGATAGACAGCAGCAGGATAATTCACATAGTTTGTTTCCCCATCTCTGCAAATGCAGGAAGATAAGAGAAGTAGCCATTATTGTTCAGTCTGGAAACTTGATTTGCAAGTGATCTCATCCATTGCTCGTTATGTCTCTGTGATAAGAGTGTCTGAGTCTCATCCGAGCAGCAGGGGCATGTGGGCCGTGCAGTGGGTGAGCTGTTTGTTGCCCTGCCTGACCCTGTGCTGCAAAACAGGATGGGCAATCCAGCACAGAGGTACATCCTGCCGTCAGTCTCTGTCCTGCCACCCCCTGCTCCCGCCACCGTTATAGCGTACAAACTGGCACCATACAGACTGGCACCACAGGGCCAGCTCGGTGTCTCCTAGTCCTAGACAAGGACCACGTAAACACAGCAAGCCAAGAGCAAACTTGTAAACCAATGCTGTATATCCAGGGACGCCTGTCTGAGCTTTGACTCAGAGACAGCTTTGGACTCAGAGTGCCTCGCTGGTTATGTTTCAAAACATTTATTTTCAGGACTTCGCTTCTTGATGCTTATTAAGGCAGCAGAATGCATGTGGATGACTAATACATCATGGAGAGAGAGCACAGGCTTCTTAAGTTTTATATCAGCGACTATCTTACTTCCTACAGAAAAAAAAGCTGGGTCCATTTTCCATTGCCAAGAAATGTGCATGTAAGGCAGTCATTGTCATGATATGCCCTTTGGTGAACCACTGTGCGTTTAACCAACTTGAGACCTCAGAAACCCTTTTTTTAATTTTAACCGGAAAAGTATTGTTAACAAGTCTCAGACTACTTTTCTTTTTTTCTTTTTTTGTAGAGATTGCCAGATGAGATAGGTGAGCCAGAACAAAAATCAGTTTAAAGCAATAATAACAGAACACACATCAGCTCATATAAACAAACTTTTTATTATTATTCTTATTATTTGCTTTCCTCCAAGATAATGCAAGAGAACCAAAAATGCTAATGAGCGTGACTCCCTTGCATTGTCCCCCTGGTTCTATTAAACAGTAGTTAGGGAAACTGGGAGAAGATAGTTCAGGAAAGTGGACGGTTAAGGCGTTATATCACCCCAGCTGTCCACACTACTGCTGTTGTCCGCAAGTGTTTACACTGAGTGCGCGGACCTAAATGTAGGGAAGCGTCATATATCACTGTGGTTCAATGGCAAGAGGAACCCAGAGGTGAAGGACTTTACAATGCTGAGCCCTGCCACACCCCTCTGTGGACAGACGTCCAATGAGCTATTGATGCACGTCCACAGGATGCGAAAAGAGGTGACAGAGAGCTGGGGGGCTTAAAGGTGTTATGCTCCTTCTGTCCCCTGGCCCGCGGGGCCTCTGCACAGCTGGAGATCCGCTGCAACTGCTGGGGTGCCCCCCTTTGAAAAATGACCTCCTCCAGGCGGCTCGAAAGGCCATTCTCACACGCGTTGAGATTGCAGATTTCACAGTCCGGTCTGGGGAGAGGTGGCAGTGCAGATTACCAGCTGTTCTGATTTGGCCACCATCCTCCGGTGCGTCGTCAACAAAGATCACTCAGCAAATGCCTGCACAAGCAGCATCTGTTCCTAGACGGAGTAATTAGTGGATTTTAATTCAGACGTGTGGAGGCAAGTGAGGGCTTTTCCTTTGCCCAGGCCCGGATAATTCATTATCTGTGCTGAAAAGGCCCCGGACAGCCAGTGAATGACTGACATGAGTTCTCCACTTATTTATTTGATTTTTTTCCAGCCTGTCTCATGGCTAGAAATATTTGAAGAGTATTCTGAAATCCTCTGGGAGAATCCGGGGGCCAGAAATCACAAAGAGTAAAAATACATCTCCAATTGTTCTTGTGGAGGAAGCAGGAGACAGTGGATGCTACCGCTTACGATTAATACACCACAGGGACTGGACTTCTGGGGCTGCATGTTTTATGGACCATCACATGTACCGGCCCTGACAGCTCATACGCGTTCAGACACCCATGACTGGGTCATAACCCAGAGGACACAATCATCCCAACATGAGGAGACCCTGGGATTAACCCTGGCTGCTCTGTTTGCGTTTCAGAAGAGAAGTGCACCGTCAACAGTTTGTCAAGATGTTGGAATGTAATTCTTAAAAGCTTCGCCACTCCTGTGGGGAAATATAATCTGTGTCAGATGATACCGTTTCAGTGAAAAATGGGGGACTTTAGAATGTTATGTAAAACATTCTAAGGGTGCGTGTTGGATGGCTCATTCATTTTCTCAAAGCGTCAGGCCTACAGCACCCAAGGATATGAGGAGATATTAAGTAGGATATTAACCTTTTTTATATTAGGTTTCACACCTTGGCAGCATCATACTGCACCTTTCTGACCTCACCATGGAAATGCATTTAACACGTGTCTCATGAATCCATAGCCATGGTAATGAGGGGTGGCTTGAGCTGCTGGTTTTAATATAACCTCTCCGGACTCAGTTCGTGCAGCATGTTCATGTTCCCGTTGTGGTCATGTTGGTTTTCTCTGTTTTCAAGTTACTACCATGTTTTTATCCATATAATGGTCATTGAGTCAGTCGGAATGGGCCATGAGGTTGTAGTATGATATTTCATTACAACAGGTTTATTCTCCCCTAACATCCAGATCGCACGCCTATGAGTTACAAGGATAGAAACAGGCCATGCAATGTATGGAGCTAAACAACACAGCAAACAAATGCATGAAGCCGATGATATTTGCCTTTGTCTGTATCTATGTTTGAGATTCCCAGCCTACTGTATATTCGAGTACCGAGCCTATAAATCATATCTGGTGCTGAGTTAGGGGGCTCTTCAGTTTGAGTTAAAGCTATAGTTGCTTTGTAGCAGGTAAAAAGAGAACAACATGAAAGAAAGTGATATATACTGTTCTTTTAATACAATAGCTTTGTAGGTCATTTTGTGGTGAGGAAAGGCAGGCTCGTTCATCCAGCTTTTCCTGCAGCTCTCACACAAGCACCAGATGTATGAACACAGAACCTTTAAAGGGATTTGAAAAGGTCAAAGCACAACTGCTCGGAATTGTAATAAAGGAATTCGGTTCCAGAGGTCAGAGGCCAAATGGGAGTTTATTTCCGAGTCTAGCGTTCAATCCAGGGTCCTTTCATTAATACTATTGAATTATCTTTATTGTCATTTGTCATTTTGTGTGTGTGTGTGTGCGTGCATGCATGTGTGTGTTTGTGTTTTGGTTGTGTGCAGAGGGGTAAGCATAAGATAAGAATCTCTATGTGAAGGAGCAAGTGCAGATGCAATGACCCACTTTGTAACAAGCTAGCGTTAAAGACTGTTTCTAGTATAGCATTTGTACTTTGGCCGCGCAGGTTTGGTTACAGGTCTGGAGAAGACAGACAGGTTGGAGGCAGTGTTTCAGAAGGCAGCCATGTCCCCAAGCACCGTGCCATTGTTCTCATTCCCCTCTGCCTCTCTCCTCACAAGTCCAGGTACTGTTTTAAGTGGCAATTTGCCAGGTAAAGATGAATTACATTTAATTATTTCACCACAGATTTATCAACAGGGGTCCTACTTATAGATCTCAAGGTATTAAGTTAGCCTGCGGTTTTCTCTCCACGGAACGCGCATATTTCCATGAGTCTGTGCCGAGGCGAATGACTGAGTGCGTGCTCCAGCGATTCACTTCCTTTCTCTCGTGAAGACGCCGAGTGCCAAGTGGCTTTCAAAGGCTGCCGTAATTAGTCCCCCGACGGTCCTCTAACAGTGTGTATTTATCAAGAACATTAATTAGTGCCCTGAGTGCATGCATTACTTTGAAAATAGTTGATGGTCCTGTTTATTATAGTTTTAACAATAGAAAAAAAACATCCTCTCATCCCCTCGTGTTACTTACCGAAGTGCTGATATATCAAGGTTTCCTGCCACAGTTTCTCTAAATGAGGCTATAAAGTGAACCTCTATCAATGTTATTAATTACTCCTACAGTCCCTACGTTGAGGAGAAACATACTCGCATTAGGGAGAAGAAGGAATTGCTCCTGCTTCTGAGTGAATGTGAGACCACAAGCTGACAGAACCATGTTTAGGGCGCAGGCACAGAGGTAGCGGTGCGTGTTTGGAGGGTAGGACAAGGTGTGCTGTACGGTGTTTACTTATCGATTTTGGTCACAGCAAGTAGTTGCTGGAATAGTCCCAGCTAGTAAACATGCAGAGGGTGAGAAAAGCACATCTGTTGCTGCGTGTGGCAGCCAGCTCTCGAACCACTCATCCTCAGTCTAAATGATGTGCGTCTGTGCTGAAAATGGGATTTCCTGCAGTCACTGAACTAACATCCTGTCCATCTACAGTAATCCATACACAAGAGCTGTCTATACTGACACATCATATACTTTGGGCACTGAGCCAGAATAAAGTGGATGTCAACCCACCTGTCTGTGAGTCTGTACCATAGTAGGCTGTGTACAATTAACCTTTGGTATTGAATGAAAGCTCCATTAAAGAAGAGCTGTCACCCAACCAATGGCAACCTCTATGCCTTGCATCAAATGAACGTGTCCCAAGAGGTTCAACCCACTAAGTGACCAGACTAACCATAGTTTTGCATTTTACCGTTTGGGTCTTCGTACAGTTTGAACTGAGGCAAGTGTCAGATGGCAGGCTGCATGGACCCGGGTAGAGCAGAGTAAGGCGATGACTCGGTTTCCAACCTCTCACTGTTTGAGTACAAAGCAAATACCATTACCACAAATTCATTGTTCCGGATGTATGGTCTGTTTCCTCTGAGGCGCTGCAGAAGGGGGGGAGTCGGAGAGGTGAGTCATCACTCAGGAAGACCCCTGGATCCGTTCTCGGCACCCGCGGGGGGGGGTGGAGGAACAGTGAAGAGGGTTGGCCTGCTGGGGCCTCCCTGAGGGAGAAGGGAGTGGGAGAGAAGGGGAATGTGTTTCATTTTTCACTGTGAGATATCGGAGTGTGTGGGGATGCATGGCTCCAGGGGATTAGGCCTTGAGTGCGTGTGAAATTGTAGTACACCCAGATGCCAAACACTGTAATGTGTTAACCTCTGGAAGGACGTTTATAGGTCCAAGATGTTTGCTCATTGACCAAAAAAGTCCAGAAGTCATTAGAAAAGGCTAAACATTCTGGTTCACCTTAAAGTAATGGAAAGAAATGCATTTTCACAATCTATTCTATTTCTCTTATCAAGGAGGAGTTTGGGATAGAGATATAGAGGGCTATATCTTACATTCCAGTCCCACTGTAGTCATTTTATGTATTACTTGTTGATGTGGGAGGTCATTTTGGTATGTAACACTTGGACATATTGATTGGAGAGGAGACACACTGTGTATTTTCAGACATTTTCAAACACAGCCCCTCATGGGTACTCCAGATTATTGCCCCTCAGTATGAATTGTGACAGTGTTAATGGCTTCAAAGCAATGCAAGGGATTTTTCATCAGGTGGCTAGGCTTTTATGTTCTGCATGTATTTCTGCCTGGGGAGTTCTGAAAATGGTCTTAGTAGACCATATCTAATAGTCATATCTCTGAGTGGATCTTCATTTTCCTTACTTTAACCCCCTCCCACTCTACCAATATTGCTTTACCAGTCTGATGCTCTCCTGCCCACTGCATATTTGATACTGACTGGTAAATCTGCCTTAAGCCTGTGGAAGTGTGGATGTGTCTGTATTTCAGACATCAGCTTACATAACAAATCTTAAAAAAAATCGACTTTCATGGTGTAATCCAAAAGCACTTACACATGTATTTACTTGTTTGTTTATTCTTCTATGTATTTACACAAAAGAATAAAAACCCTTGGGAACACAGCAACATCTTGTTCTAGAGTGGGTCCTTGAACAGCAGCTAGGTGTACATTCACAGTAATCCCCCATATAATACGCTTTCATTAGCAAGAACAGTCATGTTACAAAAATAAACTGCTGTATGTAATACTTTAAAAAATCTTAACCTCTAAAAACCATATGATTTGCAACATATTTTACCAATTTTATTGATAGCACGAATATATAAAATAACAAGGTTAAGAATTCTTTGCAGTCACATCAGGAGGACCATGCAAGAACATTTTGATATCATCTTATAACTGTTGAAAAAAGAACACATTGCATTTTTATAATGATGATTAGCCAACATACTTGTACCAGTTTCAAAAGTGACCTGGACCAGGACTCCCAAGTGTTTCACTCTGTTAATGTGTTTATCCTGAGCACAGACTGGGTCCTATAGCCCTGACTCAAGCTCGAGCCTGGGCTGCATCATTAGCTGGCAATGCTAAGGAGGCCACAGTGACAGAGCGTAATCAGTTCTGCAGGGCTTGGGTCAGTTATCTTGCTGCACTGCTCAAGAGGACACCACAGTGGCTTGTCAGGTGCTTATGAGTTGCTCATATGATATCAGTGAGAACTGTGCCTATTCTCTGTTTGGGCTCACTCTCCTGGGGTGCACTTCAGGATTTGCAGTGTGAAAAATAGCTTCAGCCCTCCTATACAAATACAGAGGATGGTATGGTGAGAGAAGCTGAATGTATAAACTCTGCAATTCCACAGTCAGGGTGAAAAAGGGGAAAAGGCACTTAAAAAGGGAGTCATTCCTTTGTTTTAAACAAGAATTAAAATTGTGTTTTTTTCCAAGTTGGAAAAAAGTTAATGAAATGCACCTACCATTATGACCTCTTAGCTGGATCCATTTACTGTGAGAGCACTTTCACTGACACTAAAAATGGTATTTCTGTCTTTTAAAGCTCACACCTGTAACTTTGCATTATTCTGCACCCCAATGTCTGCCATAAGATTTCTGCAGGCACCTTGAAAAATAATATTCCTTTTAGTGCAATGCTTACTTTTTTAAAGACGCCTGCCCCAATTTTGTAAAGCAATGGAGTGATTAGACCACTGTGAAAAAAAATCACTGTTCCAAAGATGTGTTACATCCCAGCGTACTTGTGCACTCCCATAAACAGGAGGGTTATGCATTTACCAAAAGGATGCATGTGAACTGAATGATGTTTAATGAGTTGACTCAGGCACTCCTGAATTAAGCTGCAGAGCAGAAATTGCACATTTGGTAAACCTCAGAAGGCTGATGGAAATAATGTGCTTTCCATCGTGGGAGCATTTTAACAGACCCAGTCTGTGAAACACCACAGACCCTGCTCTCTTGGTCCCCTTTATTATTAGTTTTCTCGCTGAAGCCAGGAGTTAAGTGGTGGTAGCATGTCTAGCGCCGTGCCGCAGTAAATTGGGAACAGAAGAGGCAGCGCGCATTAAAAACACTGTTCATTTGAAAGGGCCAGGTCTTTTCATCATGTTCTGAGGGCTGGCCCAGTTTCAGGGCTTTTAGAAAAGCATCCCCTTGATTTCTTTGCTGTTGTCAATTGGCTCATGTAGTCTGTTACCCAGTTTGCTTCCCTCTTTCCACTTGCCCTTCAATAAAGCCCCGTAATAACTCCATGGGATGCCTTGATTGGGCTGGCTCTAGTCGGCTCGGATACCCTAATACCCCTCACTTGTGACAACTCTTTTAAATGGCACCATATATTTCGGCTGTGCTATGAACTTATGGAAATGACTAATGATCCAGTTGCATGGTGAGATAAACATGGAATAAAAGACAAATTAGAGCCATGGCAGAAACAACTTTATAAATGGGGGAAGCACTAAAAGTATTGAGAAAGTGGTGGACCATGTCTTTCCATAAGGTATTATTAACATATCTGATGGCTTTTAGAATTGATCATTTAGAATTAGCATTTTTTTTCTCCGGTGATGTTATACCCTTTTATTCCATTCATTCTGAGGAAATACTGAGAGTTTTTCCTAGCTGTTTTCTCTCTGAGTATTATTTCATTGTTATTCTGATCCATAGTAATTTCACTTTTATAGTAGGTGGAGTGTCACAATTTAAAATTAAAGGAAATTGTATTTCTATAATGACCATAAATGCACTGACTCTTTATGTATTCTGTGGGCATGCCTTAGCAGACATAAATGCAAACTGACAGCAGAACTGCTAACACCATTTCTCAGCCCTCAGCTCACACTCTAGGGGCAAAAACATTACTAAATGCATTTATACTGTGAAAGAAGAGCTGTATAACATACTAGAAAGAAGAGTTTGAATGGAAAAAGTGTTTTAAAGGAAATATATTGGTGCTTCCCCCACATTAAAATGTTATCTTACATCACGGTTTATCAAGTCATCACTGGGTGCACTTTTATATTCCTCAGATTTAAGCCTCAAAGTCTTTTGGAGGTAAAGCTGTCTTTTTTAGACACTGGCAGATCCAAGACATGGAACATCTCATGGAGGTGCTTTTAACATCTTCATCACAACTAATATCATACAGTGCCAGGGCAAACAACCTTGTTCTGAAAGTACCACAGAGTTTTTTTATTTATGTATTTGTTTTACTTAAGTTCAAGCTATTAATTATGTTGTTGGATCAGTTATTATGCTAAATTAATTCTGGTGAATCTGTCCATTTTGTGAAAGGTTGAGCACCTTGGATACATGTTCACCTGTATAAATTTAATGTTACAGTTCATCCCATAATGTCGTTAGGAGACTGGATAAAACTAAATGCAGAAGCCTCTCCAGTACTGTAGGACTGCTGTTTACCCAGTACTGGTTTACAGTCAAGCTTTCAAGGCTCAGACCATCCCATAAGTGAGTTTCTACACATTTTACCTGTTTTGAGTAGGGAATTCTACTCAATATTTACAATTAGAAAACAATATATTAAGCATTCTGCTTTGATGGTCTTGTTAAGGTATAATTAGTGTTGCCTTCAAGGGGTAGTAAAGGATAATGATTTTAACAAACTGGCATTACGGTAACAGGATATCTGTTTATAGAAATAATTGAAATGAGGGGATATTTTTTTAGAAGAGTTCTTTCAGAACAGTTTTTTTTTCCTGTTGTGTTTTTTTTTTGTCATACTGTTTCTTGCCAGGAGTTTTTGTGCCTTGAGTCTTCAGTGAATCTTGGCTGTGTCCAAGGACCCATGGAGGAAAAGTGTTTGAGAATGCAGAGACCACGCAGGATTACTCAGACCCTCAGTGCTGGGGAGATAAGCAGAGACTGGAGTGTACAAGCACTCGCACACCAATAATTCAACTTGACATTTAATGCAACTCAATTGGCAGTCAATAAAGGGGATTGAGAACAAGGGGAAAGTGTTAGAATGCAACGACCCACTGACTCCTCTCACCGCAACGGGCTGAACTCCTTGAAAGGATAATTGCAATTGGGAAAAGTAAGCCAGCAGGGACGCCACGGTAATTTAAAGAGAAATAAACATGTCGGCAGTGCACTACGTCACATAGACAGAAAAGTTCAGTGCACTTATTTTCGTTCTTCATGTCTTTACTGTTTAAATATCCACTCATTTCTCTACATTCATTCCTAATTTGCTCTTTGCAGATTTCAAATAAAATCAATGTAAATTGCTGCCATTTTTTGTTTGTAGAGAACATTTGCAGTTAGAGGATACAGATTCGTGAGAGTTGCCATTTCTGTGGATTGTGACTGTTTAAAATGTTGTGCCATATAGCACTGTGGTTTTGGGGGGTATTCTGGAGAAACTCTCAAAAAAACAGGAAACTTAACATCTGTATGCTGCGTCTTTCTCTGCATCCACCTGCTGATGTCAGGTCCTTGGTATTGAGCCCGGTCATTGGTCAGTGTCAGTGCTGCTGAGTAGGCTGATTTTGCCAGAAAGGCAGGCAGTCGGGGTGTGGTGGGCATCATCATAACAGCGGGGGCTCCCAGGAGAGCTTTAACACTAGTGGCCTTGTGATGGACCATTCCAAAAAAGGCCCATCTGCGCGATCTGACGTCAATATGCTCATTACATGCTGTCCTCTGCTGCACCAGATCAGTTGTAGAGAAAAGTATTAAGTATATATTTCATTAAGAGATCTGCCTGCCTGCTATGTTCTTTCTGTTCACTGTCAGTGGTTTTCCATCTTTTAATTCTTTTTTCTGTGGCCGAGATGTGCAAGCAGCCAAAAAGAAAAAAGGAAAAAAAAAAAACATTGAATATGCTAAAATAATCAAACAGGCATTTTCAGTAGTCACCATTGTCAAGGAAACAGGGTCCTGGCGTTGAACATGTGTGCTAATCCATTGTGAATAATAATGTGAGAAATATGATCATTTTCAATACCAATGCGCTCATCCTCTAGGGTTCCTGGAGTGTTCTGAAGAGGGGGATTACAGAAACAGCAATCTCCACCCACAGGCTTCCAATTAAACCTTGATAAGGTCATGCGCCTTGTTTCCAGAGACTTGTAGAGTGCCTCTGACTCTTACTGCAGGGCTCAATTGCCTGTTTCAAATCAGCGCTTTCACGAGTAATCCTAAACAGGTGCATCGTTATTGTTTTGCAAAATGTTGACATTCAAATATCAGCGATCAGAACTGTTTTACAGTTAATGTGACAGATTAATGTTCGAATGCTTTTAAGGGTTATGCACAACTTGTTCAGTATGTGTGGACATGCAAATGCATTTAATGGTTTTATGCAGAGTTGGCATTCCTGTCGGTATGCCATGTAGTTGGAGCACTGAAGGTACCTTGCTTTGTTCTGTTGTTAAAGTGCAATAAATGCCATATGTAACCCTTACAGTAATAATAAGCACGGAGCTGCACGTGAGAAATAACAAAAAATACCAGCTTAGTTGAACTCTTGTCTGTGGTTTTTTCACTACATTAGAATTCAGAACAATCCTTTTTTGTCTGACAAAAGTCTGGATAATGCAAATTAAAAAAAAACTATTTTGGGATAAAACTATTTTATTTTCAACTTTTTTTCTGCTTTTATTCTGTTCTGAAAGTCTGATGGAAATGTGAGATGTTATCTGTATTTAAATTATCGCTAACTTCAGTGTAAGCACTCTGTCTGACAAATTGCATGAGTATACTCATGTACCCCATTCTAACTCGTTAAACAAATAGGTTTGTATGTTTAATAATAAATTCACATCATGACTTTTGAATGAACTTCTGCAGCCACCACAACTATCAAAGGGAACATTCCAGATTCCCCTTGATTTAAAGAGGGGAGACACAAAGTGATCAAAGTCAGTGAGGTGTGTGTCCATAGGGTAAGAAACTATGGTCCCAGTTTGGCCAGCCCACGCACTGCATGTCTGTGGCCAGCAGTGTGAATTTAGTGGCTGACTGGAGCACGGGCCCCTGTGGACTCTAGCAGAGGAAAGCTAATGGATGAATAAATAGCTTCAGTCCTAAAGCCAGCTGATCAGACAGCCAGCAGCCTTCTTATTGCACATCAGATTCAGTAACTCCCTTATCTTGGCACAATGAATTGACCTTCAGGGACTGCACAGCACTACCTAAAGTCAGCACATTAAAAATGCCATTATGGATTCAGACACATCAGCTCTTCCTTTCTAATTTTGTGTAGATCCAGGTATCAGTAACAGCAGTCCTCTTTTTTCTGTTTTTAGATGATGAACTTTTATTCCTCTGTCTCCTTCCCTCAGGCTTGATTGATAGAAAAGGCTTTCATCATCATAATTACATGACCGGAGCCATCATCTGGCAATTTAGTCCCTCAGACCTGGGTGCCAGTCTTCATAAACAGCATTTTGTCTTTAAGATGACTGCTAAAGGAGTCCATTCTTTTTTAAAAGATGCCATGGCTCATCAAAAGACTCAGCAGCTGCTGGTTATTTTGGGAAAGCTGTCAGTCCATTATTGGAACTTAAAATGAGTTGTTGAGTGTTTCTTTGGCAGTGGGAGGGACTCCTTCACTTGCTCTTGAAGAGAATCATAGTTGACATTTACATACTGGCAGATTTTCCCCAAACGAAGCTTTCAAAGAGGCCCAGGAGGCTGCTGCCTTGTTGTGGCATTTGAAAACCACAAATGTTCCCGCTTATATAAACTATTTTGTGTGCCAATTGTATATGGAAACATAAAGGAAGCTTTCTCTTAAAGGTTGTCTGTCTTCTCAAGTATGCTTTTATGTATTTATTTATTTTGGACATATTTAACAAGCATTTAAATAAATTCTTGAAGGGCATCCATATTTTAAAATTGCTCAGGATTCAGTGACTGACTTTTTTGTGGCCACAGGTATGCCACATTTAATGCTGTTAATTTAAAAATCAAAACAAACACAGGGGTAAGATCTTGTAATATGAACAAAAGTTTGTGAATGTGAAGTACTGTCTATGGTCATTGCATTTAATAATGATGAATTAATTTAAAAAGTAATAATAATGCTATAGCAAGCGCTCCAGTTTTTAAACTTGAAGGCTAACAAACCACTTGATGACTCAGCCACACAATAAACTGGCAACACTATGCCATGTCCTCCCATTGGCTGATCTTTGTTTTGTTTTAGTTTTAATTTGGTTCAAGTCCAAGGCCTATTGAATTTCTCTCCAGCCTGAGTGTGAGAAACTGTTGAAGGGAAACAATAAACAAAGCTTATATTGTGTTTGTACGCAGATTACTTTAACAAACATGTTATTTTGACATAAAATGGAAATTGAAAATATCAGCTGCTCTTAGCAGTCAGCCTCATTATTTCACAAGGTCTCAGGCATCCAGCAATGGCTTGAGATTTAATTGAAAAAGGAGGGGTTTCTGTTTTACTGTATGAAAAACACTGGCAGTGGTGATTTAACCAAACAGTTTATTTAAAAAAAAAAAAAAACATTTAAAATGCTAACACATCTGTTTAGAATCCCAAAAAATGACACTTAACCCAGCAACCATCAGAAATGAATTATGCAAATATGCATTTACTGGCATTCTAGCTCTCATTAGCATGTTTTAATGACAGAATTACCGCAGTGAGCACTTAATACGGCCACATTGCCAAATTTATAGCCCGAATGTTGGACAGGCACAGCTAGCTTCGAAAAGTAAAATATTTATTCTCAGTACCCTCTTGTTCTGCAGCACTTAATAGCACGTCTGCTTTCTTAAAAGATGTTGTCAGGCCCTCTCTTTGATATATGGATTCAAGCATTTTGTTCAAAGGGCTGACCTTTTCAAAGCCACACTTTGAAATGATGATTTGCCTGCTGCAGGTGGAATGCCGTGCTGCAACTGACAAAGTCTATCACTGTCAACCTAAGGATGTCCCGTATCTCCCACTCTTAACTTGAGCGCCCACTGCCTGTCTCTCAGTCTAGGTGTCAGTCATATTAGAGCTTTTCCATGACTGGCAGACATGCATAAAGAGACAGAGATATATGCGCCTCGGACAAAGATCTGAAGAAAATAGTCAGACATCACAGTCTCTCCCCTGAATAAAGCGAGACTTTCATGACACATGCATGGTTCTAGTGTATGCCATTTGTAAATATCTAATAAAGAGTATCCTATGAACTTCATCAAATTGCATTTGTTGAAATTCCACTGATCTCACAGAGGCGATATTTTAAGATGTTATTAATTTGCTTTTTGACATGACAGCAGACTGGCGAAACCTTCCACAAAATTTTAATAACTCAAAGAAAAACATGGTCTGTCTCGAAGAGAAATGTATGCCTGAGACAAAATGATTGAAGATATTCAACAGATCTGATTCCTCCACATTCTTTATTATATAACGGTATTGTCTCCTGCTTTACTTTACAGGAGAATAAAGTGTGTTATTCAAATAGTGTATGAATACTAGCATCTAATCGCTTTTTCTCCGTTTAGAATAATTCTGCAGGAACCCCTTGAGACATGGTTAAGGGACGTCTACAAACACATGTTTGTTCTTTCACATTGAATGTAGAACATGAATATTCAGGAGCTGGAATTTACATCTAAACACCTTCAGCATAATTATGTAGACAGGGTTTACCCTGTTTTAGTCTGAAGGATGATGCTGTCCATTTTCCTTTGAGTCATACTCAGGCATTGTGGCGTGGCTGGTTATATGTTCATTTCCACCAGCATTTAGGCAGTGATTATGATCCACAAATGGTGAAAGATATCGGTGAATCCTGAATGACCTCACTGCAGAAACTGACAGCTCATCTTTGCCTGCTATTCTTTCAGCCATTTCAGGACCCTTCATGCCTTCTGGTCAGACGAGCACGGGCTGAACTCTGCCCTCGTCCTTGAGTTCTGCAGCAAATGTATGTTTGCATCTTTGCCCTAGGGGATGTGGGGGTAGCCTGAGGGCACCCTGGGGAAAGAAAGTGTGAACATTATCGTGATGTGGCTTATAAGGGCAGGGTGTAATCATCACTGTGTTTGGAAGATTAACAGAATATTTGTCATTTCACTCTCCAATGTGAGATAGAAACAAATGTTAAGCTGTATACCTAAGGCGTCATACACAGTCACATTTTATTATCAATTTGAAAATGGGTTTTCATGCCCCTTTGCCTCATAATGTGGTGTTGTTCATGTTCACTGAAATATTCAAGGTGACTGAAATGACTCCTTTCATGGCACTGTGCCCTGTTTGGAGCTAGCTACTGTATTAATAGTAGGGAATGTTGTCAGATGGACTCAATTCATGTCATTTTGGTCTCCCCTTTAAAACAACAGCATTAACATATGTTGTTTATTAAATGATTTAGTTTCATATTTGCTTGCTAGCTTCAATCACCATAAGAGCATATACTGCAGAACATATGGCAATTTGTTCTTATAGAAAGCCGTACTGTATGGCAGGGGAAATTATTTGAGGTAATTGATGTAAATGTGTCGGAGCACTTACGACTAAAGAGCACGTTATGGTTACAAAATTAACTGAACACACTGTTGGAGTGAAATTATTGAATGTTCATTAATACCTGATTCAGTTCATGTGCTCTCTGTGCCTACATGTGTCATAACTCTGAGGGAATATGATGTCATGTATAAAAAATCATGAACAGTCAATATTTTGTTTGCATGTATGATCATTTCTTCTAAAGATCATCAGAGTAATAATATTCATACATCATTGTCCACATTGTTTGTATTATTGTTCAACACACTTTACGAATAATCTCCAAAGTGTACTCCCATCCCTCCAAACCCCCTCTCCCTGGCTTCCTCGGGGGCTGTGTTTGGGCTGGACCGTCTCCTACTTTTCAGGCTCTTTAATTACTCTGGGCCCATGCAGCACTGGCTCAGGTGTGTGTAGTGGTGCTCTTAATAAGGCCTGGAAAGGGTCCACCAGCTGGCCAGCATTGTTGCCCTTCTGTGAATTTTTCTACTGCCAGAGGAATCGGAGGCATCCCTTATTTGGCGTTCAGGTGTGAGGCTTTGTAGACACGCAACACAAGCTCAGGAGTCTTGTCAGACTCTGTGCTGCACTGCACTGTTTGTTTGTGTTATCTTCTTAATAACTTTATTGTGTTTGAATATTGAAATGAGTAACATTTTTTGAAGATGTGAGTACAGCGTTTGTATATTGTGTAATGAAACACAAAGTATTTAAACATAGATTGAAATCGGTGAAATCAAATATTTTGAATGTTCCACACACCCTTATTGTACCTTATTTGAAATGCTTCTTGGGTGGTTCCATGAGAAAATAAAACTCAGAAAAAAGTGATTGGTGGTAGAAAGCAGCTACAAAACATTCCTGTAAGGGTCAGTTAATTACTAATTGTCAGTATGTCCAACTAAATATTTCCCTGGGTTTCATTTTCAGTTGCTTGGACATTTTTCAGAAAAAAAGTAAATCAGTGTAGAGGTTTGATTAGATACATATGTTAAATTAACACTGTAAGGTCAGCTGCTAGTTTCTTTTTTTTTCCATTTTCCTTAGAGACCAGCTGTAGTTGCCCTTCAAACGGTTGCATTTGCAAACATTCCATTTATTGTAGTGTACAGTTACAATGATATGGATCCTTTATTGCAAGGCCATCTCAGAACGCTTTATTTTCTTCCTTCTCAGTCTGTGGCACAGGCTTTCTCAGATAATGCCTCCTGTGCAGCTGCTGCACCCTGGCATCCTTTAGGCCTTTCTTAGCAGGGATTCCTGCTTCATCCTGTGAAAGCTTGAGGAGACGAGCCAGCACAACTCTCCCTATTATTGCATATGACAGAATCAAGATGGTAACACAAGTTAAAAAGTGTGTGTGTGTGTGTGTGTGTGTGTGTGTGTGTGTGTGTGTGTGTGTGTGTGTGTGTGTGTGTGCAGCACGTCTGCATCTAATCCCTGGCAGTGCCCTGAATGTAATTATGGGCATGGGTGCCTGGTGATGATGGATCATCTGTTGCCGAAGTGCCTTAACTCACTGCAAGAGGACCACTGCCCACACAACTGAACACTCCATAATCAGACCACACAAGGAATGCTAACGGCTGTTACAAATTGTGTCTGTCTACAAGGCCTGTCTTATATGAATAAATAATCTTTATGCCCCTGTATGACAAGCTGATGCATTTTTTAAGGTGAGTAAGGCCAGTATGCACTTCATTGGAAAAGACAGGGTGAATATGTGCCTCTATTACTACAGGAAATGTGGATGCATAAAATTAAATTAGACTGTCCTAGACATTCGAGCTTATTTGAAGTGGTTAAAAAAAAAAGTTACTATATAAAACAATATTAGCCACTGTGATTTCCACAGAGTGTGACGAATGTAGCTGTTTTAAAGGTCATTCAACCTGGAGACATATGTCATATGTTGCCAGCTAGAGGTATAGTAAATTGCTTAGATAGATATGATAAGACCAAAAGGCAATGGGACCAAAGGAATTTGCAGGCAGGTGGATTCCCGTGTAGTAGGTTGTGCCTTGTGGCAATCAAGTTCCCACTAAACAAACCCCAATGAGCGATTTCTCAATCCCAGACCTTCTTTTGCTGAGCAGCCTCCTGTTTCCATGGCAGCCGGTGACCCCACCTGCCTGTGCTGAGGGACTCAATCGTCTAGCACTTTCCCTTTGGCAACGTTTCACCAATCAGGGATGAGTAATGAGCGTGCTACCCAATGTGTGGTGATCCCAGCTTTCTAATTAGTCTTCCATTAACTTCCTCAACCTTGGCTTGCGTGGAGCGCTCAGTGGAAGCTGCAGCACTCCACTGTCCACTTCCTGACCACTGCTGTTTTGCTACACCAGTACATACTCAGTACAGATTGCCGGACCGTGAATGTCCAGAATTTATCTCGTCTCTGGCACATAGATGGAGTTATTCAAATATATGTAAGTTTCTGACATGGTGTTTGGTATGACTAAGGACTTCACAAATGTTTTTTTTTTTTTTTTTTTCTGGTGGGGTGGGGGAAAAACAACTTAATAACCTTAAGTATTATATCTCTGCAGTACTACAACTCCAATTAAACTATTTTATTTTTGGGGATTTTGGAATTGAATTTACATTTTTAAACCATAATGGCAAAATGCATATTTTGGCAGTCAATTGATAAAAAGCATTAATGTACTGGCTTGAGCGTGACTTGTGTCTTAGTGAAAAACATAGTCCCAAAGTACTGAAAAGAGATCTTTAAAGGCAAAGAAAAGGTTTTCATGTTAGAATTAGTTGGTCTGTGTTGAGCGGGAGCAATGCAGGTGATCATGTGTTTACAATGCAGATCTCCAGATCAATGTATACACTGTTGTATAAACACAAGAGGAAGGGAGACCTGCTGCCCATTCTAGTCGTATCAGGTCTGAGAAGAGTGAATATGCATGTAACACACAGCATAGACGACTTGCTCCACATTTCCAAATGTAAATACTTTGAGCACTGTAACAAGCATGTGAAACAAGGGTTCCCTGATTTTGTATGTGTGTTTGTACACTTTAAAACAACGTATAGGTTTATTTGTACTTATTTAAATAAATGTGTAACCAATAGCATAAATGGAAGAATTACCTGTAAATGTAGGTTGTATTGTGACATGGATGAGCTATAGCTGCCCCTATGAAGAGTCTTGTCAGGACTCAGATCTGAGTGGACAATAACCGTGCCAGCCACACACAGCATATGTGTTGAAATACCATAGATAGTCAGGCAAAGCATTATGCTGAAATGATTCATCATTGCAGTGCAGAGCAATAAAGTTCATTTGAGGATTAGGAAGGTGAAATTCAGAACTTGGGTAATAATCCTTTACTGTTTTCTGGGTGTTTCTTGACTTGGCTTTGAGCTTTGAGCTGTATTTGTTGAAGTGAGGGAGTGAACACATGGAATGTGAACACAAAGTCACAGTGTGTTATGTTCTAGCAATTTCTCAGACAGCTCAGAGTGGCTTGTTCCTCAAAGGGCCCATTAACCTTCCATAAACTACGGGTCAGGAGACTCCAAAAGCTTGCGGGTTTGGGAGCTTATGTGGACTTCATACTGCAAAACTCTGATAGAAACTATAATATTGTTGCATTTCCTCTCAGAGCTTGAATTTTTCAGTGGTGTTTAAGCTTCCCTACTTTTTGTGTTTAAGACAAGGCCTGCAGTACAGCACATACTCTCAAAACAAGCAAACCAGTCACCTTACAAAGCACCCTTTTGACAACCACCTGCTTCCTGTGCGCTTAGTATGTCAAACAACTCTTTAGCTGTTGATATAGTAATTTTGACTAAGCTGTATTTTTCTTCAGACGACAGCCCTGGGTCCATTTAAACTAAAATTACAGCAAATAACTTTAATAAAAAAGTGCAATTTGTATTGGATTTAAATGATTTAGTGGTTACACCCAAGGTGCTTGTAACATGCAGATAACCACCATCCCTCTGTAATCATTAGTCACACTGTGCCTGTGCCAAATGTACTACTGCATAATACCACATCAGCATTTACAGAAAGGTACTGACGTGCAGCGCTTTCCCCTGTTTCCTGCTCTCTGTATTTACTGAAGTCTTTAGCAAGCATTGCATCTTAAAAGAGTTTCATTGTTTTATGGTGGGTCCCATTTCATATTGAGTATCTGGAAAATACTACATATGGGGTGCGTACATTTTCATGTGCTCTAAGAAACCAGGTGCCCCACCCTGGTCACATTTATGTGGAACAACCCATACAGCACTTGGGGGGAAAAAGTTGTCGTTTAATGACAATATAAAAACGAAAAATGGCTCAACATGAAAATTTTCAGAGGCAGTGCACTCTAATGCAAGATATGAATTATTGCACATTGTGTCTCTCAGTGGTGCCATGTTATAAAATGGCCTCCATAAAATCTAAATGGAAACTCCAGTCAAGTAGCCATTCTGTGGCAGCCTGTGGCTTGCAGGTAAACCGAATGTTGTTTTATCACAAATCTCTCTTATCTGCCCGCCAAGGAGTCTGGGACTTCAAAATCTTCAGTCTTCAGCCTTTTTAATTTTTTTTGATACTTGTAAGGGTGACAGACTGAAGCCACACTTTATGAGTTAAGCCCCCAAGACAATTTACAAAAAAAACTGTTTCCAGTTTTCAGTTCCACTCTAACATTGACTCCAAAGAGCACCCCATAAACTATTTATCGGTGTCTGTCTGTTTATCCCCAAATGGTTTGCTCTTTGATTTGAATCCTTTATTGCACAGTAGCTGTGAACTAAATAGAGGCGTGCATCCTCAGAAACAGTCTCTTTTTTCAGAATATTGCTCACATTAGAAATTCTAAGGGTGGCCATTATTCATCTTTTTGTAAAATTGAGATATTCAGAACAATCATTATCTCTCCTCCCACTAAGAAACATGTTTGTCTTCTGTGGTAAAGACCTGTTTACCCAGGGAGTTGTTCAGTGTGGGAGGAGGGCACATAAATCAATTTATCCTCCAAGTTAGGACCGATTTCTTTGTTTTTTTTTCTTCTCTTTTATGGTTGGTGGACTCCTCTCTTTTTCTGTCTCTGGTACAAGTGTTTGACTCAGTCAGACAGTTTTCATAACTATTGCAAAGGGCACATGCGTATCTGAGACAATGATGGATTGGCATTGTCCGAAAGTAGTCATAGGCTGACCACTTGGGGTTAACTTCCATGCTTTGGGAAATGAGTGCAGAGAGTGTTGTTTGGAAAGAGGTATCAGCATTCATGAGCAAGTTCATTTGGATCACAAACTCAAGCAAACGTTAATGAGGCAAATCTGGACCTCCTGATGGCATGATCTCAGCTTGGTGAACAACAGAGCCCATCAAAACGCTATTGGAAACAGTCCTGTATGTATACAAAAAAGATATTGGCTCTCCTGCTGCCAGGGAACTAACCATACTGTAGTGCCCAGATGTGACACTCTGTCCCCATAGCCTTCAGTGAATGTCAGCAAAGCTGTCTTCAAAATCACATACGATGTTGAGAACTTCCGCTTCGTAATTTTATGACCAGTCTGTCCTATTCTGCAGCATTCTTTCTCATTTTTTAAAATACTTGGAACAGCATTATGTTGCATGATGCCAAATGCACACAATAACCAAGATTAGGAATTAGATTCGAAGACTCACAGTGAGCTGGTGTGTATGGTGGCTTATGATGGTGGATTTGTGAACCAGGATGCAATAGCTGATAGGAAACTGATCTAGAAAGGTGCCAGGGGAGCTTCCTCATCTACAGTTTGTGAAGACCAGCAGATGTGGAGCTGAAAAAAACAGAAGTGACAATAAGAGATTCATTAATGCAGTTATGCATTGTATTGTACTATATGAACAATATGTTTATGTGCTTGCAAGTGTGAGTGTTGCTCTTGAGTGATACATTCCCTCCAAACTGTGCTGTTTCAAGCAATCCCTATGTAAAACATCTTGTAAAACTTCACAGTGAAAGAATCACATGCCCCTCCCAATTCCAAAGTACTCATTACTCCTGAATTTATTACCTGTGGATGGTGACACAAATCCAAGGTGAGGTTCAGGGTAAAGCTTGCTTCATTCAGAAACAGGTACATTTTTCCATCATTTTGCAAGTATATCATACTTTTATTTACATTTACATTTATTCATTTTGCAGGTGTTTTTTTATCCAAAGCAACATATAAGTGAGGTAGAGTACAACACAAGCAAAAAACCATAAGGAGTCAACAGTATTAGAAGCGCTGCATGGCCAGGTTTCAATGGTTGGCCAGACAAGGTACAAGCTAGCTGGTAGAGCTAACGACTGTTAAACCATTATTATTATTATTATTTTTTTATTAGACTTTTTTAAATAGTTTAGTAGGACACAGTTATGAGACTGCCATAAATAAAGGGACTTTATTTAACACAGAATTAACCCAGATTAGAAAATACTGTGTGTATTTTGATCAGTGGAAGCCACAAGTGAATGTGTGGAACACAGGTATCTGTATAATTGCTTTCATACATTCATATTCTAATGAAAAAAAAAACACACACTGTACCGTATGACAAAAGAAAGACATTCAGTATGGAAGGAGCCCCCTGCAGTGATGTAATCCTTAAAAAATACACGTGGCAGGTCCGGTTGGGTGGTCCCATGTGGAAAATCATGATGGAAACCAACTAATTAGATTACATCTGCACTTTAGGTGTGTTTGTTTTTCCCTGGCAAGGAAAATGATACAACACACTCCAGCAGCATAGTCCACACCGGCCTGGGGAGTTCCAGAAGGGCCTTTAGCTGGTAATGACTGCAAATGCTCACGCTTTCCAGTTGTATCAATAACTTGTCTCGGACCATCCTTGCTCTCCTTGTAATTTGCTGCTTCTAAATTTTCAAAGGTGCTATTGAGTCTCATTTGTAATGGCCCTCATCCAATACCTGAATTGGCCTATTAAATGGGCCCAAGCCTGTAACAAGCAGGAAATGGGACAATTAAATTAGACTGGGGCAGTGCAGGAGTCAAGCTCTGCATTTACTAAACGATTAGGGAGATGGTGGGCTTTAAGTAACCCAAACTAAAAGAAACCTTTTTCCTTGCAGCTTCTTTTAAGGGTTTGTGTGAAGTTAGATCAATGGTTTGAGTTTTATTGTTCACATCCACATTTAGACACATAGCTCTGTATTTTCTGTGAGGCATAGCAGTTATTTTAATTTGCTTTGGTTTTGTCACATAACTGAATTTTATTGAGGAAAAAAGTTCATATTTCAGTAGTTGTGATGTGGAAAAAGTCTGTGAGATAATGTGTTAAAGGTCTGCTGTGAAAAAGGTGTGAATTAAAATACAACTGGTAAAAGCTGGCAATGATTGACAGCTGTTTCCAGAACTGTAACAGAACCCCCTTTTGTGGGGATGCATTCTGTGCGTTGGATGATTGCTTTTGAATGTCAAATGCTAATATAACCAAAGCACATGATTTTGCCGTATGTTTATTCACCATAGCTCTTTGACCGCAATTTTCAATGAACATGGTGTGAAATGTGCCTCTGTGCTGATGAGGCTTTCTTTTTGTGCCTTTACAGGTTGATCGCGTCATATTTTGTGTCTTCCTGGAGACTGACTACAAGATCTACAAAGAAAAGATGTCTCGTTTCTTCTCCCAAGGTACAGGTACCTTCTGTGCTCTTCTGTGCCCATTGTGGTTTAGTGGTTCAGGAACTAGGCTTGTAAGCAGAAGGTCACTAGATTTATTTACATGTGAGGGACTGCTGTAGTACCCTTGAGCCAAGAGACTTAACCCTGAATTACTTCTGTTTATATTCAGAAGTAAAAGTACATAATATGCCCATTGAAAGATATATTAGTAAGACTTATTAAGGGAGTCTGCCAAGCAAATAAATATTCATAAAAAGTGTAATTATTAAATAGAGCTGAGTAAATTTGCATCCAGCATTGTACTGTACATAGTAAGCAAGAGAGTATCAAAGCAAAACTCCCTTGAAATTGATTTCTGAAGATATAACACTGCAGATTCTGTGTAAGTTGAAGAGAAATACCTTGTTCACTGTAAGTGCAGACTCTTTTCTTCTCAGTTGCAATGGAATCAACATAGTAGGGGGTGTGGTGATGGATGTCATGTATTGATCAATCGAAGAAGGGCATAAAGTAGTGATTCAGCCACTACACTAGGGGGCAATGGGGGAGTGTGATAGGTGTAGTTGGAAAAGTTAACATTTTTCTGTTATTTTTTTTAGATGGCTTACTAGATCAACTGTGTAGTATATGGCAGTTTGGCAAAGTGATAAGGTTTCTAGCTCAGTGCCCTGGTAGGGCACTGCAGCTGTACTCTTTGGAAGTGCCAGTACTTTGTGAGAATTACCTCAGTAAATATCTATTTGTGTAAATGGATAACATTAAAATGGTCAGCCATATAAGTTCCTCTGTAGAAGAGAGTCTGCTAAGCAAGTGCAATGTAATGTAAACCTCCTGGACAGCTGCAGCTAAACAGATCATATGTAAGGCCAATAGAATTCTCTCTCTGGAATGAATTGTTGCTTGGCTGCATACTGAGTGTGGTAAGGCTCATTATATAAAGATGTTTTGTATATCAGACATAGTTATTTTTCACTAATTCAGTATAGATGTTCCTCAGGTTGTACACTACATCTATATTGGTGCTAACTGCAGATTGTGATCTAGCAGAATCTGAATACAAATTTCAAAACACTCAGGTATTAAGAATGGCTGTAACTGCAAACAGTGGAATGTGTGTGGAAGTATATTTTTGATAGTATATTATTTATTGATTCATTTTATTATTTACATGTATTAATTATTATTTATTAATTACTTTCATGTATTAATTATTTACATTTATTTCACTTATTTAAAGAAAATCTATTAAGATGAATTATGACATTTTTTTGTTTTTGCCTAAAATGACTTGAAAGGCACTAAAAATTCATTCATTTCAGTGGTAAGCCATGTGGCTTCCAATCATAATGTTAGCATTTTGGCCAACCCCCAGCGCTGGTAGTGTCTACCTGCTGTTGTGAAAAACAAGTCCAAGTCATCATTGCATGAAAAAAGGGCACAGATTTCAAAGCTGGCCCGCAGCTGTCATGGGGTCACTCTGATGAGAAACAAACAAGCATATTTTCCTCCTTCGCTCAGCGTCTGCCAGGCCCACCAAGCTCTCAGCATGTTTCCAGGCCGTGAGACGACACCAGAGCTGATGGGGATCCGCAGAGGATTGTGCTGAAGCGCCGTTGCTTTACACAAGCCCCATATTAACTTCCAGTTGCCCCCAGTGGAGTACAGGACGTCAAGCTTTCGTTTACCTTCTCCCACATGAGGCGGGCTCTGTTTCCCCCAAGCTCCTGTCAATCCCTGGGTCTCTCTGAGAGAGTGCATTAGGACTGCCAGATCTCTAATTATAACACAGGCCTGCGTGAACCACCCACAAATGGTGTGCCTCTGTCTCCATTCATACTGTGAGGAAAATGTCAGGAAATGAGGTTTTATTGTCCTTGTTTTCGTAATCATCTTCAAAATTTACGACAGATAACAAAGATTGTTACCATGGCTACAGGCACCATGTTGCCTGCACGCATGCACGTGTGTGTGTGTGTGTGTGTGTGTGTGTGTGTGTGTGTGTGTGTGTGTGTGTGTGTACAGAGGCATACATGTAATATTGTGCTATCACATCTAAGGTGGCGGTAAAGGGTGGACCGTTGAAGAGACCTGTTGTCCCTTATCATTCAGAGTGAATTTTCCTCTTAATGAGACAGAGGTTCAAGAGGTTGACATCACACGGACAGTGAAATACAGTCATCAAGAGGAGGGCTAACAAACTCCTCCAAACTGCATGTCTGCCTTCATTGGGAATGTCGGCGTTAAATGCGCTTTTTGACCCTTTGGGTCGAGGCCATTCATTTTACTTTCTCCCGGGCCTTGGAAGTGGCAAATATGCAGGCGGGGGACCCATGTGATTAATGCCATTCATCACCCCACTTAGTAGCTGAGTTGGTAGCATGTGCACACTCAGGTTCACATCTTGCTTGGGGGGGATTGGCCCCCCACATCTATCTTCTGTCTCAGTCTCCTTCGCCTGCTCCTGTGTGACATGGCCAGTACTGCAAATCAAGTGTCTGTGCTCAGATGCATGTTTCATGCCCATTTGCTGTTACTTCACACAGGGTGCTGCAAGGGTATTTATCAAATTTACCAGATTATTGGGAAAAGTGTAGGAGAATAAGGGCTTTAATCACTCTAATCACTTTGTGCTTTGAAAAATCAATTCAGGATAGCATTGTTTTTAAATTTTTTTTTTAATTGCTTACACACCCCCTATGATTCTCTTCAGATCCTTCCAAATCTCTAATGGTGTGTAGATGAGCAAGCATAACACTTGCATAATCTCATAGAATTTAAGAGTGAAAGGCATTGCTCTCGGATTGAATTTAATCCTGACTCGTAACTGGTCCATGTATCACCACATTGTATGATTAGTCCATGCAGATGTTTGCCTCAAAACATGCTTATTAATGAGGGGCAACTTACATCACAGCTGGGAAAATGGATCAGATATAAAGCCTAAAACAGCCTAGAAGTTGATTCTCCTACACGTTTGGAGTCTTAGGAACATGTTTGACATGATCACCAAGCAAAGTATGTTTACATAAATCCAGCAGCCTTCAATTGTGAACTCAGGGCTGTCTAAAAACTCCAAGAACATCCAATTTAATATGAGATGGCTCACTCTTTACGCTTTCACTCCTCTTTACAGCACTCTGTCAGGCTTATCTTCAAATCGTGTGAGGAAAAGGATAAGGGTCATGGTCATGTATTCCTGGGGCTTTCAAGACTCCAGTTTGTTTTGGGTTCCTCAGATGGTCTTTAAAAGCAGTGTTGAGCGCCGTGTGAAGTTTCATCGACTCCTCTGAGATACTCATTTGAAGGCGTCTGTCTGAGTGTAATGTAGAAAAATAGCCACGGGGCAAGAGTTAGGGCTTCATTTCTTCAAAATGAGCAGGATGAACAGAACTTAAACCCTGGCAACAAAATACAGAGGATCATGGATACACGATATTGACCGTAGAGGCATCACACTACTGGCTTACCCCACAGCATCAAGCATGCAATACGTGGTGAATATTCTGTTATGAAGAAACTAACAGCGGCAAGTGAACGCTACCAAGCTATCTTTCTGAAGAGGCTGTGTCACATGCACATGGTTTCACCTTTCTTTCCTGACATCTGCTTAATTTATTGTGTTTGGTAGTGCTGAACACTGTGTTTGATCCATTCGTTAACTGAGGGTATTGGCTGTTCTAAACGGTACCTTCAGTACGACTCTGGCATGGTGGGGTCTGGTCTGCAGAACTGTGCTCCCACCTGAAAATGTCAGCACTCACTTCCAAGAGAACCACATTAAGCCCCATATGAAGCCTCCAGCATGCCCTGTTACTCTACCCCTAATGTGGTAGAAGCTGAGATGATTGCTCACAAGGTTTGTGCTGACATGCCCATGACATCATCTGAGTATTTATCCAAAAACCTCTTTTGTTCAATACAGGTACAGTAGGTTTTGTGAGCGTCCAGTGAGCTCCCAAAATGCATGTAAATGGACAGGAACATTTTAATAATCTTGTTTTCCCTGCTGTTTCTTCATCCTAAGAGCAACTTGGGAGATGTGATCAACCTGGGACATGTAAGCGGTGCATTTGCTTAAAGGAAACTGTTTTATTACATTATGCAACACCTCAAGCAGTCGATATTAAAAGCACAGAAATGAATTCTCTTATGTATAAACTTGGATTACTTTCCCGCCACCAGGACCCAAGTGGCTTTTGCTGAATAAGTTCCATGACCAGGGATTCCATTCACTGAGATCCAGTTTTATAGGCATTGACAGAGATCTTACAGAGGTCTCACAAAACAGGCGCTTTTAAACAACTGTCACGTTTATGATAACTGCAGCAGTTGTGTCTGCTCTATTTAGCAGTGCCTTGAGTCCTCAGCGCACTAGCACGTGTCCTCCAAAAAGAATACGTATTTAACGGAAAACATTCAGGACTCATTAAACATTAAAGCGAAACCTTGCTGAGCTTGTTCCTCAGAGTGGGTTTAAATGATGCATTGATTTGTAAAGGCCCAGAAACTGTAGATACTGAGTTGAAGTGTTGGGGTAAGGTTTGAACATAACCCTGCAGCAAGTCCTCTGCTCTTGCAACGGTGAACACTCAGTATCACACCAATACCCTCATGGGACCTATTAGAAAAATGTACAGTATGGCTTCAATGAGGGAAGTTTTCCTGTAGAGAACATAAGATATTTAGGAGTCAACCACATGTCATATAAACTTTATGTAGTAATCTTTTATTAATTTTTGCAAACATTCATTCATCTATTCCTTCTTGCTTTGTTTATTTTTACTTCTCCTCTTCCTTCTCTCATCAGTTTGCAGTTATTTAAATAATCAGCTGTCATGTTTTCAGTGGAATGTAAAGGGCCGTAACCTTGGTGAAAGACAATTAAGTGTGTGGCTTGGCACACAGAAAGAAATACGCAGCATTTGTGGTTAGAGTCCTTCATAGCTGGATTGTGGGCCTAGCCTGCTGAAACTCATTTTGAAGAATCACACGCTGCTATCCCCTACAAGGTTGCCTACAATTTGAGTTAACCCATTCAGTACCTGTAATCTACTTATGCATGTCAAGCGCCAGTATAAATTCATTTAATATTATCGAACGTGGGGCTGAAGTGGCAAAGCCTGTCAGGTGAGGCCGCTTGTCACTTGCTTCACTTTGCCGCATGTTGTTTCTAATGCGCATTACAGCGTGATTCAATGGCTTACCAATTGCTACTTATTTGCATGGGACTTGCATGGTCCCTTTTGCCTTGAATGAGCACCCTGCTGGCTCTAATATCAGTCTTCCACTGCCTCTATTTGTATTTTTCATCAGGATGTTTAAAGCCTGTAATTTGTTTAGAATCTTCTTTTTGTGAATCATCATTATGTTTTGAAAAAATCTCAGAGGGAACTCAGACCCCTAACAGTGATGAAAATGAAGCCTATGCACATCTCTTTTCAGCCCCGGAGAAAAGAAGATAAAGACATTTGATTAGCAGCTCTGATCCTTTGCGAGACTGACAGAGCTCGGCGTAAAGTTTCAAGCAGGCCCCGTTTAGCTCCGTTTCATTCTCTTGTACTCGCCGACGCGCACGCTGTGCTGAATGTCACGCGTCAGGGACGGTCTGTGTAGTGGACTGATGATTAATGCAAGCTTCCGTCAGATGTGCCCTTTCCCGGATCGTTCGGAACACTTTCATCAGTAACTTTGCAACTTTACGCCGAGAATGTAACTTTATCCCTTTAAATGTGGTCGGCGTGGCACTTCAGTAGAAAGGGTACTAGTAGTATAGTGGGATGTCTTTGCCCCGGGCTCACGGGGGCAGCTCTACTGCTGATTGGCTAGGTTTCTCACTCATGGATTGCAGGCCATTTTTTTTTTTCCAGTGTGGCCCTGCACAGTGCTCGTGTTTGTTTAAAACACCACACTGCCCTTAGAAGTTTGTTTTCAGTCTAGCCCTGTTGCTTGGCTGGTACCGGGAATCTTTCCCAGGCCCCCCAGCCTACTCACCGCCATCTATTCCTGTGCCAAGTACAAGGCCTACTTCAGAAAGCATCCCAACCCGCTGCCAGCTGCCAGCTGCTTTTACTCATAATTACGGCATATACGTTTTTGGCAAAGTCTTAAATGAAGAACTTTTTTTGCTGACGGGCTTCCTTGGACAGGGAACAGGGCAGACTGGAGCCTACAGTATCTGAGACCCTTGCTACATGGCGTGCGGACCGTGCTTGTTAATTTATTTCTCCTTTGGGGCGGTATCCATAGAGATGTGCTCATTTCTGTTTGATTTGTTTCTGTATGTGCCGTCGCTGAGCTTAAAGGTTAAGGCTTCAGTGCGTTAAAAGAGGGCTGAGCAACACCTTATGCTTTCGATTTTCCTCAAATATCTGCCCATGTTGAGATGATCACGTGTTTCAAAACATCAGCAGAATTCCTCCCACTGTTCCTTTTTCACAAGTGCTTGGGACAGCAAGGTTCCGTCGCTGTGCTCCATGACTTTATGTGGTGTGTTAAAAGAGAAAAGCACGTCCGTATAGCCCAGGGGCTCCTTTTGATGGTTTGAATTTTGCAGAATCGATGACACCAGCATTTTATCAAAGACAGCTTGTAAAGCCATGCTACACCAGTACAGACATTCAGGCTTTTGGGGCTATATAGTGTGCTGGGAAAAGGCACATTTCAGTATGCCTTTGACACCAGTGTTGATGCTTGGAGCATGATATGACTTATTGCGTACTTTTTTGAATGGTTTCTATCTTCACGTATTCCCCCTCACTCCCACCTCTTAAATTTTCATTTCTTTCGAAAGAAAAAAAAAAATTAAACATTTTACTTCATACCACACTTGTTCATGGGCGGATTAAATTTGCATGAGCAATGAACTGCTCCGAACCAATAGTCTATAATACAATAAAATAAAATTACATCTGTCCAAAAATGGTATCTCTGGAAAGAAATAAAGGCTGGCTCACACAGAATTTATAGTGCCTTTTTTTGGATAATAAAAGATTTTATTTCACGTGTGTCTGGTGTGCCAGACCATGACTAATTGCGAAAGAATGTCTCATGCATTTGAACCACTATAATTTTCTGTAATAACTCAAAATGTCATGGCTAACTAATAGAAAGCAGCTAACAGATCAGCGCTCTGGGCTGTGCTCTATGAGGTCTCTGTGAGGTGTGCTGGCGCGGTCTTGTGGTCGTGTGGACAGAGAGGGGTGGAGTCACTCTGAGCAGTGTGTGCGCTGGTGATGTGCATATTTAGCAGACAGCTGCACGATAAGCATGATTAAGATTTCTCTCTGTGCCCTGCTCTACGCTCTCGTACCCTGGTGTACAATTTATCTGACATGAACGAGGGAGCTTTGACTTGATCCTTGTGTACATGCTTTGTGGGCATATGCACAGCATTCTAATTCCACGATAAACCCTCCAGCTAATTGCAAACATTTTCTTGAAGTTCTGCTGCTTTTATTTGCGCCGCATACAGAAAAGGTCGGAATAGATGCAGCCCCATGTGATGCCTGCTAAAGCCTGTTTTGAGAAGAATGTCTGAGGACTACGGAGTTCCCGATGGCGACTCTGATAAAGACACCACAGTGCATCATGGGAGCAGCCCAAGGCTTTGGTGTCCCTGGGACTGGTATGGTTTATGGCATTCAGTCCCAGGGGGGTTGGTCCAGCGAACTTCACATGCCAAATCAGCCCCCTGCTAGGGGCATTTGGCCCGCTGCATGAAATACCCATGCGTTTTGTGCAACAGACTAATCAAACTCTTATCAAAGACTCCAGGGAACAATGTCACAGTCCCTCATCAAACCAAATAAACCATCAGACTCTCTCACTCCAAACGCCCAAAGCAACCACGGCTGACTGGTGGTGTGCAGTGAGTCTGAGACATCAGAGCAGCGTTGTGAGTAAAGAGATAGTGCTGTACTCAGCCCCACAAGGGTTTAAACTGGCGAGTTTTACAAACCCATGCTACTCCACGCACCTCGTCAGACTGTGGAGCCACACCTTAATCTCTGGATTGCAAGGGTCCTGTCACGGCTAGACTGTAACATTTCATCTGTCATTTTTCCCAACAGACAATGATGTGAATGATGAGGGAACCGAGGGACAGACAGAGGAAGGTGAGTGTTGTCAGATGGGATGTTTTACAGTTTGCAGCTACTCAGTTACACATGCCTTTCTTCCTTTGCAAGCTTTGCATGCACAGTTAAACAAGGCCCTGCTCTACATGAGAGTAAAAAAAATTTACTGAGGTGAATCTTAAGGAGTAGAGGCTAGCCACCAGGGTAGAGATCTTAGCAGTCTGAAGAAAGTGTCAAAGAGGTACAGCTTGAGAGGGGGCAAAGAAGCAAGTAATCTTGTCTATTTAACTTGTGAACTTTATAGGTGGATTTGTTTCCTATTGCCAATGCACAGCTTGCACAAGGTGTTTAGCCCCAGGAACTCCACTGTGTCCTCAGGACCACTAGCTTACCATGTGCAGGACTGCAGTTGTGTGCTAAGAGAACACATTTTACCCACAGCTGCCTCAAGATTTGGAGAGGATTTGCTGGAACAGGTCATTCACTTCTTGTCTAATGAACAGCCCACCTGCAGCTAATTACTTTAGGGAGCAACACTGCTACACTATTAGACTTGTGTCCGTCCATCTTTGAGCCCCTGGGGAAATGCCAGTTAAATATGAAACCCAAAGAGTAAAAAAATATAATATAATATAATATAATATAATATAATATAATATAATATAATATAATATAATATAATATAAACAGAAACATATAGCTGTGTATATTGTATACAGTTATAGTATATTCTATATTTTATGAAACATTTGTTGTATGGCATTTATTTCCATATGGATTTCCTTTTTGTCCTGGAGCACAGTACCATGAAGAATTCATAAAAATGAACAACTCCATATGTAGTTTAATGTCAAAAAACAGTCGCATCTCCAAGCTGTAGAGGTGGTGTATGAATCAATTTAGAGCAACTTACACGGTCTACCCTTACTTCCATTTCCGTTAGTATGTCTCCATGTCATCCTCGTCTGCAAATGTTAAAAAGAGCAGAAAATGGCATTTAGGTCAGTGGTGTCAGTTCTGAATTCCTTCAAAATTCAGAAAGCGGATTTTTCACCCCTGTATTTTAAGGTGATTCTCATGACGTTCTACAATATATGAGTGCACTTTAGGAATTCATCCAGGCATTGATTAAGATTTTTTCCTTTCCTTATGAATGGGGGAAAAGAAAAGTTTCCTGCCACCCTCTGGCTCGGAGTACCAACGGCTCTGCCTGGCAGACGCTCAGATTTACAGTGGCTTTGAATTCATCAAACCAAAAAACACGGAGAGCGGGATTACTCTGCCGAGGCCAAACTGTGCATGTCGTTTACGCAGTGTGGAGCAGCAGCCACGCCAGCGCCGTGCAGTGGGGAATAGGGGCTGCTCATCTCTCCTCTCTCGAGGCTGAGACATCCGAAAAGACAGTTAAAGACTCTCCTGAACGTCTTGCATCAGCAACCTTAGCTTTACCCTGGGCTTTTTTTTTTTTTTTTTTTTGTAGTCCATTATCGTTACTGCATTTATAATACAGGATTTTAGGATGATCGGGAGAGCACTTGAATAAATCAATGCATTATTCTTCCATATGTTTTGGAACGTGAAGACAGTATATTTGTGTTGCGAGCAGAACACCCTCATGAATAACGTATCTCCATGCAATTCAAAATCTTCGAGCACAATAAAAACACAGGTAAGGCAAGAGCAAATTTGAGTTTGGCATGCATTTCCAGTTAAATAGAACCAGGCATGTATAAATATTTGATGAGTTGCTTTTGGGCACACTACAAGTGCAGCCAATAAAGCAAGTAAGAATGTCAGTTTTACCACAGTAAGGAAGTTTTAAGAATACTGCCCTCCAGAAGACCCAGGTGCTTTCAAAAAGACTTTTTTTCTGTAACTTGCTCTTTAACAATGCACTCTCATTATTGATTTATGTAGCCATGTATTATGATTATTATTATTATTGAATAGAGGCCTCATTTATTTGCTTTTGTTTGAATAGAATTAAATGTATCCTTATTGAAAGAGGTTGTATTCATTTATTTATTTAGATTTAGAGTTTTACGTCCATTTCTTGTTTTTATGATGAGGCTTTTGTGACATGAATTGACACCAGTTGCCTAGAGAACATCACTCCAGTAACATATAAAACCCTAGTGTTGCCAGTTGCTGGGAGATTCCATCAAGGCATGTCATTATTGAACTCCTCCCGCCCCCAAACAGTTCTGTCCAATTATGTCCCTGTCTGATGGATGCCTGAATTCCAGCCAAGCGCTGGTCTGTTCGACAGAGCTCAATTCTGTGCATTCTGGATTCAGTGGAAGGGTTTAAATTACGGCAGTTTTCGTGTGGAGTGGAGCTTTTGTCAAGACTCAGCCCAGGGCTTTCTTTTCTCTCTGCCTCAGCTGAGTCGTTTTTTCTCAAGTAGGTATGAGAAAGAAAACTAAAGCATTCCAATAGTCCAGTGAATACCCTTTTAGCTTATGACCTGAAAGCCACAGAGACCTTGAAGGACCAGCAAAGTCACGGATCAATGCTACACAACCAAACCAGATTTCCCCAGTGACAACATCCTTCTGATAGCTACAATTTTCACACTGTATATCTATATCACAATTGCAGAAAGAAAGCAATTTCAAGGTGGATCCATAGATGGGCCCATGAGCACTGAACAGATTTCAACCCTAGTAGGGTATGAATGACTAAGAAATATGACAGAAATTGAAGTAGGCTGGGTTATTGTATAACAGGGGTCATGTTGAAGAACAACACTGTGTATGTTGAAATGATCATCTGAAACCCTGTGATACAAAGATCACTGTTACCCTATTAACACTTGTAACAAAGCTTTCTGAGGAAGTGAAATCTTCCCATTTGCTTGTTGACAGTTTATGTTAAAGGCTTGCATAATGATGATTGTTGTTTTGACAATGCATCACTGATGTTGATGATTGAACTACATAGTCTCTGTGATTTTCATTCGCCAGGTAAAAAGGAGACATCCACATCTAAGAAAACCAAGAGTAAGAAGCAGAGTAAAGGAGAAGAGGACCATGAAGGTACACAGGCTTCCCTAACTTTGTCAAACAGGCTTTCTTTCATCCATCTTCAGAACCCCAATGCAGGCTTCTCACTTGAACAAGTGACTCCAGAGAGGATCAACTATCCTTAAAGTGTGTTTTCTGTGGAGGGAAAGTTAAGAAGCCATTATCTATCTATTCTGCCACCTCAGCCCCTTCATTTGGTTGATGTAGGAACGATTACTGGCCTCTCCAATAAGGTGGACCATAGATAATTAGATTTTTACACTGGGGGGAGGAGGTGGGGGTGTAGACAATTAACATGTGCATTTGTCTTTGAGGGAGAAAGTTTATTAGAGCCTGTGCTGCTCTCTTTTGGAAGGTAGCCCCCAGACTTTTAATATATACTGTGGCACATAGCCAGTTGTAAAGACACTAAAAGAAGCAATGCTGGCTCTCTAAAGGCAATAGTGTGTTTTCTGTAATTGATCCAAACCCCAATTTAGCTGTGGTCACACTTGACATTTTTTGAGGACAGCAACATATTTGAATTTGCCATAATCTAAGCGCACATTAATTGTATTGAACAGATTCACTAATTATATTCTACAGAGAATCAGCAAACAGTGAGCCCCATTTTTAACCATGGATAAACAGTAAGAAAGAGTAAGAAACATGCGGTAAAATACATATATACCTACTGGATATTTTTTATGCGCAATTTTAAAAATATATACATTAATCTTGTACAGACTAAAGTGATATTACTCCTAAGTAATACATTTTATTCCAGAAAACAAAAGGATCACTTTTATTCACTCCCTGGCAATATTTTTGTTAATCTTCCTGGATTACACTTGCAAGATGCTTCCTATATCATTTTATGAGGTGGAATTTTTAACCTGTCTATCTAGCAGAATTCTCTTGAGTTTGAACCATAATTACTCAATTGCTTTGAGGTCTGGAGATTGAGATTATCAGTTGACAACACTTATTTTGTACTCAGTTAACCATTTCTTATGAATACTTCAGATTGTTGTCATGCTGAAATGTCTGTTCTCAGCCAGGTTTAAGTTCCTTGGCAGTGGGAACAAGGTTTCTGGCCAAAACATCTTGGTACAAGTTGGAGTTCACAACTCCTTCTATTTTAATTAGAGAGAGGCATGGGTTCTTTCTAAACATCAGCTTCACCTGTTCATGCCTAAAACAAATCTGATTATAATGTCTAAAAAGTTCAATTTTCATTTCATCTAAACATGAGGCATGCTACTGGTTGTCATTCAGATGTAGTTTGGCAAATTCAAGAAGCCAACTTGGCATGGGTCTTTTTAACACTGAGTAACCTTAAGATGCCAGTTTGTCGAGGAGATCTCCAACTGTTGCCTCTGGATTTATAGTTGTCTCCCAAACACAGACCATGTTTCACAGCCTGTGGTGGCAAGATTGACAATCATCCTCTGCCTGGCAGAGTTTACACTGTACCAGTGGCAGTAAATTTCCTAATAATGGACATTACAGAGGAAAGTAGTAGATTCAGCTTTTATAGCCATTTTCCATCTTATAGAGGTGAATAAACATTTACCTGCAGTTTTCAGAGAGCTCTCTGTCCTTAAACATTGTAATGCATGCTACTGATGAATTTCTTTTATGTTCTCGCCTCGTATACAACATGGAAACAGAAAGCCTTTGAATGCCTTTATATAGTTCCAGAATCTTTCATTGAACTTTCAACAAGCAGAATGCTAATGTAGATTTCTTTGTTGAATTTTGCCTCATGGATTACTTAAATCTGTGAGTAACTATAACTCTTATGTTTTCTGGATTAAAATTCTTATCTCTATTTCTGTGCGCAATGATATTAAGATTAAAATATAACATAAATATAAATGCAAGTAAGCAGAAAAAATATTCAGAAAGTACATTTTTGCCCTTTCTTTAGTCAGGGGTATGAATAAATATGGAGATGTGTGTGTGTGTGTGTGTGTGTGTGTGTGTTATGCATACTGTACATATGTGTTTTTCTTTTTTCATTTTTATAGACCCCTAGATCCTAATTTTTCAGGGTTTATAAATCACTGTAAACTGATCCATTCACAATGGAAAACTGCACAGCCATTTAAATCCAAACAGGAGTTGGTGGATGTGAATGTTCTGAATGGTTGGATTTAATTCAATAATTACACTCCATTTCTAATACGTGATCATACTGCATTGGAGAAGAAAAAAATCATCTGGTGCACAGACAGTGTTTGCTATCATGACAGTGCAACCTAAGGTAGCCATCCAAATCCCATTAAGGGTGACGATTGGCAAATATCAGACCATTGTCAAAGGTTCTGTCAGTCTAGAGGTTTCTGTGGAAATGACCATACATGGGATTCTTGTTACAATCCCCTTATGTACCTGATCAGACCAAGCTGCAGATGTGCTTAAAAAAACATACCAATGCCTTTGTGGCTATTCAAAATATCAACAACAAATTGTGTCTGCCTGCCTGTCATCTCAAATTTTCTCTCCCTGTTAGTTCCACTGCATCTGCCATTTGCAAGATTCACAGAGAGGCTTGACAATCGCGGCCATGGAGAGTGACTCAAGATGCTTAGTCAGTCAGCAAGTTCCCCTTCACAAAGTCTTTCATTCCACGCCCCCCGGCAGCATTTAACCTCCCACTGGATTACACTGCAGACCTGTAGTAGTGGTCATTATCAGGGGAGCGAAGCTGCAGATGGAGGTTTTTTGTCAGAGGACCTTAGCGTGTGCAGGTGGCAGTGACGTAACCACCCCAATCTTGCCCATGCCTTTAGGGGGGCAGGTTCATCACATCCACCCCACAGTGATTTAGGGTCTCGGAGGGAGATCGCTTTTACCAGCTTGTGACGAAACCGTTTCCAAGCCTCCTGTTTCTCCACCTTTGTGTTTGCGTGGTTCGAGGTATAGGGTTTCAGCACTTTCCCAATTCGCTGTGTGATCAAAGCATAAATGGGAACATTGTTAATTAAGAGAAAATTGCTTTTGTATGTGAGTTTTTTCTTCCCCTCGCCACCCCCGCCTTGCAGGAAACTTCTCATAGCGATATAGAACTGAATTATCTCACCTCGCATATCCGTGTTGGATCCGACTTAAACAATGTATCTGAGGCCTCATGTCACTGCATTATTTTTGGAGCTCCGCTGCACAGCTGGTCAGATTGCAAAGCATGAAGATTCAGGAAATGAATGCATCAGAGCAAGACAAACGCCCATGTTTTCCATATAGGCTTGTAGCAATCACTTTGTTGGCGTGATGCTTTTAGCCATAATTTTTGCAAATTACACAGCTCATTAATACACCAGAGGTTTCGCCAAAGCTGCACTGAATTGGCACCTTGCACAAATTAGACATCTGGGGGTTGAACTCACAACTGTCCGGTCGTGAGCACAGAGCTTTTAGCTCCGCTGTTAACAGCGATCATTAATTACGATTTTTTCAGAGGAGCCATAACCAGGGCCAACTGTTAGCCGGCAGGAGCGGCACGGCGGACAGGGCCCCGGTCGGTGTAAAGGGCCGAGCATCTCTCAAGATGCCGTTCAGCTTTTACTGTCAGTCCCCGCTGCTGGGGGAGGGGTTACGGCTGTGCTCGGCAACACAACGATAAATTCTGCATGTCAGTCCGCACGAGGGGAAGAGGCAGCCCAGTGGCATCGGTATCTCTTGCGCCTGGCTTTGTTCAGTCCCACACAAAGGGACTGCATTAGCAGCACTGCTGAACGCAGGAAAACAATGCGGTAAGGGCCGGTGGGTCAGGAGCTTTCTGTGGTCACACCCTGTTGATGGGCAGCGTCAGGCGTGGCCTGAACTCCTCCGAGGGTATCTCAGTGTTCTGCTGTGGCTGGCAGCAGCTGAGCGTTTTAGCAGCTTGGGGGGGGTGCTGCCTCGCTGCCTTGCTGCCTTGCTGCTTTGCTGCAGTGTGCCAGCGGGCTACACGAGCTCCAGGCCTTTGTGATGTAATCCACATGAAATCCATGAAGAAATTATGCAAAACAAACAAGGTTCGCTTTAGCATGTTACCTCTAATGCAGCAGCCGGTCCGGGCAAATAGACAACACTTCCTTTTTATTATTGGATTTACATTTTGATCGTGAAAGAAAAAGACAGACTGCAAGTAATGGTATTATTATTGTCATATTTTCATTGTGTAATTGACAGATACCCGAGTGAAAAAATGCAGATTAAAAGAGTGAAAGAGAGAGAGAGGGAAAGCGAGAGGGAGGAGGATGCAACAGTACAGACTGGTGTGGCTTTATTCCAAGTAGCTGAATGCCCACGGGTAGCCAAACAGGAACAGTGCAGGCAGGGAGAATGAAAGCCCCCCTCTCACCCTGAAGGGAGCATGTCCCACAGTTACGCACGCCGGCCGTTTGAGCGACAGCTGTTAACCACGCCACTTGGGAATGGTCTTTATTCCTTGTGTGACTTGTGAACTTTTCAGCCGTTTCGTTCCAGTGGCTTCATGTGGAATGATATGCAGATATGGATGGTGTGTGTGTGTGTGTGTGTGTGTGTGTGTGTGTGTGTGTGTGTGTGTGTGTGTGTGTGTGTGTGTGTGTGTGTGTGTGTGTGTGTGTGTGTGTGTGTGTGTGGGGGTGTGTATGATGAGCAGCGTGAGCAAAGGGGTGCATTTAAGGTTGTCACATCAATCACAGACTCCCTATATGTCCTTTTCAAATTCAGCACAGTCCCGTCTTGTAGGAGATCCTATCTAGAAGAAAACAATGCTTTCACTGTTGGTAACGGCTCTCTCTCTCTCTCTCTTCAGGGAAGGGTTTGGCAGGGGGTGGGGGGTATTAAAATAAATACAAGTTGAGAAGCCCATACCTATGGCGAGCTGAAAAGCTCCAATCCCAGCCTAACCCGGAGTGACTGCACGCTCAGGGAGCACGGCTAATTGGGACGCTTGCTGGGGAAACCCTGTTACACTATTGCCACCTGCTGGCTGGACGTGTCATTTTGCACAAGTGGACGTCTGCATCTTGAGGAACGAATTCCTCGTTGAATTCCTGATTGAAATACTGGTTTCACTGTGCAGATTTGGGTCAGACAGTCAGGCACTGTCTCCACCATTCTAGGGATGAGACTGCTGTTTGTCACACTAAATGGAATGATGTAACGTCTTGAAAGTACCCTGTTTCTCTGTCTGTGTTGCTGTTCTATGCAGATATTTGCATGAGGTGTCTAAGTGTCTAACAAGCCTTCTGAAAGCACTGTTCTTCCTCAAATGGCCTTTTGTTCTGGAAAGGATTTTTAAAGGACACAAAATGGTCAAAATTCCCACTCTCATGCCATTCCTCTGAAAATATAGCAAAAAGCACACAGACAAAATAAGAACTGCTTATTCATATTTCAAAGCCCTTAAGTGTTTATTCTGCAGAACATTTTTTCTCTCTTTCCTCACAAGGTTAAGCTGATGAGGAATTCCAGGCAGAAACAAAATCGACACAGTGCAGTTAGTTAGGGCTATTTTGAACTGGCCGCTCTTATTTAGAAAGGACAAAAAGTCCTGCATAAGGTCAGATGTTTTTCAGTAACCTGCTTGATGTCCTTCTCAAGTCCAAAGAATTTTCCAGGTCGTTGCTGAAACAGACTCCTGCAAGAAATGACATTATGCTCTCATAAACTTTCTAACTTTAAAACTCAAACTCCAAAAAAAAATTAAAGTTGGTTTAGGTTTTACATAAGGGCATGAATGTGCAAACCTTACAATTAGAACGTCCTGTGAAGAAATGTCAAACTTAAGCCTTTAAATGCAATCTTTCAATACCAGTGATTATAAAGAGGGTTACATATTCAACCTGCAGAATTTAGGAATGTTTAATTTCATTTGGAGATAATTAGACTTAGATTAGACTTAAAGGTTGAAATCACTACCTCATTTTTTTCATAACCAACACAATTACTTCAAGTTTCCTCCTCAGCCCATTTAGTGCTTGGATGCAAAAGCTACTCCTATTATTCCACTGAAACTATTCGACCAGTATTAAGCAGGACATACCTATGACTTCACTGCCTCCCGGAGAAAAAAAAAAAGATTGAAAAAAGAAATCCTGCTGCCTCTTTGATTCTATTCTCATGTGAGATTTGGGTGAGCAACTGGATCAGAATTTTAGCTGGCTGTGCTCACTTTGGTTTGTCACGCAAGGTGTAGTGCGGCAGCTATTATTTCAAGAACGATATTAGAAAAGCAAAAATGCTACAGAAAGAGAATCCCGTCTTTATTTAAGTCATTCAGTATATCTTAAATGACAGTTGAGACAGGAGACAATCCATCTGGTCATGTATCACCAGTGTTGATCATGTTTTGGCAGGACAAAGGTATCAGCATTATCAGCTTGATTTGTGTCATTTTAATGCATTTCTCAACACCCCTACAGCAGGACACACAGTCCTATTTGAGGGACTTGTAAATAGTCCCACTCCCAAATTTATCTAAATTTAGAATTACTTTTTCGTTCCTCTGAGTGGTTGGTAAATTACAACGATATACAATTGTTTCTCTCCAGCTACTTAATTAAGTAATCATTACAGCCTGTGCAAGCCTGTGTCATGGCTTGCATTGGTGTCATGTTAGTCAGTTTTTACCAATTTGTGATTTTTACAGACGGTACAAATGTGAATTGCTCAATTTCTCAAACGTGACAACCTCTGCACCACACTAAAGCGTCATTTCCACCAAGCCCATAGTTATTGATAACCATGTTCTTCTGGGACTGGTGTCTGGTGTCATGGGTCAACAAATGACATTATTTAATGTGATTAGTTAACCACCATGCCTACACAAAGCGCGTGCGTGCACACGCGGTCACACACACACACACACACACACACACACACACACACACACACACACACACAAACACACACACACACTTTGTCTTCTTAGTTCATCTGCACACCAAATTACAGAGACTGCACACAGAGCCTGTGCATGCACAATGTTATTAAAGATATTAATCCCACAACTGCTACTATTTTTGCCAACACACCGTGAATCACACAGACACACACACACACACACGCACACCTCTTCTTCACTGGTTGCTAGCAGTGACAAAGGCAATGAGGAAATGAAGTGGATCCAGAGGTGTCCTTCCCAAGATCACTGATCTTGACCCTCGTGGCTTTGCTAAAGAGGGCCTGGGTTTGATTGATAAGGTGCCCTTGATTGCCTGAGTTCATCCACACAGACGCGAATGAACTGAAGGGCAGCGGCAAGGACCCAAAGTTAGGCCCAATGTCTGATGTCTGCACTGAGTCTGTTGAAGTAATTCATGCCTCTCATGTTTCTCCTCATTACAGAGGACGATGAGAACAAAGAGGACTCCAAAGACATCAACATGGAAAGTCAGCCAGGTAGGATTTCAGGCACCTGGGCAACCAATCACCTTTTCAGGCCATGGTGATGTGTCAATTTTAACATCTCGTTGCCATGTGTATAACAAGAATGACAGTCTGAGCCAGACTCCTTCTGTGGCAAAGGCACATGGTTGTTTGAATATGCACATCTTCATTAAATTTCGTTCATCCTTCTGTTTTCTGCATTGGTACGCCCAAACAACTTGAGTTATTCCGTGTCCTCCTTCTCCTCCCTATCGTTACTGTAAGCTTTTTGTAAGATTGGATGAACTTTTTTGAGTGCAGATGAGAAGCAGAACTTCAATTATTCATAGCAACAGATGAAACAGATGAGAAAATTAGTTCACTTTTGAATGAATGTATTTTCATTTATACCTCACAGCTAAGAATTTGATTATTATCATAATAGCAGTAGAGGTGGATTAAACTTCTGTAGTCTGTAGTTAAACAAATAGATAAAATAAAAGCACTCTTAATGTTCACCCCTGGTATCGTTTAAAATTAGAAAGCCTGTTTGTGATTAAAATTAAGTCTGCCTTGTTACATGATATGACTGTTACAATTTTCATCTCCTCCTGAAATCTTTTCACGCTCAGAAGAGGATGACAAACCTGACAATCTGGATGTGGAAATGGAGAGTCAGAATTTAGGTATGATTCATGAGGCATTCTTCTCTCGGGTTGATTTTTTATCAAAATCTTGGGGCAATGCATTCACAGTCCGCAATCCACTCAAACATTATTTGACTTTCACATAGGCAGTTGCTTTCTTTGGAATATGTATCACAGTAAAAAATAAAATCCCCAATTAGCCTGTATAAATCTTTATGTACATACCATGTCATATAAATTTGTTGCACAAATTGGCTTGTTCAGTGGGTCCAAGCTTGTAGAGGATCCACAGATTTAATGGGCAGGCCTCTGTAGCATCATTCATCAAATGTTTAAAAGAAAGATGTCAACCGTGTTGTTTCCCCAATTTATGCGAAATCCTTTTAAAACAAGCCAATGAAGCCAGCACACGGTCTAAATGTATGGGTACACTCTCCAGTCCTGTCCTTGAACCCGTCTCATTACCAATAAAAGAACAGCCCACAGTCATGGCCATTACCAGTGATGCTGATGACATAGAAACAAACACATGCGAGGTATTAATGAGATGGCTTACAGCGCCCGAGAAGCCCCGGATATCTTCGTGACACTGAATCTATCCTTTTTAGCTCTTGCTATGAACAGGGAAGAGCTGGAAAACTTTCATCAGGCGCATTGCAAATGGAAGAAGATAGATTGGGTGATGGGTGGTGAGCTGGTAGCTTCTGAGGGAAAAATGGCATTTTCGCTACTTCTGTTAGCACTGGTGGTCTAATTAAGAGACATGGATGCATGTATTTGCATACATTTTAAATCCAGTATACTCAATCTTTTTTTTCCTTCTGGATTTAAGTTTGTTTTATTGTGGGTTGATTGAATATTTACATAAAAATACAGAGGATGTCTCAAAAAATGTCAAAGTGGTTGTTTTTTGTGCTTTCACGACAGACTCAAAATGCAAATCAGCTCAGTGAATGGGCCTAAAACCTGTAATCATATCACTGAGATTTACGATGTAGTGCCATTAAGCCAATATATGGTAAAAGCATGGGTAAAAATATCAATTGCTGCCTAATTTTTTCTGTACACAACAGCATCGTCTGTCCTCTTTGCTATGTATTGTAGCGCTTATTTTTTCAATGTTCTGTTTGTTCTGTCACATGTGATTATGTGAAGAGCTCTGTGGCCAGAGTGACTGACTGATTGATGGATTGTTTCGAAGCTAGAAACAATGGCACTTAGATATGAAAACAGGCCCGCTTTATAAGACAGCACTATTTTCTTCTGGGTGAAATAAAATCCATCTAATGACAAATAAGTTTTGATTCAATTCGAGCATGGTGCAAGAAAAAAATTGCTCCCACTCACTTTGAATTACATGCAATTGACAGTGACAAATATCCCTTTCCACCTGCCACCCCAGGAATCTTTGTGATTTTATGCAATTTTGCCTCTGCCTCCAGATAACGATGGCCCGGAATTGGAGGAAACCAAAGAAAAGAAAGAAGTGAAAGATAAAGAGCCCTCTCCAGGTAAGCAGGATGCAGCAGGTGGAATCAAGCCTATTCTCTTTCCAGTCCAGCTCTTTTTTTAATATCACTGTTTTTCATTATATCTCGTGCATCATCACTGATATCTGGAGTTCATGCCCACAATATTCTCACCGTCTGATTAATTTGGAAAGCTGCAATTGCTCCCTATCGGCGTGGGTGTGTTTCTCTCAGAAGCCACGGCAATCAGGCAGAGAGCAAATTGGGAGCAAAATGACTCTAAATTAATGATTGAATCTGATGGAGGGAGGTCAGTTGGAGTAAGTCATCCCAGACCTTCAGCAGCACCTCTACAATCGCAAAATCAATGCCTGCGCATCCCACTCCAGCATCGATTTTCCCGCGTGTGTGTGGATAACAGAATGAATATCTCTGACAGCTGCAGAGACGAGGAGCCCACTTCAGATCTGACACAGGTGTAGTCGCCAAACAGCCTGAGGAGGATGCCCAGACGGGTTTGCATACCACATCACAGGGAGACTGTGTGTGCACAAAGTGGTTAAAGATATCGTCCCAGAACAGCTGCCCGTGCTCCAAAACTGGCTTTTAGTAACACATGGTGAATTTTGGAATAGAGAGTCAGAACTGAGCATTTGACATGGGTTGTGTGATTTTTTGATGGAATGCAAAACGGCGTTGAATTCTGAAGGGCTGTTTTCATTCACAGATTTACTTATCTGACCGTACAGTCTGTGTTATGGGGAATAGAAGAAAATGCACAGAGAAGAAAGCTGTGATTGATCAGCTGGCTGAAATCTACAAGGGACAGAAAACATTCAGACGGCCTTTGTTGTTCTTTTCATCATTGTTTCAACATCCCCCGTTAGGAACGAAAAGATATAGCAATGGTCCTTTCGAAAAGTTTTGGCTAAAGAGGCTCTATGAGTTTCCAGAGATTGGTTTCAGTTATTGAAATGTAACCTTTTAAAAAAATTATCAAATAAAATCCCTGGACTGGTGAAAAGAATGTTTGATGGGCAATATCCTGTGGGGAGAATGATGGGACCTCAAAGTTTAGAAGGGCGGCAGACTGTAAATTTCTCAGTGTAATTAAAGCGTCAAGATGGTGGGGCTGTGTGTGGTCTCGGGGCCAGGAGCAAGAGGTAATATTTCAGGTGCCCTTCCTTCCATGTGACTGGCAGCTCGCTCAAAGATGGGTGTCAGGGTGGATATTGTGCTCCCACCCGTGTTTGTGGCATAAGAAATATATCTCACTTCGGCACAGTGGTCACAGCCTTGGCAAAATTGATGGGGGCGCACTTGATTGGAAGAGAGGCAAAAAAAGGTGGAATATTCAATTTCGTTTTACAGGTGCCTGCAGATCAATGAATCAATGCTATTGCTGAGCAAGCGCTTCTTTAATTCACGCGCATGCTTTCCTCTTCGTTCGGCTGTAATGGGCTCTCTTAAATGCTACAATATGGTACGTTTTACTGTGCACCAGTGACCCCCTTCAGCTAAGGGGGTGGCTGTGCATGCTAAAGATTTCAGGCTCCCTTCGCTTACTAAAGTGTTCACTCGTAATGTCAGATCACTCCTGTGTGTAAAATATTTCAGCGCTGGAACATTCCAGTTGATTTGTGGCTCATCCAGTATGGCATCGCATTGTGCTGTTCACCTGTGGGTTACTCCTTCATCAGATTTACAGGCATGGTATTGAGGGGTGTAGACCGTATTGTCTTCTCTACTTATTCTATGTAATTTGTCCCTCTTCTCTAGATTAATCAATTCCTACTCATCTACGGTTGAATCATGACTGGGCATACATTAAAATAACAGGCTCCCATGACAACACTTTTAATGTTTCGCCTTTGAACCTTAAAGGGGGTACAAGGGGAGATAATGAACCCTGCAGCCGCCGCGAGCCTGAGCGTTCAGTGGAATGGTCTGAAATGATCTAGGACCGGTGCATGTTGAAAGCAACAAGCCATCGATCTCACAGATTAGCGGGTGTGTGAAAACGAGGAAGCCCGAGAGCGAGGACACACGCCGCCTCCCTGTCCAATAGAATTGCGGAAAGGCGTGTTCACCCAAGCAGTTTCCTCCGAGCCATTCTTTCACCGTGGCAGCCCTTAATCCTCACTGCAGGCAGGGGCTCTGTACCTAGAATGCATGTGTATGTCAGGAGGCAGGCCGTGACCAATCAGGGCTTAAGGCACGTGCAGCTTACTGTGACATGGAGCAGACATGCTCCAGTTGACGGCCACAAAAGTCCCCAACAAATGTACAGGCTACCTGCAAAATATGTCCTCCTCAGCAAGGTGCCAGGAGCCAAAGTTTTCTGTTATTGCTTATTTTGTTCTTTTTTTTTTTAGTAAAATCCATGGAGACATTTGTTATCACTGTAGCCTGTTATTTTCTATTAATTACAAGTGAAGAGAAGTCATGTATAATTTTTAAAAGTGCATTCAGTTAAGCTAAGATGAAATTTGTGTTATTAAATGCAAAAATTCAAATGCTATCCATCTTTAAACTTTTCTACAAATGCCCACACTGTTCCATTGTCCTTTGTGAATAAAGTGCTTTCGTGTCACTCACCCTCTCTTTCTCTTTCACTCCCTCTCTCAGACTTGAGCAGGAAAGAGGAGAGCCCTGTCACAGGGGACAGACAGTCTGAGGAGGTGGAGAGTGCAGAGGACAGTGCAGGTGAGATCCCTTTCCACTAACTCTATCACAGCCCGAGGAAGCACTGACTGAAAGACCACCCTCTGCCCTCTCTATTTAACCAGTGGTAAATGCCAAACTGGTTGTGCTCACTTTCTGCAAAGGGGGAGTGAAATAGAGTGCCACTGTGTAGTTAATTAAGAATAATCCCCTCTGAGATTTAGTGGGGGCAATGGAACTCTCCCCTGGTATATGAGGTCCAGCCGTATTCTAATGAAGAGTTCTGAGTGACTGCATTGTCACCACCTCTTCCACACACATATTTCAGTGAATGACATTTAATTAATCCTGAATCTCATTTACAGCCACCTTTTTATGTGTATTTCACTTGTAGGCTGTGACACTTTCTCACCGATAATTGTAGCAATAACCATAGTGATACAAGGATCTTCATAACCTAAATGCTGATGGTTTCCCTTGAGATTCTGCTGTGAAGGCAAGGGTGTGCCAAAGAAATGGAAATTATATCTTCGGCCCTTTTTCACTTATCAGTAATTGGCAGTCTAAGTCTAATTTAATATAACCATAGCGAGAAAGGAGGGAAACAAAGGACTGGGGATGCATGTTGACAGATGATGGTGGTCAGAACCAAGAACATGCAGCCAGCTGGTGCAGCTCTGAGAGTACATCATCCTTAGATACAGCTCTCCACTTACTAACTTAGTATATGAACAAAAGTAAACGTAACCTTAAACCTCCACTCATAAAAATTACTTCCTCCCACTCTCACGGTTGAAACCCGCTTTCATTCAATATAAGATATAAAAAGCTTATTAGGACTGAGGGAATGAAGAAAGGATAGAACAGTTGGGTGAATACATTCTATAACTGGCGCTGTTTTATGTGTTTTTTTCTCCCATGGTGCGATAACAGAAAACAAGAGCGACTCGAGTAAGGATGGAGCAAAGACTCAATTAACGCAGGTGGTCACAGCAGGGGCAGCCAAGTGTCTGGATAAAGGTAAGATCAATAAAGCTCATTTCACAGCAGCTGGGGGTGAGGCTGCACATCTGTTTTCTCACACTCACACACTTCAATGCCTTGCATATGTGCTTCCATCCGCATACACACGCACACACACACACGCACACGCACACACACATGCACACGCACACACGCATATGCACACATGCTCGTAAACACACTGTGAAGATCGAAGGACGGGGAGAGCGTCCTCTTTAACTTTATAATTCTTTGACGGAACTTTAAACCAAGCAATCTGGCTGCTAGCTGGAGTGAAAGAAAAGTTTCAGAGGCTTCAGGAGTTGGGGTGAAGTTTGGAAGATTTTGTGAGCCTACACCTGGGCTCTATGATGTCAGTTGCTGGTGCGGCTTTCATCATCTTCTTCATCCTCATCTGTTCTCCAGACACACAGTGGCACGCTGTACCAACAGCGCACATGCCTGTGTCCCCTCCATCCAGACATCACATAGATCTCTTTCACACCTGCTGTCCCATGGGAAAGAAAGGGAAGTGCATCAGCACACCAGCATGGGAACACCGATTATAAAAATTATGTATACAACTATTACTCTTGTATTTAATAATCAACAACCTGAAATTATGTGTATGATGTAAAGGTAATTGCCTCAGAAGATACAGAAATGGAAAAAAAGGTTGGTGATAGTCACTGTACTGTTACTAGTGCAGTGATTAATAAAGCAGAATAAATGTGTGAATTTCTGTCTACATTTGTTAAATGCAGCAATTCATTGTACAAAACTATTTGTGTTATTGTTGGAACAATCTATGTCATGAATAACTTTATATTTCAAGGGCTTACACGTGAAACTTTTCTACAAACCGTTCAATACCCTTCTCAGACATTCATAAATTAAAATACGCCTCTCTTAGCCTGCAGCAACAAATAAATAAATCCAAGTTTGTAAATAAAAATGGCTTTACTTTCATGGTGTTTGGTTTCTCTGTATGAAGTCAATGCAGTTTCTCCCACAGGTAAAACCTAATGTCTGTGAAGCTCCAATAATGCTGATTTAATGAAGACACGTTTCAGTATTTGCTGGAGTTAAAGTTTTGCTGGACTTCAGATAAAAGCCAGCTCAGTTCAGCAAAATGAATCAGGTTCTCATCAGCCTCATTAGAACAATGAGCAACATTCGTGATCATTAAACAGTATTCACTAGCAGTATTCCCAATTACCTGAACAAAGAACATATGTCATCAGTATTACATTACATTACAAATACTATATTTGAAATGTGGCACTAAACACTTCAGTATAAATTAAACAGGAGAAGCACCTCTGATATCTTATATATTGCACGCACATCACCTTATGTGAAGCTGCAGGCCTTTTTTCAATATTTTATTTACATTGTCTACATTATTAATTTGCTTGGCAGAGACACTCTTATTCAAGGTGACTTCCACAGCATGCATATTACATTTTATCAGTTTAAACAAATGCATATTTTTATAAGCAATTCAGGTTAAGTACTTTGCTTAAGGGTTTAACTTCAGTGCCCCCCTCTGGGAGTGGAACCTACAACATTCTGGTCACATGCCCCTACTGCCACCCCATTTAATTACTCTCCACTGAAACTAAAGACCTGTAAACTGGCACTCATTGTGGTGGTAATGAAGGCGGCTGTGCTGAAATTGCCTTGGATTAAGCAGCCCTGTTATCTCACTTAAGTAATCTGTTAGTAGGAAATATTGAACCAAACAAAACTGACAGCTGCTCGTTCTCAAAGCCATCCCCGTGAAGTTCATTTACAAATCGTTTCCTAGGGAACGCCGCATGGGTCGATTGAAAATGTATTTCGCATATCAGGGTTGATGAAAAAGGCAGACTTTGAGTCCAAATGATCAGCTTGAAATTTGGTACCTGTTGTTTACCCCTCTTCAGGACTGGAACTGCGCTCTGGGTGTTTGATTTAGGCCATGTGTCTCTACCCACGCTGTGAGGGTAAATTATATTCTGTTTAAGTGCTTTCACCAGTAATGCCCCAGAGTGAGGAGAAAGGGGAAATGCAGCCTCCTGCACTAATGGTATGCCTATACAGTGTAAAATAGCTAGTGGGCAGAGGTAACGGGCATGACAGCCAGGAGCAGCAGAAATTTTAGCACAGCAGGTAATCACTGCAGTTCAGTGAGCCAAAGAATGGAAAACAGTACTAATACTGCAGAGTTATTTCCTATACTTTCCTCTTTTCCTTTGGTCAGTATGAGCAAAGGTCATCCAGGTAACTCAGCCAGATTTACGCTAGGAGCATATTGTCCAGGGTATTACATACAGTGTCCAGCCAAGCATGTTCTGATGGTGTGAATTTGATACTGAGGCCTGCATATGAGAGACATCACCACTTTGTGCTCATATCCAAAGAGAGCAGCATATTGGAATCTGAGGTCATGTGAACTGCTCAGTATAGTCACAAGCAGGCTTTTGTCATCCAGGGAGGAATTTTCGTTTCTAAACCATGTTATCACCTTTAAACGATATCACGGGTGACAACATTATCACGGTCATGTTTTGTGAAACCGCTCAAGTTCCACAAAGGAATTTGTGGACTTGGCGTCTTCGACTGTAACCTTTTACACTGGGTCTGAGCGCGTCAGCCTGTGAAGTCAATGTAATATTTAGCGTGACTGCCGTGTCATACTGTAAGAAGCTCAAAGAATTCTACCTAGCTGCATCCTGCAGTGACATATGGCGCAAGGAACCACAAGTGTGCCCTGTGTATCCCTGGGCAGTTACATCAGAGGAGGAGAAAATAGAAAAAGATCCCACTTGCCTACATTTTGGTGTCACGCTGTATAAAAGTTGTTCATTCTAGCGAAGATGTCCACAGAGCTTTGGAGTTAGTTTCTGCCTTTTTCTGAATAAGTTTGAGCCTCGGTTATTTCCACTCTGTGAACATACAAGGGAAGAAATCTTAAGAATACATTCATTGCAGATCAAAGCGAGTGGTTTTTTTGGTTTGTTTTTTAAACAATTTCCTTCAGAATGCTCTAGCCTTGTCTCATATGATGAGTGATCCCGTGCACAGCAATGCTCCTCACAGCATGGGATCTGAAGGGCTCTTTAATTGGCTTTCTTATGCCACTTTTTTGGTCAGTCATGCACAATGGGATGCCTGTGACACAAGCTTCACTTCTGGAGAGCTCTGTAGGAATTGCCCATGGCTGAGGGTTGTCAGAACAAAATTATCAGTTGCCTTGTGTTTTGTATATCGCTGAGTGATACTCAGGAGATGGAATGGTCAGGTTTTGTAAACACTATATCAATAAACCATCTTAGCTGTGATGGGACTTGCTGCTCTTTGCATTAATGATATGAGACAAATGTAACTGTTGGCAATCCCACAGGAATTCTCTGGGTCATTAGGAAGCTGGACTCTACAAACCATTAGGAACTAATATTTTATTTGCTGAAATGGAGAATTTACAATTTTATACAAGTCTAAAATAGAAATGCTGTTAAAAAAAAGATGAATTGTGCATGAAAATCAGATGCACCCAGCTGTCCTATTTCATTGCAGTGTTAACTTGTATATAAAAGAGCATAATTTCTGACTTTCCCAGAAAAATATCCTGCAGATCCTGCAAATATCCTGTTTGTATAAAGCAATGATAGTAATTACAATAATAAAACCAGATATTGATACACAGGCAGATAAGAGAATATTGGAGCTGGTGGAAGTTGCATGTTTTTACAGGTGAATATGCTCATGTGTCATCACTTTCCATTGAAATTGAAATGATATCCACCAATCTAGTGGTAGGTACAGGAGTTCAGGAACATGGATTCCTTATAGTCTGGACAGCAATCAAGTGCTGCACTGCTATTGTGTCTGTGGTCCATTACCTGTTCACCCGTGGCCCAAACCTTACTCACATCAAAGGGAGGATTGTAGGATAATCCATGAACAAATAGGCTGGAAGGGACGTCATTTCAACGTTGCTTTGAAGATGCTCTTTTGATCTGTGGCTATATCCCTCCCAGTTCCTTTTATATTGTGTTGAGGAAATAAGAAATGAACGTTATTGAAAGTCACAGCATAATGTGTTTGCCAGCAGTGGTGAAACACACCTTTGTTGTGCAGCAGAGAGAGCGGAGACAGGGGACTCACACTTACGCACGTTATGTGTCATTTGCAGTGCCATGTTGTTTCTCCTTGTCAGCACCCTGCCTCATGATTTAATTTTTTTTTTTTGCTCCTCCTTGCAGACCCAGCAGACAGAGACATCTCCGCAGAGGAGGCAGGATCAGGAGAGCCAATGGAAAGTGAGGGTGAGTCTCTGTCCGTAATGGCTTGTTTCTTCTAAAAGACAGCAGCCGCTGAATCAAGGTGTTGACCTACCACGCCAATCAAAACATGCACAGCTGTCAGCTTTAGTAATTTGTGGTAGTTTACTGAAAAAACCCCATGCTAAGCTAGCTAGTTATGCAAGAACAAAACATGTACATCTGTGCAGAATAGATGTGTAAATGTTGTATTTGTAGGCAAGCTTCTTCAATATGAGTTCTCTTCATTAATCTTTTCGATGCCGTTTCTTGTTTCCTCTTAAGATGTATTTGGGGATATCCAAGGTCACAAGGTCTCCTGCTAAACATGACCCTTCTCCCAGCAGGCATCTGTTGGTGGATGTTGTTCATTCTACCGCCTCCTCTCCTGACTTAGACCTCATATAGTAGAGCCTTGACTAGCAGCATAAAAGAGGAGACATATACTGTAGTTTTTTTTTTTTTTTTCAAAAGCAGCCAGTGGATTATGCAAAGTAATTCAGTGAATGATGAGGCAAGGCCTGGCTGCCTTTGACAGGTGGGTTTTGCAGGTATGTAGGTCAGGCCGGGGGTGTCCTCTTTTGCATTTTATGTGCGCTTCTATTTCTGTAGCATCTTTTTTTCCTGGAGTTGATCAGCTTGATTTCGCGTGTGCGTGCTTCATCTACATTCACAGCGCTGGTTGTCTTCTGAGCTTCTCATATCAGCTCACTCTCATCAGTGTAAACTGTGGTGAGGTTTTTTTTTTTTTTTTTTTTAAAAACCAACCTCTCTTCATCTTGCCCTTTGAAATTTGGAATATATAAGTTCTTTAAACCATGTGATTTGCTACAGTAATTCAAGATTATCCCGTTTTGGGAGTAAAGATGCCTGATGTATTATGTTTTTCAGTAAATAACACCAATGGTGGCTTTGTGAACAAATCTAACCCAAGTGTCTGGTTGGGTATGTAAATCATTTATAAATCAGCCTTTTAAGAGAAAAGCCTTAAATATTTCTTCTGCTAAGAGTATGAGGCCAATCATGACTACAGTAAATCTATATTTGTAGCTTATTTCAAACAGGCGTGCGTTTTATGTTGACTGTCATTTTCATTTACAGCCTTTCACCAATCACCTTGAGTTTGAAACAATTGTGTTCTGGCTGCCATAATCACAGGATAAGATAGGCACTTAGGTGAAAATAATGACTAATTATAAACCATCCTAGACTTCAAAACAAAGATATTTAAATCCTGTCATTTTACTGTAGGTGTATTTATCTTCATATTGGTTCAGCAATGAGTAAACTGCTTATATTAGGAAACTATATCTATTAAAAATAATGACAAGGAAAGCTCAACAAAATAGAGAAGGTATAATAGAATTATTAGAAGGTTATTAGAAGGTAAATTTTAATCACAGCTATGGAGAAACAGTTCTCTTTCCAAGTAAGCTTGAAACCAAACCTGTTGGTTGTTGAGAACATGGCTTTGAGTTGCAGCTGTCTGAGGAAGTGTGCTATTTTAGTCTGCCAAGCACATGGTAACGGCTCTTTAACCCACCAATTAAACACATTCTGTACCCTTTTCTTCCCTTTGTGTAGTTTACCTGCTCTCCCTCAACCATGTCTACTTCATTGTATCTTCTATACCTCTGCTACCAGATGGTCTGAGTTTCTCTTTTCAACCTCTTCAAAGGCCTTCATGTTTTTCCCATCTTACCAAGCATGTCCTTGCTCTGTGTAATTAGCTCAAGCCCTTTCAGGCCAGGCAGGGGATCGCTTAAAGCCGGCCATTTCAATACAAGACTTGTAAAGCAAAGCTTGTAAGGTTAGGCAAATCCGTAGGGGAGCACAATACCTCTCAGTGTCTGGGACCTTTCCCTCCCGCTCCTTTTAAAAAGGAGGAATATTTATGAGGACTCTTGCTTTTCACTTGAGGTGCATGTTGGGGAACGGTTGGGGCCTTTGCAAGCCGACCCTCCTTCCTGCTGAGCAGGTCACAGTTCAGTACTTTGTAATTGGTTTAGATAATGAGATGCTACATTATCTTGCAGCAATAAAAACTCTATACACAATCAAGTGTTTCGCAAAGTGCTTTTTTTTTCAGAAGTGTGGAGGCTCATTCATGGAAGGTATTTGCACTCCAAACCTACAACCTTTTAGCATTTACATATGAAAATGGTTTGTTTTCTAAATGTACCACTTCATTAGTCTGTTCCATCGGAACCTTTTTGGAGTACTGGCTGGTTGTGTTTCGCATAAAAGGGCAGAGATCTTTCATTTGCGGTGCATCAGACACAAGACATTCCACCGTTGTCATATTACCACAATTTTATGATTTCCATTATAAAAGGATTACCCACTCACCTGGTGCAGTAAAATCTCTTTGCAGAATACATTGTGAATGATGCTCATTGCACGTTTAATCTGTTTGTTTATCTAATTCCCATATGATAAAATTTAATTGCACAAATAAAACTCTTCTCTACTTTAGACAATAGTGGAAACGAGTGACAGATGTCTGACATTTTTTGGGGGACAGGAATGCTTATTACCTTTTCTGAGTACAATAGAAAGCAAAATCATTTGACTACCTCCCAGAGTATTGTGAGTTTCTGTGTTCACTGTGGCTAAAATTGAATAAGATGACTTGCAGTACTATCCCAGAGAATTAGACAGATGTGCTGTCTTGATCTATTTTGGGGTAGCATTTAGAATGATATAACTGGATACTGGAGGGTGACTGTGTTCTAATGAAATTGAATTACACATTTGTGCAGACCAGACAGAGGTAAGTAAAATCAGTGTGTGACAGTGTTTGGGTTGGAACAGTGGGACACCTGAGAGTGTGTGGCAGGATCAAGGGCATGCAGTCTAGTTGCATGAAAAGAGGTCACACTTCAAGTGACATAAAGGCATTCCCTTTGAAAAGAGGTACCATGGAGCACAAATGGAATGCAGGCACATCATCAATTACAGATCAATATTCGTTTTCTGAAATAACTCCAGAACAGATGAAAGAAGAAAGGAGATAACTAGGTGCACAATAGAGAGCATGGAATAAAAGGTGGAATGGTTGATTTGGATCAAAGCAGCTACACATTTCTTGGAAATCTGGAAAAATGTAATGACTTACCAGAAAGTGAGGAAGGAGTTGGATGAATGCAATATATTTATTGAAAGGCTGTGGTCAGAGATTAAAAGAAAAGCATGAAAGTCTTCATGTTGATGTGTTTTACACAAAGAAATATAACATTTTCAAGGTACATATACTGTACTTTTGTAGCATTTTAACTGACAAACAATATTATATAGTTACAATCATTAGCACTGTGCCAATATATAATAGACAAAAGAGAGATTAAATACAACATACTTTGTTCTTAATATGACATTTCATTTAGACACCCAGTGAGTGACCATTAGAAACTACAAGTAACTGTTTTGTATTCATTCTCAGAGATGTTGAACTGGCTTTACACGATAATCCCATCTTTCACTCAGGAAAGAAGTATCTGGTGACATTTTTGTTACTAAACTTCCTCCTCACTTGATGACAAGCAAACGCTGTAATGTCACATGATTCCAGCAAACATACCTTTGCTTTTTGTTTGTGGGGTCTGAAACATACTTTTGGGCAGGTAGAGGGTAGCTCCAGTAACC